>OZ023183.1:553724-1182649 GCA_963995505.1 Hypericum androsaemum | reverse complement strand
TCCCCCCCCCCCCCCCCCCCCCCCTTCTTCTCGTTCCACCATCCATTTCAACTCCTCACAGCATCTTCCCCTCCTCTACCCATGACCTTTCGATTCTCCCTCCGATCGTCGTCTCCCGGGACTCCTCCTTGGGGCTGGTCGTTGTTCGGCTTGGTGAGGCCCGGGAGGTGCAGCCTGTTGAAAATTAATTTAAGGTTTAAGGCCAATAAGATTTTGATAATTTAGTAAGGTTGCTCTCGAAAAATAAGGTTAAAAGCTTTGATAGTGAGAAGCCGAATTTTATTATCATATAGAAGCTTTTTAGTCGTAGACCATTACAAGGCCTTCACTCAAAATTACAGCTACAATTTGCTAGCTCAACTTCTATATGTAGAAGTGAGCACCGCCTTTGATTTTCTCTAGAAAAATCTAGAGAAATAATTTTAGAGCACACCGTACCCGAGAAGGATGCCGTGAGGAGTTGAAAGGGGGATAGTGGAACGAGAAGAAAGGTGTGAGGGAGAGAGGGGGAAAGAAAGGAGGAGAAGAGAGAGAGGCACGAGGTAGAACATGTAAAGGGATAATTTTGAAAATATATATAAACTAATATGGGATTAATTTGAAAGTTTTTATCATGTCAACTCAGCAATATTTGCAAAAATAATCCCAAGTGACCATAGCCGAGTAACTTACTATAGTTCAGTGACCATAAAGGGAAAAAAAATAGGTTAGTGACCATGGACAAAAAATTATCAAAGTTCAGTGACCATGGGTGTTTTTTACCCCGAATGGAACGCATCTCAGAGCAGTTCCAACGCTACATCCTTCTACAAACTAGCTGCTTTTACCATATATTTCAAATAACCGTCGAATACACCCACAAGTGCATATAAAACTCATCCAGAATCGACTGGAAACCAGTGGGCCGCAAACAGAAGCAATAACCACACACAAAACAAGCAAATCGGAGCACCGACCCGAAAAGAACGACCGGACACCACTTCCATACCATAACTCGAATGCAGCAACAAATCGAGCATCAAGACACAATGGTTATGTTTGGGAAACAATAGTTTAGGAGTAGATAGTAGTTTTAGTGTAGATTAAGAGTAGATTGACGATCTATCTGTTTGGTAAAACTAGTAGATTGTAATCTACTAGTAGTTTAGGAGTAGTTTCGAAGGATTAGGTTATTTTGTAATTATCTAAAAAATTAAAGATTCTATTCTATTAAATAAATATTAGGATATTTTTTTAACTACTATTTAAATATTAAGAGATTTCCGTTCAAAAAAATTAAGAGATTTATTTTGCTTATAAATTATTTGAAAAATTAAAAATTATATTTAACTAAACAAATATCAAGAAATTTTCTTTTAACTACTAATTTAAATTAGATTAAGATGAGATTATCATCCCTCGAAAGTAAAATTATCATTTATTTTTTATGTTACGTTGGTATTAATTTTCTCTTCATAGTGAATCTATAATTATACGGCAAGAATTAATTACCTTTTTTCACATCTCTCTTTAGCATCATATAAAAATCTATACTTGTTCAAATATACAACAACTTTCACTATTTTTTATCCTTCAACTAGCTTTTATTCTATTACTTCATCGAACTTAATAATTTTTTAAACTGATAAGCAAAATTATTTTTTGTTATATACTAAGCTCTTATTTGAAATGAAGTATTGTGGAGTTTTATTATTTGCATTAGATGATTTGTACGATTTATAGTATGAATTAACAATTATAATTTTTTTATTGACATGGTTGTTATTCTTATTTTTAGTTTATTCTCCAACCAAATATAAGAAATTAATATATTCAATAAGTTAACCATTTGTTTTTTATCAAAATATTTTATTTTAAAAATATAAATAAGACCATTTCTCCTTTATCAAAATATTTATTTAGAAATATAACTAAGTAATATATTAAATTATTAATATTTTAATTTAAATAAATAATTTAGATTATTTTTTAAGCTTAATTTATAAATTAATAATTAATTTAACCAAAAATATATAATATATTAAATCGAATCTATTTTCGGCTATGTGCTCCTAATCTCTTGCCAAGCTTTTCCAACCAAATACCAATCCAATCATATACCCAAAAACCGTCGGGCTACCACCTCCCTCTCTATAATAACTAACTTGGGAAACTGACGCCGCTCTAAATCTCACGACGCTAACCCAAGCGAACCACGGGTTCCAACCCAAGCACCCCGACTAAACCCTAACCCTAATCGATCGCACCAAAAGCAAAACAGAAATTGACAAAATCGAGAAGAAAAAGGGAGGAAACCTTAAAGACGAGTCCGACGATGGTGGTGCCGGTTTTACGGTAGGAAGGAGGGGCGGCGCCCTTCTTCACGAGCATCTCGTTCCTCCGGCACATATCGAAGTTAAACAATCCCTTCCCCGGGATCTCCAACTTCGACATCTTTCTCTCTCCTAAGGGCAACAAATCTCTCTCCCCTTCGCGAACTTGGGCACAGCAAATTGTGATTAGAGTGGAGAGATTTGGCAATTGGGTTCGAGTTTCTTTTATAAAAAAATTAAAAAAAGAAATTGGAAACGCAGCGAGGGGAGGAAGAAATATATATACTTACTGGTGCGCTCTGGAGTGGGAGAGAGGAAATATACTTCGGTTTTGCAGTTTGGTCCCGGAACTCGCTTTTTTTTTCTGGTTTGTCGAAGACATTTTCCTGATTTTTCAATTAGGTACATTTGCAAGTTTTGGTTACTCAATGTTACCGTGATTTCCATCAAAAAAAATGTTACCGTGATTATTTTATGAAACTCTCAATTACTCTGTATATATTTTCTTTGAATAAGATAACTGAATACCATGTCACATTATTTTACTTTACTCTCCTAGTTACATTTCCAAATGAAAATTAAGCTAGATGTGAAAATTTTAATTTAGTATTAAAACATATTGATCTAACCGTGATCAAGTTTGGTATTTCGGGAAGAAGTCTATTCTGGTGCTGCTGTATCAGTAAGGGCATTTCGCATGTCCCATCACACTTCACATTATGTGAAAATGATTAATGTAAAGTGTGATGAGGAATCACGGGCTGGAGCTAAGTTTAGCTTGATAGAAATTTTGAGTTCGAACGTTGAGGTTAATTATGATTTTGAATATATATATACTTGCGACAGTATGTTGCTTGTAAATGTGTCTCTAAAGGACAACTCTGCTCACTTCTCTCGGCTAAAAATATATACCTGCTTTGTTTTTTAGGGGTTGGTGGGTCAATTCCTACTCTTTACAAAAATGGAAAATTTTTGTTTGGAAAAAAAATAAAATCTAATGCCGTCTAGAGCCTCGAAGTTTAGGAAAACCCGTCTAAATTTTCCTGTCGGAAAAAAAGGGAAGATACATGTTCCTATATGAAGAGGACATATAATGGTTCAGGACATTCTGGCGGAGCAACTTAAGGAAATTATCGGCTAATAATTTGGTGCTTCTAGGCACTGCCGATACATTCCGGGTCGGGTCGTCTGATCGGAATGCGGTCGGGTCATAGAAAGGTTCATTATGTACCAGCGTTGTAGTTAATGCAGAACATTAGTTGGTGTCTTAAGGTCTAACTTGTCTTGGTGAGAGTTGAGCATATATACCTAGTTGTGATCTAATGATAATCAAGTGTTAATCAGGCACCATTTAAGCGGCTGCATTAGGCCTATGGTCCTATCGATGGAATAATGACGTTTCCTTTATTATTTTCTTAACAAGATCTCTTCATTTGAGCACCTTTCAAAAAAAATTCTCTTCAGTTTGAGCTTACATGAAAAATTTCACCTCTTGGTGATTTATTTGTATTTCTTAATTCCTTGCAAGCTTTTTTTTTTCTAGACGATATGTTATTCACATACCACTATTCTGATTAATTGATGTTCGAGTCAGATAAAACATTGAAAGATGACAAAACTTTCCCAACAATTATTTAACACGGTTATGTTTTCAATGGCTCGAACCCGAGACTTTGTATTTAAGTAGCACAAACACAATTTTCGTGTAGTTAGAATCTCTATATCAAACTCGGAATCTTAATTCTTAAGAAAGTCTAATTCATAATTGACAGTTTTGACGCGTAATTAACGAGTAATTACGTGTTAAACCCGTTGAATTAACAAACTAATTCGTTAATAATAAATCACTTACTTGTTGAAGTAAGAGGTCCACAGGCTCGGGTCCACGATTTCTTCGTGCTGGTCGAATTACGATCACGTTCGAACGGATCCGTAATCGATTTTCACGAGATTTCCTTTAATCGAAAATCTGATTAAAATTCTGGAACTGATCCGGAATTTTCCTTTCTGAGTGAGTAGTTGTGGGAAAAGTTACAAATTGGTCCAGCCGGATTTCCCCTTTTATAGGGAAATCCGGACAGCCAAAACGCACCACGTGGCACGCCACGTATCGCCACGTGGCATGCCATAGGTCACATGTCCGCCACGTGGCACGCCACGTGGCAAAGCTACCCAATAGCCTTTGGTCCACATGTTCGCCACGCGGGCTGCCACATGTGACGCCAGCGCCACGTCATGCTGACGCGGCTTGCGTAGCTTGGGCCGGTCAACGCGGGTTGACCGGCCCATTCAACCCAACTTTTTGGGCCTAATGGGCCCGGGCCCAATTAGGCACAATAATAATTGCCTATTGGGCCCAAGGTCCAACAATAACAAATTAAACTCAATAATCGTTCACATTCTACTATAGAGAATATAGTTTTCTATCAACAAGCATTGATAACAGGAGATTGAGGATAAAACTACTTGTTATTGGTCTGACTAATCCAAAAAAATTATCTACAGATATCCATGAGACAAATACGAGAATTGAGACAGATATTGTGTCTGTCACTTTATTTTTTCCGTGGCTTTTCTGGGACAGAGAATTCAACAGACGAGGCAAAAAATTATGCAGGAGCATATTTGGTTACCTTGACGATAGATTTGATTGGACACTAAAAGAAGTACGCAAGGGATCCAACCCCAACATCCCTTTTTCCCTGGTTTACTCTGTCCCTCGTATAAAGAAGGAAAAAGCTTTAAATTACTTACTAGGCCAAGTAGCTAAGGAATCAATGTCCTTAATCAGAATTGATATTCCAATTAGTCATCAATCCGTCAATTCAATGGTTAACTATCACAAACACGTTTTTTATCAACAACAAGCCAAAATTTAGACACTTATCAAGACGACGACAATGTAAATTCTTTACACTTATAAACAAAGTATAATACTCGAATTTAAATTATTCTGGTATAAAAAACCAAAGTGCAACACAGTGGACGTTGTAATTTTAGCAAGTAGAAATCTCTTTTTAATTGAAAGCCTTAGACACTAATCACGTTGGCAAAAAGTGATTCGACAGATAAATTAAAGAATGAGGTGGAGCATAGTCACAGAGAAGATAAAGGAAAAGGTGTGGACTTCTCTATGACGTTATTGGTACTTATGAACTCCAATTGAAGCAAAGAAGTTAATTCCAAAATATTCCAATGCCACCACTATAAATTGCCGCAACCTACTCACCCACCAACGCAACCAAGCAAAACCCAATTCTCCAATTTTCCACATTTTTCTTTGAGTGTCACAATGTCGTCAATGAGGCAATTCCCACCACCACCACCGGCGGCCAACACCACGGGATCCGCCGCCACCTCGGCCAACCATTTCAATTCCAACCAACAGCTGACCACAATGCAAGCCGCCACGAACCCGTACGCGGCCAGCCAGCAGCCAGCCGCGACCAACCCTTTCATGGCTAGCCAGCAGCTGATCAGGAGCGACCGTGGCATGATCACGATGTCGGATGACGGCGTGGTGATGAAGCAGATCACGGCTACTCATGCACCCGACGGGAGGGAGTTTGACGTTAGGCCTCTCTTCGCAATTGTCGAAGACATTCTCAATCGGTCAACTCCCCATCAAGTGGAAATCACGGTAGATACATGTTTATTGAGAAATTCATATTGTTACTTCTAATAATAAATATGCTTTTTCTTTTGTTCGTTTGTTTAATAATAAAAATAAATTGGTCGGCCTAGGTTTCTCTAGCTCATACGACGATGGAGGACAAGGTCATGCAAGCCAACTTCACTGCCATTCTCGAAGTGTTGTCCTATGTCATTGATAGAATTGCTTGTGAGGTAAGTTACATATTCAACTATATATAAGCCATTATGATTTGTCTCAAATTCCGATTTGGTTGAAACTATATTTCATATTGTATAGTCTGTTGACTTGTCTCTTATAAAACAGAGAATATGAGTAGAGTTCGTTGTCTTAGTTTGATCTAGTACTATTCGTTACGTGTGTTCAAACATTCATATTTTTCGAATTTTCAGATAGCCTACAAGGCACTCGGAGGATCAGACCCACACTCAACAACAGTGGCAATCTTCAACCTGCTGGCGAGCTACCCCTGGGACGCCAAGCTGGTGCTCGCCATGGCTGCCTTTGCACTTAACTATGGAGAGTTCTGGCTGCTGGCCCAAATCTACTCCACCAACCCTCTGGCCAAGTCAATGGCTATCCTCAGGCAGCTGCCTTCCATCATGGAGAGGCCCGGAGCCCCTTTCAGTGCCCGGTTCGATGCCATCAACAAGCTCATCAAGGCCATGATGGATGTCACAAGGTGCGTAGTTTCGATCAAGGAGCTGCCCACGAAGTACATCTCTCAGGATGCCTCTGTTCTTACCATTGCCAAGGACCATATCCCAACTGCTGTCTACTGGACAGTCAGGAGCATTGTGCTCTGTGCTAGCCACATCCAGGGCCTCACTGCCATGGGAATTGAGTATGCTCCTCTTCCTTTATATCCATCCTTTCCACCTTTGGCGCCCTTCTCTCAACTTATCGCATTGAAATTTTGATTCATCAGGAGCCCAATATCCACATCAGAGTCATGGGAGCTATCCAGCTTGGCTTATAAGCTCAACAGCATATATGAACTCATGAACAAGCAACTTGAATCTTGTCACAGATACATAGGTAATTAGCTATATACTCGAACTTTGACTAATCGATCGATCTTCGACCCGGCTGTATACTAACACAGTTTTGTCAATTAATACTGCAGAGGAAAGAATAAACAATGAAGGATACCAGACCCTGGTGGAGCTAGTGGGGATGACACACTTGGACAATATGAAGATTCTCAAGGGACTGATATATCCTAGGGACGATATCCTTCCAATTGTTGATGGATCTACTAAGAGAAGGGTACTAAGTCAGATTAATCTAACTTACAGAAAAAAAACCAAAGACGCGCGATTGTAAAAATGTTTAGATCCTGGTTAATATGTGTGCAGGTCAGCATTGAGGTACTGAGGAGGAAGAACGTGCTACTGCTGATCTCAGGCCTGGACATCTCCCAGGAAGAGCTCTCGATCCTGGAACAGATCTACAGTGAGTCGAGGATCCACGTGGGGAGGATGGAGAGCCAATTCGAGGTGGTTTGGATTCCGATTGTTGACCGGACCACGACAGTTTGGGACGAGCCAATGCAGAAGCAGTTCGAGAACCTACAGTCGACGATGACATGGTACACGGTGCACAGCCCATTGCTGATCGAGAAGCCGGTGGTGAGGTTCATAAGGGAGGTGTGGCACTTCAGAAACAAGCCTATCTTGGTGGTGCTTGACCCGCAAGGCAAGGTGGTCTCGCCTAATGCCATCCACATGATGTGGATTTGGGGCAGCAGCGCCTTCCCCTTCACCAGCTCTAGGGAGGAGATGCTCTGGAGGGAGGAGTCATGGCGCCTTGAGCTCCTCATTGATGGCATTGATTCCACTATTCTCAACTGGGTATGACTACTAATTTAGGTTCAAGTCGGATAAATTTTTTCGTACCGAACAGTTTTAACGTAGTTCATTTTCTATATAACGTACCCATTATTCTCAACTAGGTACGTAGGAACCCACTAGCTTAGGCTTAAGTCGGACAAAATTTTTAATACTGAGCGGTTTTAACGCAGTTACATGTACGAACACATAATTTAGATTTAAGTCGGACAAAATTTTTCATACCGAGCAGTTGTAATGCAGTTTCATTTTCTATATAACTTGCAGATAAAGGAAGGGAAGTACATATTCCTGTACGGAGGCGACGACATAGAGTGGGCACGGAAGTTCACCAACACCGCCAAGGCGGTGGCCGGAGCTTCCCGGATCCCGCTGGAGATGGTCTACGTCGGGAAGAGCAGCAAGAAGGAGAAAGTGCGGCGCGTGATCGCCACCATTATGGTCGAGAAGCTCAGCCACTGCTGGCAAGACCTAGCCATGATATGGTTCTTCTGGACGCGCCTCGAGAGCATGCTCTACTCGAAGATCCAGCTCGGTCGGGCTGACGACCACGGCGACTTCATGATGCAGGAGATCAAGCGCCTCCTCAGCTATGACAAGGAGGGCTCGTGGGCCCTACTCACTAAGGGATCCAACGTCATCGTCAACGGTCATGGCGCCACCGTGTTGACCACCCTCGTGGAGTACGACCTCTGGAAGGAGAACGTCCCTGTTAAAGGGTTTGACACTTCGCTTGAGGAGCATCACAAGAAGTTGCACATGCTTAGCCATCCTTGTTGCCGATTTGAGTTTCCGGCGACGACGGGGAGGATTCCGGGGAACTTGCGGTGCCCGGAGTGCCACCGTGCGATGGAGCGGTTTAGTACGTTCCGATGCTGCCACGAGGAGTCCCTTCCCCCGGCAGAAATGATTGCTCCGGCGGGGAAAGGATCGGCTCCTCTTTAAGACCTCCGTTCCCGGCTATATGTACTGTATGCATGCGCGCTACTGAATAATTGTATTGAGACAGGAGTGTGATACGGCGCGGTTTCGATTTTCCGGTTTTGTGTGTGTGAAATAAGTCGTCCTCGATCCTTGCCTTTGCGATGGCATTTGGATGGGATTTTACGGTACTGTCTTTTCCTTTAAAAATATTTATTGTACTATGTCGAACGCTATCTAATTGATATATATCGAGTGAAATTAATATGATATACTAGAAATTTACTTTGTTCATTTGAGATGGATACAAAAAATTCAATATCTTATTAGAGCGGCTTGATCTCATTAAGAATAGTAATGGGTAGAGTAGAGTAATATTTTATAGGATCGAGACCCTACTCGATCCAGACCAATATTCACTGTCCTCGTGGTCTAAACTAAATTCATGTCGTACCCGTAGAACATTGATTTACAAAATAGTTTTAACATCTCAATATAAATAATTTAAAAAAGGCATTCAAACTTGCATCTATTTCAACATTCAGCACTATAAAATATCAATACTTGATTTTAATTTTGGAAAAATGAATAATGTTATCTTTTTTTCATTAACAATATCATACACAATTTTAGGACTTATGAAAAAAATAATATTTACATATAATATAAATGGATATGAATATGATCTATTAGAATAGTGTATCATTTATGGGTGTACAGTAAGATCAGGATTTGAATATTTTTGTTAGATCTCATACTCATGCTCGAACAACCCTTGTAGGAGCAAAATGACAAGTCCTAAAGGTGTAGGACCAAAAATAAGAGAGAAAGCCGCACAAAGTAGTAAATAGTAAAACCCCAATCGTCCGTTAGGCTTCCCAAAACCCCATGCACTGGAAGTGAGAGAAACAGAGACGGCAATTCAATTCTGGTTCCCAGCCACGACTCCCGCGAGTGTAGCGAGTGAGTTCCTTCCTTTTCCTCCAATTCTAAACCCTAATCCCCAAACCCTTGGTATTGTGATTGCTCATTCATTGCCTTGAACTGTACCCCTTTTTTTTCAATTTTCTTGGTCTAAAGCTATCTGTTTTTTAGCCTTCCAATGGGCTTACATTGTTCACCCGAAGCGTCAATTCCCGATTTTCCGACAATTGAACTTGTGTTTTTTTTATTGTGTACTTGTTGGTTGGTTGCTGCCCGGGTAAAAGATGCAAACTTTTTTGGAAAAAAAGGCAAAAGATGCTAACTTTGATGGATGGATGGATGGATGGATGTTTTTATGGAAAGATCTGGTACCCGGATAGCTACGGGGGATGCCTAATTCATGTTCGAGTCGATAGGACCACAGAGGGCGGCAAAAGTCTCCCTACCAAATTAATTTTAACAATGCTGCATGGATGTTTTAGTGTGGCTTGCTCATGAATTGGAGTGGTTCTTCTGATATAGTTAACAATCTTCGTGCTTTGCGGATGTGATGCCTGTTGGCTTTCATCGGTTGTGTGGTTCTTATTCATGAGATGGGATGGGACTTTGAATGTGCAGGCAATGAAAATTGACTTGGATGAAGTGATTGGAAGTCTGGCTGGGGAAGCTCCGGACAAATTAATACGTGCCGGTATCATCAAGCAACAGTTGGCTGCTATTGATCATACTCCTGATCACCCTGTTTATTCTGTTGTACGATCTCTACTCTTTTCCTTTTTTTTATGTGCTTTCGGATTTCGGGCCATAATTCTGAGACATTGTTAGTTTTTCCTCTTATAGCTGATACATGAGGCGCTTGTAGAGTTGAATGAGGGGAACGGATCATCCAGGGAAGCGATTTCGCAGTTTATCGCGTCCAAGTATGATGTCTTGCCACTAATTCACTCGGGCAAGCTGATTGAACAGTTAGACAAGCTCGTTGAGAGAAAAGAGATTATTTTCACCTCTGACAACCGCTATGTTCTTCCTATTGAGGGCAATGATGTTGCTCCTAAACCGAGGAAGCGGAACAAAAGGTCTAGTAAGGTTAAGCAGGATCACAAAGGTCGTAATCTCTGCAACATAACAGGCACACAGGAAGATATGACTGCAACTAAAGAAATGAAGGTGATAGCCCAGAGTGTAAAACGTCAAGCACCATCCGAGATTGTAGGCTCTGTAAACATCCAGGGCTGTCCTCAGGTTCTGCAAATTGGCAATAAAACACTAGGGAAAGAATTGCAGTTAACCACAGAGCAAGAGGGGCAGCAAAAGGAAGACAATATCAGTGCCAGGTCTGCTTTTTTCTTGCAGTTTGTGTTGTGGTCTAGCTGATTTTCATAACTACGACTATCTTAGTTGGGTTTCAGATTTGAAATAAATTTCATGGTTCAAAGTTAAGTGAAGTGGAGCCTTTTTAGCTGATAAATTTTTCTTTTCTCTGCTACCGAAAGTCGCAGGACGGAGCTTGCCATGCATGAATTAGTGGAAGATAAAGACTTGATTACGATACCAAGTTCGTCTCAAGCAGCTCAAAATCTGGACCTTGGTCTACTTCTGCAAAAATTTGGTTATAAGAAGGTGAAATGATGATACTTGGCATTTTTTTTCTTTCTGCAACTGGAAAGCTATTTACACTCGCCCATTGAACCGTTTATGATATCTCATGGGATGAATGTCGGTTGATAGGATATGTATTTGGACTCATTGAAAAATGTCATTGCCCTTTGGCAAGAGCTGAGCGAAAATATGCAATACATGAGTTTGGTGGAGGAATCAAGTTTTGGTAGTTCTCAGCCTACAGTAAGAGAACTCGTGATGGCGCTTCAGTCTGAGATAAAATCAATTTTCCATTCTGACATTGGAAGTTCTTCTATACAAGATTATGACCTAAAGGAGCTTCATATTGACCTCCATCGACATAATCTGGATTTTAAGGACCGTGAATTGAATTGTGCTGAAAGGCCATTCAAATCCTGCGGTGCGTTAACTTCTCCTGATGAATTCCTGGAGATTCCTAATTTTGACACCGTGCAGCAACATCCAGAGCTACCAAAGGACGGAGACCATCCCAAGCAGGAGCGGCAACAAGCCCTAGCCCAGATGAAAATGGCATTGGTGAAAAAAACATCTGTTACAGAACCAGAGATAATGGTTAAGGTGAATATTCCTATGGACGTACAGTGGGTTGAACATAACAAATTGTAGAATGTCAGATCAGAAATTTATTCATATCTACTTTTTTTCAGTCTCCATCTGAAGATATTCCTCCAGGATTCGCGGCCATTGCTAAACTAGAGCAACATAAAGATGTTAACCGGAACAGTGAACTAACAGTAGCAGAGTTGGAGCAATTATGTCAATCACTTCATGATCAAGTTACTATCAAAGGCAAAGAAGAGCAACATCAATATGAGGTAATTTTGGATTACTATTACTTTGTTTTATTCGTCAATGGTAATGACTACTCTGATGTGGTTTGTATCGTACTTGTTCCTAACATAGTGAAGAAAGCTATGAACTGCGAGTCCAAAGAATATGCCTCAGTTTAATTCAGTATTTTATTCTCGGCAGCCTGAGAGAGAGGGACAACGTGGAGTATCATCTTGTGAGGATCCTGTAGGCACGAGAAAGACATGCTTGATTGAGCTCCATAAGCGAAGGAAAGATTTGGGAACACAAATGAAGAAGACCGCTACTTCTGTTTCTTGTGCTGATATTAATGTGCATGTTGAGCAACCTATTGAGGCAGATGTGACGTTGGATGAGGATGATTTGATAGTGGTAGGATCATCTCGACCAGTTAATGGAGAAGAAAAAGCTTCCAATGCCGGGTTGCTGGAAAAAGTGAGGCCATCGAGAAGAATGCCAAGACCCCGTGCAGCAAAGTCACGTGGATTTGATCAATTTTACATTGAGGGTAATGGGGGACGCCCATCTCAACCAGTTAATAGGGAAGAAAGAGCTTCAAATGCTGGGTTCCCAGCAAAAGTGAAGCAGCCGAGAAGACAGTTAAGATCATATACATCTAAGTTACGTGGATGTGATCAATCTCATGTTGAGGTCATTTCCAGTGACGTGGATGCGGTCCTCCTCCAGAGTCGGAGGTCAAAGAGACAGGAAAAACCAGAATCTCCAATCCAAGAAGTAGATAAAATGCATTTATTCAGTAAAGATGAAACCCCAGAGCATTCAGGACGGTTGAGGAAATCAAGATCACAGGAGATGATTCGGATGCACCAGCAGCAACTACAGAAAGAGCTGCAATCTTCTCCCAAACGTGGGGCTGAAGAGATGCAGGGCCAGTCACTGGATCACTCCGAAGCAAAGCCGCTAAAATCCAAACCCTCGGCCGTTGCCACAGCTTCAACCAAGAAGATAGTGTTACCTTTAAGTCGAAAATCCGAAGGAAGGATTACTAGAGCCAGAGCAGCTGCTAATGAGGCAGCAATGGCATCTCCCTCACCGAAATGCAGTCGGAAACGGAAGCTTTCCGAAAGGCTGCTAGCACCACCACCACCGCAACAACAAGGAGCTGATAGGTCACAAAAGAGTCATCTCCAAAGAAGGCTCCGGAAACCCAAGTGAGGCAAGTTGCTCTCCAAAGAAGGCTCCGGAAACCCAAGTGAGGCAAGTTGCAGCTCCAACTCATTAGTCATTGCCACTAGGCCTGGAATAGCATACAACTCTTTCCCTTTGTTTTATTTTACCTTTTTCAGATTTAATATTTCGACTCTAACAGCATTTTCAGGCTAGAATTTTATGTATGATATTGGACTAATTAAATGAGCGGCAGCACTTAGTTGATGTAAATATATATATAATTCGTTTATTTTTCAATTGTGGAGACTTGACATAATTCTTGGAGAAACTCAAAACTATACACAATATGCAGAACCTGTGCAATATTCAAATAGTCATTAAACTGACTGATTTGAATACAAAATGGATAATTTCTCATAAAAATCGGAACTTCTGATCAAGTTATATTATATAACCAGCCACGCGCGAATGCATGTACTTGTCGCCGGAGGATGGTAACTTTGGTTAGATTATGCGACCGAGTTGACAAGATATCAATGTATTAAAAAAACAAAGTCCAATTTAGTATCTCGCAATTTGACACATACAATTTTGTAGTTTAAAAAGTAGGGCAAAATAGTCACGGGTCCTTGTTGTTTGAAGTAATTGATGAATCAGGACAAATTAGTATTGATTAGTCTCTCATATTTAAAAAAATGAATTAGTTAGTCCCTAAGTCATTTTTTCGGCTAACTTTCCGGTCAATATTTTTAAAATACCAATTATACCCCTAAGTTGATCTTCATCCTCTCTCCCTACTCCTCCTTAATCTCTCTGTTGAAAAAAACCCCAACAAAAAGAGGCGTTAGTGTTTGGTAAGAAATTTGGGAGATTTTATTTATTTTTCAAAGAGGAGCGAAACGGGGAGGAAGTATTAATGTTGTTGGCGTTAATGTTTGGTAAGAAATTTGGGAGATTTTATTTATTTTCCAAAGAGGAGCGAAACTGGGAGGAAGTATTATTGTTGTTGGGGTTTTTTTCAACATAGAGATTAAGGAGGAGTAGGGAGAGAGGATGAAGATCCACTTAGGGGTATAATTGATATTTCAAAAATATTGACCGGAAAATTTGCCGAAAAAATAACTTAGGGACTAATTAATTCATTTTTTCAAATATGAAGGACTAATCAATACTAGTTTTTCCAGATTCATCAATTACTTCAAACAATAAGAACCTATGACTATTTTACCCTAAAAAGTATGGAAATGGTCCTTGTTGTTTTAATGCGGTAAGTAACATTAATTGGAATATCCATGATTTTTATGAAAGCACGAAAACTATTTTGATATTTTTAAACCATAAGGCTATTTGTTTAAAAACGCCACAATACAAAGTACTAAAAGTGTACTTTTTCCAAAACAAAAATCTACTAGTCTAGGCAAGCAGCCGTCAATTGCATGTCATATAGACGACCGGTCATCCACCTTGTCGTTCTTAACCCTATCCCTCTCGTGTCCTTCTAGTTCTCGTCCCCAATCTAAAACCCCTAAAACACCAGAAAGGGGAGGAAATCTCTCCGGGAAGAGCAGATTACAATGGCCCTATCATCAACCCTCCAAAAGCTCCTCCAGAGGGCCCCACCACCCGCCACGTCAGCCTCCAGAATCCTCGCTTCCCTCCGCAACCCAAAGACTCCGCCTTTTTCCCCTAACCCTAGCGAGACCGCTGATCCTCGTCCCGGTTCGGAGCCTAACTCGGCCAAAGCCGAGGACTTTGGATCGACCCAGCTGCCCCCGTGGGCTTTTCTCCCGTTTTCTCCATTTGGGTACCCCGCATTGCCAACTGGGTCGACCCGGGACGAGGCCGTTGGTCCCTGCACCGGTTCGGGTCCTGACTCGGTCAAATTTGGATCGACCCAGTTGCACCCGGGGGATTTGCTCCCGTTTTCTCCATTTGGGTACCCGGTAATTCCGACTGGGTCGACCCGGGACGAGGGCGAGGAGGAAGGAGATGGGTCTGGGATGTGGGCGGACAGCGTGAAGAAGAAGAGGAAGAAGAAGATGAACAAGCACAAGTTGAAGAAGCTTAGGAAGCGGATTGGGAGGCGAACCTGAAAGCTTTTAACTTCGGGTGAGATTTTTCGGTTCCTTTTTTAATGAAGTTTATATCGTGGGAAACTGAGGGGAGGAGTGTGAGTTGGATTTTTTTTGCTAATTGGTTTCGTTTTTTGGACTCTTTTTGATATACATATTGATGGCGATGATCATTGGATTGATTATGTGGGGTGTGAACCAAATTTGTGAAGTTTTTAAGCTATCAGATTGGCGGGGCAGTTTAGTGTTGAAATTAAAGATCTTGGGCTCTTGAACCTTGTAGTTTGAGTAATTTGTTGTGATTGAATGAGAGGGGACCTCCTGCCTTTGTTGGTAACGGTTAGATATCTATCTTTGGTCGTAAATAGTTGCCTTTGTTGGCAACGGTTAGATATCTATCTCTGGTCGTAAATAGTTGCCTTTGTTGGCAACGGTTAGATATCTATCTTTGGTTGTAAATAGTTGAAGTATCCCCACAGTTATGTGTCTGTTTAGGGACCCATTGTTCCCTATATAATTCTTTGTGTCCCAGAGAGCTTGGTGGCTCTTTGATTATGCCGAAGCAAATATATGATCCTCACTAAGTCATGGGTCATACATGCTTGGATGTAGTTTTAGACGGTAATGGGAGTTAACTAAGCATGCTACTGATAAATGGCTTTACTCTGTAGGGAAGGTTTTTTTTTCCTGGGCCATTATATCGCCCAATTGCAATTCTGTTGGTGTATCGATTTATGGTCATCTCTGTAGAATTTGGACTGTAATTTTAGTTCTCAAGGCTTGGGGACTTGTAATGAAGCTCTGCTATCACTGTTGCTAGAGATCTTATGGCAATTTTTGTCTCCTGTCAAGGATGATAGAAGAGTTCATTCTAGCTGTCAGAAATTAATTGCAGTTCTTTGCGTCTACTTTAGCGTCTCATGTTGGTTAGTCCATCTAACTAGTCACATTATCGCACTTAATTCTGTGCAACAGAGTTCCTGGGTGGGTATCTATCAGTTGCGCTTGTAGTAACAGCATTCACCAACTTGTATTACATCACTAACATAAGCATAGATGGTTGGGAAGATTCATTAATCCCGGGATAGACCCGATTCTTCATGCTTTCCTCATTTTACTTGCTTCTTCTCCTTGTAGATTATCTTGCATACTTGCTGAGGAGTCCCTTGAGTTCCTTGAACTCGAACAATTGGATCGCTCACTTGGCAGCAGCACCCTTGCTTTTCCTTGGCCCTCCCAGATATATTTAAGGTCCACCTTTGACATCGACTGAAATAACAGCAGATACAGCTTGTACTCATCTCTCATGTCAGGACATGAACGTTCAAGCGGACGGATAAAAATTTTTTTTTTCCTGATGTCTGATGGAAACAGGGTTAGCCATGCAATTTTTTGGTGCTAGGATCAGTATTTCTTCTTCATGGTTGCTATTCTGTATTTGATGGTAATGTTGATGTAGAAAGTCCACAATTGAGAACCCTCCAGAGCATTTTTAGGAAGATTCCTATTAGGAAGGCGACAAGTTGCATCAACCATCTTCTCGATTATATCAAGGGACAAGAATATGAAGTTAATGAGTGTGAGACCCACTACGTTCTTTCCCTTTCTGATCTTAATTTCAAGTATGGACCCCTGCAATTTTGTGACAAGACATTCAGTTATCCTGTCAACCATCCGAATATATTTAATGTGGATATGCACTTGGGTTCTAATATGAGTCATTTTCTCCCGACAATGCCTAGTTTGTCCTGTTTTCCAGGATGGACTCAGCTTCTGTCCCTTAGCCGGTGAAATTATGCATTGAAAGGTAAAGATTGAGGAAGAGGGACTTCACCTGGGCTGGTCCTTCCTCCTCCATCTCAGACCTGACGTGATTAGGTTTGACTAGGGTACTCGTGATTCGTGAACACCACTTATTGGACATTGTAGTAGCAGCCAAGAGGAGGGTACTTTTTTTTTGTCAAAATAGTTTGTTTGTTATGTTATAAATTATCTATAATCTAAGCAAATGAATATAGAGAATAATATGGAAGAGAGTAGAGAATGAAGTTCTCATTAATAGATCAAGAATTGTGTATCAATAGTAATACAATGAGTTCTATTTATAGACTAAATGGAGAAGGTGGATGGAGAACATGGAGGAACCCACTAACTCACTAAGCTTGCTTTATGGAGATCATGGAGGAGAACATGGAGGGAATCATGGAGGAGAACATGGAGGGAGAAAATGGCATCCATAAATAATTAATACATAATACTCTCCCTTGGATGCCATTTGATTAATATGCCTCATTAAAATCTTATTAGGAAAAACCCTATGAGAAAAATCCTAATCAAAGAAAAAAAAAATAGTACATCATAAAATTACTGCCTCATTAAAACCTTACCCGAAAAACCCATTGGGACAAAACCGTAGTTAAGGAAAAAGAGTACAGTGTAAAATGATATCTCCCCCTCATGTCTACATCATTTGAGATCTCTGAGTCGTTTCAGACCAATATTACGAACATGCTTTTCAAAAATTGCAGTGGGCAGGGATTTCGTGAACAAATCTGCCAAATTGTCACTTGAACGAATTTGTTGAACATTTATCTCCCCATCCTTTTGAAGATCATGTGTGAAAAAGAACTTTGGTGATATATGTTTTGTCCGATCACCTTTAATATATCATTCTTTTAATTGTGTGATGCATGCAGTATTATCCTCATATAAGGTCGTAGGTATTCCCTTTTGAAAAGATAATCCACAAGATTCTCGAATGTGTTTGACAATAAATCTCAACCAAACACATTCTTGACTTGCTTCATGAATAGCCAAAATCTCAGAATGATTAGATGAGGTGGCTGTTATAGTTTGTTTCATGGAGCGCCATGAAATGGCAGTACCTCCATATGTAAATAAGTATCCAGTTTGCGATCGACCATTGTGAGGATCAGATAAATATCCTGCATCTGCATATCCAATTAATTCTGCCTCTGAGATACTAGGGTAATACAAACTCATATCCATTGTACCTCGAAGATAACGCAATATTTGTTTTACTCCAGTCCAATGTCTTCTTGTAGGTTAAGAACTGTATCTTGCTAGTAAATTAACAGAAAATGATATATCAGGTCGTGTATGACTAGCGAGATACATTAGCGCACCTATTGCACTAAGATATGGTACTTCAGGACTAAGAAATTCTTCACCATTTTCTCGAGGTCTAAAAGGGTCCTTTTTCACATCAAGTGACCTTACAACCATTGGAATGTTCAACGGATGCGCTTTATCTATATTGAAATGCTTCAGCACCTTTGCTATATAGGAAGATTGATGCATAAAAATTTCTTCTCCAAAATGTTCAATTTGCAATCCGAGACATAATTTGGTCTTTCCCAAATCTTTCATTTCAAATTCGTTCTTCAAACAATCAACTGTCTTTTGGGGCTCTTCAGGAGTTCCAATGATATTGAGATCATCAACATAAACTGTAATTATAACGAACTCAGGTTCAGATCTTCTTATAAAAATACATGGGCAGATTGAATCATTCTTATAGCCTTCCTTTAATAAGTAGTCACTAAGACGATTATACCACATACGCTCTGATTGTTTCAATCCATATAAAGATCGACATAATTTGATCGAGTATAGTCCCTTTTGACTAGAATCACATACTTCTGGTACGTTGAATCCTTATGGGATTCTCATATAAATGTCACTATCCAGTGAACCATATAAATAGGCTGTAACAATATCCATAAGATGCATATTCAACTTTTCATGTACTGCCAGACTTATCAAATATCGAAATGTGGTTGCATCCACCACAGGAGAATATGTCTCTTCATAATCAATACCGTGTCTTTGAGAAAAACCTTGTGCGACAAGTCGTGCTTTATATCTCACGACTTCATTTTTCTCATTTCGTTTACGCACAAATACCCATTTGTATCCTACGGATTTCACCCCTTTGGGTGTGCGGACTACATGTCCGAAAATTTCACGTTTCACAAGTGAATCTAATTCAGATTTCATTGCATCTTTCCAATTTGGCCAATCTTTTCTATGCATGCATTCCTTGATAGATTTTGGCTCTAAATCCTCTTCATCTTCCATAATATTTAGCGCTACATGGTAGGCAAAAATATCGTCGACGATAACTTCATTTCGGTTCCATTTTTCTCCAATCAACATAATTTATTGAGATCTCATGATTATCACAATGTTGAGGTACCTGATCTTCCATTGGAAGCGACTCATCTAGAGTCTGCCCTTCCTTAATATTAATATTGACTGTGGACTCTTCAGGAGTCAAGATATCCTCAATTTGACCATCTTGATATTTTGCTCCTTTTCTTTTACGAGGATTTTTATCTTTGGAACCAATAGGTCTACCACGTTTAATTTGTGCCTTATTTTCATTGGCAATAATTGATCGTCCTTCAGGGACATCAATTCTAAAAGGAGCATTAACAGCTGGAATATGTGACTTAGTCATTCTCTTTGGGTCAGCAAAAACGTCTGGCAATTGATTAGCTAAATTCTGCAGATGAATTATCTTTTGAACTTCAAGTTCACTTTGCTTTGTGCGAGGATCTAAATAACACAATGATAATTCATTCCAGCTAATATTTTTTTCAGGCTGCTTAGTTTCTCCCCCTAATGTTGGAAATATTGATTCATCGAAATGACAATCGGCAAAACGTGCCGTAAATATATCTCTAGTACGTGGCTCAATGTACTTTATTATCGATGGAGATTCAAACCCAACATATATTCCCAACCTTCTTTGGGGTCCCATTTTAGTGCGTTGGGGTGGAGCAATTGGAATATAAACCGCACATCCAAAAATTCTTAGATGGGAAATATTTGGTTCCTGGCCATAAACCAATTGTAATGTGGAGAATTCATGATAACTTGTTGGCCTGATGCGAATTAACATTGCTGCATGTAAAACAACATGTCCCCAAGCAGAAATAGGGAGTTTTGCTCTCATTAGTAATGGCCTTGCAATTAATTGAATCAGTTTAATAAATGATTCGGCAAGACCATTTTGAGTGTGAACATGAGCTACATGATGTTCAACGTTTATACCAATGGCCATACAATAATCATTGAATGTTTGAGAAGTGAATTCACCAGCATTATCAAGACGAATGGTTTTAATGGGATTATCTGGAAAATGAGCTCGTAATCGAATTAACTGAGCTAGTAATCTCGCAAATGCAAGGTTACGAGTTGATAATAAAGATACATGTGACCATCTAGTTGATGCATCAATTAATACCATAAAGTATCTAAATAGTCCACATGGTGGATGAATAGGTCCACATATATCACCATGTATACGTTCCAAAAATCCGAGGGATTCAGCCCCAATTTTAGCTGGTGATGGCCTGGTTATTAATTTGTTTTGAGAGCATGCAGAGCATGACAATTCATTGGATTGGAAAATCTTCTGGTTCCTTAAAGAATGTCCACATGAATTGTTAATAACTCTTCGCATCATTATTGACCCGGGATGGCCCAACCGGTCATGCCAAATTGCAAAATCAGTAAACTTCTGGTTTATTGTTGCATGTTCCTCCATTGCACTAATATACGTATAATATAAACCACATGCATAAGCGGGTAGCTTTCCCAACACACACTTTTTACCCGAAATAATATTTGTAATATACAAATATTCTTTGTTTCCTTTATTTGTTGTCTCAACATGATACCCATTTTGGCGTATATCTTTGAAACTTAATAAGTTTCTTTGAGACTTAAGAGAATATAATGCATTATTTATGCAGAAATTTGTACCTCCAGGTAATAATAAATTAGCTCTTCCGGAGCCTTCAATTAATTTTGTAGTACCTGATATAGTACTAACATTTGCCTCTTGCATTTGTAAATGAAGGAAATATTTATCATCCTTAAGTATGGTGTGCGTTGTGGCACTATCTGCTAAACACAGATCTCTTTCTCGAGTAGATAAGCCAACTTGTGCCAATTCCATACTCTTCATATTGAAAGAAATATTTATATTAAATGCGAGCAACTAAAACATGATTAACAAAATTACAGAAAACATTACATTAAAAAACATGTATCAAAAACATGATAAGAGAAAAATACCGAACACACGAAAACAAGAACATGAATATTAAACTACTTATTCAATAAGAAAATCAGCCACATCCAAATGAGTGAAGTCATTTTTGCCAAAATCAATGGTAGCATCCACATTCGCAATGCTGGTGCCATCAACATCATTGACAAAATTTGTTTCGGCCTTCCGTTTCCCTTTCAATGATTCTTGATAAAGCTTAACTAGATGATTGGGTGTACAACAGGTGTGAGCCTAGCGACCTTTGTATCCACAACGATGGCATGAATTTTCTATTTTCATTCCACCATCACCATCTCTTTCTGATTTCTTCTCTTTATTCTCCCACTTCAGGTGGCGAGACGTGTTCTTAAAATTACCACCACGGTAACCATATCCTCCACGACCATTACCACGTCCACGACCGCGACCCCGGCTTCTATAATTAAATTTTGTCACATTCACTTCAGGGAATGGAGCATAACCATTTGGGCGGGTCTCGTGGTTTTTCATCAAAAGCTCATTGTTTTGTTCAGCCACAAGAAGACAAGCAATCAACTCAGAGTATTTCTTGAAACACTTTTCACGATATTGCTGCTGAAGGAGCACATTTGATGCGTGAAAGGTGGAGAATATTTTCTCTAACATATCAGAATCAGTAATCTTTTCTCCACATAATTTTAGCTGAGAACTTATACGAAATAGAGCTGAATTATATTCATTCACACCTTTGAAATCTTGGAATCGCAAATGCATCCAATCATAACGAGCTTTTGGGAGGATCACAGTTTTCTGATGCTCATATCTTTCTTTCAAGCTAATCCAAAGGATTAGTGGATCCTTTACCGTGAGGTATTCAGTTTTTAATCCCTCATCAAGATGGCAACGAAGAAAAATCATCGCCTTAGCCTTATCTTGGGCAAAAGCTGCATTTTTCTCTTTAATTGTCTCTCCCAGACCATTAGCATCAACATGAATTTCAGCATCCAAAATCCATGATAAGTAATTCTTGCCCGTGATGTGAAGAGCCACAAAATCAAGTTTGGCGAGGTTTGACATTATAATACTATCATGAGCAAGTAGATTATATGAGATTTGATTTATCATAGATAAATATAATTGAGATAAAATTATTATATAGACATATCACAAATATAAGGAAACAAATGATTAAAATGATGTTGTGTCTTTATTTGAAAATACGAGAAAATATAAAGTACTAATCAGTAATTTTGTCCCCTTTCATTCCCTTTTTTTTGGCGCAGATAATATCAGTTTAGTACCTATTAGTTTAACGTGTGTGCAAGCAAGGACAAATTCGATGTTCAATGTGTAAACTTACAATTCAATCCCTAGTATTTTCTCGCGTGTGCGAATAAGGACACAACCCTTATTTGCGTTCCAAGACAAAAATTCACATAGATCCCTAGAGGTTTCTAATTATTTTATGAAAAGACAACAAAAGGTTTTTTCATGAAAAAAAATATTTTTTTAAACAAATAAATCCGATTTTTGCAAAGAAATTTTTACAAAATTATTTTCTTTGAGAAAATCATTTATGAGCAAGAACAAAGCTTCATATAATTTAATAACATTGAGAATCCAACAAGAATGAATAATTATAAATGAGAATCTAACAAGAATGAGTAAGAATACTTACAAAAGTTAAGCTCAATTCTTCTCAAGAAATTTTTGAGAACTTGGTAGAGATTCGTGCTGATAACGTGTTATAAATAATCTATAATCTAAGCAAATGAATATAGAGAATAATATGGAAGAGAGTAGAGAATGGAGTTCTCCTTAATAGATCAAGAATTGTGTATCAATGGTAATACAATGAGTTCTATTTATAGGCTAAATGGAGAAGGTGGATGGAGAACATGGAGGAACCCACTAACCCACTAAGCTTGCTTTATGGAGATCATGGAGGAGAACATGGAGGGAATCATAGAGGAGAACATGGAGGGAGGAAATGACATCCATAAATAATTAATACATAATATGTTAAGATT
Organism: Hypericum androsaemum; assembly: GCA_963995505.1. Taxonomy (NCBI): domain Eukaryota; kingdom Viridiplantae; phylum Streptophyta; class Magnoliopsida; order Malpighiales; family Hypericaceae; genus Hypericum; species Hypericum androsaemum. The sequence goes on along the minus strand of OZ023183.1, from coordinate 1,159,245 downwards.
TCTTGAAATTTTACCGACAATCAACCGAATACGATAATAAAGTGCAGTTACAAGTTAGTGCCTTAAAATTAAAGAGAATTATGAATCCCCTACAAGGAAGCTATAAGTAATTGTAACTAAGAATCTCACAGAGAGTTCGATCCTAGTTCAGGATGAATGTTGGCGGCATACTTAACACATGCAAGTCGGACGGGAAGTGGTATTTCTGGTGGTGGATAGGTGAGTAACGCGTAAGAACTTGCCTTTGGGAGGGTAACTGCAGATGGAAACGGCTGCTAATACCCCGTAGGCTGAGCGAGTAGGGTTAGAGACCCCAATAGTCCTAGCCCTAAACGATGGATACTGGGCATTGTGCGAATCGACAACCGGTGCAGTGCTCTATAGCTAACGTGTTAGAAGCAAAAGGAGGAATCCACTCGAAGAGGGGCTTGCGTCTGATTAGTTAGTAGGTGAGCTGAGAGTCTTATTCTAGCTTAACTAAGATAACAGATCTCGGGTTTGAGTCTCTAAGGACGCAGCATCATTAAATACTTGTTAGGAAAACTATCACCTTTTAAAAAATTCATCCGACTTAAACTTGAATTAATTGGTGTAATAAAAATCAAATACCAAGTGATATAGACAAAAACAAAACTTACGTTTATTTATGTAAGACCTCAATTTCGGATAATGTTTCGAGTTCAAATTACTTATGCACTCTTTCTATAGATTGTTGTGTTCAAAATTAGATCGGTTCGACGTAAATTCAACACCGAAAACACTTAGTAGGTTGATAGTTATGTAATTGGAGGGCTCCTTTTGGAGAGTCATCATCATTTCATTCCTTTGATGCTTCCTTCGAGGGCTCCTTTGGGATCCACGTACATGACATTCGTAATTCATCGGTCGCTGAGAGTAATATACAGAAAGCATCGGGATGGAAGAATTAAATTGTTTTAACGTAACCTTTTCCCTTTCTCCTCGGTTGAAAACAAATATAATATTTCTTACTTGCGTAAACCGTTTTTAGTTTAAACAAAAAAAATGATTTTCAAATTGTTTAAAATGTAACATATTTAAATATTTATTAAAAAAATTTTGTCATCATTAATTTTTTTTGCTAACTTAATGTTTGAACTAAACATGAATCATGCCCTTGGATTGGGTGCTGAGCGTTGGGATTTCCCCCGTACTACACAGGAGCGAACCACAACCGTTCACGTCATCCAAAAAAAGTCCACCCAGATCCAAGGGCTTGGGTGACTCGTGTATAAGGAGGGGCACTTTTGGGATTTTTAAGTTATTTGGTAGTAGAACCCTTCCCGCTTCTCTCTCGTATCTCTCTACAATTAGTTTTTTTTTTTGCATTTTCTCAAATGGGGCCCGCTAACCTTTTTTGTCATTTTTATAATTATTTAATTAAACTGTTCTTTTTGCAGCGCATGAGTCTCTCTCTATGAAATTTAATAAATTATTTTGGCAGTTTTTCAGATGGGGTCCACCGAACTTTTCTTCATTTTTTGGGTCACGTTTATAAATATTTAATTGAACTTTGTTTGTATGCAAAAAATAATTTAATATAATTACATATCCGGTTAATGTTTAATAATACTCGTAATAAAAAACTTAAATATTTAAAAAGTCATGCTTGGTTACGATCAATTGACATGCTCGGCTACGATAAAAAGTCATGCTTGGTTACGATCAATTGTCATGCTCGGGTACGATAAAAAGACATGTTTGGTTACAATCAATTAGCATGCTCAGGTAAGATAAAAAAGTCATGCTTGGTTACGATCAATTGGTATGTCCCGATACGATAAAAAGTCATGCTTGGTTACGATCAATTAGCATGCTCAGGTAAGATAAAAAAACCCATGCTTGGTTATGATCAATTGGCATGTCCGGTACGATAAAAAGTCACGCTTGGTTACGATCAATTGGCATGCTCGGTACGATAAAAAGTCACGCTTGGTTAAGATCAATTGACATGCTCGAGTACGATAAAAAGTCATGCTTAGTTACAATCAATTGGCATGCCCGGGTACGATAAAAGGTCATGCTTGGTTACGATCAATTAACATGTCAAATTAATTAATTGGCATGGCCAGATTTGAAAATATTAATAATACTTATAATAAAAAATAAATCATTAGTTAAAGAATATATGAGTTTAATTTATTTTAATATAATATACGAATAAGGACAAAAAAAATTTCAAAAAAATGGAGTGATCCCACGCGCCAACCCCCTTCCCTTCTTCCCTCTCTCCCCAGGCCAGCAGGCCCTTTGACCATTGTTCCCGTACGAATTACTCCCTTGTTTTGAGATCCTAAACCAGTAAATGACTGGAGCTTTCGACTAATATTTTTACTTCTTCTAATGCAAACTAATATTTTTACTAAATGATGTTTATGTAAATTAATTTTTGTGAATTAAGTTTATGTAAATTAGTTGTTTCTTCTTTTACAGATGAACCATGTTTTAATTTTCTTTTCTTTTTTCCCATGGGGTAAGGTGTCCACCTATGATTGCTCTATGTTTTATCATATTCTCCCTCTCACTCGATGATTCAAACCTCCCTTTTAACTTTTCCAGGCATCTTTTCTTGGTCATAATTAATTTTTGTATATTAACTATTTAGACAATCACTATATTGACTAATCAGGTTAGAATGTGTTATGATTTAAAAAAAGGGCAAAAATCTTATTGTGGATACCTAGACATCAAAAAATGAGGAAGAGTATTTCCACCCAAAAAAATGAGGAAGAGTATAAGAAGCGACAAAATGCTTCCGATAATTGCAAATAAGCTTAGATCCAAAGTTCCCAAATATGATAAAATAAAGAGAAAATTATGCTCAGATACCTGTAGTTTGGCGTCCCTCTCTCTGGGGTCCCTGCATTTCTGAAATCGTTCCTGACGTTTCCGAAGTTTAGTTTTATCAACTCTCGGGTCCCTAGCTGACGTCAGCAGTTAGTTTTTTTCATTTTTGTCATTAAAATGACCTAAATACCCTTAACCAAATCAAATCAAACGACGACGATGCCGACCGGATCCCTGCCTCTGCCGACGCCGTCGTCGGTGTCCTCCCCAAAGCTAAACGATGATGAGAAGTGGGACGGTGATGGCCCTACTCAGATGACGGCGCCGCTGCCATCGACGGTCTGGTTAAAAAAAATTACTCAGCAGAACCCTAATTTCTGAATTCAAAATTGAGGCGATGGCGTCCATTTCCCAACGAGATTGAGATTGAGATTGTTGAAACCATCAACGGCGTCAGGGTCATTCGTTCCAGAGGAGGAGACGCAGATCTTCAATGGGCATGCGTCGACATCGTCGCTTGGCTGAAGAAGCGATGGAGATGATGGTCGACAGCTAATCCCGCTACTCGGGTCCGAAGTCGCGGTACCTATCATCGATCTCAAGAAAGGTCCTGACGTAGGAGGCGACGGCCTCGTAGTCCTCGGAGGTGAGTCGAGGCAGTTGGACTTCTCCACGGTCACGTCGATGTGGAGGAGCGTGGAGGGCGTCGTCCCCCTGCTCGTCGTCATTGTTGTCGGTTGGCCGGAGAAGAGAGGAGAGCGGAGATGACGACATCGTCAGCTAGGCGGTGGAGCAATGGGTGGAGTTTGAGGGCGACGACGACGTCAAAACTCCTAGATCTCTCTCGATTGGCTACCGTCTCTCTCGATCTCTCTCGACGGTGGATCTGAATTTTATTTGTATGGTTTAGATCTGAATTTTGTTCGCCGAAATAACTCTTTGTTCGCCAGAATATCGTCTGAGAAGATGATCATAGGGATAAAAACAGTCATTTCAATGACAAAATGAAAAAAATCAGCTGCTGACGTCAACTAGGAACCTGAGAGTTGATAAAACCAAACTTCGAGGACGTCAAGAACGATTTTGGAAATACATGGATCCCAGAAGGAGGAACACCAAACTACAAAGATCTGAGCATAATTTTCCCTAAAATAAAACAACTCTTTGGCATCTAACTAAAACTTGGTCATAATACACTGATAAAGCATATAATTAAATCAAAGAACGAGTAAAAGCTGATCTCCTCTGTTCTCTCTCTCTCTCTCTCTCCCGCTAACAAAGCATAAAAGCAAGAGAAAAAAAAATCATCCTCAGCTGCGTAGCTGCCTCTCCTTTTCCACTAGCACACAACCCCCTTCATCATTTTAAGCACTAAGAGGGAGAGAGAGGCAAGTAGAAACAGAGTGTAAAGAGAACAAGGAAGAAGAAAACAAGGAAGAAGAAAACAGAGAACAAGGAACAAAAAAAGCTAAAGGAAACCAGAAGATTGCTTCCATCCTCTGGAAGCAGCTAACCGAAACCAGAGGATAAAACCCAATTCGCAATGCCCGTCCCAATTCACTAGCTCAAAACCCACACAGAAACGGAGGAAAAGAAAAGCAGAGTATAGAAACAGGGGAGGTGGATAAAAAAACAGAGGATGGGTGGTGTGACGTCATCGATGGCGGCCAAGTTCGCGTTTTTCCCGCCGAGCCCACCAACCTACAGGCTGGTTAACGACGAGGGCACGGGCCTAATGCTGCTGGCGCCATTCCCCCACAGAGAGAACGTGGAGATGCTGAAGCTGCCGACCCGGAGAGGGACCGAGATCGTGGCCATGTACGTGAGGCACCCAATGGCGACCTCCACACTGCTCTACTCCCATGGAAACGCCGCCGATCTGGGCCAGATGTACGAGCTCTTCATCGAGCTCAGTATCCACCTCCGGGTCAACCTCTTGGGGTAATTTTTTATCGTACAGTTTGTTCCTTTAAGAAGAAGAAGAAGAAGCAAGTTTGTGACTTTTCAATTTGGTTTGTTTCTTTTTTTGACCTATGATGGACCTCTTAAAATGGGGCGGCTCGGCTCTCCATGGCTCGAACTCTGATACATTTTTTAATGGAATTCAAGCCCCTTGCCGGTTGGATCAAATCAAATCTCGTGGTTCAAGTGTGTGTTTGTTCTTGTGCTAGTTTAGTGGTAGGGTTTGCCTGGATCAGCCGTGTTTCTAGAAGTTGGAGCTTGGAGTTTGCTGGTGTGTGATCCACCTTAGAGCAAAATGGTTAAAGAAATTGAAGTTATTGAGATTGGATGCAGATCAAATCCTTGAGAAGTCTGATTGGAGCAGTAAAGTTCTGGAATTAGTATTGGTGAATATTATTAGGATCTTGATTCCTCGTTTCGCTCGCATTTTTTCGTAGTATAACTGCTTCGGATTTCAACTCATTTGTAAGGCCATTTCATGAAGATGAAACATACACTACCATGTATTTGAGATCCATAATCAGACACAAGGCCTATTCAGATCTTTTTCACTCGTTTATGTGCTGATGTGACCCAATTTGTTGACTATTTGCAGGTATGACTATTCTGGGTACGGGCATTCATCTGGAAAGGTATGGTGGAATCTTTCACTTCAGTGAGATATAATTGTGTTTGAATTCATTATCTATACTGCAGCCAAGTGAGCAGAACACGTATGCCGATATCGAAGCTGTATACAAGTGTCTAGAAGAAAGCTACGGCACCAAGCAGGAAGACATCATACTTTATGGGCAATCTGTTGGAAGTGGCCCAACTGTAGATCTTGCTGCCCGGCTGCCTCAGCTACGCGCTGTTGTTCTTCATAGTCCGATTCTCTCGGGGTTGAGAGTCATGTATCCTGTGAAGCGTACATATTGGTTTGACATTTATAAGGTACACTCCACTAAGTTATTAGTAATTCCATCCATCCTACTTCTCTGACTCATCACATCAACTTAGTGGGTGTTCTTTGTTTCCTCCTTCACTTTGCAGAATATAGACAAGATTCCTCTGGTTAACTGTCCTGTTCTTATCATCCATGTAAGTTTTTGTTGCAAATTATGTAATCCTTTTCTCTCTCAATCCTTCCAGATTATCTTCTTGACAGTTGCTCTCGGACAATCTCTACTGCGGTTTGTCTGTTAAAATTGAACATGTTGAATTTTTCCTCTGTTTGTGCAGGGAACTGCTGATGATGTTGTTGATTGCTCCCATGGTAAGCAACTTTGGGAACTATGCAAAGAGAAGTACGAACCGCTTTGGGTGAAGGGTGGGAACCACTGTGATATAGAGCACTATCCTGAGTATATCAGGCATCTGAAGAAATTCATATCCACTGTTGAGAAATCTCCGTCTCAAAGATACAGTTCCAGGAAAAGCACAGACCAATTCGAGCCGTCCAGAAAAAGTACGGACGTATTTGAGGCTTCACGGAAGAGTACCGACAGGAGAGAGAAACCGAGGCACAGTGTCGACAGGTCCGAGAAGCCAAAGAATCAACCAGGCCATGCTGACAAGCTGGAGAAACTAAAGAGTCAATCCATCAATGCTGATAAGCTTGCCGAGAAGCTAGAGAGATTGAAGAATCAGTCCAATCATGCAGAGAAGCTCGAAAAAATGAGGATGACCTTTGATCAAATGGAACGGTCCCGAAGGAGTGTCGATTGCCACGAGAAGTCGAGGAAGAACATAGAGCACCAGTTGGATAGAGCGAGGAAGAGTGTTGACAGGTTGGATAGAATACGAGCCGGGTGATACTTGATGCCATTTGTAAAGTTCATGGATGAGTTTGGTGTTCATTTGGTTTTTGGTGCTATATTTAATACATGGTTTTCTTGCTGCTGAAAGTTGTCTTCCTGTTGCCTTAACTGTTGCAATCATAAAAGAAAAAAGAAAGGGTTGGTTTGTTGTGATGCCAAATTTTGTTTTAACCTTGTATTCAGAGTCGAGCACAAAGCTCTCCAAGACCAAATTTGACTCCAAAAGATCAAACATGTATCCAATTCAATATCATACCCCTTGATTGCTCAAGTATTTTCATTACTTATTGGATCATCATCGACGGAGACAAACTGCCCTTTAACTTCAATGTGTAAATCTATAAAATCCCACGAGGGGAATTCTCCATGGCATGCATATTTTCATGCCTTGACCATCAGTAGTATACAGTTATCCAAATATAAATGTAGAAACACTTCTGTTACTGTCTGATACACAACAAAAGTTTTAAGACACAAGACGGTACGTTCTTGGAAGTAGATGACATCTGCCAACTTCAACTTGCAGGCTCCGAAGCCTTCTAAGATGCTGTAAATTTACCGCTGCAAAACCATATACGTTGCTGTTACTGTGATGAAGATTGTTGTGCAAGTTGAAATGGATAGTGTTTGCTGCCGGAAATGCTTTAACCGTGTTGAGTTGTGCGTGCAAGAGGGGGTCAGTAGTATTGCTCTGAGCTTTCCACAAGGGAGAAGTTGGGCTTGTGCTCGCTGTATTCAACGATGGCAGACGGTGGAAGACGACCGGTGGCAATCTCGTGCACGCTCGCAAACAGGGGAAACAGCTCAAGCCAGCCACGGTGGCTCAAGACTTCATGCACCTCTCGCGCTGTAGAGACACCCTAGAAACAAGGGGATAGAAGAACATCAGAAGAAAATTCCTTCTCTTCTATGAACTTGTCTATCCTGTTGTGCGAATGCATCACTAGGCAATCTCTTTTGAGCCGTAGTTAGATATCAGTTGAGAGCAGTCGGTACCTGCAGCTTTTGACCCTGCAGCATCTCCGCCTCGAGGTCATCAAACGACCTGCCGAAATCAAACAACAGAAATAAAACCTCTATGGTCTCCAACTTTAATACCAAAAGCTTACCTTTTTCCACCATTCTTTGCAAATGCTTCAGCAACTCTCCGGTTTCTCCCTCCCACTGCAGATATTTCAGATGGTTAATTATGAGCGTCATGTCGATATAGGGTACAATTTATCAGTGGCTAGTATGTGTTTGCTTACAGCAAGTTGTGATCAGATCAGCTACACCACAGCTCTCGAAGAAGGTGCTGTCCCTGACAGATGAAAACAATAGCTTGGACAAGGCTCTCATCTCCCGTAAACCGATTCTCATTATCGCAGCCTACAAATTTATAGCAATTATCTCCAAGAAACTGAAAAGATATAAGAACTTCTCAGCTTACTGGAACTACACGTACCTTGGTATTATTCCCCATTTCCAATCCATCCACAAAACCTGTACCATGGGCCAACATAATCCGCATTCATTTTATGCCCGAAAGGAACTTTAATTATCTCATAAGAAAATGCAAGAGTCCAAACCTGCAGCTAAGGCCACCACATTCTTCAATGTCCCACACAGTTCAACTCCCTCGACATCTTGGACCTGTCCATAAACACAGCAGGCGAGACGACTTGGTTATATATGCAGCATGCTAATTGAAAACTAGTTCCGTCATGCACAGCGATCATGCATACGCTACACTTTCTCGGGATTATCATACTCACAGCTGTCACCATGAAATAGGGAGTACTGAACAACTTGACCCAACTCTCAGCCATCTGTTTATTTTCTCTGTACCCAACTGTTGCCTCGCTGAACTTCTCGACTGCAATCTGCAGTATGTAATTCTAAGATTATAGACTACAAAAGAAAAGAATCATGTTAAAAGTTTCGGAAAGCTAAAGATAATTACTTCATTTGCAATGTTGGCCCCCATTAACACACAACAATTAACTCCTAGCTCCTGAGAGATGAGAGTGGAGATCATGCATGGTCCCTCCTTCTTGACCTCCATTCCTTTTATGAGTGAAATAGCCTCCACACCTGGCTTTATCTTCCCGACAAGCCTCTTACATATACCCTTCATGAACTGATGTGGGGTCACAAATACCAACATGTCCGCATCCCGCACTGTATCATCGAAGCAACGAAGTTACACCACATCCAGTGGAGTACACTCTAAAGACATTCTCAAGGTAAGAAATCTTACCAGCATTTTCTATGTTAGGGTCCGCGACCACGTTCTTGCCGAGCTTGATACCAGGAAGGTACTTGACATTTTCCTAGTCAAGAAAACACGGAATTCAGACTATTGTCGATATAGCAATGTCATGACCGAACAAGGAAAAGTTAAACTGCTTGAATTCGCACATTGTTTCGGTTAATGACATCAGTTAGCTTCTCTCCGCTCGGCAATGTCTCCTCAAATACCCACATCCTCACTTCATCTGAAACAAAGAAGGCCAATCTCACATTTATATCCTTCCATTCTAACAATTGCATGACAAAGAAAATAAACCACGTGCTTCTCATAAACTTCAGAAATCAGATAGAGAATCCACAAACTAGAATAAGAGAGAAAGAAAGCTCACTTCTTTGCCCAAGTCATCTAATCAATCCGAGACAATCTCACTTACCACGGTTTTAACTGGAATCATTCACTGAAAATAAAACACCACAAGGTAGGCATCCTAAACCAGACACACAACAAATAGACATGCCACAAGCAGATGGCTAGTGATCATATAACAAAATAGCACCACCCGACATCCGGACACCAATAGGGCCATGTTCAAATTCGATTCTGGCAGGACTATAAAGAGTGGAAAAGCTCTCCCGTCCGAGTTTTAACGCAGCTGTGATCGAGAGCTCAAACTCGATACATCTGGTTAAACTATAACAACGTTTCATTCACCAATTGATCCACGTACTAGGTGGTACAAACTGCACCACCTACCAACTTCATAACCAATAAAAAAAACAAAACCTTGGCAACAACCATCATGCAAGTTCATAGCTTCCAACACAATAAAAACAAGAAAGGAAGCAAACGAGAGAGAGAGAGAGAGAGATTACCATGGAAAGAAGGGAACTTGAGGGTGTTGGAAGCAATGAGCTTAGCAGCTACACTGCCCCAATTGCCACTCCCAACCACAGTCACTCTAGATTTCTCCAACCCACCACCACCCACCACATTGGTGGTGGTCCCCTCCCCACTGTTCATGGCTTCTGGGTTGGCAGCAGGAGCCATTGTGGAGAGAGAGGATCGAAGGAGAGAAGATAAAAGGGTTGGAAGTGGAAAAGGTGGCAATGGAGGAGGAGGAGGAAGAAGGGAGTGGCGGTGATATAAGAGAGACAGGAGGAACCGCATTGGGGCGGAGAAGTCGGACACGTTCCGTTGGATTCTATGTGACCAACTTGTCGCCTTTCCAACTAACCTCTCTCTCTCTCTCTCTCTCTCTCTCTCTCTCTCTCTCTCTCTCCTTGTTTTATGTAACCGAATTGCTAATCTAGTTTAGAATCGGTTCGAAATTATAAAAGCGGGTTTTCAAGGGCTTAAATCTGATATCTTTACTTACCCAGGGATAAATTATTACAAGTATGATCAACCTTTTGGTATTTTTAATTAAGAGTTAATGAAAGTCTAGATTTTATAATTAGAACAACTTTAATGAATAGTTCGAATTTGGATTTTTTAAATCAAAATTATTAGAGATTAACATATTAAGTGGTTTAATTCGATGTATCTCTTAATAAAATCTGAATCTCTTACAGATCATACTAAACTTTTCATGTTTATTCAAAAATATTTAGATATGCACAGTAATTATATGTAGTGAATAGTAATTATTCAGGATGAGGTTTAGGGGTCCCTCTTCGGGGAGATCGCTCTGTTCGGACAGTCGCCCACTTGGACTTTGGGTACTAATCCATGTGGTTGGGTTAAGATTGAGCCTTTGTCTTGTCATCACGGTTGGTTAAATACTTCAAATTCTTTACGAAAGAAAAAAGTATTAACAGGAGATTTCAATTAATATTTGATGGTAACGAAAAATAGTAACTTCAACTTCAGATAATTCGATTGAAGTTTCCGGAGCTGAGCGTCCAACAAAGGATTTAAGGTTATATCATTGTCCAGCGAAGCAAAAAAGACCAAAGATGAAGCGACAATTCATCCTCTTGCTTGGTCCGTCTCGCTTTAACCTTGTTTTATTTTCTTTTAATATTTTTTATCAATAATGAGACTTTTTTTTAAAGTAAAAGACTTCTAATCGACAGAATTCTCATATTGTTGGAGCGAAAAATTAATTCACGGATTTGATTCGAGCCAAGTTTCGGCTTAGTTGATCTCGGGTGATCCGCGTGGGTTGGGCTCGGATAAAGTTCACCCGCGTTGAAGGCCGTTGGGCCTAGAGTCCGTCTTGGACCCGAAAATGCCCGCGTGGGATGGCGAACGCCCGCATTTGGGCCTGAGAACTCCCGCGTGGTGTGGCGAACGCCCGCGTTGGGCCGAGAATGCCCGTCCGAGCTTGGCGAACGCCCGCATCGGGCTAAGAACGCCCGTGTGGGCTTGAAGAACGCCCTGAGTTTGGCGAACGCCCATATTGGCGAACACCCTGAGCTTGGGAACGTCGGGCTGGGCTTATGATTTTGGGTCGTTCTTGACATAGGGTTAGATGTTATTTTGACGGAGACGTTTGAGAAGAATGTTCGCGAAGAGCGGCTTATATTTTCCCAAGTTGAGCGGGATTCCTGAAATTCGGGTGAGATTTGGTATGTTTTTAGTTGTGTCGCGGTTGCTTCGGCGTCACGTTGAAGACATTCCTATTTTGGGATGAGATATGTTCGTTTTAGGAAGGCGGCTTGGGTTTTCCTAAACTAAGCCAGGAGGATCTTTTTACATTAGGAACAAGTAACTTGAAGCGGATCTCTCGGGATTGAGACTTGGAGTCTAAGGTCTTGAAGACGGCTTAGGATTTTCTGTTCTGAAGACAAGGGGGCTAGGTTAAGACGCTCTATATAAGGAAGGCTCGGGCAAGGAAGACGACATCACCAACACAACAAACAACAACAACTATCTTCCTCCTTATCTTTCTCTTAGCTTAGACTTTGCTCGTAGATCTTTTCCCCCTCCGCTAGGCCGACCTTGGGACGACCACTCCGGACTGTCTCAGGCTTTCTTAGTATTCTTGTACCACTTTTTTCCCGCAACACACATCAACGTCTGGTTGTTGTTTTATGCACACTGTTGTATAAGCCACACGCCCCACATCTGATTATTCGGAGTAGAGTATTATAAGAATGCATATGTGAATTACATACCATGCGGAGTGTGGTTATAAAGTTCAACGATTCTCGACCATGAAGCTTCGACCACGGCCTAGTGATCCAAAGGGAACCGAATGGACCGGATTTGGTCCTGGAGAACCACTCTAGCACCGTGCTGGAGAATTTTTATTGAAGGACACACATGGACTTTTTTGTAAAAATGCGGAAATACGAGGGGGCAAAATGAAAAAAGTCCACAATTATTGAATCGTAATTGGGTAAACTATTGAATCATAACTGGGTAAACCATTGAATCGTAACTGAGTAAACCACTGAATCGTAACTGGATAACTGGGATAGTCCCGATTTATCCGGGACGGGATAAAACGGATCATTAAATTGTAACTAAGTAGACAATTGAATCATAACTAAATCAACCATTTAATCGTCCAGGACGGTCCTGGTTGGATTTGGCCTTCCAGGACCAAATCCGCTCCAGAACCGAAACGTATGGGCAGTTGGCACGTCCATAACTAGAGGAGAAATTAGAGTTAAGCGGAGAAAAACAAGGGTAGAGAATCATCACGGTTCAGTTCATCTTAAACGTGCCCTTTTGAGCCATCTCCCTAAAATGAAAACAGAAAGGCATCGGATATAAACCAGAACATAGATCAGGCACACAGTATTATCATTTTTGAACCAAATGCAGGTCACAAAATAAACTGATATAACACACGCATACAATAAGGAAGAAGAATTGACTTTTATTTCATAGGCATGACAAATTCTCATGGCAACGTATCGATGGATACGTCTCCAACCTTGTAATAACAGTTAAACTAGCAATAAGATACAACATTCTGCTCCTCTGCCTCTGGGAGATAATCGGCTGTATGATGTGAAAAGACTAAAATTCTTGTTATCGACGAACTATAGTTGATGAAAAGAATTTTGATAGCAAGGTCAACAAGAGTAATGCCCTCGAAAATCGTTGTCATTGTCGTTGATGATAAATAGAGAAATATGCCCACAATTGCCTTGTTTTGGGGCTGAGTAAAATGGTCATAGCAACATTCAGGGAGCTCTATCAAACGGCTGCGTATCGTTGTAGCAAACATCCCAAACAGCTTCCATGGCATCACGGGACGCAGCTTCCGAGCAGTGTGGGTTTCCACTCAATGATTTCATAACCCTTCTTCTCACACATTCCTTCAAAGTTTGACATTTAAGATGGAATCAGAGTGAAATTTTAGGCAAAGTACTGAATAACTATAAGATGAACCAATGAAACATAGCAAAAGATGATGCAAGAGCTCAACATTGATGTTTAACCTTTCTTGCAAAATAGTATAATTAACAAAGGTGTGTCAATTAAGGACTACGATCAAACCACAAAAGAATAACAGACTCAAAACTGCCTAGACTGATGTTTTCTCTAACATACTGCTGATCGACACATGAGGGCACCAAGTATAACTTCTAAACCGGGATACTAATCCCGCTGAACAAAAAGAAACATGTTGAGATACCAACGTGGATATAATCCATGAAATTTAAGCAATATCCCCCAACATATTCACGATTTCTAGAAATTTAACATCCCACCAATTAGTATAACAAGGTGTCCGGGAAACTTCCATCACAGGCCCCAAATCCCTTCCACTCCTATCGTCTATCTAGAATCCAACAAGCAAACTAACATCAATTAAGCATCTGAGATTCAGGCAAATCCATCTTAGTATATCCACTAGCATGCAAAAAGTTGCAAAGAAAAGGTCAAAAGGAAATAGAACACGATAATTAACTCTTTAAAGGCCTGTTAATACCCACTTGTTCGTGGCCTCTCATTTTCATATAGCCTCGAAGCAGTTCTCTTTTGTAATGACAGTCACCACTCAGGTGGCCAGCACGAATCTGTTACGTACAATAGGATATTATGAATCATAACAGAGGATACACTGAAAACTGTATATAGCACTGGCTGGTGTAATGTAATAAGAGCAAACCTCACTACAGGCATGATGGGCACAATTACGCCAGTCTAGGTTTGCAACACGGCATTCATCATATGCATGAATAAGCTCGTGTATCACAACTTGGTTAACATCATCTTGATAGTTCATGGCATTGCTGCACACGGCTATCTAAGCAAAATAGAAGGACAAAATATTAAGACTCAACATCACCATCCATTACAAGCAAACAGATACCTGACCATTAACATAAATTGCGCGGTATACAGATCAACAGGAAAGATCAAGATCAGAAGCAAAAAGAACGCAATAACAACTTCTGGGACATGCGATACTACTACCATTCCTTACTACTCGGCAAGTCACGGACCAATTCCCTCACGAAAGTTTCAATTGGGAACACAAATCAGAAGCGCGTGACGAGAGTAGAAAAGAACAAATCGAACCAAGAGGTAACAGAGACAGAGAATTTACCCCTTCACCAGTAACGTACCCCCCACTAACTTTCTGATCACATTTGACGGCCTTGAAGAAATTGTCCCCCACCCCACATCCTGCTTTCGCCATTTGCTCCCTTAGAAACTTCACCATTGGAGCTTATAGTCCAAAACAAGGAAGCATAATCACTAATCAGCAAAACCCTCGAAACAATTAACCAAGTAAAGATCAAAACTCTAGCATTTATAAGCAATCCTTTGCCTTCCAAGGGTCAAATTTCAAGCTCACAGATTTTCATTGCAACAGATTCCAAGTAAAAAGATTCAAACTTTCCAACTTGTAAGCAACAATGTAGACCCAAATTCTAAAACCCAATAGCCCTTCAAGTGAAGTTGGAAGTATGAAGTCCAAACAAATATTTTTTGAGATACTTCCAATATAAAATGCAATATTTTGAGATAGTCCGTCCTCTAATTAATTATGAGCTCAAATTGACCCCAACAAGAGCTTCAAAGTAAAGATACAAACTTTATAACTTATAAGCAACAATTCAGACCCAAATCATAAAACCCTATAAACCCCTCAAGTGGAGATTGAAATAGGAAGACCAAACTAACCCTTTTGAGATTCCTTTCAATGATAGAAAAGAGGAGAGAAGGTAAATATTTAAAGACAGCCACTTACTTCGAAGACTTCTACGGATCATGTCTTCGCATTCTTCTTGGGAGCAGCCGCCGGAGTCCGCCATTAGAAGCGGCAGTGGAAGGTTTTGTTTAGTTTAGACCTCTGTTTTCTCTGTTTTGTGGGAAGAAGATCCAATGGGCCTCATTCTTTCAAGCCGGCCTCGCCAGGCCCAATTATTAAGTTAATCACATTAATTAGTTGCATTAATTGCTACTCATTTTGACATAACATATTGGAATCGCAGGCAATGTTTTGGTGGAAAATTTTACAATTGTGACTTTACTCGGTAAACCAATAGAAACCCAAAGTGACAATTTTATAGCAGATTATTTATAGTCTATGTCACTTGGTAATATTTGAATTATTAATCTTTTAATAAAGTATAAAAAAATCGATACTAATTCGTTTATTGAATTATTATATAAGTTAATTTGCATTTTTAATAAAATATTTACCTTTTTATTTAAAAAAATAAAGCATAAGAGAAAATCGAATCTTGTGAACCCACTAAAAAATTGTCACTTTTGTAAAATCATAACAATTTGCAATATTAAATCCTACTTCCGTAAAGACTATTGTAAAATTTTAAATAAAAAGTGTGTTTTTTTTAATTGGAATAAAAAGTGTGTTGTTAATATTAACTAAGTTTAGGAGAGAGGGGATCATTCTTATCAACAATGAAACAACACCTAGGCCATTTTCTTGGCGAAAACTTCTGTATGCCAATGCATGCCCTTAAATTTAGCTAAGAAAATTGAACCCTAAAATTGCATATTGTAATTAACATAACCTCGCCTCCTAAAAACACACAAACACATGTCTGGTTCTCCCTCCAACTCTCTTCCCCTATCCTCACATTGTCCTAATTTAACTCCTCCGTTTTCACCTATAAAATCCCGCCTCCTCCTCCCATTTGTACTCATCGCATTCTATAGCTATTGCAGTGTTTCTCCATAGAAGAACACTGCAAAAAATAATAAAAAATAATAATAACGTCTATAGAATCTTTGAAATCAGTTTTTTTTGTTAACACAGAAGAAAAATAATAATGGCACGCCAAGTCATTGTCCTTGCACTCATCTTCGTGGCCGTTGCCGGCGCCTTCGCCGCCGATGCGCCCGCCGCATCCCCGAAATCCTCACCCTCGTCAGCCGCCTCTCCGGCCAAGGCCCCCGCCACCTCCGCCGCCGCCCCCAAGTCATCCACAGCAGCTGCACCCAAGGCCGCCGAGGGCCCATCAGCATCCGCCTCCGCACCGACCAGCTCCGGCAGCGCCGAATCCCCGGCCACAGCATCCGCACCCGAGGGCAGCAGCCCCGTCTCCTCCCCACCAGCCCCCGCCACCGACGGCCCTGTCGCCGCCGATGGTCCTGCTGCTGACGCACCCGGCCCCTCCGCCAAGGCTGACCACAAGAGCGGCGCCACCACCGCTACATTCTCCGCCGCCTTTGGCGTCGCCGCCGTTGCCGGATCCATCTTCTTGTTCTAAGGATAATGGCGTTTTTTACTTGCCTTCTGTTGTGAAACGTTACGTGTGTGCGTGAAAGCAACATGTATGGGGGTAAATATGTAATTTCATATGTTATTGGTGTGTAAATTTTTTGATTTGTTTGATTAACATTGGAATCATATGAGAATAGTGTACCTGTGATTAAAAAAAAAGGGAACGAGACATTATGCGCTTTATTTAGATTCAGATTCGATTTTATAGCAAAGTTAATTATTGCAATCTGGGGCTTTTTTTTACATTCTCAAGTTCTCACATACTATATAATATTGACATTTCAAAAATTTTAACATTTGTTACCTTAAATTTTGAATTTATAAAATAATATAGCGAGTTAATTTCTCGATTTTTGTATTTCAAAATTTTAGATTAAATACGAATATTTTAACTCTTCGCACTTGTGTTCATTTTTTTATCATATTTCATTTCAAGCATGTACATGTATAAAAGGATATATTGTAAAGATATCGTAGAATATTATGTACCAATCCTGACTTTGGAATTAATGTACATGATATGCGTACGGAGTTTATTTCGTAATCAGTAGTTGCATTAAATATAGTAATAGATTAATATTTTCCGTAACTGCTAAGTATCAAAATTAGGGCATTTGGTCTAGTGGTATGATTCTCGCTTAGGGTGCGAGAGGTCCCGAGTTCAATTCTCGGAATGCCCCCTTTCTTTGATTTATTCATTTTACGACGCTTGCCAGGTGGAAAGTGTTCCTACCATGGAAATTCGGGATCGGCCAAAAGCAAAAATTATTCAGAAGGAAATATCAGCGAGGGAGGACCGCGCCCCGCCCTCGCTTTTTCCAGGGAAATTGGATGGATCTCCCTTACAACGTACGAAATCAACGAGATTAAACGGTGAGAATATTGTTTTAGTTTAATGTATAATTTGATTTTGAGATTTTTGAAATATAAATGTGTTAATTTTTTGTTATTTTTCAAATTTTTTAGCTCATTTGAATCTAAATTAGATGCGCAGTTGATTGTTTGGATACGAGATAATGAAAAAAAGAATAAATTATCCTAAGGTCCTCGGTGTTTAAGTAAATTCTTCTTTTAGTTCTTATTGTTTTCAAAAGTCTTTATCGGTCCTTCTAGTTTGAAATAATAGCCCTTTTTGTCCCTAGCAGACCCATTGCTGATGTCAGCGGTCAACATACATTCTTTTATGACCTTTATACCCTTATAATAATAAAAAATGGTCATCTCCTTCCCCCGCCGGTCCTCCCTCAGAAGCTCTTCCATGGAAACTCAACTCAAAAAATCACCCAACCACTTAATCATCATCCTACCCAGATTCTAAAAATACTGAAACCCTAGATGAAAATCTAACCATTGATGTCGCTCCCTCGAAACAAGAAAAGAAGCAAATCTCCAGAAACTAAAATTAGGTCGACGAGGGGTACAAAAACTGTGATGGGGTCTTATCATTCTCAAGCTCAGTGGTTGAGGCAGCTGACTGAGACGGCTCTATCGACACCTAGGCCTCGGCAAATCGACACCTAGGCCTCGGCAAATCGACAAAGGGTTATTCCTATGTTCTTAAGGGAGTCATTTTTCTCTGCTTTGGAGCTTGTGGAACCCATTTTTCTCCCTATCTCTCGTAACAAACTATAAGGCCACCGAAAAGCTCAAGAAATGGAGGAAGAAGCCCATTTTTACTGAGCTAGGACAAGGACACGACCTAAAAATAACTGAGCCCGACTTATGAAGCATCAAAAAATTTATGAGCCATTAATACTCTTATCAATTCATTGGTGTTCTCTGGTTTTCTACCGAGAGAATTGAGGCAGTAGCACATTTAGAACGCGGTTGGTTAATTGGTTGAAACCCTTTTGGGTTTTGGGTTTTGGGTTTAATTCCGGGTAGAGGGTTGAAGCTAGGTGCTTTAGCTTGGGAACGAAGAAGCAGAGGGTGGGTTGGGTAATGTACAGGTGCGATTTTGATTTCCTAGAAGAAATTTATTTGGTGTTCGAGAATCTTGTTGAATTGGTTACAAGAGAAAGAAAGAACCGAGGAAGGAGATGATCAATTTTTTTTAATTGGAAAGGTATAAGTGTCATTTTGAATTTATATTGACCGCTGATGTCATCGGTGGACCCGACAAGGACCAAAAATGACTATTATTTCAAACTAAAAGGACCGAGAAATGCTTTTGAAAATAATAAGAACTAAAAGAAGAGTTCGCTCAGATATCAGGAACCTTAGGGTAATCAAACCCATGTTAAAGGCGTTCCAAAAGCTGGATACAAGTGGCCCCCATGCTCGTACATCTCTCTCTCTCTTGATTGAATGATAGAGCCTAGACTAGAGGAGGGGTCACTTACACTGTCCTCCACGGGATGGGCAACTTCCCGCTCCCTTTCAGTTACCACTTGGAAATGGAAAAAGTTTAGTATGATCCTACCGTTTTTATATTTATTTTGATATATTTAACAATAAGATTATATTTTTTTAAGACTTGCAGACAACATTTTATAAGTTTTTTATTGGACTTTGCATCGCCACTTTTATATTTTTTTTTTCAACTGCGATTTCAAGAAAATGAATTAGTAGCATTTTCATGTTGATAATAATGCTCAAACAAGCAATACAAACTCATGTGATAATATCCAACATTTTAAAGGTATGAATGCGTAGGAGAATTGCATATGTTTTAACGCAACAAAATAATAACAACAAATTTTAAGTGGTTTGACGAATTGACTACGTTCATGGAAAAGATATATCTATTGACGAGTTTTCAATTCACCTCAATTTTGCCTCAAGCTCAAGAGCCACCCTATCTTTTTATATGTTAACTCTAATACATTCATGGAGTTTTTCTAAGTCACCAAAATCTAAATCTGAATCTTTGTAGAATACAAATTCTTAGGTTTTGAGACAATTTTTAACAGAATGAAATTTCAAATCATTATTTCTCAGGCTGGAAACAACAACAAAATGTTGCCGACCACGTTATTAAAAGGGGTCGAAAAGTTTACCGATAAAAGTTTTGAAAGTAAGGTATTTTCCACGGGGAGATATAATTACGACAGATATTGGGTATATACCGAGTTTCACATGAAGGAGTATATGAAAGGGAATAGATTTACTTGCACCCAATCTTGAATGGAGAGTGGGTAACGGCACTAAGGTGAGAATTTGGGAGGATAGGTGGCTTCCAGGGACTGAGCTCGGGCATCCACATTGCATCTACCCGGGGGTGGACTCAAATCAGTGGGTCTCTGAGTTATTGGTGGAAGGGACAAATGAGTGGGATATCGATCTTTTGCAGTGTTTGTTCAAGGAAGAGGATATACAGCAGATAAAGGCAATTCAGGTAAATGCTAGACTACCGGAAGATATGGTTCACTGGCGACATAACAAGGACGGCATGTATACGGTGAGGTCGGGTTACTATATTGATCTTCAACATTGCATTCTCAGATGGCTGCAATTTTGACTCATGCGAGGGATGTTTGGAACCGTGTTTGGAACCGTGTTTGGAGGCTGAACTGCCCTCCTAGGATTCGCACCTTCATATGGCGCCTGCTCGACAATAATCTTTTGCTTAGAATCAATATTTTGAGGAGGGGATTAGATGTGGATGTTCGCTGTCCCTTTTGTGTGAGCTGTGTGGAGTCGGGTCATCATATATTTTTTTAGTGTTCTTTTGCAAGTATTTTGTGGAGAAAAATTGGGATCGATACTCAGGAGTTCCAAGGTATGACGCTGGTCCAGGCATGTTCGACCCTGTTTTCGAGGCGGGAGTAAGAAGAACGAGGATGGAGAGCAACCTGGCTGTGGGGTATTTGGAAAGTGAGGAACGAGGTAGTTTTTAAGGCAGCATCATTCGAAGAAGCTTAAGGGGTGCTTCAATCAGTCAACCGACTTTGGATCGACTTCATATATGTCCAAAGTCTGAGTCCCACCTCATGTGTCCGGCTAGCTGAGTTATGGCATCTTCCAGAGGCAGGATGGTTCAAAGTTAACACAGATATATGGATTAATACTAACGGGGTTACTCAAGATTTGTTCGTAGATATGGAGGCTCTGTCCACCCAACCGTACTGGAAGCTCGAGGGATGCTAATAGGTGCAGAGCTCGCACTCACCCTTGGCCTCAGGTATGTTTGTTTGGAATCTGATTGCTTACCTCTTGTGCAGGCTCTGAATAAATAGTGTCGAATAGAAGCGATTTGGTCTTGTTGGTGGCGGATTGTAAAGAAATGTCGGGGGTTCCTGAACCATCGCTTTATGTTTGTTCGGGGAGATGAAAATAAGGCGGCCCATGCACTTACAAAAATCTCGATGCAAGGTGACCTTCAGTTCCAGTTTTTTTCGACACCTCCAAGGATAATCAGTGAACTGTTGGCGGAAGATCTACGTGCTGCTGTTGGAGAGGCTAATGGGGATTTGAGGGATGGGTAGGGTTTTATTTGGAGTGGGCAGATGGGGTTCATAGTTTAGTTTTGTTCTGGGAGATTGATGTATCAAGGGCAACACGTAAAATTCACACTAGATGCAGTGTATCCGCTAGAGTAGATTTTTACCATGATGCACTCTTTTCTTGATGTTGAGAAATAAGATCGAAAGGAGTAAAACACGAGACACAAGAATTACGTGGAAACCCCAAGACGGAGAGAAAACCACGGGCAAAGGAAAGTCGTCCACTATGTGAGTCCAATCGATTACAAGGCCTCCGTGAGGGTTCTCTCTACCTCACAACTCTCAACTCTCAACTAGTACAAATAAGACCTAGGCATAGGCCGTATATATATATAGGAGACTAGTACTCTATTCTGATCAGAAAATAGAGCCCTACTCTAATTAGGAATTTGGAACAATCCCTAACAAATCTCCACCTTGGACCAAATTCTATGACTCCAACATCAACGCTGCTCCACCTTCACCACCAGCCCCTAAGGGCAATCAGCTTCAAGCATGAACACCTACCAAGTCCAAGCAATGCTCGAACTTAGTACCAGAAAGTGGCT
The DNA here is from genome assembly GCA_963995505.1 of Hypericum androsaemum. Taxonomy (NCBI): domain Eukaryota; kingdom Viridiplantae; phylum Streptophyta; class Magnoliopsida; order Malpighiales; family Hypericaceae; genus Hypericum; species Hypericum androsaemum. Next base: position 1,137,790 of record OZ023183.1, on the reverse strand, counting down.
TCGTCAACATGTCTGCAGGGTTGTCCTTTGTACCCACCTTGCTCACAACAATGCCACCTCGAGCAACATACTCCCGAATGAAGTGGTACCTCACATTAATGTACTTTGTCCTCTCATAATACATAGCATCCCTCGTGAGATGGATAGCACTTTGACTATCACAGTACACTATACTGACCTGCAGCTTCTCACAGATTTTACTGAAGAAACATTTCAACCAGATAGCCTCCTTCACGCCTTCAGTTATAGCCATGTACTCTGCCTCAGTGGTAGACAACGCCACTGTGGCCTGTAGATAAGCTCTCCAACTGAGAGCACATCCTCCAAGAGTGAAGACATATCCAGACAAGGACCTGAACTTATCAAGGTCTCCAGCATAATCTGAATCAACGAAACCAATAACTCTATCACTGGTGCGTCCAAACTGTAGACACACGCCCTTGGTACCCTTCAAGTACCTCATAATCCACTCCACTGCTCTCCAATGACCCTTCTCCAGGATTTGCCATAAACCTGCTAACAACACTCACAGCATAGGCCAAATCCGGACGTGCGCAAACCATAGCATACATCAGAGAACCAACAACATTGGAGTATAGAATACCAGACATGTAATCGACCTCAGCAGCTGACTCTGGAGATAAGGCAGACGAAAGCTGAAAATGTGTACTAAGAGGAGTACTCACAGGATTACCAGTCACATCAAACCTGTCAAGTACCTTTTCAATGTAACTCTCCTGACTCAGAAATAACTTTCTTGCTCCTCTATCTCTGGCAATCTCCATACCAAGAATCTTCTTAGCAGGGCCCAAATCTTTCATCTCAAACTCGCTACTCAACAAAGCTTTGAGCTTTCTCACCTCTCCTTTGTCACTGGCAGCAATTAACATGTCATCCACATACAGGAGCAAATACACTTGGGAACCATCGCGTAGCCTTTTCAGGTAAACACAACTATCATACTTGCTCCTCTCATAACCATGAGAAATCATAAAGGAATCAAACCTTTTATACCACTACCTCGGAGACTGCTTAAGACCATACAGGGACTTCTTTAACAAGCACACATAGTCTTTTTTGCCTTCAATATGAAAACCCTCATGCTGTGCCATATAAATCTGCTCCTCAAGCTCTCCATTCAAGAAAGCTGTCTTCACATCAAGCTATTCAAGCTCCAAATCCTGCATAGCAACAATACCAAGAAGAGAACGAATCGAGGTATGCTTCACAACTGGTGAAAATACCTCATTAAAGTCCACACCAGGAATCTGACTATATCCTCTAGCCACTAGCCTAGCCTTGTATCTAGGCTCTTCAACTCCAGGTATACCATCCTTCTTCTTGAATACCCACTTGCAACTGACAACCTTCTTATCCTTAAGCAGCTCAGTAATCTCCCAAGTCTTGTTCTTGTGAAGAGATTCCATCTCTTCTTCCATAGCAACCAACCATTTATCAGAGTCTTTTGACTTCACAGCATCTGAGTAACTAGACGGTTCTTCACAGCTATAACCTTCTTCTGCCACATTCAGGGCAAAAGCAACAATATCAGCCTCACCCAACTTCTGTGGAGGCCTGATAATTCTTCTGGGCCTGTCTCTAGCAATAGAATACGCTGGCTCTCTCTCAACTGTGCCAACATTCCCAGCTTCATCAGACAACCCACCATGAGTAGGACCATGGCAATCAACATCACGGAAAGAACTCGCTTCTGGATCAGCATCAAACTCCACCTGCACTTTTGACTTTTGCAAGTCCACACTTGGAGCACTCGGAACACCAGGTGAAGAAACATCCTCCCTCTTACTCAGCATGTCTGTCTCTTTGAAAATAACATTCCTACTCAACAAGACCTTAGACAGCTCGGGACACCACAACTTGTATCCCTTCACTTCAGAAGTATAGCCAAGGAAGATACATTTCATAGATCTTGACTCTAACTTACCATTATTCACATTAGCATAGGCAGGACACCCAAATATCTTCAAATCAGCATAATTAGGAGGATTTCCAGACCACAATTCTTCAGGTACCTTGCCATCAAGTGATGCATGAGGTGAACGATTGACAAGGTGGCAGGTAGTGGAAGTAGCTTCAGCCCAAAATGACTTAGGCAAACCAGCATTTGACAGCATACAACGAACTTTCTCCAACAAAGTTCTGTTCATTCTTTCAGTGACTCTATTCTAATGAGGTGTACCAGGGATTGTCTCATGCCTGACAATACCCTCATTCTTGCAGAACTCATCAAACCAACTAGAGTAAAACTCTAATCCATTGTCTGTGCGGAGATGCTTGACATCTCTCCCAGTCTGCTTCTCAATCATAGTCTTCCACTGCTTGAAAGTGACAAAGACATGATCCTTGCTCTTCAAGAAGAACGCCCACACATTCCTCGAATAATCATCAATTATAGTCAGCATATACTTAGAACCATTCTTTGTTGCAACTTGAGACGGTCCCCAAAGATCAGAATGAACATAGTCAAGTTTTCCTTTTGTAGTGTGCACACCTTTCTGAAAACTGACTTTCTTCTGCTTGCCAAACACACAGTGCTCGCAAAATTCTAGCTTCCCAATACCCTGTCCACATAATAATCCTCTCTTATTTAGCTCGGTCATGCCTTTCTCGCTCATGTGACCAAGTCGCATATGCCACAATGAGGTATTCTCAGAATCTGTCAATGAGCCAGATGCAGCAGCAGCAGTCCCTGTAACTGTAGAACCCTGCAAAACGTACAGATTTTCAACCTCTTTCTTGGCCTTGATATGCACTAATGAGTTCTTACTCACACGAAGAACTCCACCTTCTTCTGTGTACTCGTACCCCAGTGTATCAAGGGTACTCAACGAAATCAAGTTTCGCTTCAGTTCAGGGATATGTCTCACATTCGTCAAGGTTCGAATGACACCATCATGCATCTTGATCTTCACTGTGCTAATACCAACAACCTTACAGATAAAATTATTTCCCATGAGAACATTACCCTCCGCACGTTCATATGTTGAAAACTAGTCCCGGATGGGACATATATGAACCGTACAAGCAGAATCAAGGACCCAAGCAGCATCAACTTTAGACTTTCTATCAATCACAGACAAAAGGTCTCCATCAGATTCTTCTTTCTGAGTGGTGGTGGCAACACTAGCACTGTCGCTATCAGGACTTTCTCCTTTCGGAGCACTGGACTTTTCGCCCTTCTTCTTGTTCTTCAACTCCGGACAGAACCATTTAATATGCCCAACCTTATGACAGTTGAAATAAGTCTTATCCTTGTGCCTTTACCTTGATTTGCTTCTGCTCTTCTTCCTCGAACCAGACTTAGCATTCCTCTCTTCAGACCTCTCTCTCATAACCAAGCCAGTCCCTTGGCTATTTTCAGAGGAACTCACAGTGTGCTTATCAATTCTCTCTTTCTCCAAGAGTGAATCATGAACATTATCCCAACTCAGAGTATCATGGCTGAACAACAGAGTATCTCTGCATTGTTGATAAGAAGCAGGCAACGAGCACAATAACAATAAAGCAAGATCTTCGTCATCATATTTTACATTCAGAGTTCTAAGATCAGCCACTATATCCTTAAATTCATTAAGGTGGTCGTGAACAGACTTATCTTCTTGCATCCGGATAGAAAACAGTTGTTGCTTCAAGCACAGTTTGTTGGTCAAACTCTTGGGCATGCACAACTTTTCAAGCTTTGCCCATAATGAGGAAGCTATTGTCTCCTTCAACACGTCCCGCAAAATATCATTTGACAGATGCAACTGGATCTGACTCACAGCCTTACTGTTCTTTGATGCCTTCATCGCAGCATCCCAACTCGAAGGCATCGACTTTTCATCAAGCAGAGTCTCGTCCAGCTCTAAATGTGTCAGAATAGCGCGCATCTTGACGTGGCACAAGAAAAAATTAGTTTTCCTCGTCAATTGAGGGATTTCGTACTTCATGGAAGTCATCCTGAAGCTCCTCGAACCAAAAAATCAGTCCAAAATTGGTTAGAAAACTAAAATAAGCCAAAATAGTTGACTTTTGGTCAACCAGTCAAACTGTTGACCAAGTCAACTCGGGAATAGTATTTTTTTTTCTTCAGCCCAAAATTCCCTCTTTCTCTCTCCCCATTTTTTTTCTTTCCGCCATTTCTTCTCTTCTCTTCTTGGCGGCCGGAAGGGACGACGGCGAGCAGCAGCGGCGACGAGCGACTCTTTCCGAGCTCTCTCTACCTCGTCTCTCCGCGACGAACAACGGTTTCTCTTCTCTTCTCAGCAGCGGCGGTGGAGAGTCTCCTTCTCCAAGTCGGCGACGAGCTGCTGGAGGCTAGACGGACGGGCGGGTCTCTCCGAGCGGCGGACGGACGGGTCTCTCCGAGCGGCGGCGGCTCCAAAGGGTTGAAAAATCCTAAATCCCGATTTTCCCCAAATCGGTTACTGTTCACATTTTTTTTTCGTATGTCAAATACTCGTATACTCAGATCCGGCTCTGATACCAATTGTTGAGAAATAAGATCGAAACGAGTAAAACACGAGACACAAGAATCACGTGGAAACCCCAAGACGGGGAGAAAACCACGGGCAAAGGAGAGTCGTCCACTATGTGAGTCCAATCGGTTACAAGGCCTCCGTGAGGGTTCTCTCTACCTCACAACTCTCAACTAGTACAAATAAGACCTAGGCATAGGCCGTATATATATAGGAGACTAGTACTCTATTCTGATCAGAAAATAGAGCCCTACTCTAATTAGGAATTTGGAACAATCCCTAACACTTGATTCCAAATTTTTCTCGGTTGGGGCGGATTTTTTAGAACAGATTTTTACCGAGGTCGGCGGCTACAACCTCTTCTAAAGAGGGGAATTCTATGTGTTGGAGGGTAGTTTTTCATAGGTGGGTAGCGTCCGCGTGCTATTGTGCATTTTTTAGACCCTAGGACGAGTAGGTAGAATAAGTTTTTGTAGGGTCAAGCGGAGAGTGGCGGGACTAGGTGGGTAGTACTCCTGTCGTGCTGGTGTGCGACTTGAGTATCTTAGGTGACTTTATGATGCTTCATCGATTGTAATATTACTTTCATATGATTAATGAAATGTGATGACATGTTTATCCCGGGCCGAAAAAATTAGGAACCAATTGCCTTCTTAATTTGGACATCTTATACCGATATTCTTTTTGGTGGTAATCTTATACCGATATCGGTGCAGGCAAATAGAGTCGCAGCTGAAGGCTCTTGTCTCGCTAAGGGCACCTTATAATTTTGCTCACCCAATTTTACCCGTCGGATTTCTGAATCCTACCACCAGTAAATGGCAAGCTGTCGCGGTAAAAACAAGAAAAAGGGGGAGGCAAGTCAAAAAAGTACACATTTTTCACGAGACTTTTGCATTGAGAAGTGGAAGGCAGTGGATTGGCCACGCCTATTACCTCTGTGCATTTACCATTGCATGGCCCTGCCTTGCCGCTACTGGTTGGTAGATCACGCCTTGCCATTAAGACATTTTGTTTATTTTAAGTTTTAGTTGAATTGAATTATAAAATGATAAATTTTAGTATCGAATTTTGATACATTTGTATTCTAAAAAATCTTAAGGATGAAATTTTATTTCATATCAAAATTAATTTATTCATTGGGAGTCTGGCACATCTAATGATTTGGGAAAAGAATCTCATCAATTTAAAGCTCTTCTCCTTTGAGTAAATAAGATCGGTTCTAAATACAACTCACGGAACTTCCAAGAAAAAGTAAATGGCCATAAATAATTAATTTTTTTGTATGAATAATAGATTCAGCCAATTACATTTACCGGTCAACCTTCAACGTTGAACGTGAAACAAGTTAATAACTTACTGGAATAAATTTATACATGTCTGTTTTTTTTATACATCTATAACGGATACCCATGACTAATTCAGGCTATAATATAACGTTTGAAGGTGACAAAAACTCTTATAGTATTAAACACGATTATGTTTCAAGAGTTCAAAATCAAGACGTCTTACTTAAATTAGAACAATTCTTTCATAGATTTATCCGAGCGTTTGTTGCTCTTTCGGCTAGGCAATTTTTTTTCAACAAGTATTTAACATTATTTCATTGTCAAAAGGCTTGTAGCCCAACAACCTAAAAAATTATAAATATTTAAGAGTTTAAATGTTCAAATCTTGACAATATCATAGTGTAATAATTTATCTTTAAGAAAAATTACTTCATTGTCAATTGTTGGCGTGCCAGACATTTTGTTGAATTAGAACACGTTCTCACTGATTAATTAGACATATTTCAATAGGAAAAGCAGCAAATAAAAATGTAATGGGAAGCCATATCAGCAAAACGAAATCCAAGATAACAACACAATCCACACAGCCTCCCAATCCTGACCCTCCACGTGTCGATAATGCAATACCCATCACCATCACCCCTGCCCCGTACCAATGCAAAATTACATATTACTCCTCCCTTTCCCCCTCTCCGTCGTTTTCCCTCTTCTCTCCCCTCCTCCCTCATCACTCCAGTGACTCCATCGCCATTCCAGAAGTTGCGCTCTTCCAAATTGCAGTCTTTGACTAGGGTTTCGAAACCCGAACACATTTTTTACCGCTTAGACCAACTCGTATCGGTTTAAGCCATGTGTAGCACGAAGAACAGCCCGACAAGGGAAAGGCCGAAGAGGGCGGTGACAAAAAAACCAGCACCGACACTCTTGGTTCCGACCAAGCCACGTCGACGGCCAAAGCCCAGGAAGAAACCCAAGTACCTCTCCTTAAAGCTGGAGCTTTCCGCTCACCAAGAGACCAGGGAGGAGGAAGCAGTTGAGCCGCCTCTCATCGCGTGGATGCCACCGCGCGCGTCTAAGAAGAAGAAGAAGAAGCGGGACCCACTCATTCTCTTCCCCTTGCACCCAGATGAGGACCAGCAGTTGCATGCGGAGGACCAGCACCACGTGGCGTTGCTTTTCGAGACGGCCACCGACGGGACGTCCACCGCCCTCGACGGCCTCCTCGACTCCTCCACCTCCGAGGAGCGGGACCCACTTTCCCCTTCCATCAGTTGCGTCTACAGGCAAGTTCATTTACTGGTTAAATTTTGTTTTCTCGTACGCGGTTCAAACTTGAATTTGTAGATTATTAAATTCTGATTGCGGGTTATGATATAGAGGTGTACCCCACCAATAATTTAATTGATTAAAAACGTTTGACTCCTTCCTGTTGGGAGATTAAAGTTTATTACTTTAATAGTACCTTTTTCAACCTAAGACTTAGTTGTTAATTAGTTTATTTTTAATTGTTTATTGGGAGGTCTGAACTCTGGACCACTTGTCATAGTTTGATCCCTCTCCAATTTGAATTAGTCGTCGAGCTACTTTCAACCGAGCTAATACATGGTTTCTGTTGCACGGACAGTTACGGGCTAGCAGATTACAAGGGCAGCTTATCCAGGCAAGGGTGTGGCAATGATGGGCTGTTGAGGAGTGCAATTAGGTGCAAAGAGAGGGAAGCGAGTGTAGAGGAAAGGTGGGTGAGCTACAATGAGGTGGTTGAAGCAGGGGCTCTAAAGAGGGAGCGTGATCAGGAGGACGAGGACGCGTCCAGCAACTGCGTGACCGGGACTAGCCGAAGCAGCATCACCGAGGAGGATAACAACAGTAATGACTATGATGCATTGGCCAAGGTGCAGCAGCTGGTCGGGTTGAAGCTCGACAGGTATCAGGACATCTTGGATGCTTGGTCTGATAAGCCCCCTTTCTGCTTCCCACCGGGGGAAGATCCTCAGGGGGATCGTTGTCTCTCCTTGGCTCAGATTGTTCCTGACTTGCATCTTCCTGTAAGCTCCTCCCTTTTCAACTTCGTAGACCGATGAAAACTGATTAAAACCCAAGAAAGATAGTTATTTTGAAACTTTGGAGTGGCATGTTTACATGTGATCGATGTAATGGTGTTGGTTTATAAAACAACATCCGAATTATTGGCTAGCAGTCATTGTCTTAGTAATTTGCACTAACCTATCCGCCTCTTTTTGCAGGGTTTAATCGACATCCAGGGTAGCGTGGAGAACTTGTGGAGAGTGCCTGATGTGAAACAAGATGAGAAGAGCAAAGAGAAAGATCAGAGTTGGAAAACAGAGCAAAGAGAAGCAAGTGTATTGAGATACAAGGAGAAGAGACAAAGCAGGCTCTTCTCTAAGCGAATCAGGTATGAGGTGCGGAAGGTCAATGCCGAGAAGCGCCCCCGCCTTAAGGTACTTCACCATTCCGTGACATTTTCTTAAGTTATCAATGTATCTTGACTAGATATTGGCTTACCGGTCTTTGAGATGAAGATTTTGGTTTGGCCAGATAATGCAGATGCATAAACTCCTTGGCATGTTCAACTATTTAGTCTAGCTAACATCACCCTGGATGCGGAAAATGATTAGTTTTAAAATGCGAACTTCATTTTCAACAGGAACTTAATTGAGTAAATTATTCTTGCAAAACTTTATTCCTGACAAGATCATGATCATGGTTCTCTTGCTCTCTTTCTTTTGAGTTCGACATCAAATGAGTGTGTGCTCATTAGCAGAATTCTGAATCACATGCCAGTTTCCTAGCGTGCGTTCATAGCTCAGGACCTCGTAGAACATTGTCATGTTAATATTGCACATTATAAATTGTTTAACACCTTTCATTCATCAGCAGCTTGAATTTACAGAAGATGAGAGATGGTTATTTCTTATTCTGCAGATGTTGACATCATGTCGAACATTCATAACTAAGGCTTTCTATCTTTACTTCTTTTCGATAACGTGCTTTCACAGGGCCGGTTCGTTAAGAGAAATGAAGGAACATGAGACAATGTCGATGATGGTGTTCTGTGGCGTTTTTGGCCTTGAAGAGCATGGTTCACAGTTGCAGTGTAGAGATGTTAGGAAGCTAAGCCAACTCCAAGATGAAGGGAGAGTTGGGAGACAAGCTACACTGGTCAGCTAGAAAACTTTACTCTTTTTTTTTTGTAAATGGTATATTTGTTTTGTTTAATTATTGATCATCTAGGAGGCATAGTTTAGTTTGGTCCACCTGAGTTCCAAACTTCGAGAATATTTTGCCAAAGGCATGTTTGGGATTGGAATAACGTTGAGCAAGAAAGCCAACCTCATGGAATGAACACGCATATTCATGCTTGATCCTCTGTATGATTAGTCAGTTTTGTGGATGTCGGGTTACCGTATGTTGAGCTTCTCTCTTGAATGCATCAAAATCACTGTGACAAACCTTGGGAATTTAGCTCCTATGAGCAGAGGGAGTTTGCCAGCCATGACTTCTCGCTATTGAATTAATCGGCTTAAATTTTTTGACTAACTTGTGACCATACCATCATAACAAGTGTTGTAAATCTGAAGATCAATTCTGCTGTTTTTTAGGCTCCACTCGAAGTTGAATTAATCCGAATCTTCCCGGTATATACTGGGTTGCAACTGGACCTACTACTTGGGCCCCAAGCACTTGAAAGTACGAACCAACTCTACTTGTCAATGGCACAGCTCGCTGCAGCTCATCATTACCATTATAACAATGCGTTGTATATCTGATTTTTTTCTGTCAAAACCATATTGTATTCGAATACTCGATTTAAAAAAAAAAATGAAACTTTATTACTAAATAAAAGAAAAATGACAGAATGGTGGTGAGAGATGAAAGACTAAAAATAGAGTCAAGGCCTAAACGAACGACCGAAGTGAAAAATTCGCTTCTATATCTAGTAACTCACCCAAGTCACCCACAAGTCGAGTAGTCAAGGATGATATAAAGTAGCCGGGAGGCCGGGACGCCTCAAAAGTTCACCTCATACTCCGACCAGCGGAGATCCTCACCAGTGTAGGTAATTCCCATCCTCTTCCTCGCCTGATAGCGGGTGTTTCTGGCAGGCGGGCCAAAATCATACAAATCTGTCCCCAAATCTACCTCATCCACCCAAGTACCCTTTGCCATCTTCACCGTCACGTCCATGAATCTCAATGCATCCAAAAGATCGTCAGATTCTGAAAAAGCAACCACTTTCGTACCTGCTTGCCCCGGGATGGGCAAGGGGTCCGTTGGCGACAAGGCTGAAGTACGATCCAAAATCAATGGCCTTGAATTCTGTAAGATTGGGCTCCTTCTTTCCATAAAACCGAACTTCAGACCTTTACCCTTAGAGCCTTTCTGAAAATCGGACATGATCACAAAGTATCGCGAAGTTTTCCGAACCATGTTTTAACAATATAAGACGGTCTGATTTAAATAAACTAAACCAAGAAAAGTAAAGTGAAAGTAAATCCTCAATGTCCTCAACTGCAATAACTAATGAATCTTGACGCATGCGACCGATTCAATCTTCCTAATTAGTAGAGAGAGGGCCACAAACCCTCATAATTAGCGATTCACTTTGTTGTTTATGTCTTTAAGAAAGACTTCTATGGAAAAGCCCCTAAAAAAAGACTTCTATGGAAAATGTTATAATTCATCCTTGAAGCAGGAGTATGAATATCAAACAGTTGAGTTGGTTATCCTATCTGTGCGGAAACGCACTGTAATAAATTGTTAAGATTGGTTTCAAATTCTCTGTGTTATAACTCCTTGTAATATGTCTCCTATAAATAGGACGTTAGAGTTAGGAATTGGTTTACTTAACTTTTTTTTTTGAAATGGAGGGATAAACCTCGTTATATAAATGGAAGGACGCTTAACAAAGTAGTTTACATCTTTAATAAGCGTCTTACTTGCATCTAAGCTTCTAACTCATCATTGTGATGGCCATTACTATTGCTAAATTATGCAAATCATCTCTTTCGAGATTGCGGTCGCTGGCTTTTGTAAAATTTCCATGCGGTAAAACCCAGTAGAAAAAACTAGGAAAAGAAAAAGAACACCTTGATAAGGTAAGAACCGGCCTTGACATTAATAACGCTATATAAGACCCACTTGGTTGACTTAAGTTGAGCATATCTGATAGAGTGGTTGGGGTGGAGGCATTGTCTCCTCATATATCTCCACTTAATCACGCATATTATCTCTCTTGTCCCTTAGTTACTATTTATTACGAGTGTAATTTCGATTTCACTGTTCAAACATAAGCCAAGACAAATGCAATGCTAAAATTAAGAATAGTTAGGCAAGTTTTGAGCAATGGATCACCCACATCAAACTTCTGGAACCCACAAACATCAAGGGATTAGGAGGATTAACTTAACAGGTACAACTAATTTAACAAACAAGTGATATAAAAATGATTAGCCAGCACATCCATGGACAGGTTGTCCTAACTTTACAAGTACTCGAATCCTCCAAAATACTTTGCAATCACTCATGACATTGGATGTCGGTTAGAGTGCACGCGTATTACATTAAAAGGCAAGAGAAAATAAAAGGGACAGCCTCCTTGGTTCCCTGTCATTCTTAACACACAGAAACAATCTACCCACTGATAATTAAAAACCTTCCGCCAAACACGTAGATCGGTTGGCAGAGGTCGTTCTAACCTGAATCGGTCAACCTAGTAATATCCGAATACCGGGTTGTTTTGACAGGAGAAAGATGGTAATAAAACCCATCGGAAATCCCATGACCAATAATTTTTGGGATTCTTCCGGGATTGGTTTTGGTTAGTGATTAATTGACAGTTGTTACATGCTTATAATGGGAGTGGGTGCAGTGTTTTGTTGTTGGTTTCTATGAAGCTTCTTCATTTCTTTAATGGCGGGATCCTCCAGCAAGAGGACCTTGTCCTTGTCTCTAACACCAACCATGTGCAAGTACTCACTGTCTTCCCTCTCCTTGCCCTTGAACAATACCCTCTGCTCCCTTGGCTCCAAGCTTGTTATTAATGACAATATCATCTTCAATTCCCCTGTTGGAAAAGGAAAAAAACCAATTAGCATAGGAAGGCTAATTTAGGTTTGAACCAGAACACTTCCCCTGCCGACTTTTAAAACATATGCATTCTTAGTGTTCGAACTCTAGACCTCTAATCAAGTGAAAACTAATCCTTCACAAATTGACATATGACTAGAACAAGAACATGTTTGGGGTCAATTGTGTAAGCTAGTTTGACTTAAAAAGAGACAAATTCAGTTAAAAACAAATCAAGGACCAAACTAAACAAGGCTACTAGCTTTGAGACTTTAGGAGAGCCGGTCCAAAATAGGGCTCCGTAGTGCCCGACTTACCAAAGGTGGAAGTGGCTTCAATGGAGATATCATGCCAAGTAGAAACAGTGGAAACCCTAATGGTGATCAATTCACCAAGGCTATCTCCACTCTCCCTCTTCTGAACAAGCATCCCACCTGGCCTAAGCTCCCACTTAATCTCACCACCATTGATGCTGCTACTACCAGTACTACTTCCACATGATGAACCCTTCTCACTCCCTTTGCTGCTTCCATTGCCACCCATCAGCAGCTTGAAGCTGATCACTCTGCAGAACTTCCTTGGCCTGAACTTGATCATCATCTTCTTCTAGTTCTTGCTTGGGGAGAGAGAGAGAGAGAGAAGTGTATAGTATTGAATTTTGTGTAATTGGCTTCAACAACTAAAGGGGAGGAAGTTGGGTTTGGTATTGGCTTGGTTATATAATAGTTGTGATCATCAACAGTATGATTAGGACCGACAAGAGGGAGAGTTGCTCAATAGAATACAAGTTCCAGTTATCCCTGTATTGGCAAATGAATTTTTTTTTCTGTTGGATGGTTGTATTGCTTTATGCAAGAGGTGTGTATACAAGCTATTTTTTATACGAACAACTAGTTAGGAAACGACTTGGACGTCCACCAGAAATTTCTTCCGCTTTCCTGTTCATCTGGTCGAACTAGTCCGATCACCGATAATACCATTAGATTTTTTAAATAAAACTCAAAAAAGGTTTTTTTGTTGTTGTTTTAACTGGACCGGCAGATCCATCGGTTGATTCAGTTGTCAATGTTGTTAACCACCGGTTGAACCACTATATGGGGCTAGGCACAAAACGACCCAAACTTGGTTATGGGTGGCAGTCTGACTTATGAGACTATATTTTTTAAAATTTTGATTAGAACAATTGATAAAAGAGTTGTTCTGTTTATAATTGTGAGATCTCGAGTTTGACCTCATAAAAATATAATTGTATTAAATATTTGGTAGAAGAATTTTGCCATATTTCAAAAATCTCACCAAACTTTAATATTGATTAGTCAATCCGGTAAATTTCCTAATGCTACGCGGTATTAACCAATAAAGCTATTTTTATTTAGTCCAAATCTTCGATTGAACTAAATAGCACATACTAAATAGAAATGTATAATATACATCAACATTTTCTCTTTTATATGAATCTGTAATATTTATTATTATAACGCAAATAACTATTAATTCAGAATTGAACCGATTATAAAAGGATTAATGAGATTGTGACACATGGGATGTAATATGGGCATAGTTTCTTATGCTAATTTTTTGGGGGGCTAAGGCACATGGAAGGGTGGGTGCTTGTTTGCACGCTTTGCTTGATTAACGGGCCAAAACCTTATCAAAATTAATTTATTTGGATTGGACCACATCGATCGGTGGGATTATTTGATCTGATTCCTTTTTTTCTATATTTTGTCAAACATGTATAAACTATATTCTATGATTAGTTAAATTATTCAATCTCGCACCTGAGGATGGAAGTATATGAGATTGCAAACTGTCAATTTCCCCAAATAAAATTAAGAGATTGTTTGGAAGAACCCAAAAGACATGAAGCTGAAGGCGTGCGGCATGCCAAAGCCAAAAGCTGGCTATGTTTCATCTTTCTTCCTTTAATCTTTTGATCAGTTTCTTTTTACAATAACCCTTTTCCAATTACTTCATGCAAAGCAGCCTCCACTTTGGCATGTTTTTGTTAAACCACCTTAACTCGATCAATCAATATAAATTCGAGTCAAACATGATAATTTAATAGTATCAAATCTTTTTTAACAATGACATATTTTAAAAGAATTAAATTTAACACATCTTGGTATTACAACAACCTATTTTTTAATTAATGGTTCTTATATTTTTGGAGGCTAAGAAGGAATATCCTTACTTTTCAATTTGCGCCTTTTTTTTAATGCGTAGTCATCGACTTTATAGCTGGAACTTCTCTTTACAATTTTCTTTCAAAATGCATTTCTCCTATTGGTTCTTTCGACATGCACTATTGCTTCTTAATTAATTAAATTAACATGCAAAAAAGATTTTGAATATAAATTATTGGAAATAATATTGATAAATATTTTTTGGGAGAGATTTGCAAGACTAGATTAGTCAGTTTATGTTGTGATACTTTATTGATAAGCAAACTTTTAAGGGGTTTTAAATTATGATCGTGGAAAATAATTTCAGGCCTTTAATACAATATGCATCAATCTGTTGCTCGCCAAACAAACCCTAATCAGTTCAATTTCTTTCTCCCACCGTAATATAAGGCACCGATCAATCTCAAATAATTCTTTTTTTTCCTGAAAGGGTCAATCTCGAATAATTGGCTCATGGAATGTGGAATATATGTTCCCATTCAGCCAATTATATCACAATATTTTTGTCTTCACCTGCTATCTTGCAATTCAGGTTACTTTATTCCTAATTTAGTTGGTTAGGTCTTTAAGACTTGTATTTGGCTTCACTTTTCTAAAGAGTGGTTGGTTATTATAAGGCCAATAGGTATCAACCCATGTGAGGAGGGCTTCAAAAATTAAAATTATCTACTCTCCTTCCCTGTCTTTGCAATATTATTGTTTTGAAGCACCTCCCGATAAATCTATAGTATTTAGAGTTAAGTATTTTTGAATTTTATTTAGGAGATAATTCTCCCATAATATATTTTTGGATTTTATTTTTCATTCGTAAGACTTGAACTTCATACATACATTTTTAAGAAAATCACATTAGTGAACACCTAATATCTTAAATATTATTTGACTAATAAATCCATATCTGGATCAAACAACCCATATTCGATTCAAGCATTGTAGAACTTTTCTTCGAAGGTGACTTTCCCAATGATGCCTTTTCATTCAAAAGATTTGAACTCAAAATCTCGTTAAGAGAATTTAATTCTCTTACCGCGTTTGGACTATTTGATCAACTCGACAGAGTACCCCATATCTTAAATGTTATACAACTGCTTAGTTCATATTCGAGTCGGTCAAACTCTACTTAAGCAATCAATAGTTCCTTTTCCAATATTATTGACGAGCTTCATCTCTCACTATGAGAGAGTTTACTTTTTTGAGACAAGTAAACACATATTAATCAAATGATGGGATAAGTTGCCCAATTAAGCTACAGCCACAGCCCACAGGGATATGGTTTTGTGGATTTGTTAATTTTTCTTGCCGATATTAAGCGACTAAGCTACCGATAAGACCAACATGATTGTGTTCGGTAGAGATAGATGATATGTTTCGGAAACATTTATGGGCCCTCTCCAGTTGCTTAGTTGTGGTGTTACATCACAAAACCAGAAATCTTTTTTTGATACGGAAAAAATCTAGCTAGTAATCAACAATTACTTGGAGGATAAGTAAATTAATCAAGTCAAATCTATGTTAATCAGTTTAGTAAATATCTGAATATCAAATAGTGGGAGATCTTGGAGTATGATACAAGTGAACATGGAGCTTAATGCGTGTTATGAATTCAGCAACTAGAGAACAAAACGCGCAAAGAACACGGACACAAGAGTTTACGTGGTTCGGCCTAATGCCTACGTCCACAGTGAGAAAGGAGAACTTTTATTGATGAGTTTCCGAGCCACAAATCCATACAAAAAACCTAGGGTAACATGTCTTTATATAGAGACAAACCCTTGGTGTACAAGTAACCTATCTAGGTCGGATTATGAGTCCAAAACCTAGTCAAAATAGGAATAGGAATAGGAAATAAGTCTTTCCTATTTCTCGCCATCCCAACAATCTCCATATTGGCGAGAAATCATCTCGTGGAAGAACCATGAAGCTCCACCCGAACTTCAACAAACTCCACCTTGACAAAACACCGCCCCATGAAGAACCATGAGATCTTGCAAAACCAATCCGACTCCACCGACTCCATCTTGGACCATAGATAACTGCATCAATAAGACCATCTCAACTTGCTCTTCACCTTTTGTTCAATCACTTGGAGCCAGCCCCCAAACTCGAGCTTCTGAGCTTGCTTGGCCTATTCTCTCTAACCTCTATCGAACCCCAACTAGCGAGTCCTCTTTCTGAAGCAACCTTGCGACCAATAGGCGTACCCTCTATTTTTTGATCAGCCCTATGCTCGGCAACCTCGAAATGCTCTTCTGTTGGACCTTTTTGCCTCAAACCAATGCTACTCGTCATAGCATACAAAGGGCAACCTTTTGTTCTACTAAGTAGAACCCTCGACATGCCTCGAACTCTACTGTTCGGCCTTGAGTGAGATACCCGATTCGCCCATGGTGTCACCAACGGCTTCGCATGCCCAATGCAAAACCTATCCAACACCTTTGACGTGCACGTCCCTTTAGACAACTATAGCAGGGCCCAACTAACAATGCTTCTTTGAGACAACCATGGTTCCTTGATAACCATGTCTCCACGAAACAACCATAGCTTGCTATCCATGTCTTCGTGAATCCCAATTACACTCACACCATCCATGTCAAGCCTTTGCTCCCTCATACGAACCAACCCCATATGACCTGAGCTTTTTTCCACTTCATCAGACCCATTGATGTCTCCACCTACAATAATGTTCCCCACTAACATGTAGGTATTTCCTTTCACTCTTCATCCCTACCATCGTATCCTTCTCCACCTTCATTAGCATACCTTTATAACTATCACTGTTATAATCCAAGGTCTCCAATGAAAAGAGATTACTAGGATGCATTGGACTTGATAAGACAGAAAGCCAGTCACCATCCGACCCGTCTGAATATGTGGCCATGGTTGTGGATGCCGATCCCTCCTCGTTATCTTGATCCCTAGTTCGTCATGGATAGTCCCCTTCATGTGCCCTTCTCCGCACTTGAAACCACTTCCATTGAACTTCTTTGACTCAGACTTGGATCCTCTTCCACAATCCAGCTGGTGGCTCCTCATCATCCGCCAAGCACAAGCGAATCTTCGCTACCGCCTTGGCCTCCAACTCTTCCCACTCTTGCTCCTCCATCTTCTCGGACTTCTTCTCCGAGAGCATGATAACCATCCATTGTTGCACGAGGAGATCCTTGACACACCTTTGTCATAACCCAAAATTCGAAGAACCATCGAACTTCACAAGAGCGAACTTCACGCCGTCCGTCATCCTCTAACCCAAGCTCTGATACCACTTGTTATGAATTCAGCAACTAGAGAACAAAATGCGCAAAGAACATGGACACAAGAGTTTACGTGGTTCGGCCTAATGCCTACATCCACAGTGAGAAAGGAGAACTTTTATTGATGAGTTTTCGAGCCACAAAGCCATACAAAAAATCTATGGTAACATGTCTTTATATAGAGACAAACCCTTGGTGTACAAATAACCTATCTAGGTCGGATTATTAGTCCAAAACCTAGTCAAAATAGGAATAGGAATAGGAATAGGAAATAAGTCTTTCTCATTTTTCGCCATCCCAACAATGCGTGGGGTGTTATGCCTTTTAACTTGGGAGGAAGATGGGTTATAAAATGAGGGAAATATAACCCTCATTTTCAGGATTTTCTTCTAAACATTCAAATTTGAAATATTTAGAGGTTTCATTTTCTCGATGCTAAATGATATAAAAAATAGCATATGCCTCATTCAAGCAGTCGAAAAAATATCACGACGTTCCCCACCACATGCACGATTTATGGAAGAGACATGAAAATAATTGAATTCAGTGGGAATAAATAATTAATTAAGACCAACAAATGCTTATTTAAACTCGTATAGAAATTATTTTAGTTTAATTGCGAGGTCTCAAATTCGAACACTTAAAAATGAATTTAATAAAGAACGTTGCTTTCAGTCATAAGTGGCTCGAATTTAAATTAGTCAATTTATATCAACAAAAATATAATTAATTGAAAGGAGAAAAAAAGAGCAGAGGTAGTGACTCTGACTAGTTCTTAATAAGCCATGGATTGATGGATTTCTGACACCACCTTATGTATTTTTCATATGTGACTAAAAATGTTCATGAGACATGGGTCCCTTAGTGTTTGGGGTAGGACATGGGACAATTTTTGTTTGCTTTTCAGTGGGTCATTTTTGTTGGATGAACTAATTACAAGAATAGTCCTCTGTGATTGGGATTTGAAACCACACCAATCGTTGCATTAACTACGAAATTTACATATTAACCAAGTACATCCGGTCGTTGAAAGATGTAAAAAGAAAAACTAAATTGTACTAATTAGTTAAAATTTGAAAATTTCATAAAATTTACAAAAGAGAAAGTGGTCTCGGTGTCTAAAAAATCTTAAATCGTAAACGTTAAATATACCAAAACTGAAATGGCTACGGTGTTCATTTAATTGTACCTTATTTATTATCCGTGTCCAGATCAACTTGACAAGTGTTAATCGGGCCAGGTTAGAATTGGATCGAAGCACGTGTAGTTAACGCAATTGCGAATCTTGAAAAGGATCTGATAAGGTGGAGGCTTGCAGATTCTGGTACACAAGATGGATACTCTCACATTTCCCCAAGGATTTGGTCCATTGGCATGCAAAATAGATGCTCATCATGATCGATCTGGGAAGGTACAACCCAAGATTCTATGTGTATCCAAGGATTCTCCTTTATAATCTATACGGGGTTGATCTTGGATTTGAACAAATAAAGCAAAAAGTTCGGAAAAATATCGATGAGATTTGGTCTAAATTGTAAACGATGTGGTTTCGTCATCAGAGGTATTATCCCAAGCCTTACGAATGTAAATAACATCATTGAAAAAATTATCCCTTCAAAGATATTATTAATCAGCTCAGCAAAATCCAGATACGAAACTAGTTACCCAAAAATATAAAATGCGA
This sequence comes from Hypericum androsaemum, assembly GCA_963995505.1. Taxonomy (NCBI): domain Eukaryota; kingdom Viridiplantae; phylum Streptophyta; class Magnoliopsida; order Malpighiales; family Hypericaceae; genus Hypericum; species Hypericum androsaemum. Next base: position 1,118,815 of record OZ023183.1, on the reverse strand, counting down.
ATCAACAATCACTTAGATTAACTAATGCAGGTGTTATTCTAGGTTAACCATGAGGTTTCAAGTTCAGGTCATTAGGTACAAAACATTGTTAAATATTTGTTGAAGAGTTTTGACACATTTCAAATGTCTCATCGACTCGAATCTGGATTACTCTGCACAATAGTATTCATATATCAGGTGTATAAAAAATATAGGGATAAGTACCATTTGAATCGTGTAGTTTACACGAATTACGATATAATCATAAGGTTTATAAACGATTTTTTTGGTAGTTGCGGTTTCACGTTTTTTGTGTTAGAGGCTCGGGAAGGCTCCCAAGCAAAAAATCAGCTCTGAACCTAGAAACGACGTCATCCGATGCTGAGTTGTCTCGCCACGGTGGAAAATTTTTTCTGGTTGGAATGCTCATGTGTCACAAAATAAAATATCAATTTCAATCACTTATTTTTTAATCTTTTCCAAAAATCCCTCCATTCTCCCTTCTCTCTCTCACCCCCTTCGTCTTCTTCCTCTCTTCTCTTCTCCTCCTCTCCCTTCTAATTACAACCCTTCAAATTACATCCATGGCAAAAAATGGCGTTGTACAAAGCATCAATTGATTTACATCCCTTCTTATACATCAAAGTAGGAATACGATTTTTTTGGAAACAAAGGTTTCCTTAGGAGAAGATTTTTCCCTTCTAAGTGACCCCTCCCATTCCTTTCGCTTTCCATTTCAAAATTGATTCATTTCCCAAAGTGCCCATCCCTTTCCATTCATTCTCTTTTCAATGCCCTAAGACGTCCCCTCCAATTTTAATATTCTTATCCTAGCTCCATTATCTCCCATCTCCAGTTCACCATCATCCTCAACCTCTAGCCATCTTCGTTCCTCGCCATTGAAGCACCTTCTTAAGCTTTCTTGAACCTTGAATATTTTCTCTTCTTCAAATAGCCAGGCCCTAGGCGGCCAAATAAGGAGGCACCGAGCCAAGAATATTGTTTCTCCGACTTCTACTTGTATTACTACGACTAATACAAGTTCGATCGAGTATGGTGTCCGATATCGACCACAAGCGGGAGCCGGTTCAGAGGGTCATCAAGAATCTGAGATTTATGATCTTTGCAGTGGATTTAAGTTTGGTCGAGCCAGAGAAAGATGTGAAGTTGGAGTTAAGGCAGGCCGGGAGGGAGTCGCCGGCGTTACTTGGTCTGAAAATTTTCGATTTGATTAATTTTGGATCAATTCATTGATTAATTTTTTTTTGGTTGCGGTTGCAATTTAGGAATTGTTTGCAATTGTTTATTTCAATCTTTAGTGTTTGTAATTAGAAGGGAGAGGGGAGAAGAGGAGGAGGAGGAAGACGAAGGGGGTGAGAGAGAGAAGGGAGAAGGGAGAGATTTTTGAAAAAGATTAAAAAATAAGTGATTGAAATAGATGTTTTATTTTCATGACACGTCAGCATTCCAAGCGGAACAAATTTTCCACCGTGGCGAGACACATCAGCACCGGACGACATTGCTTTAAGGTTCGGAGCTGATATTTGACTCGGGAGCCTTCCCGAGCCTCTAACACAAAAAAGGCGATACCACAACTACCAAAAACAGTCATTTCTAAACCTCAGGATCATATCGCAAAATTCGTGTAAAACACAAGATTCAAATGGTACTTTTCCCAAAAATATATACAATACGAATTGGGCTTCTAGTTTTACAATTCTCATTATCAAACAAGCCCAAAGGACTTTTCGAGGAAAAAACCCCGAAAGAAGAAAGATCCAAAGAATTAAAGCCCAAAAGACTCCAAATAGTTGGCCTACATGGGCTTCACCAAAACGTCCAGTCCAAACGAGAAAACGACGTCGCGTTAACATCTAATAGGTCCCGAAAACCACGCTTGCAACTTCTCAGCCTCTCGTGTTGCAGCCAAAATGCCACTCTCTCCCTAGATAGCTTCCACGATCACTCTCTCTCTCTCTCTGTAGCTAAGATATTTACGGAACTACCCCTCTGTTTCTCACTAGTTGGTGGGACCTCGGAGCTCAAAGACACTTCTGTTCTTGTACATGTAAGATAAGGAAGTTACAAGCTGGGAGTGGGTCGCGTGTAAAGCTCCCCGTTGCTCTTTCTTGCTGGTGTTTGGGCTTCTGGGTATGTCTAGAAAGTGCCGAATTCTCACTAAAGTTGCAGTCTTTAGGTGTTTTGTCTAAAGTTCATTGCTGCTATTTGGTGTTGATGTTTGGGCTTCTGGGTATGTCTAGAAATTGCTGAATTCTCACCCCAAAAAATCCAGTCTTTTGGTGTTACGTATAAAGTTCATTGTTGCTGTTTGTTGATGTTTTCTGGGTCTCTGGGTGGTATGTCTAGGAATTGCTGAACTCTCAGTAAAGATGCAGTCTTTAGGTGCTTGGACCTCATGTGGGGTCTCGTTCCTTAGTGTTCCCCATTTGGAGGTGGGAGCGGGTTCTAATTGTGTTGGTTATGGGAGTGGTAGAAATTGGAGGAGGAAGAAGAGCGTTTTTACTGGGGAAAAATCTGAGCTTTTAGTAGCTTCTAGTGGTTTAGGAACAGGGTTTGGACTGGGGGGCCGAACTGGGTTCTATTGCAAGTTTAGGTCTTTGCCTTTTTCGGGATCGAAGAGAGGTGACTCTGGTGACTCTGGTTCATTGGTTGCATTTGGATCGGCATTGGACCATCAAGAGGCTGCTAGTGAGTTAGCTGAACCATTATCAGGCTTAGATGGCGGGTTGTTGGAGACTAGAGTTGTAGAGCCTGGTGGTTTAGATAGTCCCGACGGTGGTAATGTGAGAGGTGCTGATGAGAAGGATAATGGAGGAGTAGCTTATGGGAATGGCAGAGTAAGGGATAAAGATAGTCCAAAGATTGATGTTCGTTCACTGGCTCGGAGTTTGTATTCTGCAAAAACAGCTGACGCTGTGGAAGAAGTTTTGAAAGACAAGGGTGTATTTCCTCTTCAAGTCTATTCGACAATTATTAAAGGTTTTGGACAGAAGAAGAAGATGGAGAGCGCCCTCGCACTGGTTGAGTGGCTTAAAAGGAAGAAGGAGGAAAATGGAGGTAATGCCGGCCCAAATCTTTTCATATACAACAGTCTGTTAGGTGCTGTGAAAAACTGTGGACGTTTTGGAGAGACTGAGAAAATCTTAAATGATATGAAAATGGAAGGAGTGGCACCAGATTTGGTTACGTACAACACCTTGATGGTTATCTTTGTTCAGATAGGACAATTCAAAAGGGCCCTTGATATGATTGAAAGGATGCGTAGCGAAGGCATAACCCCTTGTGCTGCATCCTATTCGAGTGCTTTAATGGCTTATCGGGGGATGGAAGATGGGAATGGGGCTCTGCAGTTCTTTATAGAGATAAAAGAAAAGTATGAGAAAGGCGAGATAGGTAGAGATAATGTCGACTATTGGCAGAAGGAGTTTCCGAAACTTAGAAACTATACCATTCGAATTTGTTTCCAGATGATGTGGCGATGGCTGGTGAAGAAGGAAGACTTGAGTGCCAATGTGTTGAAACTTCTTTTGGAAATGGACAAAGCTGGACTTCAACCTGATCGGTCAGAATACGAGCGTCTTGTATGGGCATGTACTCGTGAAGTGCATTACCCTGTTGCCAGAGAATTGTACAGTAGGATTAGAGAAAAGCATGGTGACATAAGCCTCTCAGTTTGCAATCATGTGATTTGGAATATGGGAAAGGCCAGAAAGTGGTGGACGGCTTTGGGAGTTTTTGAGGATTTGTTGGACAAAGGCCCTCAGCCAAATAATCTGTCTTATGAGCTGACTGTTGCTAATTTCAGCACCTTGCTTACTGCGGCTGGAAAGACAGGAACTTGGAAACGGTGTGTTAGACTACTCGACAAGATGGAAGATAAAGGTCTCAGGCCTGGGACTAAAGAATGGAACGCAGTTCTGATTGCCTGTTCGAAGGCCTCGGCACCTGATGCTGCAGTGCAGATATTTAGGAGAATGGTGGAGCAAGGTGAGAAACCAACAATTGTCTCGTATGGCGCTCTTCTCAAAGCTCTCAAAAAAGGTAAGCTTTATGACGAGGCTGCTCGTGTGTGGGAGCATATGCTGAAGATAAGCATCCAGCCTAATTTATATGTTTACACTACCATGGCTTCGGTGTACGCTGCTCAAGGAAACTTCGGGCTGGTTGACAACGTAATATCTGTCGAAATGCCTTCATCAGGTATTAAGCCTACAGTTGTTACATATAATGCAATAATCAGTGAATGCGCCCGAGGTGGTCTGAGCAGTGTGGCATATGAATGGTTCCATCGAATGCAAGTCCATAACATTACCCCGGATGAAATTACATATGAAGTGCTGATTCAGGCTCTTGCTAAGGATGGTAAACCAAGGCTTGCATACAACTTGTACTTGAGGACACGAAATGAGGGCCTCGGCCTCTCTTCCAGGGCTTATGATGCAATTTTGTATTCATCCCGAGATAATGAAGCTATCCTTGACATGGATGTTCTGGGACCGCGGCCTCTTGATGATAAGAAGTGGCATGGTGACCAGGAATTCTTGAACATAGTTTCCTGACTTTGCCCGATGTTCCTAGAACAAGTAGACCTTTTTGACAGAAACAAGATTTACGCTTCACGAGGTAACGAAAAACAACGAATAGCTCATCGTCTTGCTACTGTACATTATCCATATATAATTGGCCTTACATGAAAGAACCATATATGTCCTTGATCAAGATCACATGCCCCATCTGTTTTAGTCTGTGATGTACTCTGTATTTTTCGTGTCTGTGCTCCACCTTTTAAGTTTGTGCACCTGCATTCAAGATGTCCTGAGATGTCCTGAGAAAAATGCCCCTCGAGACGAGATCCGGAATGGTGGCCCCATCTTTGTTAAGTTGGTCTTGGAAAACAATAATAGCAGAATTAGACTCTCCATGTTAGGAAATCTTCAGAAAAAGAGACTGCATGTTACGAACTTGGGAGTTGGACCACAATATAACTTGTGAAGGAAGATGGGTTTCTGGTTCCAATTGAATTGAAACAGCAGCGTGTTCTCTTAAAAATATCAGAATATAAGTTCATGTAACTAAATTAAGTTGTTTATGAGATTAAACAATTCCAAGTTTCTTATCCAATGAGATCCTGACAATTGTAGTTGTCTTGTCCTTTTTCGGATGGAGATAGATTGGGCCGGTACGAACTAAATTTGAGATTAATCTCGTAAGATGCATATAGCATGCGAAGCAAATCACACGCAACTTTTTTTTAGTTGGTGTAAAATGACGAAATTAAAGATAAATTATTCTCAGATCTTTGAGATTTGACGAAATCATTATTAGCGTCTTTACTGTTTTGAAATCTCACATTTAAAAAATAAAATAAAATTGTATTGCTTCTCAGAAAATGACATGTTTACATCAGAAGTAGGACAACCGAAGGACCTAGATACTCGTCTAGATCACGAAACCAAACTCACAATTAGTAACCCCACAACTAGTAATCCCACAGAATATCCAGAAACACCAAGAAACCATTACAAAAACTCAAGGAGGATCGTGGCGATTGGGGAGACCATAACCACGGGCTGTGTCCTTGAACCGATGAAGAACCGTTGCAGTGTCTTCCTTAAAAGTGCAACCCAATTGCAAAGCCTGGCTCCAAGCCTTTAATGCCAGCTCGACCACGGAGGCGGGATAGTTAGTGGCTTTGACGGCGGCTAAATTTTCACATTACGAACCGGGATCGACTTTAGAGCTGCCGCCTTGCTTGTGAGCCCCCTTTGCCGTGAACTTGACCTCGACGGAGTCACAAGAGAAGCTTTACCTTTAACAGAAGCCGACAATGAAGAGGAGACCGCAGTAGAAAGCACCGCGACCTCTTCCGGAACCATAGCATCAGGTTTCAAGGCATCACTCCCAGCAAATTCAGAGTTGTACATCCTGACCAATCCACCCACTGCTACGTCAGGGGGCCACCCGCGATCAATCGTAGCGTTTACAGCAATAAGCTGCAAAAACTCATTGGTCATCACGTCCAGCAGCTGCGAGTCATCCAATTGAGCAATAACAAACTGACAAGGAAGTTGTAGGACGTTCACACGACCAAGATCTTGAGGAGGCTGCAGATTTGAAGGTAGTGACTCCAAAGCAACCGCAGAACAGGGGGGCAACTCAAGAGCAGACGCAACAGGGGGATGCAATTCCATGAGAGTAGCATCAGCAGCAACATCACCTACAGACACAGAATCAGGAGACTGCTGACCCTCACTCAAAACGGGACCTTCGTCCTCCAACTCCTCCAGCTCATCATTCAGGAGCTGCAAGTTGGCTACCGAGTCCGCTACAACAAGAGCCTCCACAGAGTCGAAAATCGCAGAACCATTTCAAAATCTCACTTTTCTTCCTCCAAATTTGGTAAAATAAAATTCTGAGGTTATTGACTCTGGTACCGAAAAACAACTCCGGCAAAATTGGACTTGCAAGTACCAAAATGCACCAATTAAAAAATTTATTTCCCCTCCTTCCTACTCGAGAACACCCAATCCAACCCAGTTAACCAATCAAGTAATTGTTCTCTCTTCTTCTTCCTCCAACCAACCCCCAATTCCAGTTTTCTGACAGATTCCAAGTAATTATTTTCTCTGTTGCTTGGGATGTGCCCTGACAATGGTATAAATATATTAATATATTTGTGGAGTGACAATTGTATATTTTTATAGTAATATTGGGTACCGATACCGCTACCTCCACATCTCCTACGGGTCCAAGTTCATTCAAAGAGCTGCCATACGGACAATCTTGAATATCTTATATTCTCTACAAAAAATCTCTCAATTCAAAAGCATATTGTTTCACTACTTCTCTTTACGAAACAAAGAGAGGTTTGTTTAATTAGGGTTTTGAAGTTCAAAATGGTCTTTTGAATTAGTTTTTTCTTTAAAAAAAACTATTTTTTGTTATATTTTCATAACTGACACATCTTTAAATTGTAGCTAGGTAGATTTAATATATATTTTTTCAATATTATTCTTGATTATCATTTTATTTTATTAATTTATCATATAAGACTTGTCTCCACCAAATTTGGTCCCTAATATTAGATCCGGCTTAGGCCGAAACCCACTTGTCTCCATCAGAATATAAGATTTAGAAAAAACCAACTTTTAGACTTGCCCAAAAATATCTTTTTTGGTTGATATCACTTGTGTCCGAAAACGTCTTAGTGCTGAACCTCTAAAAAAAAAAAGGCTCTGCTGTCCGCAATAGAAATTCCTTGGAAATGGATTAGCTCATCCAAAATAATGTCTTTTTTCTGTGGATCGGAAACAGCCAATTCCTCCTCCTGGCAGTACCAAGCTCAAAAACACTTCGAGAATCCTTGGTGGATATAATAACAATGAATTCTATCTCATTTCTCGGGTCGGTAAATTTATTGTTTTCAAAAATGATTCGGAGAGCGATCCAAATTTTGGTCCGACCTCTTGGTCAATTGGTCAGACTGGTCGGACTGATAGTTGGTCCGAGAGTTTATATATATTTAGTAAATAATAGGTTTAAAAATTAATATTCTCGATATGTTGGTCATTTATTTTATATTTGGTATAATTATATTTGTTAATTTAGTGTTGATTTGGAAAAATTGAGTATGTAATCTGATTTTTTTTTAATTTTTTTGGGTTGGGTTGAGTGAATTCCGAATTTTTGGGTTAAATTTTCGGTCAAATCTAACGAATCAGATTTTTTCGGGTCAAAAATTCGAGCCAACTGCCCAATCTAATCGAAAATCATCCGGTTCGTTAGGTAAAGCGTACGTACATAGTTTTTTGACCCGTCCAAGGCTCCGATTTGCAGACCGCAGGTTGGACCACATCTTCGAAAACAATGGGTATATCAGACTCCCACACTTTATGAAATGGAAAAATTTTATTTGAAAAAGAAATAAAACTCAATACCTTTTGGAGCTCCATGATTTAGCCCAAACCATCTAAATTTTATAACAACTTACCCAAAAAAAAGTCCAATACTCCTCCTTTGCTTCCAGTTAACTGTTTCACCACCCTCTTTGAAAAGAACAAGAGGGGATAGAGAATATTTAACTTTCTACCTGTCATATTATTTATTTTATAATTTTGAGATTGCCAGTATGATTCTCGTGGCAGCAACACCTGTCATGTTATTTATTAAAATTTTAAGATAAGAAAAAAAAGGAAATAGCGGTTTTTATCAACTGTTCTGCCTTAAACCAACTAGACTAATCCCTAAAAAAAAAACTAGACTAGACTCGTCTCCTTCTCTCTCCTCAAGTGGACGCTGGTCTTCAAGAAAAGACCCAACTTTTAGAGTGGCCCATGTTGGTAAGAGCAGATTCCTGCTTCTGGGTAAGCTTCAACTACCAACTTGTTGCTGTTTGGTGATAAAGTTTTGATCTTTAGCTTCAACTTGAAGCGGCTAAAAATGGCTTCTTTGTGTTCCGTAGGGAGGTAGTAACTGAGATGGTTTTGCATTGAGTTTGACAAGGGAAGATCTATTGATTAATTTGGTGTCTGTAAGACTTAATGGAGCCTCCAAGAGGGTTTTGGCCTACGTTTTGGCACTTTGTTCTGTTCCTCCCCTTCTTTGGAGGCCTTCTTCTTCTGGGTACCATTAAAGGTGAGTTTTTGTGTTGTAGATTTTGCTCTTGATGAGTAATTTGTTGTGGTTGTTTTTTTTGGAGTGATGACATTATCAGCTTTATGATTTTTGAATTATTTTGGTTGATTAATGCTTTGCCTATTTATTTGGTAATTTGTTGCCCTCCTTCTTCAGTTACTAGATTCTAGTTGTGGTAGGTCTCTGCTTCTTGTTCCTTCAATTACATGGCAAGTTAACTCTTTTTATCAGACAAAGATTTGGCTTATAATCCCTTTCCCCTGGTGGTTGTCATTAATTACCTCGCCATGTAATGGTACTTCTTGAATGGACTGATTGGATAAGGACTTATACATTTAGAAGCTCGGAGTTGGCATTCCCTTGATTATCTTATGCCTGTCGAATTTAAATTGCAGGTATCATAGTCTGCCCATTGGCGGGCCTTATCTTGTTGTTCGGAAACACAGCTATCATATTGGTACTTTGGCCGTTACATGTCGTTTGGACTTATTATTCCGTTCTAAGGTGATTCTTTGAAACCAATTGCTTTTCGTTAGTTCTCGTCTCTAAAACTAGTTGCTTAAAGAGTGTTGCTGATTCACTTAATCTGAAGGGCAGAGCTAAGCAATTAGGGCCAGTTTTGAAGCTTGTGCTGTTCATATGCCTACCAATTCCTCTTGTTCTGTGGCCTATACTCGGCATTGCAGCGAGCATTATATGTGGATTACTGCATGGATTTCTTTCGCCAGTATTCACAACATTTCAAGCGGTTGGGGAAGGGAAGACTAACGAACTGTACCATTGTTTCTATGTAAGTTTATCTTGGCATTTTGATTTTCTCTGATTTATCCTCTATCTTTGCGTTAATTAGAAATCTCTCTCATCATCCACAGGATGGAACTTGGGACACTGTTAAAAAGGCTTGTACCACTGTTCGTGACTTTAAAGATGTCTGCCATCATTCCTATCTGTCTTATATGGATGACCTGCAACAAGGGTCTCCAGACGGGAAATTTTACGAGATCAGGTTTGTTCTCCCTTTGGAACGTAGTCTTGGGTATCTTGTGGTTACTTCTATTACCCTGTATTAGCTAGAATGAAACCATATAGACATTTTTTTTATTTCACATGCGAATGATTTCCTAGGATAATCTCATATAAAGCAGCATTTGTTGGGTTCTCTCTGTTGTTTGTGGAGTATTTCCTGTAACGAATTTTTGTTCCTTGACATTCTTACAGATTGCTTTATCTTCCCGGTGCTGTCATCGCTGGTACTCTAGGATTCTTGGTAGACTTCCCGATAATATCATTTATTGCTCTGTGCAAAAGTCCATACATGCTCTTCAAGGGGTGGCATCGTTTGTTTCATGATCTTATTGGAAGGGAAGGCCCTTTCTTGGAGACCATTTGTGTACCATTTGCAGGTCTTGCGATCATACTCTGGCCAGCAGCAGTTGTTGGGGCCGTCTTGGCCTCAATGGTGTCAAGCATATTCCTTGGTGCTTATGCTGGTTTGATAGCTTATCAGGTTAATATCACTTCGGCTTCCTTTTTACTTGTCATCTGCATTTATAAATGCTTTATCAAGCGTATATTGGTCTTTAATTAAGATTTCAGTTCATTTTGATCCACTATCTCTCCCGATTATGATTTATTATCCTGCTCAATTTGTTGGATAAACTCATGTTTGGTACTCCAATCTAATTTTAATCAATGGAACTGAGAAACTTTGAATTAATAGAATTGGTTGTGATGACAAATAATTCCTGTGGGCCATTTTGCAGGAAGAGTCGTTACGGTTAGGTCTTTACTACATTGTTGCATCCTTGTCACTTTTTGATGAGCATAGCAATGACGTTCTGGATATGCCTTTTGAAAAATCATGCTTTCCCAGGTTTGAACTTCGTATTCTCCCTCTTTATGCATGTGATATTTTGGCTTGTGGCCTTGTAAGTGCTTATCAATCTTATGCTATCAACAGGCCAAAGTACCGAAAGAAAGATGAGCTAAACTCAAACAATACTTCTCGAGCTTCTAGTTTCTCAAGGCCCGGTTCTTTCAAGGGTGCTCTCTTACACAGTGGTTCCATTAATAATCATGTTCTTGACCTGAATCCACTAGAGGTCTGTATGTTTCTCCATTTGAGAAAATATTCTTGCATCCGAGAAACAACCTATGCTGGACTAAATAGGACGAGCCATTTGGTTCTTGACTTCATGAGCATTTAGATTGTTGATGATACTTGGTATGCTGAACTAATATTTTACTGTTGGTTCTTTCAGCAACTTGATCGTTTGTTCAAGGACTGTCGAGTTGCTGGGGAGAATTTTGTTTTAGAAGGACTAATAACTCAGCAAGACATTGAAGATGCCAAGTCTAAGAAAGGTAGCACCGTCATCAGCATCGGCTTGCCAGCTTACTGCCTCCTTCAAGGCATCTTGCGCTCTGCAAAAGCCAACATTTCTGGATTGTTGTTGAGTGAGTTAATTTTCTTCTGTAAATCTTAACAATTGTAATCTAATTACCAACGTTGGTTAAAGGATGGTCCTGTGGCTACATTTGGTGTAGATGACCACATAACAGAGATATCTAGCGCAAACAGACCAAGAGACGCCTACTTTGATTGGTTCTTTAGTCCTATTTTGGTCTTGAAGGAGCAGATTAAAGCTGCCAGCCTTTCCGAGGACGAAGAGGACTATCTCTGCAAATTAGTATTGCTCAACAGCGATCCTGTGAGGTTGAAAAGTTGTTCAAACGTTGACCAAGCACCTGAGTCTGAGCGTAGAAGAGCAGAATTCGATGGCCTGGCTCGGAGGTATCTACGGAAACCTTTAATCCATTCTTCTACTAATTTCAGCAACTGTGTGTTTTGTCGACCCATATGTGATTCTGCTGCTTCACTCGTATTGATAATTCAGGCTTCATGGCCTTACCAAATCCGCCTCAAGGTTTCCAACTTCAAGGCGTCACTTCGACAAACTTGTCAAGAACCTATCAGAAGAACTTGCAAAGAAGAACGGTGAAGAAAGCGTATCAAATAGGCGCCCTCGGGCAATGACAAGGTCAAAAAGTGCCTTCGCCTGGGTGTTCAGCCAAAAGTCTTTCAAAAGGAAAGCAAGCAACAATAGTTCTGATCAAGACTCCGACCTAGTCGACGAGAGAACCGTGGAAATCTCTGATGTTAAAGTTGTCGAGGTATAGCAACATCATTGCAACCCAATTCGACCCCAAGGTCCGGGGGACTAACCTGATCGTTAGTATACACTCGGTTTTTCTGCTCTTTTGGATGCACCCTTTGATGGACATTGCTAGTGCAATAGAGGTGTCGTGATCCATAGATGTCTGAGTAGGTTTATTCTTCTCCTCTGCACTATATGTAAAGCAACAATATTGTTGCAAGTAAAATGTATTGTTTATGTGATTATGTCTGCTAAAGCAGCGACTCTTCTTTCTTACCAAAGCTAAATTGCAGCAGCTTCCTCGTTAAATGTTTCATTTGCTTAGCTGTTGTCTTCTCCAGAGTGTCCATGGCAGGCAAGAGCAGAGCAGCTGTCACTAGATTTATTAAAACTCTCAAAAAGATACGAAAATTTTTCATACCAAATTTTAATATGATTGGCTGTTGTTTGACTCCATCAGTATACTATTTTCCCCTGCTTCCTATAAACCCCCAAAGAATAGAATTCTTTATCGGTGATAACTAAGTCTCGGGTTCAAATCTTACGAGTGAAACTAATATCATTGGAGAGTTGTGATCTGGGTCCGAACATTTGGAGAGCCACTAATAATTAGGATCCGATGCTTTTCAACTATGAACAACAGAATTTTCGCTCAAAAAAATATCTCGTGTTTTTTTTGAACAAGTAATACCTCGTGATTTGCAAGCCCAAAGCCCGAGATTATTTTCGAGTCCCAACACAAGCCAAGACTCATCTTTCCGGACTTCAACAATTACGTGCACAGTAGTTAATGTTTTTTTTTGTGGGGTGAAAAATCAGCAGTTAACTCAATTATGAACGTGGGATTAAACGAAACAAACACGTCCTCCCATTTTATACTAACCGTTGTTACCCACTAATACACTTACAAAACTGGATAACTTTCCCACAAGAAACCAACTTCGGACGTTACTAATATAACCCACGATTACCTCATTAAAAAAACCCTACTCTCTCTAAAGCCAGTTACCTTGTGCCAGAAGCAATTAACCAAAAATGTTGTACCTAGTAGCTGTCTTCGTGTCCCTTCAATGCCTGTCGTCTGTGACATCCTTCGAGTACCTAGTTCTTGGAGACAAAGGCTGGATCGTCCCTCCTCCGAACGATACCGAGATCTACAATGTCTGGGCCTCTGAGAACCGGTTCTTAGTTGGCGACACTGTCCGTACGTTTCTACACTTTCTTTGCCCATTTTTCTTGTTTGATTTGAGCCATTATCCGCCAGTTAATTTTTTGGTTCTGTTAGTATATTGGGAAGATTTGAACATTAACTATTGCACAACTTATTTAGTTTGGTTGGTAAATTACACACTAAGTAGATAATCTTTCGGTTCTTTTTTGATTGATAAATTTGTTATGAGTCGAAGTAAAAAATCCGAACTTTTAAAAACATGTCTTTCTTAGACCAATTTGTTATGCATTGTATGATCTAGCATCACTGTAGCATTTTTAAAAGAAAAACAGTTACTATAGCACTTTCTATTTGATTTTTTTTGGCCAAATATTAGATTCTACAATAAACAAACAATCCTCCAATTCCCTTCCACCAATCTTCCATAATTTAAATTCTAAAAATCTTTGGCATCTCATAATAATCTTAGTCTCAACCATTGAACTAATAATGTTTTAATAGTTTTATCTTTGCCGATGGCCATTTGGCTTAGCGGCATAGGCGTATTCTTGGTGTAATTTACCTTTCAAAAAAAATAATTTTATATTTTTAAATCAATGTGTGCTAGCCACAAGTAATAGACAATGCTTTTTTGAACCTCCTCCGAGTTGGTATTGTCTTGATTTATCTACGATCGGATTCATAAAAGCATAGACTTCGGGAAATTGCATAGGTTAAAATTGCATGGTGTACTACATGCAGATTTCAGGTACAAGAAGGACTCGGTGATGGAAGTGAGGCAAGAGGACTACAAGAGGTGCAATTCAAGCCACCCCAGGTTCTTCTCCAACACCGGCGACACAATCTACAGGCTGAACCACCCGGGCTCTTACTACTTCATCAGCGGGGCCTCCGGCCACTGCGACAAAGGCCAGAGGATGATCATCAGAGTCATTGCCACCGAGGGAGACGACGATGGCCCGTCCGGCGGCGGAGGTGGCGGTGGCAGCAAGAAATCCGCTGCATCTCCCGGCGCTATGTCTAGCTTCGGAATTGCTAGTTCAGGGTTGTTTTTGTTTGTTACTTCTTGTGTCGTTTCTTTTGCGTTCTATTAGTAGATTTGGTTAATTATTGCTCTATGTTGTTTGTTTTAGTTGTGTGTTTTCTTTTCCCAATTTGGACTTCGGTGGCCTTACTGATTTGGATTCGTCATGTTACCTACTTTTATGTATTATTATATTGTACGCAAGTTTATATTGACTATTTATCTTTAAAATAAAGCATTTTTTTTGTGGATAAAAGAAAACAAATGATGTCTAAAATATTATTCTATTGATAAAAAATATTTTTGTGGTAGTTAATATATATAGCGAGTTAAAATTATTCTATAAATTAAAAAAATTATGTAGAGTTCTAAGTGATAAAAGACATAATTTTTGTTTTAAAATTTTGTGTTTAAACTTTATAATACTCATAGTTAGAATTGTTCTTAAATAAGATCGATAGTACACAAAACGAAACAGTATAAAATTCTTTGGACTGATCTTTTGCATCAGTCACCCAATACCAAGGTTCTTAAAAATGACCCGGAAGCTGACTCGGGATTTATCCCGTTTTCCGGGTTGACCGATCCGACCGGTCGGACCGGCGGTCGGACCGGATATTTTTTATTATATAAAATTATTATATAATTAAATATAACAATTATGTTTCCACTTTTTCCTACCTACTACATGTCATGTCTGCTGAATTTCAACTCCATAGGAAAGGCAATTTCAACTTCCAAGAAAAAAAACTTCAAGAAAAATTCAACTTCCAAGAAATAGTCATGATTTTTTTACTTCCAAGTCTGACACACTCTCCATCTCCCTCTCTTTGTCGGCCTTAGCATTTAATTTAGATGGGTTTGATTTTTAAAAAAAAAAATTGGGAAAAACCTAACGAACCGGAAAAATTCGGGTCAAAAACCTGGTCGAATCGCCCGGTCTGACCGGATTTTGTTCTGTTCGTTAGGTAGACGAGTTTTAGGTTATAACCGGAACGCTTTCCACACCGATTCGCGGTCCGACCGGTCGGACCGCATTTTTTAAAACCTTGCCCAATACTATATTTTTTAATTTTTTGGGAAAAGTCCACATTAGTACATTATGGTTTGCTAGATTATCAGAGATAGGTTTGTGGTTTCAAACTCATCAAAAAGGGTCCTGTGTTTTCACGGGCTTATCAATTAAAGGCTCGGATAGCTCCCCGAGCCTAGTCAGCGTCCATTGGGCTCTCCACATCAGAAAAAACATTGTTTTTAATCCTATGTGGCACGCCACGTAGAATTTTTTAACTCGAAAATGCTGACGTGGGAAGTTAAAATTTTCAAACAACCCCACATCATCATTTTCGAGTAGAAAAAAATCATACATGGCGTGCCACATAGAATTAAAAACAATGTTGTTCTGACGTGGAGAGCCCAATGGACGCTGACTAGGCTCGGGGAGCTATCCGAGCCTTTAATTGATGAGCCCGTGAAAACACAGGACCCTTTTTGATGAGTTTGAAACTACAAACCTATCTCTGATAATCGAGCAAACCACAATGTACTAATGTGGACTTTTCCCTAATTTTTTTAATGCGTTATCACATTTTATGAAAAGCGAAAACAAAAGAGGAAGAGGGAGGAATATAAAGAGAAGAGGGAGAGGGAGGAATATAGAGAGAGAGAGGCGTCTCTTGGTAGGATTTATATCAAGAAACAAAAAAAAAGCATTAATCTTTGGTGGGAGAGAAGGCGAGAGAGAGGAAAAAAATGGTAACTTTCGAAGTCCTCTCCTCTCCCACTTCTTCCTCTACTGAGGGGAAGCACACCACCACCCTTGACCACGTTGACCCTTTCAGTGTTGACCAATCCCTCGTCCATGATTTCCAAAGTCTCGACCTTGGAACTGAAACCCATTTTCATGAAGGTAGCGAGATTGAAGGAGGGGGTGGCCATGGTGACCAGTACCCTTTGAGGCCTTACGCTGAGGATTGTACTTACTATGTTAAGACCGGGAGGTGCAAGTTTGGTGCCAGTTGCAAGTTCAACCACCCTTTGACAAGGGCTCTACAGGTATAAAGATGCCATCTTTTTAACGCGGGTTCGAACCTGGATAAGTCGGACGCGTGGGTTTCGGATACTGGAAAAAAAAGTTGCCATCTTTTCTTGTTGGGTCTGATGGTGGAATGTTGATGTTGTTCTTGTAGGGAGATGAAAGGTCGAATCTTTTGGAGCAATCTCAGCGGATTGAGTGCAAGGTTCGGACTTTTTTTGTTCTGTGGCAATCTTTGTGCCTTGTCTTTGTTGTTGTGTATGTGCAGGGAATGTGTGGTTTGTTCTGTTTTGGTATTTGTGGTGTGATTGAGTGATGGCAAGGACAATGTGTGGTTACTAGGCCGAGGAGAAGGTTTTGCTTAAGCATGGTGTCACCGGTTGC
The DNA here is from genome assembly GCA_963995505.1 of Hypericum androsaemum. NCBI lineage: Eukaryota > Viridiplantae > Streptophyta > Magnoliopsida > Malpighiales > Hypericaceae > Hypericum > Hypericum androsaemum. Next base: position 1,102,409 of record OZ023183.1, on the reverse strand, counting down.
GATCGCATTCTTGTGTTTAGATCTTCGGGGAAGGTATTCTGGTACCCGTTTGGTGCCTGTAAAGCATGATCAAAGCCAGTGTTTAGATCTTCGGGGAAGGTATTCTGGTACCCGTTTGGTGCCTGTAAAGCATGATCAAAGCCAGTGTTGCATTGAAGATCTTACTTGCGATTAGTCTGGTGTGAAATGTTGTTGAGGGAATGCTTGTTTTCCTTTGTTTTTAACTTCAGAAAAGCCCGCCTATCTTCGGCATTTGTAGTTTTTTAAGTCAGTTCTGTTTGTGTTATGATTGACCGATGGTGAGGACAATGTGTGGTTACCAGGCCAGGAAGAAGGCTTTACTAGTATGGCATAGCTAGTTGCAATGCATTCTTCGTATTTCCGTAGAAGGAGATTAGATCTAGTAAATTATGTTCTGACTAGTGGTACGAGATATCCAGAATTCGTTAAACTCCCATCTCGTTAGCTGCTTGACTATTGAAAGTTTTATGTATGGCTCTTGTAGTACTACTTGACTGTAGAAGGATGCAAGTATGGGAACGCCTGTCATTTTCGTCATTCGAAAGAGAATCTGGAGTGTTCACTGCCTCAGAGGAGAGGGATGAATGAGGAACGGACTACGACAAAGGCAGAACAAGTTGTATGCAAGGTTAAATCTCAGCCACTGCCCTCTGAGTTCTGACTTGCTGCGTTTTAATTGACATCATTTCCTTCTTAATAGTTTTACCAAACCCCTAGAGGGTGCATGTATGGTGATTCTTGTAAGTATGCTCACACCACAGAACGCATAGAGCAAGCGGAACTGAACTTTTTGGACCTGCCAATCCGTCCGGTACTGCCTTTTCTGCTCCGTTTTGTCACAATTTTCTGATTGTTCTTCCCTCGTGCCATGCTGATCACTTTTTGTTGATGCGTCCCTTCTTTCCAGCAAGAGAAAGATTGTCCATTCTACATGCGCTCAGGCTCCTGCAAGTATGGAGTTAGTTGCAAATTCCACCACCCCGACCCTGCTTATGTTAAGCAATCTGGTTCGTTTGGCTCCTCTAGTGGTTCAGCAGCTGCCACAGGGGCTTCCTGGAGTAATATTAATGGTGGTTATACTGCTTCTCGCTCAACTGGATCAGTGCAAGGCCGACCATCATGGTCATCAGAAATGGCTTTTAGGAAAGTGGATACCAACTACAACAGTCACTCAAGTTTTGCTTCCGGAGCACCTTCAGTTCATGTACATACAGAACTAAAACCGCAATGGAGCTTATATCAGGTTCCTTCCATTGTCATTTCTCCTTGTACTTGTGCCATAGTAAAAAGCAAGATGTGGAAAGAGACAATCATTACTTGGTTATTGTCTAGTGAGAATGGCTCCAGTTGCTTCCTTACTTTTATGATGGATGTTTGATTAATGTACTTCTTGTATGCCCCTGGATATTCACAACTACGAGATGGGAGCATTTCTTTGTCTTCTCTTGCGAACAATCAAATAATGACTGATGTGAGAAATTACTCGGAGCAGATGCAGGGTGAAGAATTCCCTGAACGGCCGGGTCAAACAGAGTGCAGTCACTACATGATCACTGGGGACTGCAAGTACAAGTCGTCTTGTAGGTATCACCACCCAAAGGATAGAACCTCTAAAGAGCCATATTTTCCTCTTAGTAGCAAGGGCCTGCCATTGAGATCCGTAAGTCCCCACGTGTTTATTGTTACTGTTGAAGACCAGGCAAATATTTCCCGGCGTTGTTGGTTGATCCAGCTTCTGGACTCATTATTTCGTGTTGGACTGGTTTTCTGATGCAGGGTAAGAGTATCTGCCGGAATTATGAACAACATGGGGTCTGCAAATACGGAAGCAGCTGTCTTTTCGATCATCCCGAAAATCCTTTCACATCTTTCCATACGGACATTCTTCCAGTGCATGTGCCTGTCAGCAATGCTGCAGGTTCAAGGTGGGAATAGCACGGAAAATAGACAACGAAAGTGCTCAACGAAGCCGCATCTCTTATAAACTTTTGGATCTCTCTCTTAGAAGGAGCCTGTTTTCCTTCTTTGTTTTAGGCTTTTAGCTATGTTGAAGTTTAAACTGGTCTTTTTGGTTGGTTCCGTTAGAAATTAACCTGCTTTCGAACGCCTTCACGTAATTGAGCATCGTTATAAATCCGTATCGAAATCTTATTTCCATGTAGATGCAATGCGTGACTGATTCTGGTGGTGTACAAGATAAAAGCTGTATCTTGCAAGTTGCAGGGAAACCAGACACGGTACTTGGCAAAGGAGGTTCTGCCCAAATAGTAAGAACACTTTGCATTTCTATTTCATTAATATCCTGAATCGAGCTCAAGGAACATAGTGTAGAACTAGTAGAGTTCAATGTGAAATTGGTGAAAAATAGATATCAGATGGGTGCCCTGCGGGTGAACGAACAGCCGTCGTTGCGTTCCCACCGAGTCTTCAACTGCCTGCTTGAGCTTTCCTCGCAGACAAGCATCCATGCCGCCCAACTCTCGTGCTTACATGTCCACCGCGGTATCAGAAACAGCAAAACCACTTCTTCTGCAAGCCAAAATGGGAAACACATAAGAACCTTTTTGTTCTGTAGGTGAAAGGTTATCATCCTCCACATTCATGCTTAGGGTGTAATAATGCTAGAAGCTTCGGGGAGAGCGCGGCGACGTACGGGTGGTGGGGGCAGAGGCTGATTCTTCTGCGACCCGGCTGCATTGGACTTCTTGTCATCTCTGGCTTTGGTGAATATGACTGTGAATCCTTCTGCAGATGCAGGGTTGTTGACATCCCACTCTCCGAATTTTGGCAATGACCGACCACCCTGATCCTGTTGTGGATAATCACAAGTAAGGGATCATAGCACATACCAATAAGAGTTAAGGAGATCTTCGGTTCAGGTCTCACGAAGCCCGACAATTCTCAAATATCGAAACTTTAAAAAAGATCACAGCACATTCTTGCAACAGGTCAATGATAGTTGGCATAATTTCTTCTTTCATCTATTCCGCATAGTATATTTCGGTCAATCTGCTATCTGTCATCTGTTATGTTCTCGAAAAATGAAAAGAAAAGAAGAAAATGAATAATTTACGGTCATTATGGAAGAAAGTTGGCAGAAACTATCTCCTCGTATGTATGCTCCTAGCTCTCTCTCTCTCTCTCTCTCTCTCTCTCTCTCTGAACTTCAATTCTTCAGGGAGGCAACAATGGCGTACTAATTGGGGACAAATCAATGGAAGCTTTGACCCCCAAGTTATAAATGATGAGAAAAGCCATGGTGGTGAAAGGGAAATGCAGATAAGAAGATAGATATGGAAACCAATTAGATAGGAGAAATAAATTGTTAGGAAAAATTGGGAAGACAGGTAGATAGATGATGGGAGCGAGTATTAAGGCAAGTTGGCAGACGACAGGTACTCTTCTAGTTAGTTTCAAGACAAGGGGTCAAGGTGGTATAGCTTGTTTAGAAATTAGTTGTCAACAAAAAAGAGTAACAATGTTTGCTCGTTGGCGTTGGATTGGAAACGTGATTATTTTGCGTCTCTATCTGCATGGCACCGACGTATATATTTTTGGTTGAAACCACATGCTAACTCGAAATTTACCTGACGACTAATCCATATTTGAGTCGGATATGATATTTAATAGGTAGTAATGCTATTTCAACAAGTATGTAACATTGTTGTATGGTTGTATTATACAAAAGTTTTGAATTCGAAAACTTTTAACCGTGAAACAATTTTCCAACCTCATCAGTTAATAAGAGTCTATCACTAAATAGGACACTCGAGAAGGAAAAATCAAATGAAAAGCTGAGAGGACCTTGATAGGCATATGAACTGGGCCCCAGTCGGAAATGGGCCGATCAAAGTTGAAGCAAGAACCTTCTGATCTAACAATAGGGCCTATGGGTCCGTCGAAATGTACATGGGCCTGCCTTTTCTAGGGGTGATGGGCCTACATTCTTTTTGGTGAAGATTTAGAATAACTTTCTTTTGGGTAGGAACTACCTGTTTCTTCAATTTCGCAGTGAACATGACTTTTTTAAATTGGTATCTTTGGGTCCACCCAGCTTACCAAAAAAAAATTGGTATCTTTGGGTTAGTTAGAACAAGTATTGGAAGACAACGAGATATGAACAAAATTTAGAAGCAAGTTCGTTGACCGTGGTTGGCACACGCCTTGTGGCCATCACAAAGACACACCAGAAGTCCAACCAACGCGAAAGAGTCCATAGATCCTAAACGACGGTTCAGGATTTGCCACGTCATCCAAATTGTCTGAACAAATTCCATCACTCCAGGCACACAAATCAAAGTACTCGACCACTAAAAAAAATCCATTATGTCTGTCATTATTTTGTAATTTAAAAAGGATATCAATTTATATCCGAACAATAACTAAACCGAATAATTCGTTAAGGATATAATGCATCTGATATGATACCAAATACGCGACGCAACTTCAGAGAAAACGCAGAACGTAAACCAAAAATTAGCCACCAAAATAAAGGCACCGACATATCCCCAAACTACCCTTCTCTTTATTAAACCAATCCGCGAAGAAGAGTTTCATTTTTTAATATTATAATTTCTTTTCCATTTCTAAACCTAAAATGGCGTCGTCCCTACTCCGAAGCAGCCGAGCGGCCCTAGCCCGGGCGGCGGCGCAACCGGCGCGGCTCGCCCGCGGCTTCGCGTCGGAGCCGCAGACCCCGGGATCGGCGCCGGCGATGAAGACGTTCCAAATCTACCGGTGGGACCCGGAGAACCCGTCGAAGCCGGAGCTCAAGTCCTACGACATCGACCTGAAGGAGTGCGGGCCGATGGTCCTGGACGCGCTGATCAAGATCAAGAACGAGGTGGACCCCACGCTCACCTTCCGGCGGTCGTGCCGGGAGGGGATCTGTGGCTCGTGCGCGATGAACATGGACGGATGCAACGGCCTGGCGTGCCTCACAAAGATCGGCGGGGACGCGGGGAAGACGATGATCACGCCGCTGCCGCACATGTACGTGATCAAGGACCTGGTGGTGGACATGACGAATTTCTACAACCAGTACAAGAGCATCGAGCCGTGGTTGAAGAGGAAGACCCCCGCGGAGACCCCGGCGAAGGAGATCCCGCAGTCCAAGGGGGACAGGCTGAAGCTGGACGGGATGTACGAGTGTATCCTGTGCGCTTGCTGCTCCACGTCCTGCCCTAGCTACTGGTGGAACCCCGAGTCGTATCTCGGCCCCGCCGCCCTCCTCCACGCCAACAGGTACTACTGATTGGTTGCTTCGCGTTTTGGGTGTGTTTCTGTGTGGGATGTGCCCGTAAAGGCGGTCGCTTTATTGGTAAATTTATAACGAAGTAGACTCGATATGGAAATTCTTGCACCGAAGTGTATGCGTGTCCATGTTTGTGTGTAATCTGCTATTAGGTTGGATTTTGCGGTATTATGTGTTTATGATGTATTAGACTCTACCGGCTACCGCTGCCTACCCGTTGCCCTGTTGGATTAGATACGGATATTCCGATGTGGTGTCTGAGCAACGTGTGTGAAAGGAAGTCACTTTCTGGTTAGATTTGTGGTGCTCCGCTTGCTGATTTGTGCCGCTTTTTGTTTCTAGCTAGCATGCAAGTTCGTTGCATTTCGTTGTGGTCACAGTCACTTTTTAAGTGTATCTAGTTGGTTGGCCCGTGTTTATGTATGCGGAGTCTGAGAAAGGGGGCCTCTATCTGATGGAATTTGTGGTTGATTGTGCCTCTTGGTGTTGCTAGCTAGTTTGCACGTCTGTTGCCTCTCACTCTGCAACCACACTAGCATGTGTTTTCAAGTGAATCTAGCTAGCAGTGCGCAGGAAAGGGGATCACTCTCTGGTGGATTTTTTGGTTTACTATGAGCTGATTGTGCCTCTAGTTGTTGCTAGCTCGCATGCATGTTGGTTGCCTCTCGCTCAGCAGTCACGCTCTCTTTTTTAATGAATCTAGCTAGCGTGTGTTCATGTATGCAATTTGCGAAAGGTGCTCACTCTCTGGTAGAAACTGTGGTGTTGTGTGTGCTGATTGTGCCTCTTGTTGTTGCTGGCATATGTACTGGTTGCCTCGTGCAGCAGTTGTGCTTTTTTAGGATATTATTGTTTGGTTGTTTGTGAGATGGTTGATTCGTTCGGATCGATGGACTGCAACCCTGTGATTTTGTGGATTCGGTGCTGTCTTTGCTTCTCAGCTTGATGATCAGTTTCTCTTTTGATTTTTGGCGGAGATCTTATGATTAACACATAAATGGCTGGGGAAGTTGAGACCATGCGATTTGATATGCCTTCTGTTATCCGAACTTGCCTTACGGAGACGGTTAATCAACCCTAGCTCACCGGGGTCACAGAAACTGCCTTCACTGCTTAACGCTCTCTTTACTCTGTAAACTTCTTGCTTGTTAATTGGTTTCTTGGGAATTTGGTGTTGGAGCTCAATGATGATAAAAATTATCTGATGTTGGCTTTGATGCCCTGAAACCTTCATTAGTGGTGGTCATTAGCTTTGTTTTCAGTGAATGGACGATGGGTGTTTCTGCTTACCCGGTTGAGTATCTATTGCAGGTGGATCGTTGATAGCCGTGATGAATATACAAAGGAGCGCTTGGAAGCAATCAATGATGAGTTCAAGCTTTACCGATGTCATACCATATTGAACTGTGCCCGTGCCTGCCCCAAGGGCTTGAACCCTGGAAAGCAGATCCAAAATATCAAGAAGCTCCAGCTTACCAACTGAGTTCCGATCTTTGTCTGTCTGCGCATTACTGTTTGTTATTCTGAACAATCGATCGATTTATATCGCACATATTTGAACAAACGCGGTGATTGTATTGACCACCGCGCCATGTATTTAGACTTTAGAATCAACGATGTTGCAGTTCTGTCAAATAAATGTGCATTCAAACTTCTTGATATCCGCAGTTATGGATCTTAGTCATAGATTTTTGCTGCAGAAGTGATGTTTGTGGAAGTGGTTTATGTGCTGTTATCGGTTCTGGACCACCACCGAGTGCATAGAACTTAGACATGATCAGAAGTTTTGAATTTGAGTTACTGGAATACATCTGCATTTAAATTCGATAGAGGAAGATTTATTGTCTTTTATGGTCGTCAAGTCACAAGAGTAGGAAAGCTTTGTCGTCCGTCATGATCCAATTCGATTCAAATTTAAAATAGTCAAGTTAGTTGATATCCAACAGATAAAAAAAACATCCCATCTGAAGCCGTCACGGGTTTCATGGATGCTAAATCTGAAGATTTTTCCTCTTATCACAATCTTGTCATGATCGGTTTTCTAATCCGACAGGACCAAAGATACCCTGCGGACTGAAAATCCTAGTATAACCAACATGGTTTCAGAATGACCATTTTATTTATTTATCCGGCAAGGAACCATTCTCTTGTTTAATTGTCTTAACCTAACACTTGCTACTATTTATATATCTCTAATGGGGAAACCAGCTACACACCACTCAGTTCTTGCATGATGAAGCTGTCAAGAGTGGCTTGGATGCTAGTTTTGATTTCCTTCCTTGCAATGGACTTCGTCGGAGCAAGCACACGCCATTTCTTCCAAGTTGGTGGGGCCTCGCCGGAATGGCTAGATATCGTGACCGTAACAGGTAACTGAACACTAATACTTACCAGTACCTCATCGAGTAATCTTATCGAGAACGAGACGAATTGTCATAACAGGCAAAGTATTCATGCGAAACTGTCTCTTATGGTAGGATGCAACAACGATTGTGATACTGCGTGTTGCAACTGCAACATTGAGAAGCAGCCACCAGTTTGTGAGCAATGCTGCCGAGAATATCCTTGAACCGGTTCGGCTCACTGGAAGGTTTGAAGGGCCAGCTTTTGGACGACTATTTCATACCCAAGGCTGTTCTTAAAATGTCGAATTTATTCCCTCAGAAGTTTTCCAATACAGAAAAAGCTCTCAAAACACAGTGGCAGATGCCATTTGCACCCTCAGATCGGAGAGAGAGATTTGACCTTTTACCTGTAAATCTTCTTCGAGTCAGATAAGCTCAATCAATATCCAATTTACCACCATCAAACCTTCCACAGTGGCGGAACAGGATTTGAGACGGATCCAGGAACGTATATACATACCATCATAGACATCTCTCTGGTCAGGAGCACGACAGATTGAATTTCTTCATCAAATGCTCACAAATCTTCGGCCTCAAGAATGGAACTCTCTCCAATGCAGTACAAGAAAGTTTCATCAGAGGCATAGTAAAAGGCCCGACCCCGTCTGTTTGCTACAACAAGCAGGCCTCGTTATCTATCCATTGCCTTAATCTGGGTTGGATGTGGAAAATCTAACATGGTATCAGAATCTCGTGCCCGCATCTCCCAGCAGCATTCATTCGGGTACCTGGTAGTCCCGTTCAGCTGCAACCGCTTTAGCAATTCCTAAAGTCGGCAACTTTAGAGCCCTCTTAGATGGCGTCTTGACATGAAATGGAGGGGAAGAGAGGAGGCAAATGGAGGTTCTTAGTGATTTTGTTAAAAGCCACATTATTTTCTAATTTAATAAGATAGAGTTTAAATCAAATATTTTGACATGAAATTTATGAATTTCCTCAGTTTTGTAGAAATCTAGCTTAGTTTTGTATTAATTTTTTTGTTATCGACTCAAACTTGATTAGTAAGGTATGGTTTGATTACCATAGAAAAAAAATTTGTTGGATCAAAACTGGTGTGTGATAACCAATAAAATTATTCTAACTTAAGAAAATAATCTTGAGTAAATTTTTTTGAAAATACTACTATATTAATGACTTATTAATTATTATAAGAGTTTACAATTATTTAAATATATTATCTAATTCAAATGAGATTAATCGGCTTCTCTACAAGAAAATATGGGTCTAACATAAAACATGAGAGAATTACTTGTTTTGATTATGTTGTTTCGAGCAATTGTAACTATATTTTTTATACATAAATTGTATTTATTGAAAAAAATACCTATCAAAATTATATTTACTAGTTATTACACCCGATCGCCTTAATTGCAACTATATCTAACTTCGGATTGAGCATGGATATCACCAACCGGGGAGGGAAGATGCAAAGGCGTCGGAATTTCCTTGGCTTGCTTTAATTCTCTTTTATTTAAGAGCTTTTCTTGAAGAGACGGTGAAGGTAATAAATATGTCTATATAAGACTGCTCCCAAGAGCAACCGACTTCAATTTCACTATACTCTCGATTCTAGGTCTAGTAGTGTTCGTATCTATATTCACGGAAAAAATATATTTCCTCTCTCTAGAATTCCATCGAGCTATGCGTTGGTAAGAGCACCCACCTCTCTTCGTTTTCTGCATTATTCATGAGAAATTAATACGTGACGTTATTGTTAGAGAAAAAGAAATAGAAAGAATACTAATCTTTTGTCTTTCTTGCAATTGTTTGACAATGCCTAGGTCGCCATAGCTTTGTTTGTCCCTGGAATTTTTTTCCCGTGATAGGGTTTCTTGATTGAGTTGTATGTGATTTACGGTTTAAAATTTTTACACCAGTTTTCAAAATTTCATACCGGAATTCGACCTAAACTTACAAAGAAAATTCATATTTTCATAATGTTCATATTTTGGTAATTTAAATCGGATGAAAAAAAATTATTTATCATCTAATTCTCTTTTCTTTCGACCAGGTCCCATAAACAATCACGCCACAATCTAGCGGCTGGGACAACAATTGAGAATCCGAACTGTTTCATACTTTAGGATTGTATTCTGCATTTCGAATGTAACTTAGATTGCAAGTTTCATCTCAAAAGGATTGTATTCGAAATGCAGATTATAATCCTAAAGTAAGCAGCAGTTTGGTTGGTGCGTGTTGATGGAGATTAATTCGTGCTACAATTAACAACATATCGTATTTCCTGTTCGCTGTGAATTTCGCCAGTTGGTAAGTACAATTTTATCATATTTTAAAGTTTGAGTTATAGTTCTATTATTAAAAGATCAAATTAACGATATTCGAGTTTGGATGTAATTTACACACTGAAATTTTAGGTAACAAGTGTGGTTCATGTAGAATTCTAACTTGTTTAGAAATTTTATTTTGATAAACTTCTTGTTAGGTAGAAATCCTATTTCTATAAAACTTCTTATTACTAAAAAAAATATTATTTTAATAATTTATTTAATTGTACTTCAATAATCACTCGTTTATTAAAAAATGTCGCATAATTCTAAGTTTTTTGAAAGGTAAATTTACCTTTGGGCATAATTCTAAGTTGTTTAGAACTTCTATATTAGTAGACTTCAAATATAATTATAGTTCCTTCAGCAGTAGTCTAATTGTTTTTACGCATGGACAACAAGAATTAGAAAAATACACAGGGTAGGTGTTATAAATTGTGTGAAAATCAAGAATCTGGAGAAATTGGAAGACGATGGGAAGGAAGAAAACGAAGATCACGTTCTTAAACTTTTCAATTACATTTTTTCCTTTCGTTTTCTTCTTCCCATCTTCTTGCAATTTGTCGAGTGGTATTGCCTAAACTCGTCTTGGAAGATCAACCAGGTTAGTATGGAATTCCATGTTTTTGGAATCTGTTTTTTGATCTCGCTTTTTTAAAATCTTATTTTCAGAGTTAAGAATCACAAAATTTACAAATCTGCATTTTTTTCTCCTTAGCAATTTTGTGATCGATCATGGAGGCAAAAGTTGTGTACAACCAAAAAATGGCTAAAATCTCTTGGTAAGAGCGATAACAATTCAAATTTTTTCCTTGTTTATTCTTTATAAATTAGCATCGTTCTAGATAAGATGAAAGCTCTTTGCCATCTTGTCATCTACAAAGAATTTGTGAAAATAAAAAAACATAAGGCTGATCTTTGAATAGTAAAAAGAGCATGTCACATATTATTTTAATAGTGATTCTCGAAAGAATATCTTTTATATCAGTAAATCTTAAAATCTTTTGGTATTGACAAATTTTACAAATCTTTATCTCGAACGTATTTAAAAACTTCAACTCTAAACATCCACTTGAAATTTATAAAATTTTCTGCCTGTTGATCTTAGTACTGCATGGCTACGTTTGGTGCATAGGACTGGACAGAACTAGAAAAATAGGACGATTTTGCATTAGTTGAATCTCAAATTTCAGTACTTCCTGTCTAGTTAATTTTGAAGATCAAAATAACCAGCAAAGCAAACTATTGTGTTGAAAAAATAGTCATCGTCATGTTTTTGATTGGTCTATTGAAACCTAGACGTGAACCTAATTATATATGCAAAAAATATATTAGTAATAATCGCATGAACTAGATACAAGATAATTGAGTGTTTATCTTTAATCACATGAATATGCATAAAGATAAAAAAATTAAATTGGAAAATAAAGATAAATATATGGTTTCCTCTTGGCGTGAAGAACCCTAAACTCCGATGTGAGAATCCTAGCCTTTTGACGTGGGTGAATGGCGTGTAAGGGTAAGAGAAAAAAGAAATAAATATAAAAAAATAAGGTAGTATGGCAAAAACAGAATAGTTTTATTTTTGTTCTAGGACTAATTTTTTAGGCTCTTGAATTTAAATAGGACAAGAATTTGAAGTAATGTTTTGACAATTTTTTATTTTGTCCAAACCATTTGTTGTACCAAATATAGTCTCGGACAAAAATTGTTGTCTAAGTCTCTCATAGCAGCCCATAAGAACTGGAAACGACAGCACCAAACTCCAAACTGACAGAACCTGGCCGCGCAGTTGGGAGAAACGCGGGCCCCGCCAAACAGACGGCCCCACGTCCTAACAAACATCTACCAATCGGATGCTCCCATTTACTCGAATCCGAATTAAAATCTGAACAGGCGATATTAACGAGAAAAATAAAACAATTTAGGAAGAACTTCTCTGCTTTCCTCCAAACTTGGAAAAAAACAGAGGAAATATGGCATCTTGGAACTCGACCCAATTGGAAATAACGTACGAGGTGTTGGGGTGGTTGGCCTTCTTCTCATGGTCGATCAGCTTCTACCCTCAGGTCGTCCTCAACTACAAGCGCAAGAGGTGAGTAAATTTACAACCTTTAGGATTTTTTACCCTCCAAGATTTCACCTTTCTAATTAAAGTTGGTGTCTTTGTGTTGCCCTTTAGCGTGGTTGGGTTGAATTTCGACTTCGTGGTGTTGAACTTGACGAAGCACTCTTCCTACTTGATCTACAATGCGTCTCTTTACTTCAGCTCCGCTATCCAGAAGCAGTACAGAGAGAAATATGGCTACCAACAGGTCGGGTTGTTGAATGTTTGGCCCTTTTGGTTGTTTCTGTGCTTGTTCGTGCTTTGTTTTTGGCTGCTTGGTTTTGTGCAGTAATGGATAAAGTGGATGTTGTGGTGGTAGATGTTCTGTCCTGTGTTAGCTCAATTTAGCCATTAGCAGTGTAGATTTTAATTTGCGAGGATTTGTTCTAGCTAGCTAACTAAAGATCTCAAGTTTGAGTCTTGGCAGAGAGATAGAGATAGATTTTCCGCACTTTGTGGTCCGAAGCTGGATTCGGTTCTAGTTGGTGTCTGGACACCAGGTGAGATTTTGACCAAAAGACTCTAGTATTGCTTGCTGTGTAGTTACTGTAGATTTTGATCCTTTGACGTTGGTGGCAACTAATAAGTTATCAGTTGTTTTGTTTAAATGCTACTGGTTTCTGTTGTCCGTTAATTGGTCAAGGATTTTGAGTTTTAAGCAACCTGAGTCCAGTTTCTAGAATAGCAACTATCAGTCCCGAGTGTGTGTCACAATCGGGCTTAACTTTTAGCTGGAAGTGGTAGTCGAAGTATCCACTTGTTTATGTGGCCATAAGTATGAAACTGTAACAATGGTTGCACTTTGTTTGTGAGTTCTATTGATAATAAATTCATCACCGTCGTCTACTGTTGCAGATGATACCTGTAGCTGCAAATGATGTTGCTTTCTCAGTGCACGCGGTTTTGTTGACAGTGATTACGCTTTTCCAAATTGCAATCTATGATGTAAGAGTTTTGATGTTCTAGCGCTTCTTATTCCTTTTTTCAATGAAATGCTTGCTGATAGGTTATGTCTTAACTTGGACAGCGGGGAAGTCAAAAGGTGTCTAAGCTGTCTGTAGGCATCGTCTGCGCTGTGTGGCTCGGGGCTGCAGTTTGCTTTTTTGTGGCTCTGCCCAGTGAATCTTGGCTGTGGCTAATCACCTGTTTCAAGTAAGTTGCTTTATGCACTTTTTGTCTCAGAACAAGTTATTGCTATACTTCACCTGGAAAAGTCATGATCCAAGAGGTGGTTTGTAATGGAAAAGAATGTCACACAAAAGAAACCAAATTTTTTGTGTTGGCTCTGGAATAGCTTGGTCCTCATCTAGAGCCGAGTATAATCCAACCACACAGTTGCAGGCCTGGAGTCTCTGGATTCAGCTGAGATCTTCTGTTTTATCCGTTGCCATTGATTTTTCCTATTAAGATTTTAGCCTCTCATTGCGGGTCAGGAAGGTCCTTTCAGGTCTGATACCATCACTTTTTGCTCAAAATCTAACCCTTTTTTGTATCACTGAATTGTCCTGCTTGTCATCAAAATGCATACGTATTGCAATTGAAATCCCTTTCCAATAGCTGGTTTACAATAATTTGTTGCAGCTCAATTCAAGTGTTCATGACCGTCATTAAGTATATTCCCCAGGTTAGAAACCATTTCTTTGATAACATTGCGGCCTGTTGGCTTGAAAATATGCCATTTTTTACTCCTGGTGTTAGTTTCCATGGTTCATACTGAATACAGGCAGCAATGAACTTCATACGGAAGAGTACAGACGGTTTCAGCATCGGCAACATTTTGTTCGATTTCCTTGGGGGCGTGACAAATTATGGTCAGATGGCTGTACAATCAATAGATCAGAGTATGTGATCTCCTTCTAAAAAAGCAACTGGTTAGTTCCCTGACACAGCTGGTATGCTTGGTCTTAACCATGATCTTGATGTGTGCCCCAGATTCTTGGGTGAACTTCTACGGAAACATCGGGAAGATGCTGCTTTCATTGGTACAGCGCCTTTCTTCTATCTCCGTACCTCGGCAAAATAGTCTTCCATCTTATTCATCTTCCTGCTCTTTGTTGATTGAAACTTCTATTTCAAGTGATATGTTCTGATGTTCTCTTCGCTTTATTGCTGTCAAAATGACCTCATGTGGTTTAAATACTTCTTGCAGATCTCCATATCTTTTGACCTCCTTTTCATGGTCCAACATTATATTCTGTTCCCTTCCAAGAAGGTGACAATCTCTCCCAAACTTGAGAAAGCCGGAATGGAGCCACTCATCAAGTCGTTGGACGATCCACAATCCGAAGATGTTTAAAGCACAACCAGTGTGGTATCCATCCGAGATCCGTAGAGCTTCAGAGCCATTGCCCCTGAACAGACACACAGTGATGGTATAGCATACGTCTTGACCAAGTGAACATTGTACAAATATAGAAGCTCGCAAGTTTAGAGTCAAAGTGTAAAGTGTTGTTCTCATGTCTTAACGCCTAATGTTCATCATGCAATGTATAATTTACTACTAAGCCAAAATCTTATTGCGAAGAGAGCTTTCCATAGTTGACAACTGTTCTAGCTTACTAGACATGTTAGAGGGAGAAATTTACAGACTTTTGGTTCTTTCTAAACTCGAATCCGAATTAGTCACGTATACAGTCGGATAGACCCATTAATTTGCCGACACTGTTTGAGTTGGTCAACGGGCATACAATAAACATCAATCAAATTAATCCCACGACCTTGCTTGCTTCTCATTATCTTGTCCAACACGTACCAAGACCAGTCAGTCAAACCCTAGGCACCTTGCTTCCCAAGTTTCTCTTAAGCCAAAGTCAACTCTCCCCACCAGCTGGTTAGTGTCCCCTTCCCTGGGCTCTATCCCTCTTATATAACACCCTAATTCCATTCCCCAAAAAGCATCAATAGCTAACTTCTATATTGCTCTTCGAACTTTTAACCTTTTACCAGTTGAACTAAGTTCCGAGAGGATCGTTGTTTAAACTTAACCAAACCAAACCAAACGAAGGGAAGATGAGGCGGGAAGGGAGGCAGCATGGCATGGTTATAACCTTCGTGCGAGACATCTCGTGGAGCCCGTCTCTCAGGCCAAGCAGCAACTCCAAGTTCACCAACCGGCTGGACTCGGCCCCACCTCCGACGGCCGGGATTTTCGCCAAGGTCCCGTCCAAGCCAACCAACCACTCCAAGTACACGAGCAGGTGCCGGAGGCCATGCTGCAACGGCTGCCACGAGCACCCTCGCGACAAGGCCAAAGACAAGACCAAGGGGTCTCACAAGATCAAACAGTCTCGAGATGATGATCACGTCCTCCTCGCTCGACTCGATGACATGGACGAGGGCGATGATGGTGTTTACGACTTGTAGTGGTTGTGTGATTGTTCATGAAGTATAAGGTCTTGTGCATTCTGAAGCGAGTACGATCATGTCATATTTACGAACCACTCGTTTAATGGTGTCTGTTTTATTTACGAGGTCCAAAAAATATATATATATAGGAATTTAAATTTCAATATATTTGGACGAACTTCTGTTAATTTAGGCAAAATTTCAATTATTATCTTATCCAATTTAAATTAATCAAGTGAATAATCCTCAGTAATTAGTGGATATGCGAATAACACGCGGTTGTTTCCATAACCATAATGCGGCTGGAAGGAACTAGACAACAAACACCAAACAGAACCAGAACCTGTCCGTACATCCGACTTGGTTCACTCAATCGGTCCGTACGCGCCACAAACAAGGAAACAAACCCACCCGTCTGACGTCATCATTCCGTTGCGGGATCGGAAACGCTCTCTCTTTCCTATTTAAGAAGAGAGAAACTCCGTCCCTTCCCTTCCACCATCATCGTCGAGAAGAAAGCAAAAAAAAAAAAAAACCCAGAAGAATTCTCCCCGTTTCCAGAAAAATGGCGTCTTGGCACTCGACTCCATTGCAGATAATATACGAAGTGTTGGGTTGGATGGCCTTCATCTCATGGTCAATCAGCTTCTACCCTCAGGTCCTCCTCAACTACAAGCGCAAGAGGTAAGTAAATTTCCAATCTTTAAGGACAATTCTGACGTCTTTTACATTCGTAAGACTTGAACTCGAGACTCCAAGCCTGTTAGCGCTCGGAGCAACTCACTCCCGTTGGTAATCTTTATGCTGTTTTAGCCTCAGAGATTTCTCCTTTCTGATTAAAGTTGGTGTCTTTGTGTTTCCCTTTAGCGTGGTTGGGTTGAACTTCGACTTCGTGGTGTTGAACTTGACCAAGCACTCTTCCTACTTGATCTACAATGCGTCTCTTTACTTCAGCTCCGCTATTCAGAAGCAGTACAGAGAGAAATATGGCCAGGGACAGGTTTGTTTAGTTGACCCTTTTGGTCGTTTTTAGAAAACCTGTTATTCGGGACACCGAGCCGACTAATTTAGATTCCAGCTATATATAAAAGGTTTTGGAAAAGCAATTCCTAAAGAGCTTTAATGAAACTGCATTTTTTTTGAACTCGAAGTAGAGACCTCTGATTAAACTATAACAATTCATCATTAGTTCATCAATAGTTATCTGGTTGGTGCTTTGTTTTAAGCCTTTGGTCGATGTTCTGTGTTATTATGATTTTAGCCACTGGTATTATTTGATTAGTAGTTTGGTTCTTCTCACTTGTGTAGCTGGTGGTTATGGCATAATCTGTGGGGATCATTCTTCGTGTTTTACTAATAATTAGTCATCAGTTGGGTTGTTTGAATCCTAAGCGAGTTGATCATCCGAGTTTCAATGATAGCAACTGTCAGATCATTAGTGTGTATGATGAAAAATCACTTGTCTATGTGACCACAAGTATGAAACTGTTATATTACTGTCGATGGCTGTACATGGTTCGCGAGTTCGGTCTATTATTGATTCATCACGGTCGCCTTCTTTTTGCAGATGATACCTGTAGCTGAAAATGATGTTGCATTTTCAGCGCACGCGGTTTTGTTGACAGCAATTACTCTGTTCCAAATTGCAATCTACGAAGTGAGCGGTTTAGTGTTGATTCTACTGCTGCAATCTTCCTTTCTTTTCTACTATGAACTGCTTGCTGATAGATTACATCTTAACCCGAACAGCGCGGAAGTCAAAAGGTGTCTAAGCTGTCTCTAGGCATCGTCTGCACCGTGTGGTTTGGGGCTGCAGTTTGCTTTCTTGTGGCTAGGCCCAATGGATCTTGGCTGTGGCTAATCTCTGTTTTTAAGTAAGTCTGCTTTATTCACTTTTCGTCATACCATTCATTGACTTGTCCAGCTTGTTATCAAAATGGATTTCTGCATTGCAATTGAAATCCCTTTCTAATAGCTAGTTTCGATAATTCGTTGCAGCGGAATTCAAGTTTCCATGACTGTCATCAAGTATATCCCCCAGGTCAGAGCTGCTTCTCCCTGTCATGTCTGCTAAAATCATCCTACATTGAGCATGTCTCATTCTTGATCTGATAGATAGGGCATGTGCAATATTGCTTCAACGATTTTTCGTGTTTCAATGACCAAGCATCTGCAATATAACTTGTGCATTCTTTTTATCTGTTCTTTATATAAAATTGTGGCCTACTGACATGAAATTTACCACTTTTTCCTTCATTGTGTGCGTTTGTGTCCTTCTCCTGGGGGTGTGTGGCTTGATGGTTCGTGCTGAATACAGGCGTTAATGAATTTCTTGCGCAAGAGTACAGACGGTTTCAGCATCGGCAACATTTTGCTCGATTTCTCTGGAGGCGTGTTGAATTATGGTCAGATGGCTGTACAATCTGTAGATCAAAGTATGTGACATCTCTCCGTCTCGAAGACCAATTAGTTTGTTGCCTATCAAACATTATAATGGTTGGTCTTAACTATGATCTTGATCTATGCCTCAGATTCTTGGGTGAACTTCTATGGAAACATCGGGAAGACTCTGCTTTCGTTGGTACGGAACCTCTCTTCCATCTCCATCCGGCTCGAAATAGTCTTCCATGTTATTTTGCTTCGTGATGTTTGTTCGAATAACATGTGGTTAAATTACTTCTTGCAGGTGTCCATATTTTTTGACATCATTTTCATGGTCCAACATTATATTCTGTACCCTGCCAAGAAGGCAACTACCTCTCTCACCAAGTCGCTGGAGAATCCACATTTGGAAATTTTTTGAAACACACTTGTCGTTCCAAGGAAGAAGACATATCATTGCAGTGTTCATCTGTTAAAAAGCTGATATAAGGGAAGAATTCATCTTATTGATATTATTAACGAGATGATTATTTATACAAGAGTATATGGCTATCCTAATTAATAAATTAATCTAGGAACTTACAACAATAAGGGACAGTAATTAACGGCTATAATCTAGGAATATTCAAGAGGACGTAACGGCCAAGTATACAGCTAATTGTCCCTTCAAGTCTGCAGTTAATAGCTCAGACTATCTTAAAGAATAGTGACGTTGAGTTTCTTAACCCTTTGCATGACACCACTTGTAACGGCTATATAGTTTGTGCCTTCATTTTCCTTCATTCTTGTCGCACCGGGCGACACCAGGTACAACATTGTGTGCGCCATCAGTACCTGTCGCGCACTACCTAACTTATATCTTCTAATATTCAATTTCCAGGTGCAACATTGTGCGTGCCATCAGTCCCTGTCGTGCGCTACCTAGCTTATATCAATATCATCCCATCCATTGCCATTCTTCCCAAAGTCATTCTTGACAAAGCCAAAATCTAGTGTCATCCATAATCATTCTTTAAATGAGAGAGTTCTAACCTTTACGACTTGTGCGAATCTTGTAGGGAATTTCTTTCTAAATTGTGGTTCGATAATGCTGAAGTATTTTTTTTTCCTAAAATTGCTTAGTCAAAATTCGACATTATATTGGACCCCAGCAGTATTCAATTCGTCTCCTTATTATAGAATATCGGATTCAAAATTTTGAAATTGTGTATCGAGTTAAACTTTTGACTACATCTATTCCACGACCTTGCTTGCTTCTCGTTATCTTGCTCAACAAGTAGGTAGAGAAACCAGTCGGCCAAAGCCTGGCTACCGTGCTTCCCAAGTTTCTCATAAACCAAAGTCAACCTCTCCCCACCAACTAACTTGTGCCCTTCCTTACCCTATCCCTTATATAATCCATACCCCAACTTACATAGTTAAACTATAAGACATCGTTTTTTTATCACTTGAGTCAGATCTCGAAACTTCGGCAAGTCATTGTTTGAAATTAACCAAACAAAAGGAAGATGAGGCGGGAAGGAAGGCAGCACGGCATGGTTATAACCTACGAGAACTGGGGAGACGCCACGTGGAACCCGATAGCTGCCAGGCACACCAGCAACTCCAAGTTCACCAACCGGCTGGACTCGGCCCCACCAACGGCCGGGATGTTCTCCAGGGTGGCGGCCAAGCCCACCAACCACTCCAAGTACACAAGCAGGTGCCGGCGGACACGGTGCCGCGGCTGCCACGAGCACCCCTGTGACAAGGCCAAGGACAAGACCAAAGGGTCCCACAAGATGAGGCGGTCTCGAAATCGTGTCCTTGATGACTACTACTGCATGGAGGACGACGACGACAAGTCCGATGATGGTGTTCACGACTTGTAGTGGTTATGTTATTGTTCATCAAGCACTATTGGGTTTTATACATAAAAAAATTTCTTACATTATTTTTTCTTGAAATTTAAATCTAATACAATAAGTCTCTTAACGGGTCTTATGCTATTGTTCAAGATTAATATAGAAGACCGGAAACAAAACCAGGAACCGAAATAAAATGAATCTAGTCATCAATGGTAAACATTCATCTCATCTTTTACTTTAAAGTTACCCAGCCTTTATAGGACAAAAGTATTTGATAGGGAAAATTAATATAATATCTTATTCTTGACCATGATCCGCAGGGAAAAAATTATGAGACGCAAATAAATATTCCCGCAAGGTGCTGGTCATAGAAAGATGCCGGTCAACGACGAACAAAGATTTGTTCGAATGTCCAAAAAATAAAGGGAAAAGTCTACTTTAGTATCCTGTGGTATCGACCAAAATTATTTTAGTACCCTGTGGTAAAAAACTGATCAATCGAGTCATACTTATTCCAATTAACATCAAAAAGGGCTTCGGATAGCTGCCCGGAGCTGCCCGAACCTACCCGAACCCTGCCCGGACATCCATCTCCTTCTCCCCTCCTCCTCCTCCTCCTCCCCTCCTCCTCCTCCTCCTCCGCGTCCTCCTCCTCCTCCTCCTCCTCCTCCTCCTCCTCCTCTGCGTCCTCCTCCTCCTCCTCCCCTCCTCCTCCTCCTCCGCGTCCTCCTCCTCCCCTCCTCCTCCTCCGCGTCCTCCTCCTCCTCCTCCGCGTCCTCCTCCTCCCCGCCTCCTCCTCTCCACGTGGCGCCACGTCATCAAAAATTGGTGACGTGGCTGGCCACGTAGCCCGGGCAGGGTTCGGGTAGGTTCGGGCAGCTCCGGGCAGCTGCCCGAGGCCCTTTTTGATGTTAATTGGAATAAGTATGACTCGATTGATCGGTTTTTTACCACAGGGTACTAAAGTGATTTTGGTCGATACTACAGAGTACTAAAGTGGACTTTTCCCAAAAATAAAAGGATTAAAAAGACAAAAAGCTACAAATGGAGATGGAGACCCAGCAAGCGATATCGTGTAGATACTGGTCCAAAGCAGTTTAGACAACCGCCCATATATATTTCTCCTTTCTTTTTATTCTCCATAATATCAAATAACACAAAAAAATAGGAAAGTCGATTTGTCAGTAAAGGTAAACAAGGCCAAATATAGTTTTGGGAAAAGTCCACTTTCGTACCCTGTAGTATCGACCAAAATCACTTTAGTACCCTGTGGTAAAAAACCGATCAATCGAGTC
Source organism: Hypericum androsaemum (assembly GCA_963995505.1). Classification (NCBI taxonomy): domain Eukaryota; kingdom Viridiplantae; phylum Streptophyta; class Magnoliopsida; order Malpighiales; family Hypericaceae; genus Hypericum; species Hypericum androsaemum. Next base: position 1,081,468 of record OZ023183.1, on the reverse strand, counting down.
ATACTTATTCCAATTAACATAAAAAAGGGCCTCGGGCAGCTGCCCGGAGCTGCCCGAGCCTACCCGCCCGCTGCCCGGGCCACGTGGTCAGCCACGTCACCAATTTTGGTGACGTGGCGCCACGTCACCAAGAGGAGGAGGAGGAGGCGGGGAGGAGGAGGAGGAGGAGGAGGAGGGGACGCGGGGAGGAGGAGGAGAGGAGGAGGGGGACGCGGGGAGGAGGAGGAGAGGAGGAGGGGGGCGCGGGGGAGGAGGGGGAAGCGGGGAGGAGGAGGACGCGGAGGAGGAGGGCAACGTGGGGAGGAGGAGGAGAGGAGGAGGAGGAGGAGGAGGAGGACGCGGAGGAGGAGGGGGACGCGGGGAGGAGGAGGACGCGGAGGAGGAGGGGGATGCGGGGATGAGGAGGAGAGGAGGAGGAGGAGGAGGAGGAGGAGGAGGAGGAACGCGGAGGAGGAACTCGGAGGAGGAGTAGGCGGAGGAGGAGGAGGAGGAGGGGGATGCGGGGAGGAGGAGGAGGAGGAGGAGGAGGAACGCGGAGGAGGAGGAGGCGGAGGAGGAGGAGGAGGAGGAGGAGGGGAGGAGGAGGAGGAGGAGGAGGAAAATCGGAGGAGGAGGAATTGGTGACGTGGCGCCACATCACCAAAATTGGTGACGTGGCTGACCACGTGGCCCGGGCAGCGGGCGGGTAGGCTCGGGCAGCTCCGGGCAGCTGCCCGAGGCCCTTTTTGATGTTAATTGGAATAAGTATGACTCGATTGATCGGTTTTTTATCACAGGGTACTAAAGTGATTTTGGTCGATACCACAGGGTACGAAAGTGGACTTTTCCCTATAGTTTTAATACCACATAGGTTGGTTGACAATATTTTTTTTACGGAGCGAAGTCTTTCCATCCATACAATTCAATATTCGAGTATTTAATTTGTCTATTTATGTACTTTATTTTCAAGTTGCGTACAAACTTTAAAAAATAATTAAAATAACTATACTGTAAAAAAAATCTTTGTTAAGAAATGTATTATTCAACTTCCAATAATATTTATTTAAAAACGTGTTAAATCAAAGTATACTAAAATAAATTTAGTCCTCCTTTTTAAAGAACTGCTTTATTTTTTTTAAGGAAAAAAAACTGAAATTTTTTTCGTATATCTATCGCCGACGATCGTCCCTCTTGACTGTCCAAGTTATGTGTGACTAAGACGGAAGTAAATTTAGGTAGATTTTTAAGACCAATAGGTTAGACGGAAGACCTTCCTAACCATTCGGTTTGTAGATAGATGAAAATTATTTTCTTCATAATGTTTTTTCTTTTATTTTTATAAAAAAAATCCGCATTTAGTTAAAAAAAAAGAGCTGAATTCTTTTTGCCAAGCAAAGAGGAAGAAAAATTAGAGATGAGCTGTCACGCTTCGTTATCTTGGTGGACACGTACCGTAGCCAATCAAAGCCACCAAATTGCGTCCCAATTTTCTGTAACCAATTCCAAGTTCCAATCTCTTCCATTTCCCTTCTGACTCCTCCCAATTACACAATACCCACATCGAATAAACCTTAAAGATCCGATCTTTATACCTTCTTAGTTCGAAAGTTGCTTTCTTTAATCTGACCCAGCAGTTAATTTCTCGAAAGTTGCTTTCTTTAATCTGACCCAGCAGGAGATATGAAGAGGGAAGATATCAGGTACAGGGTGATGCCGAGGAAGGGAGCGGGGTGTTGGGTCCCAGGGAAGGCGATCAAGATCAAGCCGGGCCGGGTCCCGACGATGAGTGGGCCCCGGTGGAGCGGGTACCACCTCCAACCGACTGTCCGGGCGAAGGACAAGACCAAGGGCGCCAACAAGAAGCGGTCCCACGACGACTCCCCCTGGCGGGCCTCCTTCTCCGGCGGCGGCGGGTTCTCTTCCGCCTCCGTCCTCGCCCGCCTCGCCAGCCAGGACTACTACCCGGATCACGAAGAAGAGGACGAGGACGACACTTGCCATTGTGGTGAAGAAGATGATGTGGTTGGGGTCGTGGTGGTTCCGGCCATCGAGATCCGGGACGGGGACGGGGAGGTAGAGGAAGAAGATGACGATGATGGTGATGATTGCATGAGCTTCTGTGATGTGGGGTTCGTGGTGGACCAGATCGAAGGGGAAGATTGGTGCCTGGTGGAAGAAATGTGATTGTTTTTATAATATATTTATTTATGGCAATCTCAATCTCTATCTCTATCTCTATGACTGTCCATTTAGTTGTTGGCTGGTGAATGTATTTATGTAAGTATCTATTGCTACTACCCAGAATCCAAAAAAAATGTCAATAGCCGATCTTCTTAGTTCTTCATCTGACCAAGGATAAAAAAAGAGGGGGAAAAAATTAACATTTGTGTAGTCTCTGTAGGGTTAGTATTGGATTGGATTTATCTTTTTCTGCAATTTTCTTGACGCCTTTTCTCTTGTTATGATTGTTATGAATATATGTTGTTAGTAGCAAGTTAGACTTGTTTTTGGTTGATCTTGCAGAAGTCAATAGATTGATGTTGGGAATGGCGTCCTTTTTTGTGTTTAAAGCATTGTACTCAGTTGATTATGTCTTAATTAAGGAAATAAATGACTAATCTGGTAATTCTTCGTGAGCGCTAGGAGGAAGGAAGAGTAGGAATTCTTCATGCGTTTTTTAGTTAGGATGGAAAGTCCCTCAAGTATTGTATTGCCAGAAGGCAAAAGGACTTGAGAGTAGCCCTAGTCTGTTGTTGTTGCCAAATCGGGCTTTGTTTAATTTATGCGTGCAGTTTCCACCCAAAAAAATAATTTTAGCTCAAGTGGGGTGCGTGCTAGTTGAGGACTCTTTTTTCGCTCTCTTATGAGCATTTCGGTTGTTCGGATACTAGATAATTTCGATGAAAATTAAATTTATACTGTCAGAATAAAACAGAACTCTGCCTTCCCAAGTCTCTTTGCTTGGCATGGTAAACCAACCAATACTAATGCAAGTTGCAGAACATTTTTTACATTGAATAAGCTCGACTGCTTTAGCTCTAACTTAGGCGTGTTACAATTTCCGCGTCCGAGCCACAGCAGATAATCACTGGCATCTCTCTCACTTTTAAGCCTCTCTGCAATCTCATGTTGCTCAGAAATGCCGGAACTTTCGGGGAAGTATTCTCGCCGGTAGCTCTTGAAGCGTGTCGGGAAGCTTTACCGTAGCATGTTTGTAGCCGTTGCTCTTGAGTGAGTTGCTTTCTCTTGGAGCAGGCTCCCATCACTTTCTTCTTAGCGGATCCCGGCCGAGTCCATGCCTCTTTAACATGGTGATATAAATACGCATCAGAGAGAACTTATTGCTTCCCAGATGATAGAAATAGATCCCCCGTCTTGTGCAAATCATCAAAAGCTATCCTGGCCCATCCATCCAAGCTCATTTATCGTTAGTCCATCAACCAGAATGCTTCTAGCAGTCTTTAAGAGGGTGAAAAGCATAGCAAAGCTGGAAGTACCTGACAACCCATAGTTGCCTACTGGTTCAGCAAGCATGATCCCCACGGGACGCCTTCCTTCCCGATATCAGCTGCTGAAGGAACAAGCTTAAACAGTTTACGTCGATGGTTAGGATGAAGTGCAAGCAAGTTTCAAAACATTTGCGGATGGAAATGGACCAGCAGCACCGAGGGTCGTCTCCACGCATTCCAGAGACATACCTTAGTCTCCTCCAATTGATCTAAACTTTAGCATCAACAGCAGGACTGCGAACTCTCAGAGACTCAGCTGAGAGATTAAACTTGCTTCCGTCGACATATTCCACCTCCACCTGAAACAAGAGTAGACCTCGGGAGACTTCACATTGTCCACTCTATTCTAGATACAACAATTACCAAGAGCATTACGAGCAACTTCCACATGAAAGGCAATGGTTCATCCTTCGGGAAAAAAAGAAGAAGAAAAGAGAAGAACAGACAGGCTCAAAATGACTCTAGTTGCTTTCAGTTTCCACTGACTTTGCGTAAAACCATCTGGGTTATCATTTACTCTACCAAGAAAATTGCAGAAGCCATTAAAAGACCGAAACTTTAAGGAAGTGGGTAAGAATATAAGCCTCACACTTGTAGGCTTATGGAGAGTGAATCTGGTGAGCCTTGGAACACCCAAAAAGGTTGTGTGGATCCTCCTCATCGCTACTTCCATTGTTACACTTCTCTTCACTCCACTACGGAAAATCTAGATGGGGAGAAATTTGTTGCTTGGAGTGGGTTACGAAGCCCATTTTAGGCATTCAAACATGCCTTCCAGCCCATATTTTGGTTCTTCCAAGCAAGCCTTTGGCCCAATTATTAGGCCTTAAAGTAGACCATCAACCGCAGAGTTTTGAAATCAGTCCTACGGCCCAACGAATTCATGATTTTTAGCCCTGACAACGAGTTAGTTCTTCTGTACCCTCCAAATTTAATCTGAATTATCTAAAATGTAAATCGTATTCGATTTGATTTTCCAGTTTTTGTCCCTGACCACGAGTTCCCCCTTTTTTCAAATAAAATAAGTCCTGCCTATTTCAACTTTGAATAAAAAATTTGCTGGTTGAACTAACAAATCGAACAGCGTTTTTTATTCGTCGATTGAACAGAAGAATTCATGAATTTTAGAAAATTGGAACCATATTCGATTCTTCGTGGATAATTCAAATCTGAATTATTAAACTGAATTGAATCGAGTCGAATTACTGGTTCAATTCGATTCATGAGCAGGTCTAATTGTTATTCAAATCAGACAGACAGACATATATATATATATATATATATATATATATATATATATATATATATATATATATATGAATTAATATGGACGAATTCAAAACGAATTTGACTCGAACCAAATTTGAATTGAATTTGCCGATTTGATGAATTTTAGAAATTTTGAACTGTATTCAATACGTTTTCGGACGAATTCGAATCAAATTTTTGACAAATTAATTTTTTAATTAATCAATTCGAATAACATTTTAACAATGGTCAGATCCGCGTCAGCTTTGAGTCGAATGCCGCGTCGGGTTCTTGAAGGACAAACGAGGCACCGAGTCGAGGCTGAAACGAGGGGTCGGGTTCTTCAAGTCAAACGAGGCGCTGGTCTCTCAAGCTAAAAGAGGCGATGGTCCTTCAAGCTCAAACGAGGCGATGGTCCTTCAAGCTCAAACGAGGCGCCGAGTCCTTGCAAGGTAATGAAGCGCCATGATCCCAAATGAGGCTTTGGGTTCACGAGAATGGGGGCGCCGAGTTTTTTGTTAAGTGAGGCACCGACTTTTGGTGAAACACGACGCCGGGTTTTGGTAAGTAAGAGGAAGCAATAGATACCCCCATAATGTGGCGCTAGATCACTTGGTTTCGAAGAGACTGGACACAGACGGACTCATGAGGCATTGGTTAAGCTCAAAAATCGGATGCACTCGATTCTGAGACTTATAGGCAGACTCGAACTCAAGAAGAAGGGAAGATGTTGAAGACGAGTAGACTTCTGGAAATCGAAGAAGTCCTAGTTAGAGTACGATAGGCATTAGAAAATGATAAATTTTGAAGTCATCGTGTCCGACTAAAATACGACTTATAGTAAGAAGTCGGGTCGGTTATTTTTTATATATAAGCACGGCTTGGAAAAATTAGGAAGGACGCCACAAAACACAACACAAAAACCCCAAGCTTTGCTTATTATCTTTTTCCTTTCCGTTAGATTGAGTAGTTTCCTACCGAGTCCAATTTTTTTTCCTATCTGTTAGACCGATATTAGAACGATTACTCCGAAACTGTCCTAGGTTTATTTTGACGTTCTACCACCTTTTTCTTGCAACACTAATAGATATTATCGGTCTTAGCTTTGACTATATCCAGACGACCTCTTACCACGGAATAGTAATACTTTTATCAATCTCATGACGTAAAATTTTTTTTTGAATCGTAAATTATATTTGATCGCCATAAGAAGAGCAAATCTATAATTTAAGAGGTAGAAGGTGAGATCGGAGACAGTTTGGTCAGAGCCAATGACAAAGCCAACGTATGAATTGATCCTTCTAAGCATGTGGAGACCCAATTGATCCTTTGTTTATAGAAGGATTGCCCCATGTGAACGCTTAGAGTTCAGACAAAATCTACCTTCTTTTTGGAAATTGATTAGTATTTCGACATCCATTCGGTCCAATAAAAAAATTGATTTTCTCGTTAAATAAAATATTTTGGAGATAAAAAATGGACAAAAAATAGTCGTACGCCATATATTTGAACTCATATCTTTATTATATACACTCGTTGCTAATTTCTTATAAAATATCTCGTGTAATATAACTTCAAATATAATAAAATTTTAAAATGATGACAAAGTTCTTAAAAAATATATTTAACGATACATTATTTCTAGTGACTTAAACCCAATACATTTTAATCAAATTAGGACATCTCCTGGGCGGTGCGATTTATCCCGGCGTTGTTGGTTTAAGACTAACTCTACTTAGATACTTCGTACTTGTGTTTTAATATTCAAGGTCAACGCCTAACGAGGTTCATGGTCTTCGGCTGCATGTAGAGCTGCATGGCGAGAGGAACCGTTTAAAAAAACAAAAAGGTTGCGACCAGAAATGTACTGGCCTATAAGAGAAAAGCAACAAAAAAGGGACTAATTGTATCATTGGACACCTTCCAAAAAATAAATTAAGAGCCGCAACTTTAACATAATCCTAACTATAGAAATCTAATCGAACCAAGTATGTGTGATCACTGTGAGAAGAACCCTTTGGAGATCAAATTAAAAGAAGTTATCTTTTTGACAGAGCCATTAAAGGAAAACTATGGGACACAACGTTAGTATATTGCATATCATCTTTAACTGACAAGTTGGAGCTACGAAAATTACCAGTGCTATGTTATTGATTATCAAATAGTTTGGCAGTTGCTCATGACCTAACATATTAATTTTCTGTATCAACCAGACATTTTTCAAGTCTCGACATCCATGGGAGCAAGTTAGGTCAACTTGCCAGATAGTGATGGGAGAACAACAATGTCGAAGAATGACATGAGACGCAGATAAATATGATCGCACAGTCGCTGGAGGAATTGTGATTTCGGGATGGCCGAAGGCGGAGCTCCGAGGGGAGGAGGAAGATATGTCGAGAACCCTAGACCTCCTCAACCCGATATCCAACCCCATATCTATATCCATATCCAAACCCAACCCCACATTCAGCCCCAACGCCAACCGCAACCCGAACCAGAACTACAGCAACATCCACAACCAGAGCCAGAGCCAGAGCCAGAACCAGAACCAGAGCCAGAAATACAGCCACAACCAGAGCCACAACCACAACCACAACTGGAAGAAGGTTATACATTGTTCCATTTATATAAGATTTTACATTTTGGCATCGCTCTGAACTCGTGATCGTCATGTATGACCAGCGGCACGATTGCAGTTGTATCGAGCAGCAACAAGAGGAGACTGGACAACTGCGAACGGAATCTTTCAGTTTCACCAGCTAAGCTACACTGTTAGAATCACGGACCAGGAGGAGACTGCTCTTCACGTTGCAGCTTTGGCTGAAAAGACAGAATTTGTGAGGAAGCTGGTGGATGCAACTAGCGAGGCAGGCGAAGATTTGGCAGCCACGGATAAAGAGGAACGTACAGCACTTTTCCATGCTGCCATGACTGGAAAAATAGAGCTTGCCAAGGTTATGCTAACTAAGAAACGTGAACTAGCAAGCATCCGAAACAAAGACGGACTTTTTCCACTTCTTTGGTTAGTCTTTTCAGGCCATCGGTATAGGGAAATGATCGAGTTTTTGATCAAGATCACTGGTATAGGCAAACTAAGTGAAGAAGAGCGCCGAGACTTGCTTGTTGAATTAATCAATTCTGATATGTTTGGTACGTTTTCTTCCTTAATGTTTGTACTAATTGCAGACGGGCTCAGAAGCAAAATTTTAGGCCAAAAGAAGTAGCAGTTCTTTTTTTTTTTTCCTCCTTCCTTCCTATTTTAGAATCTTGAGAATTGCCCACCAAATTGTTTGCGACCACCTGCAGATCTTGTACTCGGTAATCTACCTAAAAATGGCTGGGAAAAATTGCTTATTCTAAAAGATAGATTCGAAGACACAGGTTTATCCGCGATTGCTCGAAAGCCTCACATGCTTTCAAGGAGTTTCTTCCCCATCAACTTATGTTAGTCTTCTTCCCTACCTTCTCCTCTCGCAGTCGTTTCACTTTGATCATTGCTGGGATTGACACATATGAAACTCAATCCCTCTCAGTTCCATGTTCCAAGGATGTCCAAAAGAAGAAGCTGGGCGAGCTACTCAGAAGAATTTGGTTTTGGCTGGTGGATAGGAATGAATTAGATACATATTGGGTTGATGCAGACAGATGGCGCACAATATCTCTCGCGGTGGAGAACGGGAACGTGGAGTTCCTCCGCATTCTCATTGATTGCTATCCTGATGTAGTGAGCAAAACCAATGAGGGGCGTACTATATTCCATGTCGCTGTTGAGCATCGTCAACCCAAAATCTTTGAGCTTATACACACCATAGGATCGCTGAAGAAGATGATAGCGATGAAGATAATTGATCAGGATGGGACGACCATGTTGCATTTGGCAGCTCGGTTGGCTCCTCAGCATCGACTGGAATCCATACCGGGAGAAACTTTCAAATTGCGGTACGAGCTTCAGTGGTTTCAGGTGAGACCCCCTCCTATTCTGCTTGCCAACTTCTAAATAGTTTACACTTTGCGTCATAGCATATCAACTTGTTGCAAAAAATTGTTGACAACATGTATTAGGTAGTGACGGAAAAGACTTGATAGAGTAAGTAAGAAATAAGGCTAAAGAAAGAAATATATTAGATTAGCCAAGATAGAAAAAACATTGGTAGGTGAAGCAATACATTTTATTATAGATGATAAAAGACTCGAAATTGTGTCATGGATGAGTGTATTAAAAACGACCTGAATGATAATGAAGCAGCGTACGAGTTCTATATAGACGTCTAATTAACTAATAACATAAAATAAAACAGCATAAAAGATAATAAATCAGATAATTTATTAGAGATAATCTTCTAAAAAAAGAGCCTGACTGAGTTGCGAATTTTGTGATCCAATACAACTCTATCAACCTATTTTAGAGCTTTACTCTCATTCTTTGAAATGTTAGAATCTTCATATTCAACCAAAAACTTTAAGAGAATGAGTTGGTGGATTTTTAACATTTATAAACTATACCATCTCACTTACATTACTTCGCCAACGGGCATGGTATAACCCCGCTCTAATACATGTTAGAATCTCCATATCCAACCCAAAATTTTAAAATACTGAGTTGGTAAATTTTTAACACTTATAAATTAGTCCATCCTATTTGCATCAACCGATGTGAGATTTTCAACATATACGAAAATGATGATTTCTCTATGGGAAAATTTCTCTCAGGTCTCCTGAAGTTTGTTTAAATTACTGTTTTACGCTATTATTTTGAAATCGAAACTTTGGTCCCCTAGTTTATTTTTATTGAACTCTGAGGTCACTGCTGTTATAATAGTGAAATTTTTTTTGTTAGGAAGGACCTAAGAGTTCAATAAAATCAAATTAGGGGACCAAAATTTTGATTTCAAAATAAAACTGTGATTTAAACAAATCATAGGAACTGACGGACCCTTTCTCTACAATTTAGTCTGCAAAACTTGCTTCATTTAGCCTTTTTTTTTATTTTCGAAACAAACAGGGAAAATATTACCATTTTAAACTGAAACTGTATGTATTGATCAAAATTGAAGGAAGTTCAAAGAGTGGTGGGACCAGAACTGGCGCGAGCAAGAAACATTTTCCTGATCAAACCACAAACTCCACTTGAAATTTTCATCGAGCAGCACCAAACTATGATCGATAAAGCAGAGGAACAAACAAGACGCACCGCTAATTCTTGCACCGTGGTTGCCACCCTGGTCGCGGGTGTGGTTTTCGCAGCTGAGCGTGCATTGGCAGGGGGATTCAATCCTAAGGGGTACCCTATATTCCTGCATGATATGTCCTTCAAGATCTTTTCAGTGGCGGTCGCAATATCCTTAGTCTCCTCTGTGACATCAGTATTGATGTTCCTGTCCCTTCTCACGAGCACTTATGCGTTGAACGATTTCGTCTGGTCGATCCCATCGAAGCTCATGTCGGGATTCGCGACCCTGTCCATAGCGTTGATCTCGATGATGGTGGCGTTTGTCACTGCATTTGTTTGTTATTTCCAGCAGCACCATGCCTACATCAAGTACGTTGTTCCGATGTCTGTAGCTTCCTTCGTGACTTTTGTCATGTCCCTTTGGCATCACAAAAGTGTCTTCTACACCAACATGAAGCCACCAACGAAATTGAGTTTCAACTTCAAGAGGTGGTTGAACTGTGATTGAGTTGATGTTTGGACATTAATTTGGAAAATGTTGGTAAACCCTGTTTAATATTTTTCTTAATTTTTGGTATGTTTGAGTTGCATATCATTACTTGAATTCCATGATTTATCTTGTACTTTGAATTTATTTATGGCATTGTTTATGTTCATATAATTTGGTAAAATGGACACTTTTTGTCTCTGTTGTTTGAAATATTAGTTTTTCGTTCCTATATTCTTTTATATAAATTGGGCCCTTAGTCCATGTTTGATTGCAAATGAATTGGTATTTTTTATACCATTTGTATCCGGCCCACTCAGCAACTATTCAAGTCGAGCCGGGTAAAATCCTTACAAGTTGACAAACATATCCCAACTAATATTTAACACTGTTGTATTCTCGTTGAGCTAAAACAACCCCTCATCGATTCATATCCTAAAAATGAATTACTAATTCATTTAAAAATGATATCCTAAAAGAATTCAGTTATTTGTTCATTTACAAATGAGCTAATAAACATTTTTTTGTTAATCTCTAAAATTCTTTTGAATTCATTTATTGGGAATTTTTTCTGAAATGGGAAAAAACATACATATTTTCCCTAAATAGGTAAAAAGTTATACATATTCCCTAAATAGGTTAAAAGATTTTTTAATATAAAAAAACTGAAGAAGGCGCCCTCTCACCTTGGCGCCTCGAGTCTGCACATGTTAAGAGATTAAAAATATATATATATATATAATGGAGGCGCCCCAAGGCCTTGGCGCCTCCAATTTAAAAAGTAAAAAAAGTGGCAGGCTTATGCCACAATTACATAATAAATTTATTTTATTTTTATTTTTTAGACATATATTAAATTTAATCGTTGTATTGTAAATTTATCCCAATAATAAATGATCTAAATTTATCCATATATTATTAGTATATTGATAATGATTAAATTCATCGATCAATATTTATCTCTACTCAAATTAGTCTAAAATTATATATATCGATCAATTTAATCATTGTATCATAAATTTATCCTAGTAATAAATTTATATATTTTTTAATCTCCTGACATGGGTAGACTCGAGGCGCCAAGGTGAGAGGGCGCCTTCTTCAGTTTTTTTATATTAAAAAATCTTTTAACATATTTAGAGAATATGTATAACTTTTTGCCTATTTAGGAAAAATATGTATATTTTTTACCCATTTCAAAAAAAATTCCCATTTATTGTGACTCTTAACTTTGTAAGGATGTCATACTATCATAATCTATTAAGATGGTTCTCGTAATGAACTATTATCTAGATCGACTTAATAAAAGAATTCGAGTCTAAGTGTTTGATAATCAAGCAACATTAAATAGATTCTTTAATCTAACCTAAATTTCGATTAGTCAAATTTAGCTAATGCTTAGGTATCATATGGTTTTAAAAAAAATTATTTCTTTACAATATTGTCCAATCAGGACTCTCCACCTCCCTCGTTGTTCTCTCTTTCTCGCTCCACCTCTCTTGTCCAGAACACGAGACTTGGTCCACTTGGACAATTTGCAGGCCCCATGTAAGTCAACAAAACGCCCAATTTCTTATCTTTTTAACGAGAATGGATTGGCTGCCTCTTATAGAGTGCACCACCATTATTGATTTTGAGTGATAAGTATTGGGAATGGCGAGAAGCAAGTGGAAGCTAGAGCACGCCATCTGCTTGGCGCACGCCACAAGCCCTTCAGATGCGGGGGCTGGCGCCAGCTAAGTCCCACTGCGTTAGACCTGACCACGGTTCGAATTTGGACGAATTCGAATCAAATTTATTCGAATTCGAATTCATCAAAACATTAAACCGTATTCAATTCTTCACAAGACGAATCGAATACGAATTATGAATTTTCGAATTAGAATCGAATTAGAATTCGAATTAATTCCAACGATGTTGAACATCTTGTGGAAAATGTTTTGGTTTCATGTTGTTTAATTTGCAAAAAATTTTCTAATCTTTTAGCAATTTTGGGCGAGCCCATAATAAATTAAGTGCTTGTTTAATTGGTCCTAATGTAGAGTCTAAAGCTTTAATTCCATATTGGGTACAAAGATTAAATATATGACATGCACATCTAATATGAAAAAAATTTCTTCCGAATCGTGTACAAAAAATTTCTAAATCTTTAACCATAACATTATTAGAACTTGCATTATCTAGAGAAATTGAAAATATTTTTTGAACTAGATTATATTCTTGTAAAATAATATGCAATATTTTATAACAATTATTCCCACTATGACTATCATCAAAAACTCTATATGCAATTATTCTTTTTTGTATATTCCATTCATTATCAATCCAATGACATGTAACACTAAAATATGAATGTGTTTGCCAATGATCACTCCATATATCATAATAAGAGAAGTAGCTCCAATTAATAAACTTGAGGGAGAATTTATATAGCTCAAATTTTCAATAAGAGAAGTAGAGAATTGAGATTGGAATGTGTAAAATTTGAAGAATAAGAGGTGGTATTTATAGAGTTGGGAAGAAATTCTGAATTTATAAAAAAAAATTTTAAAAGTACCAACAGTAAAAAAATGGTAACCTAGGGATTAAAACGGTAACAAAAAAAATGGTAAGAAAAAAAATGGTAATTTGCCCTTGAAATTTAAATTTCCCCCTTCCCTTTTAATTCCCCCCCCCCCCCCTTCTTTTTTTAATTCCCTCCCCCCCTTTTTTTTAAAATTCCCCCCCCCCCCCCCCTTGGAATTTGAATTTGAATTCGAATTCCATACGAATCGAATTCGAATTACGAATTCGAATTCGAATTTGATACGAATCGAATTCGAATTACGAATTCGAATTACAAATTCGAATTGAATTCGCCGGTTTGACGAATTACAAAAAACTTGAACCGTATTCAATTCTTATCATGACGAATTCGAATCGAATTTTTTGACGAATCGAATTATTGTCGAATCGAATCGAATTTTTTACGAATCGAATCACGAATCGGATTCAATTCATGGCCAGGTCTACACTGCGTGGGAAGTTTCTATTTTGTTCGAATTCTTATTTTGGACTCTTAAAATGATCTATGGCTTGCTAGAGTTTATCTATATATAAGAGGACATTTTATTATAAGTTGTATGCCTTTGTGTCTCGTTACTCATTAATAAAAAGATCTTTTTTGTTTACACGTAGACAATTGATCGAACCACGTAATCTCTTATGTTGTTGTTCGTGTTTTTATTTCCTTGAATTCTTAAAAATAAGTCGGGCATGAGAGATTTGATGGTCGAAAGTTCATGCATATGTTTCCAAAGATATTTTGGATTTATACTAATTTTTCTTATTCTTCCATTTCTCTCTCTTCTCTATCCAACTTCCCCATTCTCTCGAGACATGTTCCTCTTCTTCCCAGGGTTTTTAAATACGCGGTTCGACCAGCGGTCTAATCGGTCGGACTGTGATTCGGTACAAGGAGAGTATCAGAATTGGCTTAAAAAATGTCAACCTTACGAACCGCCCAAAATCTGGTCGGATTGGGTGGTTCGTCCAAAATTACGGGTCCGTATCTTCCGGTTGGTAAGGTTGGACCAAAAATCATGATTTTTTTTGAAAAAAAACTAAAAAAATGAGTTGGTCATTTGGTTTGGTCGGAAATTTTGCACAAATAAAAAAAGAAAGAGACCAAAAAAATTAAAATCAAGAAAATTTTATCAATCTCTGTAGTTTCATCATGTATTTGATGATTTTTTGATGTGTATATGTGATTACATATACAATTATACATATATATATTATAAAAATGGTGTTTATAAAAATTCGGTCCGACCGGTAGTTCAACCAGTCAGACCGATCGACCTGGGATTCGGCCCAAACTCCGGGTCGTATTTGAAAACCTTGCTTCTTCCCCCTTCTCTTTTCTCTTTATGGCCCCTTTCTCTTCTTCTTCCTTAATTAAAATAAAAATAAAACAAAAAATGTAAAAATTTTCACAAAAAATTAGTGTTAGGGGTTTAAATTTAGGTTTGTGGGAGCAATTATTTCTCGGCGCAAGTATTTTCTTCTAAAATTAGATCTGAAGGTCGTGAAAAATTAAAACTTTCCAAGGGAAGAATTTATTGAGTTTAAGAACGGTACAAACGAAGAGATTCTCAGCTTGAAATAGAGAGGCTAGGCGTTGTGTCAAATGTGATTTTCATGTTTTTTACCAGGCTTACAATGAAACTTTGCTTTCAAAGAAATTTCATACAGTTTTTTTCGTTACATAGTAGGGTAACAAATGGGTATATCAGTATCATTCTAGTAAAACACTTACTGGTTTAGTGTGTGAATGATAATAGAATACTATGTGAATGAAATGACAATGATATACCATGTGAATATCAATGATAAATCATGTGAATGGCAATGATATTCTACGTGAATTGATACTTGTATCCTATGTGAATTGACAATGGTATATTAAGTATCACATTAAATGGTTATACCAGTATCTGATATCTTAGTCAGTTGACTGACTCAACCTTTTTCTTTGTAATCGATGGTGACCACGTGACGCAACGTGGATGGTGGGGCCACATAGCTCTGTTGATTCGTCGAGAATACCGGAAACAGGTCAAGCATAGGTGTCGACTAATCCGTTGATTCTACAGATTATTGGAGATGCGGTAGTGATAGATAAAAGGAATAATAGGAAATGAAGTGTTGTCAATGAAATGTATCTGGGTTTGCCCCTTAGCTTTGGTACACGATTTCATCTATTAGCCTATTGTGTATGAATCTGTTACGGGCATGATGGCCTCCGAACATGAATCTGTCCCGTGCCACGAACTCTGTCGCGTGCCTCCGCATCACCACGGAGGAAGTTTGCAATGAACACAGAACCAAAAGACAATAGCAATTTTATTTTTGGAGAAAAATAGAATGTATAGTATTTGATGTAGAGAGATGAACAAAAGATTAAAATTATGAATTGAATGAGATATACCAGTGTCATTCACATAGGCATATTACTGTCATATATGGGTATAATAATATCATTCACATGAGTCTACCATTGTCACACATAGATTACTAGTGTCATTTTCAGATGGGTATAATCACACTACACGCTTTACATACAAAATTATTAAATTACTCGTTTGTAGTTTCTCATATTACAAATTCATCTTTATGACACACGTGTGGTATGATCCCACTCTTACTCCGTAACCAATCCAACCCTTTTTACGATGACAAATGCATGAAATTACATAAAACAAAGTAAATAAACGATCAAGAAAAAAGCCGAAAACAAGGGTAATTCGAAATCCTCGTAATGAAAACTTCAAGCCGTCACCAAGTGAGGTTATAGATGGTAATTAATATTCTTTTACGTTTTTTGGTTGATACCCAAATATGGGGACCGGGTTTGGTTGTACCCACCAACAGAGATCAAAGGGGATATGGAGGCAAATTAGTAAATAAAATAACAATCCGGGGTAATGTTGGAAAAATAGATATTAAATCTACCTATAGGGATGTAGTAATTATAGAAAGATAACAAAAGGAATAAAATAGTTCAAAATCGTCCATTTTGATCTCTAAACCCCTAAACATGCGTTAATAGACAAAAATTCAAATCAAAGAATGGTTAGTTTCGTGATATCTTGGAATTTTTGCAATTTATTGGTTGAAATTCAACAAAGAACGGCTGATTTGTTGGTATAATGTAAGAATGATATTGGTACAAAATATGGAGACCGGATTGAGTGGGGACTAAAGAAAATTTGTCCATAGGTGGGGACTACATTTTGGGCCGTCAGATTTGATTATCTTTAAATCTGATGGTCAATAACCTACCAGATGATATTGGTTTGCATATGACGTGATATTGGTTTGCATGTGAAATGATATTGGTTTGCAAGAAGCTGGTTTACATATGAAGTGATATTGGTTTGCATGCGAAGTGATATTAGTTTGCATGTGTAGTGATATTGGTTTGAGTTAATCCCCATAAATGGGGACTAGTCCAGTCCCCACCAAATCCGCTCCCCAAAATATGAGGTCGTATTTAAAACGAATTGTTATATTGCCATGCAAATAATGAATTTTCTACGACTGCTTTACGATTGTTATCCAACGTCAATGGTATTGGTACATTGTAAACAATTACTATAACAATTGAATATCAATATCAATATCACTTCACTTGTAAACTATTGCAAGAACAATTATTATCAATATCACTTCACATACAATCCCAAAATTTCATGCCAAAGGGAGGGCCAAACAAATCTGCCGAGGACGGTGAAGCACACCACCTTCCATGTTTTGATGAGGATGACCAGATGGTCTCCAAATTTGAGGGTCTCGTCTCCCCTGTAAGCCCATGACCGCCGAGCAAAACCCAGACCACATTCCCCTTCCTCGACCTCAGCCAAACATTTCTGGGGAATTGCAGGTGCAGGTCAAAGGCAGCGGCGGTAGGGAAGAGAATTTTAGTGAGAACCAATGGCGAGCAGTCCCGAGGAGCGACAGAAAAAATGGAGAGAGGAGAGGTTGTTTTTCTTTTCTTTTTAGTAATCGGGAGAGGAAGTGACGGAACGGAAATGCTGGGCTGCGTAGAAACCCTAGCTGGGCTATTCTTGAGATTTTTTTTAAAATAGGCAAAAAAAATATATTCTCTAAATAGACAAAAACTTAATATATTTTTAAAATGACAAAAATTTAATTAAAAATTAAAATAAATAAAAGGAGACGACCCAAGGATAGGTCAACTCTTTTTCTATACCTCACACATCAATTTAATAAAAAATATATAATAATGGAGGCGAACCAGGAGTAGGTCGCCTCCTGACAGTTCAAAATATATGCTAATATGTAATTGAACTCATTCGACTCTTTTTATTTTATTTTATAGGTGTTATAAGTTAGTGTTAGATTTTTCGAATGAGTTAAATTTTGATTTGATTTTACTCAATTTTTCGAGACCTATGCGAAGAGTTCAACAAATTATGCTAAATCAAAAAAAATAACTCATTCGGATACCAGTGCAACAACTTGTTACTTTAACAAGATTGAATTTCCATCACGGGACATCTTTTATGTAATTCTCACTCAATTCAATCTCCCAAATATGATTGAGTTGACTAGACAAAGTTGGAGTCAGATGAGATCTTTAAATAGAGATACGATTCAGAACGGGAAAGGCTTTTCGTATGGAGCAGAATAGGGGCAAAATAGTTAAAAGAGGCAAAAAAAACATAAACAAAATGAAAAGGAGGAGGTCGGCAGAGTGTTGGTCAAGGTCGGCATCGCTTGGTTGGGAGAGAGAGAGTGAGGGAAGGAGAAAGGGAAAGAATGAAAATGAAAAGGAGGAGAGAGACGCGAAAGAAGAAAAGGAAAGAGGAAGTGATGGGTAAAAGATAAAAATACTCCTGATGAATAACAACTGTCATATCTCTGACGCGCGCTTAGTCATCAAAATCAAATGACTATATTAAATCTCGTTTGATACGAAAATTTTTTATCTCACTCTGTACCCAATCCACATCCTTTTAGATATTGCAAAGTATTATTTTCTCTAGTGCTCAAATTTAATAACTTCTAAATAAGTTAGAATTAATTTTAAAAACTTTTTGGTTGATAGACTTTAACGTTCGTGAGTAAACTTTATTTTAACTTCGTTACTGTTCATCCCGTCATTTTTCTGCTTAGAATTAATAGATTTCTTTATGTTAACGTGATATCAGATCATGATCTAAAATGTTATAAAAGTACCAACGCTTGGCGTGGTTTTTCATACCTTACCCATCATCATCCTATCTAATTGTTTGTGGTTTTTATAAATAAATTATACCTGATTTATTTACGAATAAATACATAAATCATTCTTTTAGCAGGACCAAAAAATTTCATTAGGAGTCATGACAATGCAACAAAATTAAGTATTTGTTAAAAAAAATTGTTAATATTTATTTTGAATCTAAATTAGTTGCCAAAAACTGTACTTATTTTTTAGATGGTATCTAGTATTTTTGTATCTTGCTAGTAGACTTTATTTTATTGTCCGTCGACTTTTTCCTTTAAAATAAGGAAAAGTTTATTTTTATACCTTGTGGTTTGACAAATTTTGAGATGTGATCATATACTTAAAAATGATTATTTAAATCCATTGGGTTAACAAATTTTACACATAGAGGCTCGAGGAGCTAACCGAGCGTCTCTCGATTTCGAGTCTCAAAACGACACCGTTTTGAAGCTGACGTGGTCCACCACATCAATTTTTTTAATCCTGTTGGTAATGTGAGTTGTCCAGATTAAAAATATCATTTTGAATCCCTTATTGTTTATAATTTTGCAATCCCCCTATCTTTCCTCTCTTCTTTTTCTTCCTCCTCCCTGAGCCTCTGTGACCGAACATTTATAGATGGAAGTGAGTGGGAGGTGGATCCGCAAACGTAGTCAGTTTTTGGTCGATGGCAAGGTTTGAAGTCATCAATACATAATCCCCAAACTTTTCCCACACGACAAAACAAAGAACCCAACAAACATATCTGGGGAAACTTGGCTTTTGATGTACCAAATAAATATACTTCCAGGAGACTCATATAGCAATTTGTTTGTTGAAGACTTGTGCTTAAAAGTTAAAACAACTACCAAATGGATAGAACAAAACAATGGGATAACGGCCTTTTGGAATCTGTGACCACCTATAAACCATGGCATTGCACTGCCTAAACAGAGCTAGAGTGGTTTATTTAGGAGACAAGATCAAGTGTAACCTAATTTGATTATCAAATTACAAGATACAGCAGCAAGCATCGTCAACCACGAATCTAAGGATCAACCCTTAATTTCGTCTTCGTTCCGGCCCTACCGGGGCCGCCCTTGCCGACGCCCATCTGGTAGCTGTACACGTGGCCCGTCGCGCCAATCATCATCATCATCCCCCGGCCGTACCCGGCGCCCCCCTTAGCTTCCTTCGGGCCGCTGCCGGTGTCAGGCATACTCGACGACGAGGTGGTGGTGATGGTCTTCTCCCTCTCCATACCCGAAGGCCTCCTCCTCGATTAGGGTTTCTTTGAGGACGATGGGTTTCTTTGATTTGGGTTCTTGAGATTCTTGTGTTAATGTTAAGAAGGGAGAAATCAGTGTTGTTTCCAATTTTTTGTTAAGAGGTGCCAAAACCCAATGTTAGTAAGGGGAGGAGGAAGAAGGAGAGAGAAGAGAGAGGCGGGGAGGAGAGAAATGTTTGCGGATTTTTTTTTTGAAAATCTTTCTCTAAGATACCTTACACCTACGAGTTAAAAAAAAATTTGAATTCGCGTGCCACATCAAACGGTCAGAGAAAAACAAACTAACGGATCTTGTAAGATCTCCAAGAAATTTTTCGATAGTCTCTTTCTCACCTTCCATGAATAACGAGGATAGTATGGAATTAAAATGATTTATAGATTGATCAGAAGACTCTTTCAATTGGCGAGAATTCCTTCCTTAAACGAAACCATATCAAAAGAGTATCGTTTAAGACTCGGAGTCGAGAGAGGTTCGGTTAGCTCGCCAAATCTATGTGTGCAAAATTTACAAAACCATATTATTCAAATAATTATTTTTTGTAATACAAGATCATACCTCAGAGTAAACTTTTCACTTTAAAATATGCAAATTCCTTATGTCAGCAAGATATCATAACCTGAAATATTATACAAAATTTTTACAGTGGTACCTAAAACTTAAAAAATATAAGAAATCCATAATTTTTTTAAAAAATTTAAAAATAGTGACACTATCAATGGGGAACAGATTAGATGCCAACAGAGTAGAAGGGACGCTACCATCCTGCTCAGGTCTGGATTATTGACTCTCTTTTTTTCAAAAATTAAAATTTTAAATCTGAACGGTTGGAATTATTTATTTACATATATTTAACATTTTACCCTTCTTCCTTGTTTCTTCCACGAAACAACGCTTCCAAATCCAGGTATTCTGCCATGTCCTTCAACATCTCGTACGCAGCTTCCAGATGGAGGTTTTATAACCGGGTCTTACAATGAGGGTTGCTTTGATGGACGGGCCATGCCGAGGCGCTTTAGGCTCGATAACTTTCATGTCTAGTTTGACTAGACACACTGATAATTCTTATGGGTTATGGCATACTGGTACAAGATTTATACTTGTTGCGGCAATAAGTGAACATTTTCATGCCTCAACAATACTAAACGTACCGATGAGAATGTCCTACCTGTAAACGGAGTAGAGGACTACAACAGTGGTTGCAGCGACTTTCTTTATAAATTTAAGCTCCTTTCTCCTGCTTATTTTTTACAGATAGAAGGTGTCATTATATGATGAGTTTTGGCCTTCGGTTTCCTTCTTGGCCAAACCCCGTCATCACAGTAGAGTAGTTAATTAGTTTTGTTTTTAAAAATTGATATGAAATTATGTTTTAATCTTTTAAAACTAATGTATTTTTAAAAATTGATGTACCATTGTATTTTATTTTTAAAAACAGATCTGGGTTTATTCTTTTTGCTTTTGAAAATTAATGTCACTTGTTTTTTTCCCCTTAAAAACTTGCTTGATATTACAAATTTATCATTAAAAATTCTTAGGCAAATTATCCCTAGCCCCTGATATTTTGTCATCATTTTTCTCGGATTCTTACATTTTTGAAAATGATTTTACAGTCTTCTGTCTTTAGTTTTAGAAACTCTCGGATCCCTGACTGATGTCAGCACCCACTTATTTATTTTTTTGCCATAAAAATGACCAAAATACCTTTGAAAAAAGCACAAAATTTTCTATATCTTCAACCTCAAGAATACCATGTAAACATCAAATTAAAAATCAGACTAAACCTCGGTCGCCGCCGTCTAAACCATGTTTCTAGTGACGAAGTCCCCAAGACCGCCTGCTCTTCCCCCGACGTCCACGAAGACACGGTGCACGGGGTCGAAGATTGGGGAGAGTGAGTGCTTGCTCTCCTCCACAGAAACTTTGGCCCATATACTATCTCCTCTTCATTAATCTTGTTGGGTTTCTTGTTAATGATTTCATCTGAAGTTTCTTTTTTTTGCTTTGGTGTCGGTTGACTTCTTTAGATTTTGTGTTTTTCTTTACTTGATCTTCTTTGGATTAGGGGTGTGGAGTCTGGATTTCGTTTGGAGTTGACTTTGTGATGGTATCTTTGATGGAAGCTTGGGAATTTGTTATTTAATGGTTGTTTTTTGGGAATCCGATTACAGTAGAGAGAGACGATGAAGGAGGAGAGAGAGAATTAAATAAAGTTTTTTTGATTTTTTGTTTAGAAGTATAAAGTTCATTTTTATGATTAAAAAATGAATAAAATGAATGGTGACATGGGTCCTAAAATCGAAGTGAGGGGATGGGAAAATAATTTTTGAAAATGCAAGAATCCGAAAAAGAGAATGATCAAATACCAAAAATTAGGAAGTAATTTACCCAAAATTCTTTGGGTTCCCTTTGTCTCTTTGGTGCCGTTGGACCCGTCAATACTCATTCCGGCCCCTATCATGACATTTTGATTCAGTTTTTTTTGCGACATTTTGTGTAGAATTTACAGAAACGAAAATTTTTTTCTTTAAAAACTGGTTTCAAAATTTTAATAAAAATCATAATATATGAATCTCAATCAACTTCCGAGATGCTGAATTAAAAAATAAAATGGTAAATTACTCCTCGGTGTTTGGTTATATCTATTATTTAGTTCTTCGATTATCAAATTATATCATAAAGTTTCTCATTTTTTATTTTATTATACTCTCGGGTCCCTCGCTGATATCATCAATTTTTTTTATTATCATTGAAATGACAAAAATATTCTTTAAAAAAAAATTTCCATCTCCGCTCTCTCCCTCGCCAAAGTCCACATGTTTGGCCTGCCGTCTTCGTGTCGGCTTCGGGCGTCTGCAAAGTAGAAGACGAGGTGATTAAGAGAAGGTGTCCGTACCCTTTTCTCTTTGGAGGGGCAGAGAAGGTCCCATCTCGAGGAAACCTCGAAGTGAGTTTCTTGCCGTTGACTTGGGGAAGCAAAGGAAGTTCTGGTTCAGTGTAATAGAGGCCATAGCCATGGAAGCTTCAAGCTCAAAAAGAGATTTTTTTTCAATTGAAAATCCAACAACACCGCCGTTAATGGCTGGTCTTTGGGTCGAGGGGAAGTCATTTCTTGGGTGACCTAAGATTAAAATCTTGGGGTGGAGGGTTTGCGGCCACTAACACCGCCGTTAATGGCTAGTCTTTGGGTGACCTGAGATTAAAATCTTGGAAGTGATTTCTGTCAAGAGGTTGAAGAAAGAGAAAAAATTGGCCTGATGTAACTTTTTTTTTCCAGCGAGAAGGGGACGATTGAGAGGAAGAAGATGATTTTTTTATGGAAAAATTAGCCTCAGGTTTTTTGAATTTGTTTAAATTATTATTTTAGTTTTTACTGTTTTGAAATCGAAATTTTGGTCCCCTAATTTATTTTTATTGTACTCTCACACGTTCTTTGTTGACATCATCATCCAACTTATTATATTTTAATCATTGAAATAACTATCAAATCTTTAGTTTAAATTAAACAAAAAAATAATAAAAATGTATGCCCTCTCTTCTCTCTCCAGCTGCTCTGACAAACTCCTAACGGTCCGATCGTCTTCTCCGGCTAGCTCCGGCAAGCTTCATGATAATCCAATCGACTTGCAGCTTCAAGATGATAGCAAAAAAACACAACTCCTAAACACAATCGAATACCCACATAGAACAAAACCCAGAAAAATTAACAAGTGGAAGAAAGGGGATCTTGATTAACAAGTGGTAGAAAGGTTTCAATTTATGCACTTTAAATTTCCTCTCTCCCTTAGCAACAAACGCACTTCAGATTTATAAAAGAGCGGATGACATCAGCGAGGGACCCGAGAATATAATAAAACTAAACACGTAAGATTTTATAATGTATTTTGATAATCGAGGAGATAAATCATAGATATAACTAAAGACGTAGGACTTTAGAGTAATTTTTCCAAAATAAAAAATCTAAGATTTGGAAGAATGTGTTATAAGATAGGAAAAATTACACTCAGGTTTCCTGGTCTATAGTGAAATAGTCAGTAGGGTCCTTGCTATTTAAAAATTATTTTGCTGTCCCTGCTTTTCAAAAAAATATTGATCTCGTGTCTCTCGATGACGTAACCACTCTTTTTTTTTTGTCATGTGAAATGACATTTATATCCTTACACAAAAAATAAAACAAAAATCTTCTTCTTCAACCTTGAACACCACGATGAACAATAAGAACATTCAATTAAAACATAAAAATACCAACCCAGAAATTAAAATCAGATTTAACAAAATCAAAACCCAACCCCAATCATATCGACCCCCGCTCGTCGTCGTCGACATCTTCAGGTGAGTGAGCAAGCTCGTTGTCGACATCATCATGGGGCGGCCTTGATTTTTCCTTCAACGACGAGGAGCAGGCCCTACATCAACGCCGTTCTCTACCCCGGGCCTCCCCACCTCAACGACAACTACGATTCTTCCTCCGATGATGATGTCGCTACCGACGAGCCTGACAAGGACCGCTGCAATTTTCCTTACGCATTTTCTCACGCCTTTTTTTTCTCTTGGCGTTCGAGATCATTGGGTTTCACAGGTTCTATTGGAGTTATCGTTGGATGTGAACGTGATACCTAACTACGCTGAAGAATGACGCTGGCATCGGGGTACAGACAGATTTGGATTCAGGGGGGACTACATAAAAATCATCCCCATGGTATGGACTAAATATGGGCCTTTAGATTTGATCAAATTCTTTTTTTATAGATCTGATGGTCAGAATCTGTTGAGGGTATTTTCGAGTTTTTATCCAAAAATCATCCCCCTCTCCTTCCCCGCCCCCCCCCCCCCCCCCCCCCCCCCCCCTCCCGTTTTTTTCCCCCCGTTTTTTTCTGGAAGCCAACTCATCCCTCGAATCGTTGATTATTTGGATTTTTTTCTTGAAGTCTCATTCCCTCTTTTATTTAGTCCTTTTTTGGGTTTTTTTCACCAGCTTTTTCGTTGATTATTTGGTCCGAAAAAATGACCCATATGATATTTTGACTTTGATTATTGCTGGATTGATCGATTTCATGTGGTTCTGATGATTTTGTATTTAAAGATTGGAACTTTATGTTGGTGTTTGGTTGTTGTTTGAACTTAGTGCTTAAAATTCTAGTAAAAATTCATAGATGAATGATACCAATATTAAAGTAGAATGATACCAATATTCTAGAACAATGGTATCAATATTCGAGAAGAATGAAACCAATACATTCAAATGGTATACATTTTCACTTATAATGGGATACCAATATTGGAGAAGATGAAAACTAATATCACGGTGGAATGAAACCAATATCATAGTAGAATGAAACCAATGTCATAGTAGAATGAAACCAATAACATAGAAGATGGAAACCAATATCATAGTAGAATGAAACCAATATCATAACAGAATGAAACCAATATCATAGAAGATGGAAACCAATATCCGAGAAAATGGAAACCAATATTCTCATACTCGTATTTCCATAAATTGTATTATTTTGCTGATATATATTTTAATTATTTTAATTATTATATTTTTAATATTGTCCATATCCCTTTCAGTGGGGATTACTCATGTCCCGACTGAATTTGACCCCGGTACAGACTGGCCAATTCACCGACCCTTCTGAGTCTCGCATCGGGCAGATCTTGGGGGCCCTGCCATGGAAAAGCACATTCTGGGTTTGAGGAGCAGATCTCGGGGCTGTTGCCAAGGACAAGCACCTTTGGCCAGATCTTGAGGAGCAAATCTCGGGGCCGCTGCTATGGACAAGCACTTTCAGGCTGATCTTGAGGAGCAGATCTTGTAGTTGGTCTCATAATTTTTGGTCAGTTTCTTTGTTTGGGATACCTTAATGCCTAATTTAGGGTTCCGAGTTTATGTCATTAGAGATTGATTTGAGGATCTTGTTTTAAATTCAACAATTAATGATTTAGTGTTGTTGCTTTGATTTGGGGATATTCAAGTAACCAAATGCATCTCGTTTTGGATTTGCAATTAGTGTTTTATGATGTTTAATATAGTATTTTTGGATTTTGTTAGTTTATTCTTGTTTAAAGGTTAGTATTTATGGTGTTCTTGTTGTTGATAGGTCGAAAAAAGAAAATATTTATTTTTTTTCTAAGGGTATTTTAATTATTTCACATGACAAAAAATGAAAAATGGGTGCTGACATCAGCTAGGGACCAGAGGCCATTTATTCAAAAAGTTGGGACGGTAAAATAATTTTTAAATAGCATGGATCCTAGATGTAATTTCACAATAGACGAGGGACCTAAGAATAATTTGTTATTGTTATTGTTCTTTTTAACGGTAAATATATTATACCTTGAAATAAAGACAAAATTGATATGTTATTGACATTTGCTAAAATTTTCTTAGTTAGGGTCACGCAACTAGGCCGAAGAAAAAGATATGCACGAAATTTTTTTTAGTTTACTGTAGTCTTTTCTGATTTTATGATCAAGTATCCTGAGTTTTTTTTTCAATTTTATAAAGATCTTTCAAATTAATACTTTTTGTGACTAATTTCTAAACATGATTAATTTTTTCTAACTATATTTTTTGTCATGCATTTTTTTTCTCTCTTCGTTTGCGCTGACATGAAAAATAAAACTAGATGTGAATACGAAGTTTGGTTCGTCAAATTCAAATTTTATTAAACATAAATCGTATCCGATTTGTCTATTTTGAACAACCACATTCAAATGGGCATTCAGTGGCTCAAAAATTCTTTTTGTGGGAAAAAATAATTGTTACGATTAATGTTGACGAAGATTAAAGTCTTCGCCATTTATTTTCTCCTTTTCTCATTTTTAACTAATTTTTTGTTGGTTCAAACTTTTATATACCCATGTTAATGATTTAGACCTAAAAGAGCACATAGAAGGTTGCATCCCACGTTGAAAAGGACACAAAAGAGGGGGTGATGTGTTTCCTATAAAAACCAAAGGCTTGGGCAGAATAATCCATCACGCAGTTAGAGAAAAAAAACTTAAAAACATTTAGATACCCTGTTTTTTTTGAGTTTTCAAAAAACTAATATTATTATTCTGAAAAGTCTATTATTTCCTTCTTCTCTCCGCAAAAAAGTCCTGGCAATTTCGAACACTTTCCAATAATAGAGTATACGCAAGTGTTTTAGCCAAAAAATCCATCCTTTTTATGACTGTTCAACCGGAGTGTATTCGGATTCAGTGGGAAGAAGAGTTGTTCCCGCTGAAATGGATCAAGTTATTATACTTATGGACATAGTTTTTAATGACTGTCAGATCTATAGACACGATTTTTAATGAAATCTGATGGTCTAAACGAAATTTCCTCTGTAGAAATAACTTTTATGTTGTC
This sequence comes from Hypericum androsaemum, assembly GCA_963995505.1. Classification (NCBI taxonomy): domain Eukaryota; kingdom Viridiplantae; phylum Streptophyta; class Magnoliopsida; order Malpighiales; family Hypericaceae; genus Hypericum; species Hypericum androsaemum. The sequence goes on along the minus strand of OZ023183.1, from coordinate 1,054,676 downwards.
CCCACTCAATCCAAAACTGGAGTGTTGTGTCTGGATCTTTGCTTCTTAAAAAAAAGTGTCTGGATCTTTGTTCTAGGTGGCGTGGGTTTTGTTAATTTATGTTGGCGTGTCTTTATTTTTTGTTCGTTGACCAACATATGTTTCATACGTCACACACGACGTCAACAAAGTTTAATGATCTTATTTTAAGATCAAGTTATAGACTAATCCATTTCTCAAATCTTTATCTCAATTTAAAAAAGGGAAAAGTATATTTAATTCCTATAGTTTCATATTTTCTAAATTAAGACCATGTTGTTTGGCGTCGTATGTAGACGTTTAATTGGTTAATTCGTTGGCGACATGGTGTGTGACAAATTACCAAATTAGTTTCAAAACTTAAAATATATTCTAAAAGTCCATCAACAAAGATATCTATTCTCCCACCTCCATTCTCTCTCTGTTCTCCACAAAAAACCTTGTCCTCTTCTTCATCACGTCTCACGATGGGCAACATCCCTCTACCCTACTCGTCCACAACACTTCAGCAACTTGAGGCCAATTAATGAAGAAACAATATGATTACACTATTGCGGTGGCATCCAGTAGCCGATGAATATATTGTAGACGGAGCTGGAGGAGGACGACGGCGATGACCTAGTCAACTCAACAATGTGATGAATATTCCTTTGCCACATACTTGCTGTAGTACCTGTGTGCCCCGACAGCCCTTAAACGGGTCGTCGTCAGACCTACCACTACATCCTAGAGAAGCTCTAGTACAAGATGGCTAGACAGAAGGCGCGATCGCTGAGTAACGCAGGTCAACTGACGCTTGCCTGCTCAGTCTTGTCCTCTATCTCTTCTCATATGATGCAGACTGACTTGTTGTCATTGTCTTATGCAAATATATGAATTGATGTATTCAAGACTTTATCTGGGGTTTCCATCAGGACGGACAGTGCATGCATCTTGTTAGGTGAACCACTATGTGCCTCCCTAAGGAGGTTGATGGCCTTGAGCTCCGACCAATGCAACGAGTCAATGAAGCATAATTTTCCAAGTTAACAAGAAGACTCCTCTAGTCTCAGGACGCCCATTGGGCGTGAGTCTTATCCCCCCTCCTCTCTGGAACCACCTTATTGGCATCCTTCCTGGTGAGGAGGCCAAATGGCTGAGTATTGGTCACCCGAGAGCTATTACGGCGTGTCTAGATTAGAAGACTTTTTGACTCCACAACTGATTAGTTGTCTGATGGCTACTCTTTTGCAGGATTCCCTGACATAGATGGATACATTGTCCTTTGTGTGAGACGTGATGCTGCTCGAGACCATTCCCTGGAGTCCCTGGCCTCTAGAGCCCGAGAGTTGCTTGCAATATTCAACATACTTGGCGTGGGGATAATCGAGTGGCAGACATGGTCTCGAAGCACAACTTGGAGATTTCATATGACTACCTTGTTTTTGATGTACCACTTCATTTATATATTGATATGTATCTAGATGACTTGAGGGGAGTTAACCTCCCTCGTTGTATTCATAAGTTATGTGTTACTGACGGCGGAGGGTCAAATCTAGCAATATCAATGTCAAACAGGATTAACCTTGTCGATGTGCTCTTTCCTTATCACGACTTTTTCCCACTGAATTTTGATGTGATAGAGTTTTACTGAGGTTGGTTGTCTTAACCTCGTAAGACCCTTCGGTGATTATGATGTAATCTTTTTTTCATATTTATATATAAGGGTTGCGTCCCTCCATTTCTACCAAAAAAAACCTAAACCACCTTCATCAATGACATCACCCCAAACCAACCTTCTAAATAAATAATTTATTTATTTTTCATCCAAAGACATGTATTATCCAATCAATTTATGTTTACACTTAAATTTTAATAAAATACAAAAATTATGTGTTTGTAATTATAACAAGGACAAAAATTACCATGAAGTAACAAAATTAAAATTACAAAAGTTAGAATATAAAATTGGAAAGAAATAAATCAAGATACAAATGGATCCGTGAAATATTGAATTATAAATATATAAAATGCAAATTACCAGTGCCTAATTACAAATTTTTTATATTTTTAATTTTATTAAAAATAATTTAAAATTTTATAATCACACAAATTATATTCACCAATATATATTCCAGCCGACCCTGTGTCAACAACCTAAACCATTAAAAAAAATTATTTAGAAAAAATGTTTGTCATTTATATAAAAAGTTGTGTTGGGTCACCAATAAAAATAGTCTTCGAATGAGGCATGAGACGTTGACTTTTTAAATTTCCACGTGGTTGGTGACATCTTCACATGGCTCGGTGGAGTGTCGTGTCGTGTCGTGTTTGGTTCTTTTGTTCTAGGTGGGTAAGACCACACATCAGTGGATTTGGCCGATCGATCGGCCATTTTTTTATGGGAAAAGTCCTATTTAGTACCCTGTAGTTTCAGACTTTCAGAACTAAGGCCATGTGGTTTCAAATTGGAAATTTAGTACCTTGTGGTTTACACATTTTTTCCCGGGCAGGTCCAGGGTACCTGCCCGACTGACTAGATGTGAAACGGTACCTTTTTGAGCCTACGTGACAAGTGAGTGGGTTAAATTTCTGCTGACATTTCACGTGGATAATTACCTAAATAGTTCCTAATTTATTTATATTTTTTCAAAAACTCATTATTAAAAATCCATCTCCTCTTTCAACCTAAACCACAAGTACTTATTGAGACTTTTTCCATCAATTAAACAAAGTACAGAATTAACCACAACTCATCCACAACCCCAAAAATCAAACCTTACTTGGGTATTGAAAAATCAAAGAAAAAATAGAACATCTCGAAGCCGAGATGACGTCCTCTTCGACATTAGTGGACATCTCTCTCATCCTCTTCTTCTTTCACGGGAGGCGGCTTCGGCTTTTTCCTGGGGCAGGGATTTTCTTCTTCGCCGTCGTCTTCCGCTCTATAGTCGTTGGGCTGCTTCTCGGTGATGTCGTCTATGTCCTCCTCGGTCTTAGGGTTCTGTTCTGACTCTGAGACGGAGACAAAGGCTGCCTCATCTGATTGCTTCACTTCCTCCCGAGGAGACGAAGGGACGTCAACATTTTGGGTTGAAGGTGGGATAGTCGGTTGGGTGTCGGTTCTGCCTCACAACAACCCTACGTCTTCGAGCTTCTCCCTCACCTGGCTCAGTGCACGAGACCTGGCTCCAGTAGCTTCGATTTGGTGTTTGCATTTTTGATTGGCCTGGCTCGGTGCACGGGATCTGGGTTTCGAGGAACCCAGCTGAGAGGACTCGAGGGCCTCGATGTCGCCGATGGTTTTAGGGTTTAAAGGTTGGGTTTTTTTTTGTGTGAGTAAGGATAGAGATGGTGTGGAGTTGAAATGGGGATGTTTGGGGTAGAGTTTAGGGATTTTTGTGTTTTGGGTCGTGGGAAGATTATACTTCTGAGGAAATAGAGAGATGAGAGAGGGAAGAAGAAGAAGAAGATGGAGAAGAAGGAGAAGGAGGGGTTTTTGAAAACATATAAAATAAAGGGACTGTATTGAATTTTTTCACTGAGACAATTTGGTCGACTTAATCCAATCACTTGCCACGTGGGCACAAAAAGGGTATTGTTTCGAGTCTAGTAGGGTACCTGCCCGGAAAAAAATGTGTAAACCACAAGGTACTAAATTTCCAATTTGAAACCACATGGCCTTAATTCTGAAAGTCTGAAACTACAGAGTACTAAATAAGACTTTTCCCTTTTTTTATTATTAAAAAAAAATCAAATGAAAATGGGGAGCGAGCGGCCGATCGGTTTGCTTGCTCGATCGCCGCTCGCGAGCAGTAAACGGCCACTTGGCCTTTTTTTAATACTTATTTATCTATTTAGTTCCACTTGGCATAATATTATTCGTTAAAAATAGATATTTTGGGATAATATTTTCGTGGTTATCTAAATAGACCTTATCTTTAGCAAAACTAAAAAAAAAATGAAAATTATTATTTTTCAAATCTCTATAAATAGAGTTCAATGTTAACATATTTTCATACACCATCTAAAATTCTCTGAACTTTCACTACATAATTTATCATTTCTGACTTTCATTTGTACCTCGAGTATTTTTATCTAATTTAGTATTCCAAAAAATGATAGTAGATAATATGTGGATGAGAGAAAAATTAATTATTTATTCTGTGAACTAGTTTGCTACTGTGGGTAGAAAAATATGTAATTGGATTAGATTGGTATGGATGAGAGAAAAATTAATTATTTATTCCGTGAACTGGTTTGGATGGTTTAATGTTGTGGGTGATCTAAGGGTTGCGACGTTTAGTGATATATTGTTATTATAGGTTCGGGTATCTTTGTCTTTTTTTCCTTGATCAGCATATTTTTCCAGACGCCACGCATGATCATTAATAAAATATAATGATCTTAGTTTAAGATCAAATTTTAGACTAGAATCAATTTCTCACATCTCTAACTCTATTTTTTTTTAATCAACTAAAATATCATGCGGAAGGAAGTATCGGGGAAAATTTCCTTAAAGACCGGATCAAACCTACCTCTTAAGTGTATGAACACGGATTTTAGAAGTGTTTTTGACCGAACTCCGCGTGGCAGCTATACTGCCATAAAGCGCTTTTCCAGTACAATTAAAGGTCGCACAACGCGTAATTGCAGGACACTGATTGTGAAACCACTACGTAAAGACAATTGTTTTTAAAGGTACTACATAAAGACAATACCATATAAATCAACAAGGTTCCTTACCCATAAAAAAAAGAAAGAGAAAGTCTACCTAAATATCCTGTAGTATCGAAAAAATCAAGTTAGTACTCTGTAGTTTAAAACGTATCAATTGAGTCAAACTTATTCCAATTAAAATCAATTAGAACCCTACCTGTCCTGTCCGGACTCTGTCCCGCCACGTGGACCAGCCACATCAAAATTTGATGCTGACGTGGCATCCCTCTCCCCTCCTTCCCTTCTCTCTCCTCTCTTCTTCTTCCTCCACCCATCTCTCACCTTCCCCATTAGCACCTATCCAAAATAACACATCCAACTCCAAGAAAAAAAAACAAAAATAGGGGGCCGATTAATAATTGAAGCATCCAAAAACTAATAATCCCCATCTCTCTCTCTCTGTGAAACAAGAAACCCACGACGTCGTGTTCCTCGGTGACCAACCCGGTCACCCCCGCGTTCACCATCCTCCTCCTAGCGCCAGCCCAGAGCAGAAGCTGGTTGGGTTCCTCGTCGGGGCTTTGAAATCATCGACGTCGAGTAAGGCCGCGAAGCTATCCATGTCATCGACTTCGACGTCGGCCAGGGCGCTGGCCAGTACATGAATCTCCTCCACGCGTGGCACCGCCCCCTCCCTCCTCAAGCTCACCGAGGTCTCTGACAGGGAAGACGAGGACCGGTTTGTAGTGGTAACCGAGATGCTGAGCCATGTCGCGGAGCGCGTCGGGGTCCAGTTCTTGTTCAAATTCGTCTAGCTCAGTAATCTCGGCAGCCTCGCAAAACTCACTCGCGCTTCCCTTGGCGTTGACGAGGACGGGGCTGTGGCGGTTAACTTTTTGCGTTCAAGCTGTACGACGGTGATTAATTGGTTCAAGCTATACCGCGTCGATTAATTGGTTTAGTTTTCTGTGGGTTTTTTTGGTGTGGTGATGTCGATTGAATTAGGGGTAAATTTCTGGGAGGGGGAGGAGGAGGAGGAGGAAGAAGAAGAAGAAGAATAAGAAGAAGAAGAAGAAGAAGAAGAAGAAGAAGAAGAAGAAGAAGAAGAAGAAGAAGAAGAAGAAGAAGAAGAAGATAAGGGAGGACGGCCACATCATCAGTGAAAGCTGACGTGGCTGGTCCACGTGGCAGGGCAGGGTTTGGGCAAGAAGGGTAGTGTTCGGGCAGCTGTCCGGGCCTCTAATTGATTTTAATTGGAATAAGTTTGACTCAATTGATACGTTTTAAACCATAGGGTACTGACTTAATTTTTCGTGATACCACATGGTACTTAAGTGGACTTTTTCCAAAAATAATAATCCTCCGAAAAATAAAATATAAAGGATAAATTGTACTCCGGTCCTTGGTATTTAACAAAACACTTATTTTAGTCCTTACTATTTTCAAATATCTACTTTTGTCCTCCAAGTTTACCAAAATGCAACTCTCAAGTCTCTTGCTGACATTAACAGTCAACATATTTTTTATGACATTTATACCCTTCAAAAAAATAAAAATAAAAATTTTCTCCTTCCTTCTCGTTCCCCGACCTCAAGCTCGACCAGAAAGCCTCGCCGCCACCGACGACTCCAACCTCAACCATTTCTCCAGCCACCCACTAGCGACCATCTTCATCTTGCTTCTCCCCCAATCCAAATCAAAATCAAGAAATTGCGGCATAAAGTAAACAAAATTCTCTAATCCATGTCGAGCAACAAACCACCAAAATGCCCAAATAAGTGGCGTTAGTGTTGGGGTTTTCTTCTCTGGACCTCAGTTTCAAGAGTCTAAATCAAGAGTCAATCTAGGTCAATCTAGGAGTCTAAATCAAGAGTCCGGCAAAATACTAAATTATGTCGCAGTTGGACCTGGCTGGCGACAAACTCAGGCTACCACTAGATCCAAGTTACTGCCAACCAATTGGTTGCAGCCAGCCTCATGGCGGTCTCCAGCTTCCAAGTACTTCTCACCAACTTTCCAACATTCTCCACCTTTGGCGAGAACCCGCCCCTTGAAGAAACACGAAGTCCTACGAGGCCAAACCAACTCTACCGACTCCACCTTGAACGATGACCCTCACGTCCTCAACCACATCAATAAGACCATCTACACTTCTCCCTACCTTTGTTCAAGTCACTTAGAGATATCCCCTAAACTCGAGCATATCCTGAGCTTACTTAGCGTATTCCCTCCAATCTTCGTTGAACCCTAACATGCAAGTCCACCTGCTGAAGTAACCTTATGACCAATAGACGCTCCTCTATTTTCCCCGTCATCCTCATACTTTGCAACCTCGAACTGCTTCCCCGTTGGACCTTTTCCCCTCAAACCAATGCTACAAGTTATATCATACATTGGACAGCCTTTTGTTCCACCTAGTAGAACCCTTGACATGTCATAAACTTTACCACTCGCCCTTGAGTGAGATAAAGCCTGACTCGTCCGTGGGTTCCTAACCATAGCGAAGCCACACTAATGCCAAACCTTTCCAACACATTTGCATTGTAGCTACCTTTGGACAACCATAGCGAAGCCATACTAACCTTGTCCATGTGAATACCCATTCAAGAACCCTCTTTAGCTACACTTAAACCATTCATGTCAAAACATCGCTCCTTCATACGATCTAACCTCATATGCCAAAAGTTTTTCCCTCTTCCATCAGACACTAATGATGTGACTCCACCTAGAACATTACCCCCCCACTAACATGTATGTGTTCATAGCATCCCTTTCACCCTTCATCACCACCGCATCATCCTTCTCCACCTTAATTATACCACCTTCAACCTTATAGTCATACTCACTATAATCCAAGGCTCCTGATTAGATCAAATTTCTTTCTAACTTTTGAACATGTCTAACCCCACACAACTTTCTCATGACACAATCCCGCATCTTAATTCATATGTCCCATATGCCATCAATTCTACAAGTAGAATCATCACACATAGTCACCATACCTGAATTAACGAATTTGTAGGTGTCGGACCAATCCTTTTGGATGTCATGTGAAAAGAATACGAGCTATCCAAACTCTAGAAATTTTGGACATAATGTGAAAAGAACACGCGCTATCCAAACTCCAGAAATCAGCATGATGCTTCGGACTTGATAAGACATAAAAATAATCATCATCTGACCCGTCTGAATATGAGACCAGAACAGAACAAATTCAAACTCGTGACTCTTGGTTTTAAACTTGACAAGACATGACACTTGTTACATAAATATTTTTTGGCAATGAAGAGGCATCAATGATGGTGTCAATCCCTTATAAATAGCGATGAATAGGTTGTCATTATAATCATGAAAAAAACCTTCCATTTCCCTCATCTTCTAAAAGCATCATCAGAAACTTGATATAGTGTGTTCTTGGTCGGGTCAAGGGAGTACAATCCTTGAATTCTATTATGGTGTTAGGACTTCATTGTTTTTTGAAGGCAAAAATTCGTAGACCTGTTCTACTCGTGAATTTTATTTCGGAAGGGTCGAATTATTTGTCTAAAAGAATCAAAAGATTCTTGAAGTTAGTGCTACACCATTGTTCATCCTCCAACCTAAAATTTTCTAACAATTTTTAGACAAATAATTCTCTCAATAATGGTGGTTGAAGCTTCAGTTGTTACTACACAATCTCTGCAAGTCATGAACCAGACTTTGTATCGTCTGGAACGGTTTGATGGTGAAAACTTTACCCACTGGCAAAAGACAGTAAAGTTCTTCATGATCACCATCAAACTCTCCCAAATATGGTTTGAAGGCCAAACGAAAGAAGCGTTAAGAGTATGATTTCATGTGCTGTGGTCATATTCTGAATGCTCTGGAGACAAATATTTACAATGTCCATCGAATCATTCTGACTGCAAATGAGTTGTCGACTATGCTGGATAACAAGTACATGATTTTTGAAGTAAGCAACACTAAGTTCGTGATATGCAACTTCATGAATTTTAAGATGGTTGATAGTAAGTCAATTATCACCCAAGTCAACAAACTTCTACTTATTGTCAACCATCTTAAGGATGCTGGTATTGACCTTGTATCTTTATTCATTATTGGAGTTATAATTTCTCGCCTTCCTCCTTCCTGAAATAATTACAATAAAAGACTTAAGCATGCTAAAATTGAATATGACTTAGAAGGTTTATAGCGCCATCTTCGTGTCGAAGAGGACTCTCGTAAATGAGAAATGAAGGATAGTCACCAAATTGGAGATTTTTCTAAGGCTAATAATGTTAAAATTCAGAATTCTTTAAAACCTAAGAATGATTCTCGGTTTAAGAAGAAACATCCAAATAAGAAAGACAAGAAGAAGGCTGATTGGTACTTCTGCAAGAAACCCGATCTTTATGCTCGTGACTATTGTCAATGAAAGAAACAATTGAAAAGTGAGGCGAATATGGTCGATGAAAAGGGAAAACTTATCGCAGTAGTGTAATGGGCCAATGTTGTTGCTGATCATGGTGGTGGATGATGGTATGATACTGGTGCAACCATCCATATATGTAAAGATAAAAATCTTTACAAGATATACGAGCCGATTATTGGAGAAAGAAACGAAGTTATTTCAGCGTCGTTGGCAAATGCACTATTGAACTCCCATTTACTTCAGGAAAGACTCTTACTCTAAAGAATGTACTACATGTTCCTCACATTGTAAAGAATCTAGTTTCTGGAGTCCTTATTAACAACGCTAAATTCAAAGTCATTTATGAGTATGATAAGTTTGTACTGTCCAAAAATGTAATGTTTGTTGGAGAAGGATACTTTTGTAATGGGATGATTAAACTCAATCTAATAAATAATGATTCTACTTATATTGTAGACTCTGTTGATATATGGCATGCTAGATTGAGACATGTTAATTATAGTTCTCTCAGAAACATGAAAAGATTAGGATTGATTTTTTATTGCAATTTTGAAAATATTCTAAGTGTGAATTTGTGCACAAGCAAAAATACATAGAATAGTTTTTAAATTCGTGGTTAGAAATTTTGATTTGTTTGAATTAGTGCATAGTGATGTAGGAGATTTAAAAAGTCACATGACTCATGGTGGAAACAAATACTATGTCATATTTATTGATGATTGTACCAGGTATGTTTTTGTTTACTTGTTGAAAACTAAGAACAAAGTTTTTGATAAATTTAAAATTTACAAAGCTGAAGTAAAGACACAATTAGAACCGAAGATTAAGATTCTACGTTTTGATCGTGGTGGTGAATTTTTCTACCGAGTTTGCTTTGTTTTGTCAAGAGCAAGGTTTTTTTCATCAAGTTACTGCACCACCATATACACCCCAGCAAAATGGTATCGCTAAAAGGAAAAATAGAACTTTGGTAGAAATGGTTAATGCTATGCTTATAAGTTATAGTTTACCTAATTCTTTGTGAGGTGAATCTATGTTAACTACATGCTATATTTTGAATAGAGTTCCTTTGAAAAAAAAGAATGTTTCTCCTTATGAATTGTGGTTTAAGAGAAAACCAAATCTGAAAAGACTTAAAGTTTGGGGTTATTTAGCATATGTTAGAAAGCCTGGTCCTAAAAGACCAAGGTTAGGAAACATGGCTTATAAATGTGCATTTGTAGGTTATTCACTTAACAGTATAACTTACAGATTTCTTATACTTGACACTTTTGAGATTATAGAACTTGTAGATGTAGAATTCTTTGAGAACTTAACTAGGTATAGTTTCCAAAATCAACCCACTGGAGATCCATTGTTACCTAGTCTAGAACCTATAGAGACTAACAACAATGATGACATTTTAGTCCCCTACTGAAGATATCAAACTTATAAAAAGTAAGAGAACAAAAATAGAGAAAAACTATGGTCCAAATTCATAACGTATCTTGTAGAGGGTAATAAAAATAAAATTCTTAATATTATTAAGTATGTTATGCATATTGATAATGATCCTAAAACCTATTATGAGGCTATGCGTTCTAGATATGTCATTTTTTGGAAAGAGGCTATCAATGATGAGATGAATTCAATTTTTTCTAACATAACTTGGATATTATGTGATATACCTCCGGGTGCTAGACATATAGGATGTAATAGATATTCAAAAGGAAATTAAATGCCGATGGTTCCATTGATAAGTTTAAGGCCAGATTGGTTGCTAAGGGTTATAAACAAAGACATGGAATTGATTATTTTGATACATACGCTCCTGTTGCTCGCATCATATCTATTCGTTGTTTAATTGCACTTGCATCTATTCACAAGTTAATTATACATCATATGGATGTCAAAACTGCTTTCTTAAATAGTGCTTTAGAAGAAAAAAATATATAGAACAATATGAGGGATTCATACCACCAGGCCAATAGAAGAAAATTTGCAAGTTAATGAAATCTCTTTATGGCTTGAAGCAAGCTCCCATGCAATGGCATGAAAAGTTTGACAAAATTGCCTTGTCATATGATTTTGTTGTTAATGATGCTGATAAATGTATCTATAGTAAGCATGATGACTCTGGATGTTTAATTCTCTGTTTATATGTTGATGATATGCTTAATTTTGGGACTAACATATCTCATGTGGAAGAAACAAAGAAGTTTCTTAGTTCTAATTTTGATATGAAAGATCTAGGAGATGCTGATGTGATCTTGGGAATTAAAATCCTAAGAAATGGAGAATAGTTGGTGTTAACCAAATCTCATTACATTGAGAAAATTTTCAAGAAATATGGTCATTTTGATGACAATCCAGCCCCACTCTTTTAGATCCTAGTATCAAGTTAATGAAGAATACTGGACTCACTTAATGAAGAATACTGGGAGTCTTATGCATGTTATGCATTGCACAAGACCGGACATAGCCTAAGCTGTGAGAGTAGTATGTCGTTTCTCAAGTAATCCAAGAGTTGAATACTGGACAGCAGTTCCAAGAGTGTTGGGATACTTGAAAAGAATTCATAGATTATGGTTTGCATTGCCAAAACTATCCCAGTGTATTGAAATGATACAATGATGCTAACTGAAACAATGTAAAATCTAATTCTAAATCTACTACTGGATGGATCTTTACATTAGATAAATTTTGTTATTCTTCGCATGAATTTAGATTAGTTGATTATTGTACCGTTTCTCCACCTCTGTCGGTGTTCTCTCTTTCTCGCTCCACCTCTCTCGTCAACAAAACACCTAATTTCTTATCTTTTCTACGATGACAAATGCAGGAAATTACGTAAAACAAGTAAATAAACGACCGAGAAAAAAGCCGAAATCAAGGCTCATTGAAAGTCCTTGTCATCCAAAACTTCAAGCCGTTACCAATTGGGTTATAGATGGTAATTAATATTCTTTTGAGTCTTTTGGTTGGTGTTTGGACGTCCATCGGCTAGACAAGGTTCGAGTGCTCAAATTAATATTTTCTAAACTGCTCAAACTTATTTTTTTTCTTCTCAAATTAGAATAACTCTTCTCAAAATTTTGTTGTTTGATTGTTTCAACTCTTTAACGTTCGTCAGTAAACATTATTTAAATTTCGTCACTATTCATCCAGTCACTTTTTTGCTCAGAATTAATAGATTTCTTATGTTAACGTGATATCATATCATGATCTAAAATGTTATAAAAGTACCAACGCTTGGCGGTGGGTTTTCATCTCTACGTTGCCTTTCGTGGTTTTTCATAAATAAACTATACCTGAGCCTTTAACGAATAAATACTTAAATCAAATCTTTAGCATAATAAAAAAAATTCATCTGGAAGCATTTACAATGTATCAATATTATATATTTTTGTTAAAAATTTTTGTCAATAATAGTTGCTTCTAATCTAAATCATTCGAGTGAAAGACTATTCCTATTTTTTTAGATGGTATCTAATATTTTTGTATCTTGCTAGTAGACTTTATTTTAGACTAGGCGCACCCGTACCCCTGGGAGCGGGCCGGGTCGCTAGCGTCCAAAAGAAAAAAAAAGGATGGAAAAGGGGGCCGAGCTGCGGCCTCCGGGAGACGACATGCCCCTGAAACGCGGCTTGGGCCCCCAATTATATATATATATTTTTTCAATCTATTTTAGTTACACTTGATACAATATTATTTATATAAATAAATTTTTTTTGGATATTATTTATGTGGTTATAAAAATTGAAGTTATCTTTAACAATATGAAAATTCGTATTGTTGAAATATCTATAGATAGAACCTAATATTGACATATTTTGATACACAATCTTGTATTCCAATTTTGGACGCTCGTAATTCGGTCGACTATTTACTTCAAACATATTTTTGACATTCTTACACTCCAAATTTGGAGAAGTCATAAACTGAAAAGTTGTAGATATATGTCCCACCTTCACAAAGCAACCTGAATCAACTTAATCAGAATTTGGAATAAGAAGTTGTGGCTCCCAAACCAAAACTTGTGCTCGTAACTCGGTGACTATTGACTTCAAACATATATTTGAATTCTTACACTCTGAATTTGGAGAAGTCGTGAAGTAAAAAGTTGTAGATATATGTTCCACCTTTGCAAAGCAACTTGAATCAACTCAATCGGACCTTGGAAAAAGAAGTTGTTGCTCCCAAACCAAAACTCATGCTCGTAACTCGATCGACTATTGACTTCAAACATATTTTCGACATTCTCACACTCCAAATTTGGAAAAGTCATGAACTAGAAAGTTGTACATATATGTCCCACCTTTGCAAAGCAACTTGAATCAACTTAATCGGACTCTAGAATAAGAAGTTGTGGGCTCCCAAACAAAAACTCATACTCGTAATTTATATATAATTTGCATCTTCTGTATTTCCAATTTATCATTTAAGCCTTCTATTTGTAGCTAAATTTATTTCTTTCTAATTTTTATTAAAATTTTTGTAATCTTAATTTTTTTACTTAATTATAATTTTTTTCTTGTTATAATTACGAAATAATCATAGTCGTATATTTATTATAATTTATATATAAACAAAAAAGTGATAATAGCTAATATGTGGATAATAGAAAAATTAATAGCTTATTCCGTGGCTTAGGTTGGAGTGGGTTATGGGTGCGGGTAGGAAAATATTTAATTGAGTTTGTTGGGTGTGGATGAGAGATAAATTAATTGTTTATTCCATGACCTAGGTTGGGATGAGTTGCGGGTATGAGTAGTCTTATGGTCCGCCGACTTTTCCATTTAAAATATGCAGATTCATTGTGTCAGCAAGAAATCCTAACTTAAAATATAATACAAAATTTTCCAGTAGTACCTAGAACTTTAAATAAAATTAAAATTTCATAAAATTCAAAATATTTTAAAAAAATACCGTCACTATTGATGATATTTTTTGCGAGATGTTGTGTCGAAATTAAAAAAGGTTTCAAAAATAAACATCATAGTAAAGATATCTCAATCAACTTCCCAGAAGCCTGAATAAAAAATAATCTAAGATTTGGTAGAATGTGTTGTAAGCTAGGGTGATGCATTGGAGCAATAATAAGTATTATTGATATGTACAGCACTCGTTGTTTTCTAAAATTTAATGAGTAGTCATGTAATCGTATTTAATACCATAACAATACACTAAATAATGCTTTAAGGGGCCAAATTGAAGAGTCAAATTCTTCAAAACAAACAAGGGGCCAAGCAGTTTATTCTTTCACATGCGGGCTATTTCAATTGGCTTATCAATTACATTTCCTCGGGACATTTTCTTGGTTAGCGTCACGCAACCAATTGCGTGAAAGATCGATAAGTTTTTTTATTTATGTTTACTATAGTACTTATGGTCAAGTATCATGTGGTTCTTATTTTTTTCTTTTCTGGATAAAGATATTTCAAATTGACACTTTTTGTGATCAATTTCTTAACATTTTTTCCCAACTGGTACACTTGTGAATAGCCACAAATGTGATATACATTTTTCTCTTCTCGTTTACATTGACATAGAAAATAAAATTAGGGGTGATCACGGACTCCTCGTTTACGTTGACATATAAAATAAAATTAGGGGTGATCACGGACTCCGGTTCGTATAATTCGAATCTGAATTTCATAAAACATAAACTTTATTCGATTCATTAAATGACGAATTCGAATACAAATTTAAACAGCTGTATTCCAATTCATTTTTTGGGAAACATTAATTGTTACTAACTTACTATTACTGTTGACGAATATTAAAGTCTTTGCAATTTATTTTCTCATTTTCTCAGTTTAACTTAATTTTTATTGGTTTAAATTTTAATGGGTTAAAAATACTTTAGTACTATGTATTATTAGATATAGACACTTTTCATCCTGTATTTTAAAACACCAAAAAAAACTTTGTGTTTATCTCCGGCCACCTTCCGACAACCAGAGACACAAAAGATACCGGTGAATAGCCTAAACCGCCCCTGTCTTCCAACGGTGAAGTCTAAGGTCCAAAAGGACTGCTCCGCTTGTTGATGGAGCTACTACTTCAGCCGTTGTTTGTCATTTTTGACCAACACGACGCCTTAAAGGAGGAGGAGGAGGAGGAGGAGGAGGGAGCAGAGAGGGTCTTAAGTCAACTGCTTTGTTTCCTGGGAAAGTTTTCACTCATGTGGAAGAAAATTTTGGGCACCGAAACATGACAGAGGAGCGAGTATGAAGTATGAACATGTCAATGTGGCTTTGAACCTTAGACTTCATCGTTGGAATGGTGGTTGGAGGTAATTTACTATTTTTTTAGTCTCCGATCGCCGAAATATGGTCTGAGATAAAATACAGGGTCTTTTACGGAAATTTTAATAACCTGAGGTGGAAAGTGTCTGTTTTTAATAATACAGGTACATAAAGTATATGTATTCAATAATACAGATACCTAAACCCCAACTTTAATATACCCATGTTTATGATTTAGTTGTAAAGGAGCACATGGAACTGAGGGGGTTGCATCTCAAATGGAAAAAATCACAAGTCATCGGGTCATGCGTCTCATATAAAACCAAGTTTTGGGCACAAACGATCCTTCGCGCAGAGATTTAGATGTAAAAAACAAGGGCAAAACAGTAGGTCTTTTTTAAAAGAAATTGAGTAATGAGGAGAGTTAAGTATTATTTAGTCTCTTATATTTTATAAATCAAAGTAATTAGTCGATGGTAACTTTTCGAGACATACCGAAATATTCTTAACTCCAAAAATTATTTTTTTCACTTACCACCAACTAAAATCAGTCTTCTCAACTGAAATGGGGTAATTAGATTTTATGCAATTGAGAATTGGGTACTTAACGGACAGCATTGGAATTTAAATCGAGTGGATGGAGGCCGGCAAGTACAAATCAGGGAGGGAAGCATTTGGAATTTGGATCGAGTGAATGGAGGATGGCAAGCACAAATCAGGGAGGGAAGATTCTCAGAGGAAGGACAGAGATTCCAAGTGGAATAAGGACAAGAGCTCCGTGGATCGGGAACAAAAGCGACATAGATAGAGATCGTGAGAGGGCCAATGACAAGGACAAAGACAAGGAGCGAGACCTAGAAAGAGGAAAAAGGAGCATAAGAGAGCCACTGGAAGGAATGCAAGCGGAATAGGAAGTCCAGGAACAATGATAAACGTCGCGACGTTATCAATGAGGAGAGTAGCGATGATGAGTCTAGGGTGGATCGGGACAAGAAGCAAAGGAAGGACGATGAGGTCGAACCCAAGGGAAAAAAGATGGCGCTTGTAGTAGATTGTTGAGTTTGGAACTGATATTTTAGTTTTTTTGTTGAAGTGATGATTTAATCATTTTTAAAGTTAGGAATATTTTGGTAATTTTAATAATGTTTTGCCAGAAAAATTGTTTGAATTCAAGGTATAAGGACTAATCACTTCGATTTGGATAATATGAAAGACTAAATAATATTAAATTATTTTTATTAATTATTACTCAATTTCTTCAAGCAACACAAACTTATGACTGTTTTATCCAAAATAACAATAATTTTCGTCCCCCCTCCCCCTTCGACTATTGGCCCCATCACGTGCCAAAAAAAAAAAACTAAATGGGGTCCTTTTGAAAAGAATTTTAGATATGGTATCCAAACACAATACAAAATTTTCTCGTACCATGATGACATCCAAGTAATGTTAGAATCTCTATATCTAACCAAAAACTTTAAGACAATGGGTTGGTGAATTTTTAAACTTATAAACTTACCTCTCACTCATGCTTTAACCGATATGAGATTCTTAACACGCTCCCTCAAACGAGACCCACATTGGGTCAAAAATTGCACTACTGACTTTGACTTCACCGAAATGCGAGAAATGAGGGTCGTGCGAGTTCAACATTGGCACGGGATCAACCCGCTCTGATACCATGTTAGAATCTCCATATCCAACCCAAAACCTTAAGGCAATGGGTTGGTGAATTTTTCACACTTATAAACTTGCCCCCAGTCGTGTTTTAACCGATGTGAGATTCTCAACAAATAACCCTATCGTGATGTGCCATGTAAGCTAGAGCACGAGAGTTACTCAAACCCTATCCGTAATCTACTTTTTGACATCCAAATAACCGTATCCCTATACGATCAAACTTTTGGACTCCGGCGGCTCTGACGGCATCGTGGGGTTTCACAAGAAACCCTTCAACGAGTCTATCTTTTTTTGTTTTTTGTAGAATGAACTCCATATCAGGAAGGACCAAACACCACGAAGAACAAAAGCGACTCTAGATACCAACTGACGTATGAGAGCATGTGGATAGGGAATTGTGAATCTGTTGATTTTGAGAATACCCAAAAAATATGATAAAAGTCCTGATCCGTTGATTCTACGAATATTGAAAAGCGACAGGTAACTTGGAAAAATCTTTATTTTTATTAATCAAATTCAACCAACTTAAACGTATATGTCCTATTTATAAAAAACTAAAATAAATTTATTATATAAAATTCTAATATAACTCAAACTCCTAATAATAAAGATAATAATTAAGCATATTTCCATCCTTATTTCCACCAGGTTGGTAGGCTGATATTTAGATTGCCTATTGAAGAGAAAAATTTGCATTATGGAGAAGAAATTGTCTAATGAATACCAGTAGTTGATTGTTCATGAAAGTCAGTTCTTGAATAGTGCTGAAGCAAGTCCGTCCACAGAGATGCCCATTGCTGTTCCTTCCAGGACGGCGCCTGTTGTTGAACATATTAATAACAAAGTCCAATTTGATTAGTTTGAACATGATCTTAGAGAAGAAAATACATATGGAAATACATATGGACGACGAGCCAAGAAATGGTTGGTGTCAGTTGGGGACGCTGGGGCGACACCACGGGAATGACTGGCGAGGCTCCTGGACGCCAGCGAAGAGGCATGTACGCCAGGTTGGCTCTGTCGAGGTTGGTTCTGCCGTTTGTGAATCATTGGACGCTGGGGTTGGCTCTGCCGCTTGGGAATCGTCTGACGCCAGTCAAGGTTGGCTCCGCCACATGGGAATTGTCATACTTTGGCCAGGGTTTGAGCTGCCATCTGGGAACACAACGTTTGGGAGGGGGAACTTTAGGTTTTTTTGATAAATACAGATTTTTAACTCGGATCTTGTATCAGTAGACTCGGGGTCACTATAGTACAAGTTTTTTTCTCGTAGTGAGTCAAAGTATGAGAACAAAACTCGTAGTCAACTCGAAATTAATTGGTTCGTGCAATACGAGTTTTAACTCGTACTATGACTCAGTACGAGAAAAAAACTTGAAATGTACTAATACAATACGAAAAAACTCGTAGTGTGTTTGACCACCATATCTGATTCTTTTCAAATGGACTTCATTTTGATAATTTTGTTTTTTTTACACTTGATTGGGCAAAAACCCTCCCCACGTGTTTTGAACCTGCAGCCTTTTTTTTCCGTTCAACTTTTTGGAAGGTGTTCATCTCAACCCTTCCGAATTATTTTTGTATGACTCTCATCATTAATCTTTTTAATACACTAAATATTTAACCTTTCAAAAAAACCAATTGAAATGTTTATTCTTATGCAAGAGCTGCTTGGTCTAGTTGCCTGTTGAGTTATTTTTTGATCCTATTATGCATGTTAATTTTGGTGGTTGGCTAAAATATTTATTTGATAACATGCGTACTACTTCCTGTGATAGGGGGTTAGCTTTTGTTTTTTATTTGTGCTGGGGTATTTGGTTGGTAAGGAATAATTTAATTTTTGGAGATCTTCAACCCGACCCTTCTAACATTGTATCTCAGGCCACTTATTTCTGCAATGAGTTTTTGCAATTACCAGGTACCCCGACTCTTGTTCCAGGTAATGCTGGTGCTATTTCAACTTCTTAGACTGCTCCTGAGCTTGGTGCCTTGAAGTTCAACTGTGATGCGTATTGGATTGGAGCTTCGTCCCCATCCGGCATTGTTACAGTTGTCAGAAACTCATGTGGCCTCCTTGTTGATGGCCAAGCCTCGTTAACCACTGCTGTTTCTCCTCTAGAAGCAGAAGTGTTAGCCCTCCATGCCACCATTGTGCTTGTCAAATCAAGCTATTCGCAGGTGGTGTCTGTTCTCGAGACTAATTGTAGATTAGCCTTCATCTTCCTGTCGGATCCTTCTCCTATTGTCCCTTTTTTAGACTGAGACTTTGGTGTTGGATCTTAGGGCAGATTTAAGCTTACTTCCGCTTTGTTCTATTAGACTAGTCAATAGGGTGCAAAATCAAGCTGCTGATTGGGTTTGCAGGCACCGTAGGCTAATCAATTATTTCTTTCGACGTTGTTTCCTCAACAAAAAAAACCTATTGAGTGTCGTGTCTGGATCTTTCTTCAAAAAAAGATCTTTGTTTTAGGCGGCGAGGATTGCGACGTTGGTTGTTTTTTTTTTTTTAGAATGCTGACGTTGGGCGCCGGATTCATTTCTCTAACATATGTTTCAGACGCTTCAACCAAAAAACATATGTTTCAGACGTCACACACAAAGATTAATTATCTTATTTTAAGATCAACTTTTATACTAGAATTCATTTCTCAAATCTATATTTCCATTTAAAAATAACAAAAACATCATGCGGAAGTATCGAGGAAAATTTCCTCAAGACTGGATCAAACCTAATAAAATTTACAATAGTCCATCGTAAGAAGGTGCTGGAGATCTTCTCTGATAGAATTTTCGTTTCGATAATTTTGGAAACTACTGTATAAAGGCTAGAAGCAGGGGGATTCGATGGTGGAAATGATCGTACGGAACTAATGCTTAATATTCTGAGCAAATCTCCTAACTTTTGGAGCACAATTCAACAAAAGTTCCAGAATTCTGAACAAAACTCGGCCGAATACACCAAATGCTTTCCGTTGGAGATAAGTGTTGTTACGATACTTATCACGTCTATTCCAAGATATTATCGTTCTCTGCTAGTTTCATTTTAATCTCTTTTTTTTCGAGGGATAGTTTCATTTTAACTTCACTATCTAGTAGTTGTCACTTTTGTATTTGATTACGTTATCCTTTTAGCTAGAAGATAGCATCTATCAGTTATGTGAAGGGCTATATATTCTGTACTGCTATTACGTAATAAAGTAGCGGCATAAGCTCATTAAAATCTTCACATTCGGTAAGGATAAATCGTTCCAAAAAAGAAGTCTATTAATTTTCTCCCAATTCGTGGACCAAAAATGCGATGATTTATTTCAGGGACGAGTTCTCTAATTCAAGTCTAGGATGACCCAGTAAAAAGGAGCTTAGCAGCCTTTTATGTGTATTTTCGATTGGTTCATTATGACAAATAAATATTGGTTCATTATGACAAATAAATATAAAGAACCCAAATAAGAAAATTAAAAAATTGAAGTCGTGTAGGTTTATATTGATAATTTTGTATTATGTCTAGTAATTAATATATATTATTTTAAAATTATTTTAAAATTTTTGCTATAATCAATATGTGATCCTATAGATCTATATTCATGCCCTTATCCTTTTAAAAAGTAAGGATCCATACCAAATATGTGTTTAGACCCGATCAAAATTAACGAGTCTTTGACTCTTCGTATGTGGATCTGAGTAGACCCTCAAGTTCACGATTCTTTTTTCTTTTTACTTTTTAACTTTTACAATTTGGGTTGATTGAAGTCGGAGAAGACGAGCGAAGATAGCAGAGAAGACGACCGAACCAAAATATTTATATATTTTAGGTTTTTTAAAACAATTGTGAGGCTATAAGGGTCATTTTTAAGATAAAATAATAATAAATTAACTAAAGACGTCGCCGAAGGACCCGAGAGTAACATTAAACCAAATAGAGGGGACGATAAAATAATATCTTAAACAGAAATGACCGCATTGATGACTTAACCAAACACGAGAGCAATTTGTCCTTTTTAAAATAAAAAAGTATACTTTAATACCTTGTGGTATTGCGCCAATCACATGAGTACCACGACATCAATTGAGTTAATTTTTTCCCATTAAAAAATTACTTAGAAGCTCAGGTAGGTGCGCGGACCATGCCCGAGGATCAATTTTTATCTTTCTATTAGATTTTTTGTTATATTTATTTTAGTTTTATCTTTCTAGTTTTTTCCATATATGAAGATTCTAAGCTATTAATTGTAATTGAGACATTTTTCAATACATGTACAACTTCTAAGTCAAAATTTTCATATCATCTATAATAAATTCTTGATTCTCTGTCAAGTCTTTCTATCTCTATCCGGTTTATTTTATTTCTCTTTTTATTCTTATTTCTTACTTTTCTACAAAGTTTTATCAAGGTAAATTTTATTTAAAATAATAATATTTAAATATTATATATAGATCAAATGTAAAATTTTCTCATACAACAAATACGAAAATACAATCACAATTCTTTAATATTGTGCTGAAAAGACTTTCTTTTCTATTCATTATATCTTCTCCCTCTTTTTTGCAATCATTTTTGGGTGATCACTACTACAAACATGTCTCACTTACGTGTTCACAATATTATGAACACAAACTTATTTTACAACAAGTAGTGGCAAATCTCTTTTAAGTATTTATTAGTCGTGCGTACATTTTTTTAGTTGGTCAGCCACCCTGTATTACCGATTACCAACTCTATTGTCAATTGTTTTAAGACAGCAACCGCGCAACCACTACGTAAAAACAATAATATATATAAACATATTCCAGCGGTGGAACCTTGACCTTTTCTATCCCGCCCGGTGGTGGCATTTTTACGAACACTAATGGATACATGGCTACTGAGGGCCGCCATTTGTTGAGCCTACAAGTTTTGATTGTTTTACAAGTTAGCTATTATAATCGAGAAATCGAAACCTTACAAAGGGGTTTTTTTTTTCGCTGTGACGTATTCGAGGAAGTTGAATTGTTCAAGAAAAATACTAAAAATTTTACGGAGTGCTTAACATGATACTATTTTTTATTCTTGTGGTGGGGGCGTGGGGAAGGTAATGGTCTATAAAAGCGATGGAAGCTGCAAAGTATCATCAGAGAGAAGCTAGGAAATTGCAGGAAAGGGCTGCGATATGAATCGTCTAATCGCCGCGGTAGATATGAATAGTCCTAAACAGTGCCAAGCATGCATCCAAAAATGGAAGAATGAAGGGCGTCGTTCAACGGTACAGTTTCTTACCGTTTCACGAGGCGGTCACCTTGTCGACCACAACTCTCCCAAAGTGGAGCAGATGAAGCAGGAGACCAAGGAATCCGCTGGAGTTGCTTCATCGAGCTGGAATCGCTCCGAGGATGAAATCAATCCATCCGTCTCCCGGATCCCCGATACCTCTGGCAGCAAGATGCTTCGAACATAGTGACTTTCTCATTAGGTAATTAATCTAGGTTCAGACCGGGAAGAAAGGCTGCAAAAGGTGGCAAAGTTCTCATGCCAAGATTTAACACCGTTATTAAATCTTAGTAGAGCGAGTTTTACCATTTTTGAAGTTTTAACTGATTACAACCAAGATTAGTCACCTCCGCGTGTATCATATTACTATCTATATTATATCGCGGGTCTTGATTTGGGCTTGATCTCGTGTACATAACAAAGAAAATTGTGTTGATGTGGTTGTTGTTCTTTCACTTGGGTGTACTTGCATGTTTTATTTACGATATAATAAAGCGATTGGGGATAATCACCCGCTTTCTGTAAGAAATTGTCATTGTGAAGAGAGACATATTCGTGGAATTTCTAGGAGAGCATGTTGGTGTCACAAATCTAGTGGCAAAACAAAAAAAAAGAAGAAGAAAACACGTTCCCATGTATAAAACAGCCATAAGGCAAGAAACCTCAAAGAACCAAACAAGCAAACTATTGTGGCAGCACCATGACAACTTCATAAAACTTCAAGCGGAAAAGAAGTTTTCGTGGACCAGATGTGAGATTACCATGGCACCGCACGTCTAGATTCAACATAAAAAATACCATAAAGAAATTGGCATCTGGTCAAAGTAAGAAAACAGGAGCAAAGTTAAAGAGCATTACCTCTCCTCCTCTTTCTCTGCTCTGCCATCCTCTCTTAGAATGTCATATTGTCTGCAATTCCAACACCAAGAGAAACTATACTTCCGATCAATAAAATTGCATCTCCCATAGCCCAGATTCGGTTCATCCTCACTACCTCGACGCTCATACTCTCCAAGTCAATCCACGCAAAATGGCTATGAGAATAATGCAACAGAAGCCTATTCCCACACTTCAAAAGGGATATAGATCCAATATAATCCCACGGCAAAGAAACCTGAAACAACTTAATCCACGATTCTTAAATATTCTGACGGCGAAATTTAACTGCTCGACGGCCCCGTATCGGCATCGGTGGTAGCTAACTGCACCGTGTTTGTCGATAGCCCCATGATCAAACTTGGGCCGCCATCAGGTTTTGTTATCTGAGTTGTATATGTTTTACCAACAAAATTAGTGAATCTTCATAAAAAACAAAATTAGTGAATGAGTTATTTGATTTAGGTTTTGAATTTGAACCCTTAGAAATATAATATAGTTAAATAGTTGGTGGGGAGAACTTTGCTTTGTTGTAAGTTTGTCTTCAGCTTCATCATCATCGAGTTCGTTGCTAATGGGCTTCACAATCTTCAACAACTTATTCGGTTGCGTGAAGTTGATTCTTGCTTTGCACACATCAATTTCACGACGTTTCTTGTTAAATACAGAGAAAATTAATTAAATGACAGATATTTTTGTTACACGTGACATGTTTCTGTTGTACATAAATTGTGGTAGAACGTCGAAACGAACTTAACAAAGGACAAATTCACGAATTAATTTTCTGCTCCAATAGTTTTATTATTTTAATGTGAATTGACTAACAAATAAATCATCCATTTTAGAATTATGAACTCACGAAGTTGATCACGGAGCAGCACAAGCATATCATTTCTAATAGCTCCAACCATAAGGCAGAAGGTCGATTCATTTGTCACGAATTCTATTGTTTAGGTGGAGTAACAAAATCCTGTCTGATGCAACTGATAGCTGATAAATGTGCTGAGCCATATTCTGGAAGAAAAAAAAACAAATAAACTGGTCTATAACTTCTTAGTATAACCATCGACCGACTTCAGGTCATTGGGCAGTAAGCCATCAGCTGGATCAGAAATCTCTCGGCACTCAAACTAACCGGTGCAATCTCCACATTATAAGTTAAAAACTACATGGTTCCCATTCCTATTTTCCCCACGAAGGGCATTCCTTTTTTGAAATGATAGTATTTAAGTATTATACTTTATACTCCCCTTTCCTTGTCACTAGGTACTGTTCATCAACAAAGCGCGTATAATTTTTCGCTCCAATATTGTCATTCAAGTAAACAAAGGGAAATGACCTGTAGGTTGCGTTATAATTCTAGCATATGTTTTTTATAGGCAGATTAAAACCGAGGATGATGCATTTCCTCTTTTTTAAGGTAAGAGTCCTGCCGAGTCCATGTTATATGCCGGTGTCATTGTACCATCTAACAATTAAAATAGGTATTACTCGGACATCGGTACAGACATTACCAGTGATAATTATAAAATCAATGTTGAGCGGAAACCAGGCATTTTATAAGAAGAAGCAACGAACGCGTTTGCCCATTGCCAGCAAACAGTTCTTCAACACTGACCATCTACCTAGTATAAACAAATCAATATTGAGGATGCATTTTTTTTAGTCTCAAGTTCCAGGAAGCTGCGTCTCTAGATCTTTAGGCCCCAAAAGTCAACTTGCCAAATAGAGTTGGGAAAATAACAATGTTAAAGAAAGACCTTGTCTGATTCAAAGCAAGTTTAAAGTTTTACTTGAAAATGCAGATGAATATGAGCACAGATGTTCTTACTTTGCCTTCCGAGTTCTGATTGTATCTGGTGCATTAGTGACGGTATAACCGCACTCAGTTCTTACTTCAGCTTATTGTACTAAATTTTCGGTTGCCTCCTAGTTGGTGGGAGGCTCTGTGATTGCAGAATGGGCAGGGCTGTAGATGGAGGAGGCGAATCCATCGTCGTCGAGATCGATGAACCTGGCCGCCCTCAACTCCTACTAGACCAAGGTTAGCATCCCATCTCTCTGATGCATTTACATTTTTTTCTGTACATTAGTGTTTATGCTGGCAACTTCTGCTATTGCCGTTTCAGCGACGATCCGAAGACGATTGAAGCTGCATCAGGCGGCAGTAAGAGGAGACTGGACAACTGCGCGAGGCATCTACGAGGCTAACCCGCAAGAGATTGCTGCTGAGATCACCGGACGAAGGGAGACTGCTCTTCACGTTGCAACTCTAGCAGAAAAGACCGAGTTTGTGAGAAACTTGGTTGGTTAGATGAACAATGACGATTTGGCCCGTCGGGATGCAGATAACAATACAGCATTTTGCCTTGCTGCTTTAACCGGGAAAAAGGAGATCGCCCAGATCATGAGAGCTAAGAATCCTAACCTGGGAATCATCCGAGGCAGAGGCAGAATTCTACCAGTTCATATGGCTGCATTTTCAGGACACAGGGAAATGGTCGAGTTTCTGTCTAGGAAACTCGACTATGAACAATTGGATCATCAGGATCATCGAGACTTGCTCGTCGGATTGATCGATTCAGATATGTTCGGTACCTACTCTTAATCCATGTTTACTACTTATAGTTAGTAATTAATGAAAACTAGGCACTTACTTGTCTACATTCTTCATGCCATGTAGATATTGCATTAGATATGATAGCTGCCGATGGCGGAGAATATCTGGTTACTCTCAAAGACAGATACGAAGAGACGGCTTTGTGCGCGATAGCTCGAAAGCCTCACATGCTCTCAATCCATCGATCTTCAATCGACTTATGTTAGTCCATTGTATACTTGCAATATGATTTTACTTTTCTGATTGTATTGGAACATATCAGACTTAGTCCCTCTCAGTTCTAGGTTCCAAAGATGTCCAGAAGAAGAAGGCGCGCGAGCTACTTTGGCGCATATGAGAGAGGCTGGATTGCAGTAGAGAACGGGAACGTCGATTTCTTGCGCATCCTTATCGAATGCTATCCTGATTTAGTGACGAAAACGAACGAGGAGGGGCATACTATATTTCATGCTGCTGTTCTGCATCGTCAAGCCGAAATCTTTGAGCTCATACACACCATAGGATCGTTGAAGAAAGTGATAGCAATGTTCATAGACAAGAATGGAAATCACATGTTGCATTTGGCTGCTCAATTGGCGCCTTTACATCGGCTCGAATCGATACCGGGAGAAGCTCTCCAACTTCAACATGAGCTATTGTGGTTTCAGGTGAGGTCATCTCCTAGACGGTGGTTCATCCTTTATTCAGATGGCAAACAAGGAAAGATTATTTTGACTAAAATTTGCCGCTGTGTTGATCAAAATTGAAGGAAGTTGAGGGAGTGGTGGGATCACGGCTGGCACAAGAGAGAAACCTCTTGAACAACCCGCGGACACCGCGCGAAATATTCATCGACAAGCACCAAAAGATGATCAAGAAAGGAGAGGCATGCATCAGAAACACAGCCAGTTCCTGCATAGTGGTGGCCGTCCTAGTGGCCACCGTGGTTTTCGCAGCCGCCTATACAGTTTCGGGAGGAACCGATCAGAATACCGGATACCCCATGTTCGTGCACGACATTTCGTTCAAGATCTTTGCAGTTGCAGACGCGGTATCCTTCGTCTCCTCTGCTACATCGGTGTTGGCATTCCTGTCACTTCTCACGAGCACGTACGCGTTGGAGGACTTCGTCCAGTCGATCCCTGCCAAGTTGATGCTCGGACTCGCGACCCTTTTCGTATCGATGGCATCCATGATGGTAGCATTCGTGACTGCATTCTTCATGTACTTCAAGCAGCACCGCGCGTACCTCAAGTACGCAGTCCCGATGGCTGTAGTCTCCTTCATTCCTCCCTTCCTGTTCCTGTGGCTCCACAGACATCAGTTCATCACCATGATCAAGTTCACGCCTTATAAGCCTAAGCACAAGTGCGGGACTCCGGGAGCCAACCTGCCCCAGTGCCCCATCTGCATTGACTACTGGCTCAAAGACGGCCGTCCATCCGGGGACTACCTTATAGTTTCTAGAGATGGCCACATTCCAGGGGCTCCTCATCCCGGACGACAGCTCAGCCCGACGCGAGCACGAGCACGAGCCTCGAAGCCAAATGGATAGGATCGATGGTGAGATCCGACTCTTGAGGAGACAGAACGACCAGGTTATTGCACAGATTGAGGCCACCAAGAAAGACATTATTAGTGAGATTCAGGACCTCCAACCTTGGCGTAAACCAGCCCGTTTCTAGTAATTTCATTGTGATCCCTCATCCATGTCAAGTGACAATGTACAAATTATTAATTTTTCAATAAAACTTATGAGAAAGAATGTCTGGAGTCCACAAAAGGTCAATGTTGTTCATCTCCAAACAGATACTGATGCAAAATCCCGCCAACGATGCGATGAGACTCGTCCACAAAGCAATGTGATCCATTATTTTGAGATTCGCATAAGTCCCCCAATCGTGGTCGTCCACGAGACTATATTCCTTTCCGCATCCTCAGATACCCAGCAAGCAGGGAATCACAGCTGGCCAAACTTCTCTCTGACATACCACTGAACAGCTTGTGCGCGGAACCTATCCCGCAGGGACATGTATGATCCACATCCGCCGGGCCCCCGGTAATCGGCGGTGGGTGGGCCCATTATCCAAAATCTGGATTCTCGTCACAATAGTTGGTTTTTAGGCTCCTTTTGTTTAATTTGAGAAAAAGGTTGCTTCACAGATGTATAGTAAAACCTCGGTACGATGATATTAATTCGGACCTAAAAAACCACTTTTCATAGGTTGGAGAGTAAATTTTTTTCCTTAAAAAAATATTGAAATCGTATTTTTGAACAATAAATACATAAATATCAAACTTTTGTCTACATTTAAGTCGCTTAAAATCTCGGCTTATATCATTATTGAAATGTTATACTCGATTGAGACATTTTCTTTCGACAAGACTATCTTCACGGTGAATATTTTAAAAATAATTGAGAAGATGAATGAAGATATCAAATTTATCAAACAAAAGTAAGTCTAGCACAAATTAGAATTTTAAAATATTTTTTAAATTCGTAAAGTATGTTAAAATATATGTATTTATTCAAAAATATCAATTTATGCGAAAATTGTAACCAGTATCTAGCAATAAAAATTTCTGAAAAAAAATAAGTTATTATAAAAGAGGGGTTATAAAATTTCAACACTATCTTTAATTTATGACCGGAAATTTTTATCAAATTAGAAATTATCACTTTACCTTAAATCATTTTATAGATGCTTTACTATATTGCAATATACAAGGACAACACTCAACTTCAACTTCAACTTCACTTTTTTTCTTCTTCGCGAATTGATATATATAGTACGGCCGACCAAAATTAATTTTCTGATGTTTTTCTAGTAAATCGTGTGAAGCACCACTATTATGTGACTTTAAAATATTTGATTAAATGATAGAAAATTTTCAAATTGACATTTTCAATTTTTAATATTTTTTAGACAAAAAAATATTAAGTATTATTAAGTTAAAATTTTAAAATAAATTTAAAAAATATGAAAATTTTACTACAAGAGAAAAAATAGATTTTTTCTGATTTGTTTCAACATATAATTTCAAACAAAAAAATTCCTAACTATACTTGGTGGTATTTCTAACCCAAAAAATTACTTTATTACTGGAATGTCAATTGGAAAAGATCTATTACTGTGGCGAACATTTTGATATCAAAGGTACCAAGTGTGCAAATAGACAAAATCGAAAAGTACAATAGTTGATGGATCCAATATAAATGTGATAACTCATTAATGATGTATTTAAAAAATATTAAATAATTTTATTTGTACTATCTATATGCAAGCCTATTTTTCTGGCACAACTCATTGCACAGCCACCAAGAAAGACATTATTAGTGAGATTCAGGACGTCTACTTGAAATTACGATATTATTAATTACAAGTATGATAAACTTGCCTTAAAGTTTTGGTCCAATACAGAGCGAGTTCACAAGACCAGTTATTATTGCGGAATTAATATATACCAAATTGGACAAGGACAGCACTCAACTTCGGCTTTACTTTTTCTTTCCGAATTAATATACACCAGGAGAAATGATCAATGATAAAATTGCCGGGTAATAACACTAGTTAAACTTGTAATGCTTCGGGCACTAAGCACACAATTAACAGACAAAAGGATAGGGAGTTAGGAGTAGCATTATGGACTGGTATTATAGTACGGCCGACCAAAAATTAATGTAATTTTTCAGGAAACCATTTCTATATTGCAATTTGATGGACCCACTGGGAAAGCAGATACCTTAATCTTTCTTGTCAACCAAAGCTACTTTCTCATATGTACGAGCACAAATGTCACTACACCGAGTTTCAACATAGTTGTATTCTTAAAACCTGAACTCGACACGGATATAGTCGTTTAATCTATGCACTCGATGTTACATGAATGGAAAGGGAACTAAATGAACTCTGGAACAGAAAATTGTTGCAGATCATGAAACCCGTCTCCCAGGAAGAACAAGTCATCGTCCAAGTGACTAAGACCGTCCCACGAGAGGACGTAATCCGTGCTACCAACCCATTGTCTTAAGAAATCTTCTCGGAGTATAGAAGGCGAGTCCCAAAGAGAAGGGTCAATGATAGATTCTTCAACTGACCATGAGGAGCCATAAGAAGTAGAGGACGCCTCGTTGCATGGGGGCCCTAGGTCCAAGGCGCCACACAGCATTTCATAGTCCTTCAATATTTCCTCACCATCTTGCCCTTGATTCTCTTCAATGTTAAGATGATCATTTCTTACATGATCAACCACTAGAGACATGGTCTCGGGCACGGCCTCAACCCGCTCTGAACTTTGCTCATCACCGGTGCTCTTACCGGAACTAGTATTATCATGGAGACACTGATGATCAGCCTTGTCATGGCTTGGAGTGGTGCCAGCTTCTGCACTGTGATGATCTATTGGCTTGTGGGTCGCGGGGTCCACTCCAAGTTGCTTCAGCCTCTTCTTGATCCTAGTGTTCCAATGATTCTTAATCTCGTTGTCCGTCCGACCGGGAAGATGTGATGCAATTTTGGACCACCTGCAAAAATGTCCTCAACACCAGTACGAAAAGACCCATTGCAAAAGCCGTCAACGCTCGACTCTGGATCAGTCATTACCTGTTTCCCAGACGTGAATGAAGCTCGATTATCTGGTCCTCTTCCATTTCGGTGAAACCGCCTCTCTTAAGGTCCGGCCTCAGATAATTAATCCACCTCAGCCGGCAACTCTTGCCACATCTTAGCAAACCTGCAGAGAGAGAACCAAAATGCTGACCATTTTAATTATATCTCATAAATCTACTTAATTTTGACTCACAATGTGACTAACGTCGTTATAAAAATGAATTGGCAGAGCCGCTCCCTAAATAGGGCTCGATAGTGCTTGTCTAAAAATTGCAACCTGCAAGCTTGGGAACCACTCTCCAGCAGTGAATACCATTGGTTAGAATGAAGCAGGTAAGCTTGTGATCTTCCTCAATTGTCCATGGACCTCTTTTCAATCCAACCTTGTCACAACAGGGTTGCCTTCCCATTTCGCTCAAGAGCTTCACAAGCTAGAGAATTGCTTTTTCTTATTTTGTGGAAATGGTAGAGCATTAGTAGTGAGCACTAAAAGTGAAAGGATGAGGAAGGTTTGCTTTTATATAGAGTGGGACTTATATTCCAATCAAAGATGCTGCCACATCACTCATGCAATAAAGAAATGAGCAAGATGTTGTTTTAGAGGGGGAATTTCATGATTGAAGGAGAGAAGCATTTGAGAGTGATGGCCAAAGTTTTTTCTAAAGCTAATTTTTTACATCAATTACTTATACTATTCAAACTATTAACTTCTATCAAAATTTTCTACATTTTATGTTATTAGGTCAAATACCTTTTGTCGAAAATAAGAAAACCATGTAATGCGTAAATCATGAATGCAATGTTTTACTATAACTATAGGTTTCGAATTCACTTCATAAAAATATAATCGTCTTAAAATTCGCTATGAAATGATTTGCCACTTTCATGGTCTATATGGTTCGGAAGAAAACTCGAAAATCTGGTAAATGTTAATGTTAAGAATTCAGCAAGAGAACAAACGCGCAAAGAATACAGACACAAGATATAACGTGGTTTGGCCTAATGCCTACATCTATGGAGAGAAATGAGAACTTTTATTGATGGATCTGAGTCACAAAGCCTTACAAAGCTCTTGGGTAACATGTCTTTATATAGAGGCAAACTCTTGTATATCAAGTAATCTATTTAGCTCGAATTAGGAGTCTGAAACAAAACAGAAAAATAATTTCTCTTTTACTTATTCCTCGCCAAACTCAACAATCTCCACCTTGGCGAGAAATCATACCGTGGACAAACCATGAAACTCCATCCAAACTTCAACAAAACTCCACCTTGAAGAAACACCGTCCCATGAAGAGATGAGATCTTACAAGCCCAATCCGACTCCACCATTCCACCTCGGACCGTAGATATATCACCATCAATAAGACCATCTCAACTTTCTCATCACCTTTGTTCAATCACTTGGAGCCAGCTCCCAAGCTCGAGCTTTCGAGCTTTCGAGCTTGCTTGGCGTCTTCCCTCCAACCTCTATTGAATTCTAACTAGCAAGTCCACATGCCGAAGCAACTTTGCAATCAATAGACGCGCCCTCTATTTTTCGGTCAACCCCATGCTCTGCAACCTCGAACTACTTTTTCGCTGGACCTTTTTACCTCAAACCAATGCTACTTGCCATAGCATACAACTGGCAACCTTTTGTTCTACTAAGTAGAACCCTCGACATACCCCGAACTCCACTGTTTGACCTTGAGTGAGATACCCGATTTGCATGTGGTGCTACCAACGGCTTCGCATTCTCCATGCAAAACCTACCCAACACCTTTGACATGCACGTGCCTTTAGACAACCATAGCGAGAACTTGCTAACTTTGTCTCCACGAATCCCAACTCCACTCAAACCATTCATGTCAAGCCTTCGCTCCATCACAGAAGAGCTTTTCTCCCCTCCATCAGAATCCAACAAGGTGACTCCACCTACAACCGTGTTCTCCACTAACATGTAGGTATTTCTAGCATCCCTTTCACCCTTCATCACCAACACAGCATCCTTCTCCACCTCAATTAGTCCGCCTACGACCTTATAACAGTACCCACTATAATCCAAGGTATCTAATGAGATCAAATTTCTCTCCAACTTTGGAACATGCCTAACTCCACACAACTTTCTCTCAATACCATCCCACATCTTGATTCAGATATCTCCTATGGCATCAATTCTACAAGTAGAACTATCACCCATAGTCACCATACCTGAATCAACGAACTTGTAGGTGTCAAACCACCCTTTCTTGGGCGTCATGTGAAAGGAACAAACACTATCCAAAATCCAGGAATCAGAATGCTTTGGACTTGACAAAACAGAAAGAAGATCACCATCCGACCCGTCCGAATATGAGGCCACATTCACGGAACCCGATCCTTTTTCCTCGCGATCCCGAGTTCTTCTCGGACAATCCTTTTTTATGTGTCTTTTTTTTCGCACTCAAAGTAATTTCCTTTGAACCTCCTCGACCTCGATCTGGATCCTTTTCTATCTTCACTACGACCACCATGGCTACCCCTCAGAACTAGCCTTTCTACTTGTTCATCGCTAGTTTTTCTCCTTTGATAAAATCCTAGTAGAGCACCTGTGATATCTTCCAACACCAGGGACTCCTTCCCCAAAGTTAGAGTTGTAACCAAATTTTCGTAGGAGTCCGGTAAGGAATTCAGGAGCAACAATACTTTGTCTTCTTCCTCCAACTTCACATCAACCTTTCTCAAGTCGCTCACAAATTGACTGAAAATATTAATGTATTGGCTCAAATCTGAGCCCTCCTCCATCTTGAGCCCGTACAATCTTGCTCAAAATAAAATTTGTTCGACAAAGACTTAAACATATACCTTGCCTCCAATTTCTTCCATACCTCAACTGGTGACTCCTCATCCATGACGTGATACATCACATCGTCCGCCAAGCACAAACGAATTGTCACCACCGCCTTGACCTCCATCTCCTTCCACTCTTTCTCCTCAATCTTCTCAGACTTCTTCTCCGAGAGCGCGATGACCATCCCTTGTTGCACGAGGAGATCCTTGACACGCCTTTGCCATAACCCAAAATTTGATGAACTATCGAACTTCACAAGAGCAAACTTCGCGTCATGATCCGACATCCTTCAACCTTAGCTCTTGATACCACTTGTTAAGAATTCAGCAACTAGAGAACAAACGCGCAAAGAACACAGACACAATATATAACGTGGTTCGGCCTAATGCCTACGTCCACGGAGAGAAAGGATAACTTTTATTGATGGATCAGAGTTACAAAGTCTTGCAAAGCTCTTGGGTAACATGCCTTTATATAGAGGCAAACTTTTGTACATCAAGTACTCTATTTAGGTCAAATTAGGAGTCCAAAATAAAACAGAAAAATAATTCATCTTTTACTTATTCCTCCCCAAATTCAACAGTTAAGATAGCGGGTGATTTCGACGTAAATGAAAATGGCGAAAGGAAATATATTATTGCCAACACCCTTGTTGGAGACAAATGAAATGAAAAAGAAATGTGCAGGGAGAAAAGCAGCAACACCAGAACTTTGTTACTTGGTTAAATTGATTCCATTGACTAAACTATCAAAGGGTATCTTCTCTCTTATTGGCTCCTGCTCGTGTCAGCCCAAGAGAATTATTAACTTGACATGGTTTTTGTTAAGATTACTTTGGTCCCGGGAAAGCTGGCCAGTTTTGTCCTTGTGGGGATTTCTTTTAGGGCGTTGTTGGGAATAGAAGATGCCTTTCTTTATATGAACCTGACGCCGTTGATGGAAGTGTCACTTGGAGTGGAAAGTAATGAACACCTCCACTAGCCACAGACCATCACCAAGCCCATAGTTTTATAAATTACAACAAGGGTGTCAATTTTTTTTTGTGAAAATCGGTATTGAGATTCGAAGATCATTATCGATCTCTACTTAGCATTAGTTTACAACAATGATATTTTTTCATACGCAAGATTTGAATACAAAATATTAAAAAATAATCTAATTCACTTATTATTTAGACCAACTTCATAATAAGGATGTCCATTTGATTTTCATGAGATGTTAATTGAAGGATTCATAGTCAATTTATATATATATAAATTGAGTATGAAAGTGAAAATTTTACTAATTTATTTGGTAAAATATTTGAATCGAATATAGAGATTTTACTTATCAAAACATATAGTAAATTATTCTTATATATCCAAACTTCGTCGCGATAGACTTTGTCCAAATAGTTGTGTTATGAAAACTCAAATAATTGCCCTAAGACTTTGTCACTGTGTTGCCTTGAGAAATTATTTCTTATATTCAATGAACTATAAAACTCTAGCTTCGTGGTTAGATGAACAGATCTCTTTTACCAACTCGGGTCGAACTTTTGCTCAGCTACATAACTTGAAAGTTTAAGGGTTATCTCAAATGCATCCTCCAAATAAATTATCTTGTATGAAGATACGAATTAAATTAATAATTCAAATTTTATCTTTTTTTACATGTTATACAAATATTCATTGAATTGATTAATTTATACTTGATTCGGTAGTTATGACTATAAAGTGAGGTAAAAAATAAATATATATATCATAGGAGCATAGTGTGCGACCTTGGTTGTTGAGGTTGACTCTTCCTTGGTTCCACTTGTATTGGTCGATATGTCTCACGTGACCACCTATTTATCCATCCTAACTAACAGTTTCTTGAGCATGATTAGAAGATACAGATACAACGCACATGAAAATAAGAAAATCGTATAACTGATGTCTATCCAAACATGCCCTCACATTAGACTTTTATTATATATTTTTTACCACTCCACCTTTAGCTTGCCTAAAAAAAACCTTTAGCTTGCCTCGATGTATATATCAATGACTTAAAAATGATTAGTTTACTCTGATGTACTTGTTCATGTGTGCTAATAAAAATTAGTAGAAAATTACTGCGGACACATGGTACACATCTGTGTCAGATTTCACGCTAGGTATCTAGCATGCCAAAAATGAAGTTAGAGTGGCATTACTTTAGTTATAGAAAGTTTCGATAAAGATACATAAGATCACACTTTTAACTTCCCGAAATGAACAATCCCAAAGATATATAAACCATCTTCCACATTTCTAAAATAAATAAAACCTAATCATTACCTCGAAGCTGACGCGGAATGCCAGTAACTATTACGCGAATATTCCCCGCGTGGTCCTTTGAAGATACATCAACCTGCTATTGGATGCGCAGTAGAACAAGTTTCAATAATTTAAGGCCGATAAATTGGGATCCAAATAATAAAAAATTTTAATTTTATTAAAAATATTTTAAATTAAATCTTATAAATGAAAAAAATATCATTGAAAAGTCATTTCTAAATAAAACATAACATTAAAAAGAATTGGACCGGTACCAACAAGTAGTTAATGACAGTGGAAAATAATTGTTTTAGATTAATCAAGAGATCAAAAATTTGAATTAAAAATATAACACTATTAAATACTTGTCAAAAAAAATTATCATTATTTTAAACTCGAATATAAATTAACCATTTGAAATTTGATGTGCTCTGGTATTAAATTTTGTTACACCTTTGAGATTCAACGCTCTCGAGCAAGTTGAAGTCTGCGCACTCGAGCAAGTTGAAGTCTGCGCATTCTTTCACCATACAACATTTGTTTATTCTCATCTTTACAGTAAAGTTTTTATTTTCCAACGTTAGTAACAAATCCCTATTACCAAGGTGTGCCACTTTTCAGTTTTACAGAAAGAAAAAAAAGGTTTCTCTCTTTTTAGTGTACTATTAAAACCCATTAAAGAAAAACATCAAGAACGGAGCCACGTTGTTTATCTAGGATAGTGATCCCCATTATGTAATGTTATTGTATGAAAAAAGTGCATGCATCAATTCATAATAAATTTAACTAGAAATATAAATTCGGAAATCGCAGTTGCTTTAGAGTGGATAATTAGTTTGTTAGTCTTTTTTTGATGTAGCTTGCATCTTGATTAATCAGTTTATTAGATTATATCAGGATGCAAAGTGATTTAGAAAAGAAAAAAAAAGCGAACTTGTTGAGTATATGTCAAAGGTTTTTATATAATATTCTCAATCTGGCTCAGGTGGTAAAGAGTAAGGCGAACAATTTCAAGTTTAGAGCCGATGAGCCGATTTTTTTTTTTCGTTTGACAATATGTTTGCAACAGCTTGTATTTTTCTCGACACGAACTCAAGAGAATCCGAACAGAGGAATATGGAATCTTAAATAGAAAATGATATTTAAGTGTCGGTTCAATAGGATCTTAGCTGCAGTAGAAGTACCATACGAGGATTCTAAGCTACACGACATGGCTCCTATGAAGCTGACTTGAGAACCACCAAGTATTTCCTGTTTCCTAATAGGATCTGTTGATTAGTACATCAAATTGATCCTAAGAGCCACTATTCCATTGCGTCTTCTATCTTCGTGAGCATCTGTATCATGATTACGAAACATTATACTAACCAATTAGTATTTAGATCTACTAATAAAAGAGTTATTTCAGTTTAACTAAAAAATTTCGAGTTTAAGCATTTATCAATGTAACATTGTTAAGTTAAATATTTGTGGTAAAATTTTATCATTTTTCTAAATTCTTATCTGATTCAGACTTGGATTTTAGTGGGTTTCCAAACATCAGGTAATAAAAAAAGGGCAAATTACTCTCAAGACCATGACCTTTGGTCACCCTAACCCTAGGGTCCCTGACTTTTAGAAAATGATTATCCTATCCTTAAGTTTTGATGATAATAGATTCTCGGGTCCCTGGCTGACGTCATCAGTTCTTTTTTTTGTTTTTTAATCATAGAAATGACCAAAATACCCTTAATTTTTGGCCAAGAATACCAACAACCAAAAACCAACCAAAAAATAAGATCAAACTAACCAAAATCAAGAACACAACTAAGAACATCAAAAAAAAAAATACTCGAAACCCAGAACAAAGGGAACACTAAGAACCTCCGCCCTCCCTCCAACAAAAAAATCGAGGCCAAACGACGCCGCCTCGCTCTCCTCCTCCGCCCTCCCTTCCGATCTCCGCCAAACCCTAGCCCGACTCTTCCAGCTCGTTCCCCTCACTAATCCCCATAAGGCCGAAGATGACCCTGTCCTCTGTGCTTCCTCTAAACCCCTTTCCTCTCTCCGACAAATAAGTACGACACGGACGTGACGACGGGGAGGCTGTTTCAAGTGGAGTACGCGATGGAGGCAGTGAAGCAGGGCTCCGCCACGATCGGGCTGAGATCCAGGAGCCACGTGGTTCTCGCATTCGTAAACAAGTCCAATTCCGAGCTCTCCTCCCACCAGAAGAAGATCTTCAAGGCCGACAACCACATCGGCGTCGCCATCGGCGGTAGTTCTCTCCCGCTACATGAGATCTGAGTGCATCAACTATTCCTACACCTACAAGTCCCCTCTCCCCGTCGGCCGACTTGTCGTCCAGCTCGCCGACAAGGTTCAGGTTCTTCCCCGATTCTGTGCCCTAATTTCTAGATTCGGCGTAGTTTTTATGTGACTTGAATTGCTTGTTTTGGCTGTTGAGACCGAAGTGAGTTCTCGGAGCTAGAGTTTTTCTAGGGATTTTTAGGTTTCGTTAGAAATCATACAATGTGCGACTCTCTTAACTACGAAAGCCTTGCTTGATTTGCAAATGTCGTTTCTAATTGTTGCCTTGACGCTGCTAGTAATTTTGGTTCATCGACTTCGTTTAGTTTGACAGTCTCTCAGAAGTCACTACGGTTCTTAGTGTCCCCTTTGTTCTGGGTTTCGAGTGTTTTTTTATTGTTCTTGATGTTCTTGATTTTAGTCAGTTTGATCTTATTTTTGGATTGCTTTTTGGTTGTTGGTGTTCTTGGTCAAATGTTAAGGGTATTTTGATCATTTCCATGACCAAAAATGAAAAAGAGCCAATGACGTCAGCCAGGAATCTGAGAGTCTATTATCATCAAAACTTAAGAATAGAATAATCATTTTTCAAAAGTCAAGGACTCTAAGAATAAGGTGACCAAAAGTTAGAGACTTAAGAATAATTTGCCCTAAAAAAATCATACTAAACCTTTTGGCCTAAGGCCTCTATTATTTCGTAACTCTATAAGTGACAAAATGAAACTTGGGGAAATGGTATAGTATCCGTGTAAATATATTCCGGTGAAATTCTATGTAACAGCTTTCAATAAAAATTGTAAGTATAGAGTTTATTTATCAAGAGGGAATTCTATTATAAATATTATTCTTTATGAAATTTTACTTATACAAAAGTATAGAGATTATTTTTGTACGAACCGTGCGAGACGCTTAGAACTTTTCCAAGAAAGACTGAGCCATATTAAAGAGAGTAAATACTATTCGATTTTCTTCTCGCTATGTATGTTCGATACAGAGTTGCCGATTTCGGTCGATGAGTCCACAAACACGGTTGAGCAACGAATTATAGGATAATCAGACTTAACAAAAAAAAAGGATAATCGACTAATTTGCTAGTGCATTTTCTAGAGTAATGAAATATTTTTATTTGTCATCTACTCTATTAAGAAAATGTATCTTGTCCGCGTAGGATAATGAAGATGGTTAACTTCGAAGCTTAGGCGAAGTAGTAACGATCGTATCACATTTAATCATAAGGACTAATAAGTCTGATTTTTCGATTTGTAATAATCCAACACAGATTGTATCAAGGGACTGGAAAAGAACTTTGTACTCATGGCGTTATCGACGATACTTTTTCCCTACTATCGTTTTTTCTCATAAAATTTTTCGCATTAGAGTTCTAATGAGAACGGCGACCGCGAGATTACGAAAAAATTTTACTTTTAAAGAAAAGGTTTGTTTTCTCAAAACTCAAGTATTAATTAACTAAAAATTGAACCTCATAATATATTATCAAATAATAGAAATTTATTAGTTGTTTCCCAAAACAAAATGTTCCCACCTAACATAGTGTTGCCTAGATCAGCTCTAGTTCGGAGTAAAGAGCGTGGACTTCATCATGTTGAAAAACTGACCGTGAAGAAAAACGAACAGTGAGGGAGGAAACAAGGAAGCGACGGCCACCGGAATGCCGTACTTGAGGTAGACATGATCCTGCTTGAAGTACATGAAGAACACGGTGACGAAAGCTACCATCATGGAGATTAGAGATACGAAAAGGCTTAAGAACCCCAACAGCAACTTGGTCGGGATCCACCAGACAAATTCCTCCAATGCATAAGCGCTCGTGAGAAGGGACAAGAAGGTTAATACCGATGTCACCGAGGAGACAAGGGATACAGCGACAGCCACCGCAAAGATCTTGAACGAAATGTCATGCAGGAACATAGGGTACCCGGTGGCCTGATCCGGACCTCCGGCCACCGTGTAGGCTGCTGCGAAAACCACTGTCGCGACGAGGATAGCGACCAGTATGCAAGAATCAGCGGTCTTTTTGACGTGATCCTCTCCTTTACGGATCATATCTTTGTGGTTCTCGATAAATATTTGACGCGGAGTTTGTGAGTTGTTTGAGTAAATATTCCTCTCTTTTGCCAGTCGTGATCCCAGCACTTTCTCAACCTCCTTCAATTTTGATCAAGACCACAAAGTTTCAGTTAAATTCATATGTTGGCAGTTAATTACGATTAGGAGATGGCCTCACCTTAAACCAGAGAAGCTCATGTTGCAGTTGGAGAGCTTCTCCTGATATAGATTGAAGTCGATGCGAAGGTGCCGACTGAGCAGCCAAATGCAACATGTGATTCCCCTTTATGTCTATGATTTCTGCTATCATATTCTTCATCGATCCTATGGTGTGTATGAGCTCAAAGATTTCACGTTGACGATGC
This sequence comes from Hypericum androsaemum, assembly GCA_963995505.1. Lineage (NCBI taxonomy): Eukaryota > Viridiplantae > Streptophyta > Magnoliopsida > Malpighiales > Hypericaceae > Hypericum > Hypericum androsaemum. The sequence continues at coordinate 1,014,557 of OZ023183.1, read as the reverse complement.
AGAATAGCAACATGGAATATGCTATGTCTCTCCTCGTTGGTCTTGGTCACTAAATCGGGATAGCATTCGATAAGGATTCGCAGGAACTCAACATTCCCGTTCTCTACCGCGACAAATATGGTGCGCCATCCGTCTCCAACCACCTTCATGATTTGTGCTTCGTTCATAATCGCCATCTTCTCCCAGATACGTTCGAGTAGCTGACGCGCCTTCGTCTTGACGGATTTGGAACCTGGAACTACGAGGGACCATGTTCCAATTAACCCAGTTGAAGAATTACGAGGGGAGATAGAGAGTACTAACATAAGCAGGCGAAAAAGCCACTCTTTGATAGCATTTGAGGCTTCCGAGCTATTGCAGACAAAGCTGTCTCTCCGTAAGTATCTTTGTCAATGAGCAGATCTTCTCTGTCTTTAGGTAGTATCTCCAATGCAATATCTGCCGAGCGTGCAAAATCCAGGTAAGAACCTTATTTTCCATATTAATAAACAAACCCGTCACACACCATTGCCGCTTTTAAAACTATATACGCGTAAATTAAGGGATAACAAAGAAAAAAAGTTACCAAACATATCGGAATTGATCAATCCAACGAGCAAATCTCGGAGATCCTGATCATTCAGGAAGTCGTGATTGATTCTCCAGTACAGGAATTCGACCATTTTCCTGTGGCCTGAAAAAGCAGCCGTTTGAATCGGTAGAATTCCTTCAATCGTTCGCTGCTCGGCCAGGTCAGAATTTTTATCTATTATAACCTGGAAAAAATCATATGATGACACTCGGAAAAGTACCCGGTCCGGAAAATCAATATCCAAGGCGAAGGCGAAAACGATCGTGGAAATAAGGAGAAGTTATTTTGTCTATGGGATAAAAAAGTAAAGTAGCAAAATTTGGCTATTAGGCCATAATTAGGTATAAGTATTGCGAATTAGATGATTTTGGAACTGAAACTTTATATAATTTAATATCCTTACAAATTGTAATCATAAAGTTATATGAAATTTTACTTATTAAAAAAAAAAACCTGGGCAAGCTCCTTTTTCCCGGTTAAGGCAGCTAGGGAAAGTGCCGTTCGTTTTTCTATATCCATGTTTGCCAAATCGTCTCTGCTCATTATATTCACCAGCTCTCTAACGAACTTGGTCTTTTCTGCAAGAGTTGCAACGTGAAGAGCGGTCTCCTTACGTACCGTGAGTTCGGCATTAATTTCTTCCCTGTGATCCCTAAAAATGGGTTCTGCTGCTTTCCAGTCTCCTTTGACCGCCGCTTGATACAGCTTCAATCGTCTTTTCATTGTCTCTGGTCATAGATAATCATCACCGTTAGGATTTACCTAAAATGTCTCTGGTAATCACCGGTAAGATTTACCTAAAATTCTAATCCGTTTTTTATTATATAGAATATTGGGTTGTATAGACCCAAGATTTAAGCAATGACATAGTTAATGGAGTTTGTTGTCTTGCTTTAGTCAATGACATCGTCTAGGCACGAGATTTAAGCGGGGGACGTAGCCTCGCTTATGGCTATGTATATTATATTATATTGTAACGCTATGTGATCCGACCAACTGTTTTCATAAAACAACACGAGCATTTTTTAACATGTTGTTTTCTCACTCGCACGTATCCCAAAAATTTTTCAGAAATTATCCATCCTAATACTACTCTAGGTCAATGACATGTAACTTTAAAATTTTCTGAAGATATGTGCTAGAAAAGAAGGTATGGATAGTGATGATCGTCTCGATCCCGTGAATGCAAATATTTTAATCTAACTGTGTGTCTTCTATTTTTTTTAATCTCTTGCTACTATATATTATGAGTATTCTAAAATTAATGTTTATGATTCTCTTGTCCCAGCAATCTCAAGTTCAAAGGAACACTTCAACAAGTTGCCACTATGAACACTAATTTACAGTCTTATGTAATGAAGTATCAAGGACGAGGAGTGATAACCTTCGTCTAGTTGGTTCTGGACTTGAGAGCTAGCAGGTGAGCCAATCTGGATAGATGAATGATGGCTTCCTCCTCCTCCGACCGCAGCTCCGGCCATCCTGAAATGAGTCTCCTGCCAGCTACAAGACAGCTGAAAACTTAGTATAACAATTAACAAGATAAAACCTCTGTGCTAATTATTTATCTTCGTTTCAAGTCTTTTCTTTAACATTGTTATTTTCCCTGATCATGTTCATCTGTCATTTTCTCCATTTTAAGCTTGTTTGTTGCATCCAATTGAGACAATGCCTTTCTATAACTTGAACAAGTCATGTTTATCGGCCATTCTCAACTTGTTTTCATTTAAAACAAGGTATTTCTTTATCCGACAAGTTGTCATTGATTAGTAATCTGGTGGCACTGTCTCTGGGAGGTTGAGAATATTTTCCTGGTTGCTATAAAAAATTGCTACGTAACATCACCAAGGGCTGTTATGTATGAAGCCAGACGAAAACACTAGGTACTATTTTTTTGATAAGTAAAAAAACATACTAGGTACGACTTCTTAGTTGAAGAAGATCGGTAGCTGACAATGTGCAAATTAACGTGTTGCTTCTTCTTCAAGTTTGAACAACCAACATGAGATCAACCGATGTGTACGAAATTGCTATAACTTAATCAAAAGGTATCGAGTTCGAGTACTTGAAAATGAAACAGTGTTAAATATTTGTTGAAAGCGCTTTTGAAAGAATTCACTCTGCTCGAATTTGAATTAATCAACACAACAAAGAAGAGTATTGACATTTCAATTTTTCTTTGTGCTGCTCAGCGGATCAAAATTTCCTAATCAGCCAATGTTTTATGGTTTCCACTGCATCCCAAACATCAATGCGATTTCTGAACCAGAACTTTAGGATGCAGGACTCCCATGGCGTCATGTGAAAGACGGTGAAATGTTGTTGTGTGGTGATGAGTGTGTAAATACTCATCTATTCGTTATGTGATTCGTATGTTTAATCATCGTTTTGTTCGTTTTTAGTCTTGTTCTGTTAAGTCTTTTGTTATGTTGATACATTCGTATTAGGGAATAAACTTCTACCGTTTGTTGCTTATTTTTATAGGAACTTGGAGTGGTTCGTGGGCATTTGGATCAAGGATCAAGGATCAGACGACAGGACAACTCAAGTTAAAGGCCTGAAGGATTGCCCATCGCTACTCAACTGGCGATCGCCAGTCAACTTGTGAGGGCTCCCCGCCGCTAGTAGGTGGACACAGAGATTCTCGCGAAGACACAACTTGCGGCCACAAGTTGACTAGCGGCCGCCAGTCCACCGATACAGATTTCTCAGACTTCTTAATTAGTCGGGTTTGGGACCCATTTAGTTATATTTGACTTTTGGCCTCCTGTCTCGACCATAGAACTATTATTATATTATTTATTTCGTTACTTGGCTAGCAAGACTTCTAGATTTTCCTATTTTCTAGCTAGGTCTTTGGCTATATATATGCAATTAGTACTTAGGTTTTAGATACGCTTTTGACTGCGACATTGCGACAGCTTTTGGGTGGTCAATAAAGTCAGAATTTTGCCTAGCTTTGTGGAGGAGATTGGCAAGGCTTGCTCGAACGACTAAGCCCCCTCTTTCCCTTTACTTATGCTTATTGTTATGATATTTTCCATTGATTTCTCTTGCATTGTTGCCATACTTAACGAGTAGATTTTCTTAGAGTGCGATGCCCTAATATGCAATTGATTGCCTAAGTGAATTGTGGTTCGAATATCTTACAAAATAGTTGTTAATTGGTGTGCCTAATGCTTAATCTAAATTGATCACTTAGGTTATGGTTATAATTGATAAGAGTAGACCGAGAGGCATTCAAGTTGATGGATAAACCAATTAACATGTTCTTAGGTATTAATGAGATGTCTTAATATCGTGACAATAATCCGTTAGGAGCTATCTTCATAATTGGATTAGTCTAGTTCTAGGTCTAATTGATGAGCGAAAGCGTTAATTAATAACCTCGGTCTTTGCTAGTTTGGTTTTATCTTTGTAATGAGCGAAAGCGTTAGGAAGGTGCATTAGAACACTCCGAGTACTAGTTAGAGCTTCATATGAACCATAATCTCGTCATAGGTAGTCAATCCATAGGGTATCGTGCTCGTTTATCTCCATCGAATTTACAACTCTTTTACTGCATTTTTGATTTCTTTTATTTACTTGCAAACTTCTACAACCTTATAAATCTTTTAATTCTCTCGCTTCACATAATTACTTGCCTTGATTTCGTGTTCAACCCTCAGTTCAAAACCCTACTTAATCACTGTACTATTTGATTGTGCATTTTATTGCTTGTCAATTTTTTGTTGATCAAATTGGCGCCGTCGACACGGAACTGAGATTTTAGGACATAAAATCAAAAGCAATTGGTTTTGTGTAGCAAACTTGCTGATTTCTTGTGCTTTCTTTTTCAGGATTCTCTAGTGCATGCCAAGAACCCGGAGTGAAGGACTAGACCTTGACATAAATATTGTGCTTGAGGTTGACATTGGAGTACTCGAAAGGGTAATTAGGCGTGAGAAGAGAGACCAAGCTAAAGCAATGGCACAAAATCATGAAGATGGAGCACTTCAAGCTATAGGGGATGCTCCACGAAGAAGGACGCTGCTGGAATCATCTGTCCCTACATGGAATGAGAGCCCTAATGGTTTACAACAACCGCCTGTAGGTCCCAACGCTTTCTAGATCCCATCAACCATCATCAAAATATTACAAAACTCGATCCAATTTGGCGGCTTGCCAAACGAAGACCCTCAAGACCATCTTTCTTGATTTGAGGATATCTGCAACATTATGAAGTTCCAAAATATTGATGATGATGTCTTGAAGCTGCGTCTCTTCCACTTCTCTTTGAAAGACCGAGCTCGTATTTGGTACAACAAGTTGAAAGGAGATACAATAAGAAGTTGGACTGATCTGGCCCATGCTTTCCAGAGAAAGTTCTTTTCTATGGCCAAGTCAGCCAAACTCTGACAAGAAATCAACACATTTATCCAAGGGATGGGGAGAGCATCTATGAAGCTTGGGAATGGTTCACAGATCTCCAAAGTACTTTTTCTCAACACGGCATAACCCAAGAGAACCTCATGAAGATTTTTTACAATGGATTGGGTGGTCCATCCCGTGACCATATTGATGTCTCATCTCAATGGGTGTTCTTGAGAAAGACTGTTGATGAAGCCGCTCGCTTAATAGAGGAGATGGTTGAAGTCAATGGTATATGGCCAAAAAAATGTGCCAAGCAACCCTATAAGGAAGCAACTCAAGGAGTTCTTGCAGTAGATGCCAACATGAAACTTGAAACTAAAGTGGAAGCACTTACCAAAAGGCTTGAAGATTTGACCAAGAGTAAGGAAAGTGCCGCTGCAATAGAAGACACTTGTCAGCTTTGTAAAGAATCACATCATGCTAGTGACTATCCAATGTTGAAGGAGCTTCAGGCCATCGCTGATAGGACACTGCCAGGTATGGGCTACTCGAGACAAACTAATACGCAGCCAAACTTCTCTCAATTTGGTCAGCAGGCAAACAACACTGGTGCCTAGTAAGAACCCAGGAAGCCATATTTGGGCAAACAAGTCAAGAAAATGGGTGACAAGATTGATAAATTAGTGGGTGATCAAGTCAACGTCTTCTCCAAGATTGACCACCTGGTAGGGGTAGTCCAGTAATCCATCCAACAACAAAGCATCACTGTGCAATAGATGGATCATTGCGAAGTGCGTCAACAAAAGTTTGAGACATTCCTGAAGGGGCAGGCTACACAACTCAAGAAGATGGAGATCGAACTTGGAAACTTGGTTGCAGCAAACACTCGAAGGCAAACTGGTTCCCTTCCAAGCAACACGGAGGCCAACCCTAGGGGAGATGCTAAAGCCATCACCTTGAGGAGTGACAAGGAGATTGAAGGGGCCACCAGGACAGCCAAATCACCCAAGGAAAAGGAGCCCAAAAAGGAGAAAGAACCTGTGAAAATTGAGGAAGAGGAGGAACCCTATGTTCCCCCATCATCTAAGGTTCCACCACCATCGTTTCCTCAACGGATCAAAAAGCAACCAGTGGTAGACGAAAGATTTCTTGGCTTTATCAAAAAGATGAAGGGCATTCAAATCAGAGTTTCCTTCTTGGAGATGCTAGACCAAATGCCACATGATGCCAAATTCCTCAAAGAGCTCCTCACAAAGAAGATGAAGTGGGACAAGAAAGAAACAGTCTCTTTGACCGCGAACTGTAGCTCACTCATATCCAAAGACTTTCTAGCTAAGCTTAAGGATCCAGGGAGTTTTACTATACCTTGTTATATTGGTGATGTTGAATTTGCTAAATGCCTTTGTGATCTGGGTGCTAGTATTAACCTCATGCCTTTAACTATTTTCAGGCAACTCGGACTTGGAGACCTCAAGCCTATGGAGATGCGCCTTCAGCTAGCTGATCAAACGGTCACAAGGCCATATGGAATCGCAAAGGATGTGCTAGTCAAGTTCGAGCAATTTTATGTTCCAGCAGATTTTGTGGTCTTGGATTTTGACCCCAACAAGAACTGCCCTCTTCTTCTAGAAAGGCCATTCTTTAACACCAGTCGTGCCTTGATTGATATCAATGGAGGGAAGTTGACTCTACGTGTTGGTAATGAGACGGTGGAGTATCAAATGGCCAAGGAAATACAACACCACCGAGAGGATGAAGCGTGCAAGCACATCAAATTAATTCCTAATGAAACTTTTGGTGTTGAAGAACAATGGAGCTGGATCACTATGGAAGAAGAAGACAAGGAGTCTCTTGAGCAAGAATGCCAAATCAAAGAGGTCGAAGAAGATGATGAATTAGACAAGGAGGAAGCCAAATTGGAGCTCGAGCTCTACATTGGAGCTCCTACACCGCCATCTACTGTAAGGGCTCCCACCTTAGAGCTGATAGAATTGCCTCCTTACTTGCGATATGCCTTCTTGAAAGAAGGAGGACGGCTGCCCATCATCATCTCCAACAAGCTTACTCAAAAGCAAGAGGAGCAAGTCCTTACCTTGGTGAACAAGAGAATCAAGGTCATGAGATGACAAATTTCTGATATTCAAGGAATTAGTTCAGATATTGTGATGCATCGCATCAACATGGAGGCAGGAGCAAAGCCTAGGGCGGATTGTCAAAGAAGACTCAATCCCAACATGAAGGAGGTCGTGAAGAAGGAGGTAATTTAACTTTTTGACGCTGGAATTATCTACCCTTTTTTATATAGTGAATGGGTGAGCCCTGTTTAATGCGTGCCCAAGAAAGGAGGCATGACAGTACAAACTAATGAAGAGGGGGAGCTCATCTCAATAAGAACAGTTACCAGGTGGCGTGTATGCATCGACTACAGAAAGCTCAACACCGCTACTCGGAAGGATCACTTCCTTATTCTCTTCATTGATCAAATGTTGGAGCACATCGCTGGATATGCTTATTATTGCTTTCCCGATGGCTACTCCGGGTATAATCAGGTACTCATCTATCCTCGAGACCAAGAGAATACTACTTTCACTTGTCCCTTTGTCACTTTTGCGTACAGGAGAATGCCTTTTAGTTTATACAATACTCCCATCACCTTCCAATGGTGCATGATGGAAATCTTTTGGGGAATGAATGAAGACATCATGGAGGTGTTCATGGATGATTTTTCCATCTTCAGAGATTCATTCGAGGGCTGCCTTCACAACTTGGATAGAGTGCTCAAGAGATGCGAAGAGAAGAGGCTCAATTGGGAGAAGTGCCACTTTATGGTCGAAGAAGGCATTGTGTTGGGTCACAATATCTTCGATAAGGGAATTGAAGTTGATTGTTCCAAGACCGAAGCAATTAAAAAGATGCAACCACCCACGACGGTCATGCCTGGTTTTATCGCCGCTTTATTAAATATTTTTCTTCTATTGCAAAACCCTTGACTAACCTTCTGAATAAGGATGTCCCTTTCGAGTTTGATGATTCTTGTTTAAGTGCTTTCAGAACACTTCAAGAGGCATTGGTCACCGCCCCAGTCATCACTTCACCATCTTGGGACCTCCTATTCGAGCTCATGTGCGATGCAACCAATAATGCCTTGGGTTGTGTCCTAGGGCAAAGAAAGGAAGGGCGGTTACATGTCATCTATTATGCGAGTCGCATCCTCGCCAGAGGCCAACTCAACTACACTACCACAGAGAAAGAGATGCTAGCAGTGGTGTATGCTCGCGACATATTTAGGCCTTACCTACTAGGCTTGAAAGTCATCGTCTACACCGACCACGCTGCCTTGAGGTATCTTTTTGCTAAACAAGATGCAAAACCCTGACACATTCATTGAATTTTACTATTCTAGGAGTTTGATTTGGTTATCAAGGATAAGAAAGGCACAGAGAATGTGGTCGCAGATCACCTTTCCCGCTTGGAGAACAGTGATGGCATGGACAAAGAAGGGAGGATCCTCGAGTACTTTTTGAATGAAGCCTTGTTCTATGTGCAGTCAATGAGCCCTTCATGGTACGCAGACTTTGCCAATTACTTGGTAAGTGAAGTCATGCTTGAAGACCTGAGCTACTCCCAGAAGAAGAAGTTCCTCAGCGATGTTTTCTTTTATGTATGGGATGAGCCATACCTCTTCCGTCGATGTGCTGATGGCCTATTGAGGTGATGTATTCTGGATGAGAAGATACCATCTGTCATTCAGGAATGTCATGGATCAGTTTACGCTTGTCACTTTGGTGTAACAAGGACAGCTTCAAGAGTGCTGGAGTGTGGGTTCTATTGGCCTACCATTTTCAAAGATGCAAGAGAGTTCGCAGAATGTTGTGATCGCTGTCAAAGAATGGGAAATATTTTCCGAAGGGATGAAATGCCGCAATCAAACAACTTGGAGGTTGAGCTCTTTGACGTATGGGGGATCGACTTCATAGGTCCCTTCCCTCCATCTAAAGGCAACAAGTACATCATTGTTGGAGTTACTATGTCTCCAAGTGGATGGAGGCATGGGCCACCCCAACCAACAATCCAAAGTGGTTCTCTGCTTTCTCAAGAAGCTCTTTGCCCGATTCAGTGTTCCTCGTGCCATTATCAGAGATGGCGGTTCGCACTTTTGCAACCAACCTTTCGCCACACTTCTCAAGCGCTATGGTGTCACTCACAAGGTAGCCATTCCCTATCATCCTCAAACTAGTGGCCAAGTTAAAGTTTTTAATAGGGAGTTGAAGAGGATTCTAGAGAAGCAAATGAGTTCGGCCTGAAAAGATTGGTCTTTAAAGCTAGATGATGCATTATGGGCTTATCACACCGCATTCAAGACTCATATTGGCACAACACCTTATCGTTTGGTCTATATTAAAGCATGTCACATCGAGCATTTTGGGCAATCAAGGCATTGAACTACGACTACAAGCTTGCCGACGAACGCTGAGTCCTATAACTCTAAGAACTTGAAGAAATCTGGGCCAGTGCTTTCGAGAGCTCGAGGATCTACAAGGAGACCACCAAAAAGAGGCACGACGCTCATATTGGGAACAAGGACTTCCAGATTGGATAACGAGTGCTACTCTACAACTCACATTTGAAATTGTTCCTCGGGAAGTTGAAGTCAAGGTGGAGCGGGCCATTCGAGATCGTCGGTGTCGCACCTCATAGAGCAATTGAACTCAAGAACTCGGAGGGGCAAACTTTTAAAGTAAACGCCAAGCGGTGCAAGCTATACCTTAAGAATAATGTGGAGCGCGCTCGAGCCGTGTACACGTTGCTCCCACCATCTGCACCTTAGTCCTAGGGAGTATTAAGTCAAGCTAACGACTCAAAATTAGCATGTTTAGAATTTTAAATTCCATGTGCTTTTATTTTCTGTATTTTTGCTTTAGTGATTTCATATAATTAAGTGTATTTTATCCAGGAAAAAAACAACAAAAAATGGGAAGAACAAAGGCAGACTGGCGCTCGCCAGTACACTAGCAGTAGCTAGTGGTTGGTTCCAGGAATTTTTCTCACGAGCAAACTAGCGTCCGCTAGTTGGGCAAAAACAGCGACGTATAAAACAGCCTCGAACTCAGTTTTTCCCATCCCCTTCGCTTCACTAAAGAGAAAACGATGGAGACGAAGCCCACTCATACCACCAGCAACCCAACCTCCGGTGCCTCATCCCCGACCTCTCGCCGTTTGACCGCCCCTCTTCCTCCATCAGCAGTGACCGCAGGCGAGACTCATACAACCAAAAAGGGGTAAAACCCTATCTTCTCCTTCTCGGCTTAATTGCGGCCCATTGGAGCTCCTACGCCACAAGACACTTTGACAAAGATTGATCAGCAAGGTGAGGCCTACGTCCAGCGGCCATCAGTTCTGATCCCCGACTCCGGTCACCGGCCGGCGACTTTTCGGCAACCGTCAGGCCACTCTACGGCGACTTCTTGACATTGTCATTCAGCATTTTGATTTGAGTTCCAAGATGCCCAAGACTATTGGTACGAGCAAAGCGGGCCACAAGAAGCTCCCCGCGAAGAAAAGAAAGGCACCCACGCCTTCGCCTTCCTTACCATCGTACTCTCCTTCACCACCGGCATCCCCACCTCCAGAAGCTTCTACTGGCCAGAGCGAGGCACCCTTCCCACCTCTCCACGGTTGGGAAGTTGCCAAGTTTTCTAAGTTTCACAAAATTCGCGTGCATACATACAATGTGATTGAGTGGGATGACATGCATAAACTTGGTATTGATGTTGCTCTTCGCACTACATTACAGTCACTAGGATGGGAGTATTTTGCAGATAACTTAGTACAAGCATATCTTGGGTTGATGTCTGAGTTTTATACTACATTAGTAATTGCTGAGAATAAGTTATCATTTACTGCACGCTTGTTTGGCAAACTATTTACGATTACTGAACCACTTCTAATTAACATCTTGGACCTTAAGGCGGGTGGAGGTCCGTTAGATTTTTCCACTGATGGGGATACAGATAGGGCTTGGTACGCCATCACTAGCTTTCATGAGTACGCCGCCGGCCAAGCTCCGTTCGCTCTCATTTATGTTCCACATATGTCTGTGCTGCATCGTTTTATGTGTCTAGCGTTCACTGGAGTTAATGAGGAGAGTCGAGTGACCTGTACACAGTTATATATTCTGCATTGCGTGCGTTGTTGGACTGCTTTTAGCACGTTTAATTTGATTGTGGAAGTTTTCAAGAAGATTGTATCAGGTCATCGAACTCAGCTATTTTTAGGTCACATAATCACCCGCATTGCAGAGCACTTTTTTCCTGATGATCTTGCAGGTTCCGCAGGCGTACCTCGGCCCCCGAATGTGATCAACATTCCACTTCTCTGTTCCTGTCATCTCATCACCAAAACCAAGGGGAATGGTCAGGAGGTGATCTCGTTCAAGGAATGGAAAGACCGGAGGACAGTGAAAAGACTTCTCCAAGAAAAACATGTCCGTCTCCGGGCTTATCAAGCTGATTTGGTGGAGCTTATGGAGCGCATTGCCGGTCTCGAGGCTCATATGGAAGAGATGGTCACTACACACGAGGGCCATTGGATATGGCAACACGAGCATAATGCTCGCTTAGAGGCAGCCCAGCAAGAGCTCAACTCTCGCTATACTTCCTCTGTCGATGCATAAGAGGTATTCTGCCAGGAGACCCGAGATTACCATTCTTGCATAGAGGCAGCCCACCGTGCTCGCTTCTCGGTTCGATGTTCTCCAAGCCCAATTCGCCACTCATCAAGAGTATAACACATGGATGAAAGCGGCTCAGCAAGCTCAGCTTGAGTGAATACGCACTAATTTCCCCTTTCCACCACCTCCACCTCACGCTTGACAGGACGGTACCAGTCTTCTTCCATTTTTCGTTGTCTTTTCCTTTAGTGTCTGTTATGTCCTCATCCTTGGTGTTCCTGTGATATTATATTTATGTGTGTCTTATCTCCACATTGAGGACACTATGTTCAATAAGTATGGGGGTGTCAACATGTGTTTGTGTTTCCTTTGTGGTGTGTGATCGAGTCTAGGTCTGAATTCAGGAGTGTTTATGGTTGATATGGTGTCTTAAGCAGATGAGAAAACTTCACCCTTAAATTATTGGCTTCCTAGCAACCGAATATCCTTAGGAAGGTTCATGTCAGGACAAGAGTTGCGAGGATAGGATTAAGCCCATATTGAGAAGTAGTTCTTGCTTTTCAAAACCTCATAATTTGATTAAGTGATTGCTAGGTACAGGACCAAGAGATCACATGAGTAGTTGAGGGAATACACTCTCAGTAACCAAACCCCGCCTGGATATTAAAAAGGTTTTAGCTAACTTGCGAGTCTAACCGAGTGATGTGCTTGCTGTCAAAAACACATTTTTGCAAAAATCTTTTAGGTGAAGGGCAGCGGTTAGGTTATTAAATTGGAGCAAAGTCCTTACCCGAGAGGAGAATGAAAAGAACGGTGTGTGGAGTGTGGAATGTGGAATGTGGAAGAAAAAAGAAGAAAAAAAGTGAAAAAGTGTGAAAAAAGAAATAAAAAAAGGGGAAGATTGAATGGAAGTGGCTGTGGAATGTACGGAATGTGCTTAATGTTATATGCGGGTTGTGGTATGTGAATGGATGGTATGAAAAGATTCATAGAAACTGAAAGGTGGATCTTGGTAGGGATGAACTCCAGCCTAATCAGGATAAGCTCAGAAATCATTATAGGAAATCAAGTGAGCCATAGGGTTGGTGTTGGACTTTGCCTACTGGTCTACGAGTGAACTACTAAGATGCCAACTGAGTGAAGCTAACCGCTAATCTGAAACTGTTTTGGGGCTAGGTGAAATGATGGAGCAATGTGTTCTTAATTATCTCTTCTTGTCATGTGCTTTTTGCGGTATTGTTCATAGTAATCTTCACTATTTTCTGAATGATAAAAATTATGGAGAACTGCTTCGATTTGTGGGTTGGACTTGAATTGCGGAATTGAGCTGGTATAAAGTTTTCTCTGTATGGTTCACAGTTGCTAGGGGTCAACAATTTTTAGTGTGTTTGATGCTTCACTTCCTTTAGGACAAGCAAGGAGTGGTTTGTGTGCATTTGGATCAAGGATCAAGGATCGGACGACAGGACGACTCAAGTTAAAGGCCTGAAGGACTGCCCGTCGCTACTCAACTGGCGATTGCTAGTCAACTTTTGAGGGCTCCCCGCTGCTAGTTAACTAGCGGCCGCTAGTAGGCAGACACATAGATTCTCGCTAAGACACAACTTGTGGCCGCAAGTTGACTAGCGGCCGCCAATCCCCCTATACAGATTTCTCAGACTTCTTAATTAGTCGGGTTTGGGGCCCATTTAGTTATATTCGACTTTTGATCTCCTGTCTCAACCATATAACCATTATTATATTATTTATTTTGTTACTTGGTTAGCAAGACTTCTAGATTTTCCTATTTTTTAGCTAGGTCTTTGGCTATATATATGCAATTAGTACTTAGGTTTTAGATAGTTTTTGACTGCGACATTACGACAGCTTTTGGGTGGTCAATAAAGTCAGAATTTCGCCTAGCTTTGTGGAGGAGATTGGCAAGGTTTGCTCGAACGACTAAGCCCCCTCTTTCCCTTTACTTATGCTTATCGTTGTGATATTTTCCATTAATTTTTCTTGCGTTATTGCCATGCTTAGCGAGTAGATTTCCTTAGAGTGATGCTCTAATATGCGATTGATTGCCTATGTGAATTGTGGTTCGAATATCTTGCGAAATAGTTGTTAATTGGTGTGGCTAATGCTTAATCTAAATTGATCACTTAGGTTATGGTTATAATTGATAAGAGTGGACCGAGAGGCATTCAAGTTGATGGATAAACCAATTAACATGTTCTTAGGTATTAATGAGACGTCTTATTATCGTTTGAATAACTCGTTAGAAGCGATCTTCATAATTGGATTAGTCTAGTTCTAGGTCTAATTGATGAGCGAAAGCATTAATTCGTAACCTAGGTCTTTATTAGTTTGGTTTTATCTTTCTAATGAGCGAAAGCGTTAGGAAGGTGCATTAGAACACTCCGAGTACTAGTTAGAGGTTCATATGAACCATAATCTCGTCATAGGTAGTCAATCAATAGGGTATCGTGATCGTTTGTCTCCATCGAATTTATAACTCTTTTACTGTGTTTTTGATTTTGTTTATTTACTTGCAAATTTCTACAACCTTATAAATCTTTTAATTCTCTCGCTTCACATAATTACTTGCCTTGATTTCATGTTCAACCTTCAGTTCGAAACCTTACTTAATCACTATACTATTTGATTGTGCGTTTTATTGCTTATCAATTTTTCGTAGACCATGTGGCACCGTAGCTGCATGTAACGCTCAATTCTAATCTAACGCCTAATTCTAATAGCTCTTCATTGTAGCTCTACAGATTGTTTGACTACTTATGAGAGACTTATTTAATGTATTAGTTTCTAATTCAATAATAAAAGCTTATCACGGTGGATTGATTTCATAGCTGTTTATGCTATAAATTTTAGGGTAAATTACATTTGCACCTCTTGACCCTAGTGTTTGGTGAAATAGATAAGATGATCTTTGTAGTTTGTCTTGTGATTTTTTAGTCTTTTAATTTGATTTTTATTATACTCTACGGTCTTTAACTAATGCTATGCATTATTTTTTTTCTTGTAAAATGACTAATGTACCCTTACAAAAATTAATTAAAAAAAAAACATTGATGACCGGAGTCTGACCACCCTGAATCAATTCGTCACCGTCGATCATCGTTTTTTCTTGGATCATTGTTTTTTTCTCAATTCGGCATCGTCGCCTCTATCTTCGCGAGATCGTGGTGGGGTTGGGGTCCCTCTCTTTATGTATTGTACTCGCATAGAAGAGTTTGAGATGGGCTGACTGAACTGAAGGTCAGAGAGTTGGTCAAGGTACTCGGGAGGGCAGATGTCGAGGCGGTTGAAGATTATGGTGAGCTCAGCGGTGCGCCTCCTCTCGTCGAGCCAAAGCCCGAGGGCGAAGGAGCCCAGCCCCACCACGATCTCCAGGGTTCTCCTCAGCACCTGGTGGTGGTGGTGGTGGTGGCCGTCACCATCATCCACCACGACAATGACGACGAGCGGTGCAGCGGTGGCCCATCTATCTAGGGCCAACTAATAACAACTGGAGAAGAAGCGAAAAAAGTGCTGGTCTTCATGGAGGTGGTGGGTGATTTGGGTGTAATTCACCGTCCACTTCCGGAAGCAGCGCTAGTCCGTTAGGGTTGATTTCTGCCGTGGAGGTGGTGGGCGATTTGGGGGGTAATCGATTTGGGCGATTAGGAGCTCGTCTCACTTAGGACTTGGGATTGATTTGGGGGTAATCGATTTCTGCCGTGGAAAGCTGATTTCTTTTTGTGATGGGTCTCGTGAAGTACGACGGTGAAGAAAGGTGAGGTTGTCGACGTTGATGCTCATTGGGAAACTCGTCGACTGCGGTGATGGTTTTATTTTTTTGTGTTTATTTTTGTTATCATCGGAAAACTGATCAGAAGGTGGCCGGAGATGATACCAACGTTAAATCTTCGCTAGAAATATGACCAGAAAAGATGATCGGAGGTTTAGGTCAACTGAAGCAAGATATAACCATCATTTTAAGTATAAAATAAAAAATAGTTGATTAATGCCATCAATGAAGAACTTCATAGTATAATAAACACAAACTAGAGGAGCTAAAAAACCAAAAGACAAAGTACATGGTCTCTATCGTCTATTTTACCAAACACAACAGGTCCAGATTTAATTTACCCTAAATTTTATTGTTGTCATTTGGTGATTTAGTATGTGTCTACAAATCCACAAGTGACAAGTGGAATAGTAGAACAATTTAGTAATTATGAAAATAAAAGAAAGTCATTATTGAGCCATAGTCAAGGTGTTTAAATATGCGGTCTGATTGATGGTCGGACTGGTCAGACCATAATTTGGTCTGAAGAGTGTATCGGGTTTGGCTAAAAACTGTCAACCTTACGAATCGCCCAAAAAAAGTTGGACCACGCAGTTTGATCAAATTTTTTATCCCATTTTTTTCGGTTCGTAAGATTGAACCAAAAAATCAAGGTTGGTCCGATATTTTGACCAAGAAAAAACTTTTTTGGTTGGATATATATATTTTTTTTAGAATTTCAAAGTTATGGTGGGTCAAAAAAGAAAGAAAAAGTTGTACCTGCTTATTTTTGGGGAAGAGTAATCGAGGTATATAGCTGGGGTAGTGGGGTAGGGGTAATTAAAATATTAATAAAAATATATTTTTAATATAAAAAGTATCGGTCCAACCGGCGGTCCAACCGGTCAAATTTCCTAGTTAAAAACCTTGGCCATAGTTAAAAAGAACTATTTCCTAAATAATATATTGTATTCTAATAAAATAGAATTAAGTCATTAACAAAAATAATATAATCAACTCTTGTTATATTTTAATTTTCTAAAAAGCAACTTCACCAATAAATGGTTTCTTTCTTTTAGAAACAATAAAATTTGAAACAAGAAAAATTGTTTACTATTCTTTTAAAACAAAATTGGTTTGAATCTGTGCCTTAGAGAAGAACAAGAGAGAACCTCGTGTTTCATTAATGCATAGGCTTTGACTAAATCATTATATTTTATTCGCACGGATTGTCAAATTATTTTTAAAACAATGATCAAACATATACTTTTGTAGTAATCTATGATGATACGATAGCCCAGCAACTCACATCTACATTTGTTGGTTGCTTCCTTGGTTTTGTTCAAATCAGATAACTTTTAATTTATGTGGTATACATAGATTTTGAGTATTGTTATTTATATTTTATTTTTTGAAGGGGCGTACTTGAAAACCTGTTACTATAGAATATAATTTATTATTATTATTTAGTTCCATATTCGCCTCTGGTGTATTCATCGCTCAATACAAAAATTAAATTAAAATAATCAATTTTCTTGTTTCGAGATTTCTTGTTCCTAAAGATAAGAAACCATTTTTTCGGTGAACTTGTTTTTGTTTTTAAGGAAAATGAAAATATAACAGGACTTAGTATATTTTTCTTCATTCCCTTGGTCACGACGGGGAGCATCTGGGCGGACATCTGCAAAGTACCAATTAAAAGTCCAAGTCTTTTTGAGGATTTCAGCTTCAAGCTTCATCTTAGCAGCGGAAACTTGTTTTATTTCTGGTCGGACTCGTGGTTGCTTGACGAACCTTTGGGAAACAGGTTTCCTAGGTTATATCTGCTTTTCACCCTGAAACAAGCAAGAATCGGGGAATGTGGCAGCTGGTTACAATCAGATTGGGGCTGGAGTCTTTCCTGGCGAAGAGGACTAAGAGCTTGGGAAGAAGAGGAGGAACGATATTTGATTCTCTTGCTCTCGATTGTCAGGTTAAGTACTTCGAGAAGTGATGAGCTGCAGTGGTTCTCTTATGGAGAAAGTTTTTCTATATCAGCCCTACGTAAGAAATTCTACGTCGGTCACCCTGAATACAATCTTTGCCGATCCGCTCCTAGAATCTGGCGAGGTAAGGTTCCTTTCAAAGTAGAGTGCTTCATTTGGGTGGCAAAGGAAAATTGCGGACAAGAGACGTTCTTATTAGAAGAGGAATGCTCGGTTCATGGGATTCTCTTTGCCCTATTTGCGGAGATGTTGATGAGAGTATTGATCACCCCTTCCTTTTATGCCCCTTCTCTAGAGGTGTTTGGGACTTTTTTGCTTATCGTTTGGAAATTTTATAATTTTGTGGTGCGGCCATTCATGTTTTGCCTATTCCATAGAGCTTGGCTTTATTCATGGTAGGATGATTAAGAAGGTGTGATACGCACTTTATGGAATTATTCTTTAGGGACTTTAGCTAGAAAGGAATAGAGCAATTTTTCAAGGCGAAAGGTGCAATCGGGAGTTTCTCATTCATGCTATTACTCACCGAGTCCATGAGTGACTACGTTGGTCTAATTCCACTTCGGACTTTGGACACCAAGACCTACTTTTGTATATGAAATCCCTTCGAGATAGGGGAGATTACATGTAATTACAATTAACTTAGCATAGTTTTGTTGGATTTGTAAATGAGCCCAAAGAAGTCCCAAAGTCCAAAAGGGAAAATGGAAAGTGTCATCCCACATTGGAAAGTGGCACCAACATCTCCTAGTTTATAAGGAGAAACTCCTTGTTGACTAGGAAATAAGTTGACCACTTGGAGGGAAAGTCAACTCGGACCGCGCATCATCCGAGCACGCGCACGTGCGTGTGCGCATGGCGCATTGGACGCAGGTCGCAATGGGCGCTTTGTGGCGCACTTACACTTGACACTTGGCACGTACGCATCGTCGCAAGGAGCCTTAAGTATTTTGCCCGGGTCCGGAGAGAGCTGCGCAGCTACCGAAGTGACGAGGAGCTGCGAGCACCTTCTAGGATGGCCACCGAAGAGGCACGAAGGACTGGAATGTCCAGGAGACTTCCAGAAGGCCGAAGGGTTGCGAGATCCCTCGCGAAAGGGCGTCAGCACAGTCCTTATCCCAGCAGCAAGTGCATTCATAAGCATTGTTGTCTTCTCCTCTCCCCCCGTTCTTCACTTACAAAAGTTCGTCCGAAAGTTCTGGGTATATAAGGGTTTGCCCGAAAGTTTCGAGATACGTGTGCAGCATTCTTGGAAATGCCCTAATAGTCGTTGTATCTTGGGGACGATTGCCGTAGCTCGTACCGCACTGAAATATACAGGACAATCTCGTCTTATAGAGAAAGTGTCCAACACTTGCCTCGACTGCAGTAGATCCTAATCAAGTACACCGAACCCTCCGACCACAACAATCGTAAGACGAGATTTGTGTACTTGAAGATGGCATCAACAAGCTCAGCACCAGTGCCAGCAGTCCCAGGAACTGTCCACACCGAAAGGCCGGCCAAGTTCAACGGTACCGAGTTCAAGAGGTGGCAACAAAAGATGACATTCTATCTGACCACTCTCAACCTAGTTCGGTTCCTGAAAGAGGAAGTACCAAAGATAGCAGAAAATGAGGCGGATCAAAAGAAGATGAACGCTCTCGACGCGTGGAGTCACAATGACTTCCTGTGCCGGAACTACGTCCTGAATGGACTAGACGACACGCTTTACAACATCTACGCGGTAGCTAAGACCGCTAAGGAGCTGTGGAGTTCACTCGAGAAGAAGTACAAAATTGAGGATGCCAGGACGAAGAAATTCATCGTCGAACGATTCCTCGACTTCAAGATGGTGAACTCCAAGAAGGTCATTGACTAAGTGCATGAGTTGCAGCTGATCCTTCACGAGTTCCAATCCGAAGGGATGCAACTCAGCGAGTCCTTCCAAGTAGCTGCGATGATCGAGAAGCTCCCCCCGCTCTGGAAGGACTTCAAGAGCTACCTCAAGCACAAGAGGAAGGACATGGGCCTAGAAGACCTGATAGTGAGACTTAGGATCGAGAAAGACAACCGAAAGTCTGAAGTCAAGCAAGGCAAGGCCAACTCTCAGAACACCGTGCGCCTCACCGAGGGAAAAGGTGGCAAGAAGAGGAAGAAGTTCGGGGATAAGCAGGAGAAGCAAGAGCCCAAGAATAAAAAGAACAAGAAGATCAAGGGCGACTGCTACAACTACGGCAAACTCGACCACATGGCTAAGGACTGTCGCCAGCCGAAGAAGGACGACCAAGGAAAAGCTAACTTGGCTGAAGACTTGTCTCAAATGGATCTGTCAGCCGTGGTGTTTGAAGCCAACCTAGTGGACAATCCGAGAGAGTGGTTCGTGGAAACAGGAGCTACCCGCCACATCTGCTCGGACAAGGAGATGTTCTCGAGCTATATCCCGATCACCGGCCGAAAGCTATTCATGGGAAACTCCCCAACATCCAAGATCGTCGGTCTGGGTAAGGTGGTCCTGAAGCTGACCTCAGGAAAGGAGCTGACCCTCAAGGATGTGTTGCATGTCCCGGACATCCGCAAGAACATAGTTTCTGGCTCACTGTTAAGCAAAGTCGGTCTTAAGCTTGTATTTGAGGCTGATAAGTTTGTACTGACCAAAGCAGGTCAATTCATATGAAAGAGTTATCTAGAAAAGAGGATGTTTAAGATGAATGTAATAACTGTACATCGCACCTTTAACGGTGAAAATAAAGTTAACGCTTCTTCTTACTTGGCCGAGTGTTCTAATTTATGGCATGGTAGATTAGGACACGTAAATTTAAACTCGCTAAGAAAGCTAGTAAGTTTAAATTTATTACCAAATCTAGAGTTCAACCCATCTGATAAATGTGAAGTATGTGTGGAGGCTAAAATAACCAAAGCACCTTTCCATTCGGTGGAAAGAAGTACTACGCCTTTAGAGTTAATTCATACGGACACTTGCGATATGAAACACGTGCAAACTAAAGGCGGGAAGAAATACTTCATCATGTTTATCGATGACTGCACGAGATATTGTTACGTATATCTCCTAAAGGGCAAAGACAAAGCTCTTGATGCCTTTAAGAGATATAAGAATGAGGTTGAAAATTAACTCAGCGTGAAAATCAAAATGATCCAAAGTGATCGAGGGGGAGAATATGTAGCTCCGTTTGAGGAACTCTGTCAAGAACATGGCATTATTCATCAGACGACTGCTCCATACTCACCTCAATCGAATGGCGTAGCTGAACGTAAAAATTGAACTTTTAAGGAGATGATGAACGCTATGTTGATTAGCTCGGGCTTACCTCAGAACATGTGGGGGGAAGCTGTGCTCTCAGCTAACTACATTCTAAATAAATTGTCATACAAGAAAAGGGATAAAACCCCATATGAACTATGGAAAGGAAGGAAGCCTTCCTACGGTTACCTTAAAGTGTGGGGGTGCCTAGCAAAGGTCGAAGTACCTAAGCCTAAGCAGGTGAGAATAGGACCCAAGACCATTGATTGCATCTTTATCGGATATGCGCAAAATAGTAGTGCTTATCGATTTTTGGTGCATAAATCTGAAAACCTTGATATAAACACGAAAATGGTCATAGAATCAAGGAATGTAACGTTCTTTGAAGATAGCTTTCCTAATAAGGAAAGAAAGGAAGCAAGTCCGAAGAAAAGGGCTCACAAGACTATGAAAGGGTCAAATCAGGAAGATGATGAACCTAGACGCAGTAAACGGACGAAGGTAACCAAATCTTTTTGTCTGGATTATCTAACCTATGCGTTAGAAGATGAACCCGGGACAATCCAAGAGGCATTGTCTAGTCCAGATGCTCCTCTCTGGAAGGAAGCTATCAATAGTGAGATAGAATCTATTATGCAAAACCACACGTGGGAAATCGTGCATCTCCCACCGGGCTGGAAACCTTTGGGATGCAAGTGGATCCTAAAAAAGAAATACAAAGCTGATGGATCAATCGACAAGTTCAAAGCTCGATTGATAGCTAAGGGGTTCAAACAGAAGGAGGGACATGATTTCTTTGACACGTATTCACCGGTCACAAGAATCACATCAATTAGAGTACTCATAGTTGTTGCAGCACTCTATAACCTCGAGATCTACCAAATGGACGTAAAAATAGCTTTCCTAAATGGAGAACTGGAAGAGGAGATATACATTGAACAACGTGAAGGGTTTGTGGCTCCCGATCAAGAGCATAAAGTGTGTCGACTAGTCAAGTCACTATACGGGATAAAATAAGCGCCAAAACAGTGGCACGAGAAATTTGACAGAACAATGCTGTCGAATGAATTTAAGATCAATGAGTGCGATAAATGTGTTTACATTAAGGGCACACCTGAAGCTTACGTAATTGTATGTCTCTACGTAGATGACTTACTAATTATGGGAAGCAATAAAGAGGTTATTGTGAAAACTAAGAACATGTTAAAGAACCATTTTGACATGAAAGATATGCGTCTGGCAGACGTCATACTAGGAATAAAAATCTCTAGGAAAGCTGACGAAACTATCTTGACGCAATCCCACTACATGGAAAGCGTGCTTAAGAAATTTGAAGTATTTGACAAACCTCCGGTTAAGACTCCAGTAGATTTGAATCTACACTTAGCCAAAAATCGAGGGGACCCAGTATCTCAACTGAGGTATGCGCAAATTATCGGGAGCTTGATGTATTTAACAGACTACACTCGTCTCGATATTGCGTACTCAGTTAGTAAACTTAGTAGATTCACAAGTAATCCAGGGAAGGATCACTGGCTAGCTCTGGAAAGGGTTTTATAGTATTTAAAATATACCATAAACTATGGCATATATTATGCTAAATATCCAGTTGTATTAGAAGGATACAGTGACACAAACTGGATATCAAACACTAAGGACTCCAAATCCACGAGTGGATACGTATTCACCGTATGAGGAGGAGCTGTGTCTTGGAAGTCCTCTAAACAAACATGCATAACTCGATCCACCATGGAGTTAAAGTTTATAGCACTAGACAAAGCTGGGGAAGAAGCTGAATGGCTCAGAAACTTCCTAGAGGATATTCTATGCTGGAGCAAACCGGTGCCTCCCGTATTGATACATTGTGATAGCATGTCTGCAATCGGGAGAGCACAAAGTACAATGTACAACGGAAAGTCTCGACATATCCATCGGAGACACAATACCGTTAGACAGTTGATCTCTAGTGGGGTGATCACCATTAATTACGTAAAGTCCAAGGACAACTTAGCTGATCCTTTTACGAAAGGAATCAATAGAGATCAAATGTACAACGCAGTAAGGAGAATGGGATTAAAATCCACACACTAAAGAACGTCCATAACGGTAACTAAACCATGATGAGTGGAGATCCCACAAACTTGGTTCAATGAGACAACTAAGTTGTGGAAATTTTAGATAATCACCTGGAATCTATCTCATTCTCAGAAGCTGCCCAGGTATTAACCTGCAGAGGTGTGGTAAGGTTAAGCATTACGCTTTTAATGATTCCTATACCTTTATAAAGGTGGAGTATGGCAGGATACTCTTGATAGGAGATCACCTATGTAAGTGTGAAGTGAGGCCGCTTCAAATGGGAAAAATACTTATGAATCTAAGATACGGTCCATGGACACAACGTGAGAACCCAAATATACTAGGGTTATTATTGTGTAAATGTTATTATCTTGGTTTACGCCAAAAGTTGACAGTTCAAGACATCACGTTCACCGAGCAGCGAGTAAATCTGATAACATATTACTAGAGAAGGTTCAAAGTCCCAAGCTACCTGTCTCGATGCAATAATAACACGTCAGAACTTTCGATTAGAGTCTGCATGCATTGGTCATCATTCATGTGGGGGATTGTTGGATTTATGAATGAGCCCAAAGAAGGCCCAAAGTCCAAAAGCCCAAAAAGAAAAATGGAAAGTGCCATCCCACATTGGAAAGTGGCACCAACATCTCCTAGTTTATAAGGGATCTCGCAACCCTTTGGCCTTCTGGAAGTCTCCTGGACATTCCAGCCCTTCGTGCCTCTTCGGTGGCCATCTTGGAAGGTGCTCGTAGCTCCTCGTCACTTCGGTAGCTGCGCAGCTCTCTCCAAACCCGGGCAAAATACTTCCCACCCGGAGGCCGTACCAGAATTTCTCCCGTCCTTTGAGTCGACTGGCCCAACCGCATTAACCACCGGTCAGACCAAAGCCTTTATTCTTATTATAGAAGAACTCAGATATGGACTTTCGAAAACATAAGATAGAAAAGGCCCATGGCCTAAACAGTACATAAAATAAACACTAACATATAAACAAAGGACTACGGCCCACATAGTAAAAACAAGCTAACTCACACAATCCAAGTCAGTAAGCATCTTCAAAAACTACACCTCTACTTTCCATTCTCTTCTTCGACCAAATCTGCAACATCCGTCACCGCACCGCCATCGACCACCACACAAGAGAAGCCATTGAAATTATCCACATAACACATCACCAGCAATCCTAAAAGTCTCCTTAACCCTCCACTCTCTCTCTCTCTCTCTCTCTCTCTCTCTCTGCAATTATTTTGTCTCTCCTCAAATTCTTTCACGTGAGGCGAGGGTGACCAGTGGTGGCTTGAAGAGGCTCGTAGGTGGACAGCGGTGGCTCGAAGAGACTCGTGGTTGTCGGCAATTTGTGGGAGGGCGGCCACTTCCTATTTTGCTTGTTTGTCGATTTGGGGATTTAAAAAAAAATACAAAGTTGACATTTTACCCCCAATTTCGGGACTGTTGTCAAGTTTGCGGCGAGGGGAGACTGTGGAAGGCCATGGAGGGCTTCTTGAGATTGTCGATTGTAGTGGTTTCTAAATGTTAGGGGTGAAATTTTGGTTTTTGGAATTTCTTGCCCATTTTTTTAAGTTTCCGTACAATCCGCTCTTGACCGGTCGAGATGGGGGTATGAATCACCCGGTCTAACCAGATTTTGAACGGTTTATACGGCACCTGTCTCAAAGGAAAAAAAGACCAGCTGTGGCTACCGATTCACGGTCTAACCGGTCGAATCATTGGTCAGACCATATTTTTTAAAACCATATCGATAATGTCTTGATTTTGTTTTTATAATTAAATATCCATCTCATATGGGGCTGAATTGGGTGCAAGGGAATACTAAATGATAAATTTATAATATTAAATAAACATAATAGTAATTTTGAAAATGAGTTAAAAACATAACACGCGACTATAAGACACTTCCCTCTAAAAAAAGACTATAACACACTTCGGCCCGAATGGGATACTCGTAAAGGTGCCAACTGTGGGACGCGCTTCTTGGGTGAGTGGGAGCTGCCAAATGTGGAATCAATGATGCTCTAGAGTCCAGACTAAAACCTTGGGAATTTTTTACACATAAAATAAAGAAAAAACTTAACTTTAGTATGTTGTAGTTTGGCCGATTAAAATTTATCACTCTGTAGTAAAAGAAAATTTAAACAGGTGTCTAAAATTTTAAAAGGACGTTACGGGCAGCTCTTCCCTTGTCCGAAATACAAACGACATCGTTTGATGCATTCGTGGCATACCAGCTCATTATTTTTTACCCCGCTGTAGCTGACTTGTCGTGGTATATTTTTCCAAAATAATCCCAGATTAGTTTATTATTTTTCAAAAAATCCCTCCTATTAAAAATATCTCTAATCCTTCTGTTTCGTCTTTACCCTTCCCCTTCCCTCTCTCCTCTCACCTCTATCCCTCTCCTCCGTCCCCATCTCTTCCTCCCTTCAACACAAATCTTCAAGAAAGCAACTTTGTTGAAGGTGATTATTGGGAAAGATGATTCATAATAAAAGGGTCAAAATTATAAGTAAATCCCAACGGAAGATGCCAAAAAATTAGGGGCCTAGTGATTTAATGATAAAGAAGTCCATAGAACTTCTAAAAAGAAGTCCATAGAACTTCTAAAAAAAAGTCCATATAGTCTAATATTTGTGTTATTCCCTTTGGGTGATTTTCTTTTCCCTCGTCTATTTCTTAAAAATTATCCCACATTTAAGAGAATAACTATTTTTTAAGAGAGAGTGTGTAACTAATAAATGTCTCAGCTTTTATTTAAACCCAAAAACCGTTATTTATTGTTTAACGAGTTCTATCCCGTTAATTCCTCAACTAAAAGATATTTATATCCCATTATATTCGTCTTCTTATTTAGTTTTCTTGTTTCCTAGATTTGTTGATCTAACCCTTCCCGTCTTCCGATCTTTCTATCCTGTGGCCTTTTCTACTAAATATCCTAGAGAGAGAAAGGGGTAGACCAAACTAAAGTCACTGTCTATGGTTGTGTTCTTTCCTGGAAATTGGTCTGCATCAAGTTAAGCCAAGTAAAGGTTACAAATTTGGGGTCCCCTTTAGTAGGTTTTGTTGGGTTTTTTGAGTTGTATCTTATTGAGGATTAGAAGCTCATCTAGGTCTGGTCTAATTTGGTTGGATTCGATATGGGTGGGTGTTTCCCTTGTTTTGAATCGTCAAACAAGGAGGCTACTGGTGGGGAATCTGAAAGGAGGAGTTTTTTTGTAAAATAGTAAGTTAATCTGGGATTATTTTGAAAAAATGTACCACGACATGTCATCAATAGCGGGGTAAAAAAAATTACGAAATGGCATGACATGAATGCTTCAAATGACGCCGTTTGAATTTCGGGCAGGTGGAGCTGCTCATGAGGTCCTTTTGAAACCTCAGGAATCCGTTTAAGAAATTTTTTACCACATGATGTTAAGTATCAATTGAACAAACTATAAAGTACTAAAATGAAAGTTTACCTAAAATAAATAATCCAACACGTCGTATTATAATTAAAATTGGTGCTCTCGATCAATCAAAGTTCCATGGAATTGATGTCACTGTTCTGTTCTAATCAAAAGTACATTTTTATTTTATTTTGTCAGTGTTAAACCCTAGTGGTAAAAACATAACGACACATCAATTTTTAAAGACACGTCAGTTTTTAAAGGCATAAACTCAACGACACATCAATTTTTAAAGGAAAAATCACAATAGCACATTAGTTTTCAAAGGCACAAACACAACGTTACATCAATTTTTAAAGACACAGACATAACGGCACATCAATTTTCAAAGGCTCAAATACAACAGCGCATCAATTTTCAAAGGCTCAAATACAACGGCACATCAATTTTCAAAAGGCAAAATCACAATGGCACGTCAGTTTTCAAAGGCACGTCAGTTTTCAACTGCACATCGGTTTCGAAGGCAAAAAACACAAGGGCACGTCGGTTTCGAAGGTAAAAAATACAATGGCACGTCGGTTTCGAAGGTAAAAAATACAATGGCACGTCGGTTTCGAAGGCAAAAATACAAGGGTACATTGGGTTTGAAAGCAAAAATACAAGAGCATATCGGTTTTGAAGGTAAAAAATACTACGGCACACCAGTTTCGAAGGCAAAAGCACAAGGGCGCATCGGTTTCGAAGGCAAAAGCACAAGGGCACATCGATTTCGAAGGCAAAAGGAAGGGAACATCATTTTTTGAAGTCAAAAAAGAAATACAATGGCACATCAATTTCGAAGGCAAAATCACAAGGCCACATCAGTTTTGAAAGAAAAAAAAATACAAGGGCACATCGGTTTAGAATACAACAGTACAAGGGCAAATTGAGTGCTAGTAATTACAATAGTACATCGATTAACTTCCTATAGAGTCTGCTGCAACTACAAGGATTTTCCTGTGAAGAATAGAGTGCTAGTTGACAGAAGAGCAAATTGGCACGATTAGATTGTTACCCCTGGAATTGAGTGCTCATCCAAGCCCAGTCAACTTCGTACAAATTTGAAATTTCGGCGTAGAAGTTTTCTTTTGATAAGTATCGCATCTAAAGGACACAAATCGCATCGACAATGATGTGTGATTGTGTCTGGTTTGTAATTATATAAAGTCAACCCCTGTCGTTACGCAGATGGGAGCTCGAGTGTTCGACCCGTCTGAAGGGAAGAAAATTAAACGTGTTTTGCCCAATATATTTTGTTACAATAAATTAATGGTTGGCAAGAAATAAACGCCAATCTGACATCTATCTAATGTAAATTATTTTTTTGGTATAAATCTAATTTAGTTGACAAGAACGTGTTTCGTGCCGGCTTAGTCTTTAATGATACTGAGAGGCAATTATAGAAGATTATTTTACTTTCAATCCGACACAATTATTTTACAAAAAATAAATTTGAACTCAAGACTCATTTAGATCAACTTCCGTTTATTTGTATTTTTTAGTCTAAAATTATTTTGGATGTTCGGTTGATACAAAAACTTAATTGCTGGTTTTTAGTTATTTTTATAAGTACTGTTTAGTTTTTCATGAGAAAATTACAATACTAAAAAAATAAAATACATAGATGTTACGAACGGATACCAAACTACGAGGTATTCAAACCTAAACCTAGTTCAAGGAGGAAAAAACCATTTTATAGATAATAAAACTCAAGTCTTTTTTTTAACAAGTAAACAGAAAGTTTCCGGAGAGAAACGACAAATTGTCCATTCCATTAATTGCCGTTACACCAAGAATACAGTTTTTGACCAGATCTCGGACATATGTTTGACCAGATCGAAGGTCTTTCACCCTCCGTGAAAGTGGGGGTCTATTTTGATTGGGTGTTTGGTGCTTCTATTCTGTAGAAGCAATTAGGGCGATACTTTTGGTATAGGTACTTATTGTGATCATAGTTTTTATGTGATATGTTTAATCATGTATTTTTGGTGTTGTACAACGTGTATAAGTAGTGTAACAACTTTTGAGAAATATTATACTTTTATTTATTAAAAAAAAATTTCGGACATAATTTTGAGAAAAAATATTGAAAGTTCACTGATGAGACGATACAAATGAGAATGGCAATTTCCTACCAAAAGCGGATGAATATCCCTCACCACACCCAAATGAAGCAGGCTTCTTATTCAAATGATAAAAAAAATTAATCTTACTATAATAATATAAACGTCTCTAAACTACTTTTTTTTAATCTCCTTTCTTCGTCGCCCTATTCTCTCCTCACCAGCGGTAGGGGTAACCCAAGCGCACCGTTTCGTACTGTGAGCGAAATCCACCGTATCCCTCGCCTCCTCCGGAGGCTTACCGCGTTGTTGCTGCCTCTTCCTCCCTCCGCAGACGGACCGCGACGACGATGACGAAGACGACGCCACGCTGAAGCTGGTGACGATGAGGACGCCGCCGAGGAGGGCGAGGAGCAGAACGACGCCTCCGATGAGCAAGACGCGCTCACCGGCCTCTGCCTCAGCGCCGCGTCCGAGGGGGGAGGAGAACTCCCCTGCTACGTGGCGCCGCCGCATTTATTTCCGAAGGCTGCGGCGGTTTCTTCGCCGGCTTCTTCTCAGGATCCGTCGGGACGATGTTCGTTGTCCTCACCCTTGGTGGACCCGACGTTTTGGCACCAACCACCTTCTACCTACCAATTCTCAAATTTTTAGTTTTTTGTATAATTACGGGATCGCCCCTGGCGCTTTGAGCTCGAGCCCAGCGCTTTTTACTTCAGTTGCAGGTGCGGAAGGAGAGAATGTTCTGGATGGTAATTTTACAGTTTATTTTTGTTTTTCCGTTTATGGGGCGTACCAGTCGTTTCTTGCCTCGTGTAATTCATCATCTGCCCTTCAGCTATCCAGTTGGCAGCTAAAACGCTGCATTTTATTCTCTGTGGGTGTAGTAGGTCGAGTAAGGAGGACCATCAAATTAACGTAGCAGGTGGATTGGGCTCCACGTTCAGTCATTGCTACTTAAAAGATTTGTTTATGTTCTGTTAACTAATTTTTTTTGATAAGAAGAGAACTATATTTTCAAACTTTAAATCTAGGTAGTACTCAGACTTACAAAATAATTTAACGATTTAATGTAAATCGTTTAACCTCCACACTCAAGATTCCATGATGTAAAATACGAATACAAACAAATAATCTTGCTAATTTCATAACAAATATCATGTAAAAATCCAAATAGAAAAATGCGCGCGACAAAGAAAGGTGAAATTTGCTTTCCAACCCAAATCCCGTGCGATCTTTTTATGTCTTTGAGGTTTCAATAGACAACAACTTCATTAACAAGAACATCTTTTTGCATCATTGCCCTCTTTGGTTCTAAATAGAAAGGAGAACTATTTGTTCCCAATTTACTATAATAAAACAAATTTCTTTTTTAAATGATTTGGTGTCAATCATGAAAGTGACAAAACTGCCCTTTCAATTCAATCTTGATGATGTTGGCCTGGCCGAGGAGGGAAACGAGAATGGCGTCGTCGAGGGATGGACGGATCCTGGCGGATATGACGAGGACGAAGGGGGAGAAATCGGGGAGGAATATTGTAGCGCGGCATAGGGGGATAGTTGGCGTGGGATCAGAGCTAGATGTCGATTCAGTCCACATGGAAGGGGTGGGAGCAGGTCGGGAGAGTCCTCACGTAGTCGTTCTCTTCGAACTCCAGCAAGCAGACGACAAAGTCTCGCAAAATGCCATCATTCAATGGCGGATTGATGAGGGAGAAAGGGATCGTCTTTATGACGGAGTCATCGAGCCCGTAGGGGAAGTACAAATGGAAGCCAGCGGCCCCGTTAGGGGAGGAATAGCGGAATGGGAGGGGAGGGGAGTCTAGGTTGGAGAAAATGGTGGAGTAGGACGGCAGGTGAAACCTGTGGTGCCATCACCGGCGGAACCGACGGATGAGGAGGATGAGATGGCGGGAGAGGAGGTGGGAGTAGGTGACCAGTAGGAGGGCCGCCGCCACAACGACAACCATGGCGATGAGCGATGGGCTGAAGTCCACACTCGAAATGCCGGGATTGCTTGACGATAGAGCAGATGACGAGGACGTTGTCGGCGTGGTCGTGCACGTGGATCCTGTGAATGGAGATGGTTATAGGGCCCATAAAGAAGCCGGAGAAGGAGAAGGAAAGTGAGCTTCGGCCATCACATATAAATTTCCCCCATTTTTGCCTATTTAAATCGATGCAGTAATCCTCAATGAGAATTTCACGAGTAAGGGAGTATTCACCCACAGAATGCCATTGAATCCACCTGAGAATCTTGAGATGTCGTATAAGATGATACGCAAGCAGTTTTTGGTACGCATATTTGCCTGATCATGTGTTCAGTCATGGGCAGTTGTACGTTGCCCTTTCGAGAGGTGTTTCAAACAAGAACACTAAGTTGTTAGTCAGGAGAGGTGTTGTTGCTGATAAAGTTGGAACGTTTACAAAATAACGTCGTGTACAAAGAAATTTTTATGGTATTTTAGGTAAACAATATATTTTAAAAAAATCAATAAACAATATATTTTAAGAGTTTTTAAACAGAACGGTACTCACATCGCGCATACGTTTTTGCTAGTATATATAATGTAACTCGCATATTTTCATCTCTTTTAAATTAATTTACATTTATTGATTTAAAAAAATAGAAAATAGAGAAAAATGGACAAATCAGACCTACCAAGTTCAATCTCTAACTTGTCATGAAATCAGAAAAATTGTAAATATATAAAACAAACAGACATTTTTTCTTGTTTTCTTTTCTGCAGTACATGACATTAAGCACATAGTAAGACCGGCTTTTTATTATTGTTCCAATTTTCTAAGAAACAGTATTGAACTTGTCTCACCTTTTTTATAAGTGAATTTTATTCCCCTCTTAATTACAAAAGATACAGACCTGTTGCTTGTACAAACCCCGAAGGGGGCCGTAGAGCCAAAACAACCTTAGAGACCATAGAGGTCCAAAATTAGATACAAAGTAGAAACGCGGGAAACCTAAAAAAACCCAGGACTAAAATAATTACAAAGATGAGCAAGCTATTTTTGGACATAAAAGAGTACTAAATGTAAAAAAAACTCGTGATCAAAGATTGCGCCTTTGAAAATTGCCCGATTCCAAAGCAACCAAATTTCCCATATCACGGAAGCAAAAAGAAAGATCCAGAACTTCCTCAACATTCCATCTCGATCAAACCTAGCCATTGCGTAAGAAACGAGCCACCTGACCTTCAAATACACCAATGAAGACCTGTCCTTTTTGAACTTGTCTCCCTAAGCTATCAAATGACTAATGATACAAGCACATCAGAGTTGATACAACCGGAAAATTAAAATACACATGAAAGACAAGCTCCGTATCAAAAACACCTTCATGTCCACGAGAACCATGACTTGATTTCATTGCCTGAGCCAGTACTTAATCCTGCAATCACTTATCAACAAAAAACTTAATCCTGCAATCCGCGCTAGCAGTTTACTCCTTTTGATACTGAACTGTCTTTCGAGTTCCTTGTCCTCGTCTTGGAGTTGATTGATTTCATTGATATCATAAAATTTCGAGGACCCTGCAGGCTCGAGCCTCGTCTGCTTAGGACGAGAATCGTCGTGGGCACCTGGGATGTGATCGCCTCCTGAAATGATGAGATAATGGTCCCTTGGACGGCCTTCCTTGACCCAGTAGTCGGCGCATGTTTGACACCGAGGAGGAGCCGGCAGGGGTTCTTCATGGGCGCCCGGAATGTGACCGCCTCTTGAAACGATCAGGTAGTGGCCTATTGGTCGGCCTTCATTGATCCAGTAATCGGCACATATTGGGCACTGCGGAGAATTCATCTCTACTTACCAGCAACAGGATGCATGTACGAGGAGCGAAATTTTGTTCTACCTGGCCTCCTTTTAATTTCTTTATATTTGGGCATCCACGACCACGTGGTATTTTTAATGATATCTTTTTATTTCTGAATAAATTCAGACGGCGCTTATTTATTGTTAAATGTGTATTATGTCAAAGATACCATATGATAGAAATTGTTTTGGTGGAATACGTAAACGTAAGAATAACACCCCAAGGTGCGTAATTGGGTCACGCGTCATGTCACGAGTCACGACCCCCGGCAGCATATGGCCCTTAGTTTTTAGCATAAACAGCTGGAGCAATTACTAATCTTTGAAATGACCTCTTGCATATTTTTAAGAAAACTCGATTTTCACCCAAACTCCAACGGAAGTAACCTTTTTTATTATAAAAAAATCTCTCCTCTCTCTCACCTTGCTCTATCTACCCTCTCTCTCGTTACCTGACCCACCAACAAGCAAAACAGGAGAAACGAGGCTGGAGTCCAGCCCCAGATCGTCGGCGTCGTCGAAGCCTGTGGCCGCCGACGACGGAGGAAGGAGCTCCAACTGCTGGGCGCGGAGGTGAAACGAGTCTCTGCTAAATCAATTTTATTTAGAATAAATATATTGATTTTCTACGCCTCTAAGTTGTGTCCATCAATATACCACAGCAATTCTAAAAGGAAATTAAATGGATATTTCCTTTGCTGCGGAAGTAATTACTAATTAACATTGCAAGATGTCAAAGAGATGGCTTTTTTCCCGGTTGGCAATCAGATAGCAACAACTTGTCTTTTCTCACACACTACCCTCAATTTATGCACAACAAAAAACAAGAAATCCAAACAAAGGAAGCATATAGACTTTTTTAACTTTAACTTCCCGAAATGAACAATCCCAAAGATATATAAACCATCTTCCACATTTCTAAAATAAACAAAACCTAATCATTACCTCGAAGCTGGCGCGGAATGCCAGTAACAATTACACGAATATTCCCCGCGTGGTTCTTTGAAGATACACGTACCTGCGGGTGGATGCGCAATAGAACAAGTTTCAATAATTTAGGGCCAATAAATTGGGATCCAAATAATAAAAGATTTTAATTTTTTAAAATGTTTTAAACTAAATTTTAAAAATAAAAAAGATATTATTAGAAAAGTCAATTCTAAATAAAACAGAACATTAACTACTTGTTTGGAACCAAATCTATCAGAAAAAGAATTCTATTTCCAATTCTTAATGGTAATAAAAAGGAATTCATTTCTCATTTTCTTGTTTGAAACCATAAGTTATATTTTTAGAATTAATTTGCCACTTTACATAAATACCCCTATAATTAACTGATCTAAGGTGAGATAGAAAAGCCAATCTAAACTAACTTTGAGCTTCAATTAAAATCTGGTACAAACAGCAACCAAAGAGTAGCAATAAGCAGCAACTAAAATCTGGTACAACTAGCAACCATGGCAAATAATATTCAGGAAACCATGTTAATGATGAACTACAACAGCCAAGCTATCCCCTGCAACCATGGCAAATAATAGCCAAGCTATCACGCACTGTTGTTTTAGGACAATATCCAAGCACACCACACAAGGTGGAACCACAAGAATACACAGATGAATTGCCGATCAACATAGTTACCTTCCAGTTGTAACCTGCATCTGTTAATTGGAGCCCCACAATTACAAGAAAGATAATCCACATAAGCACCTTCACAAAATATCTAGCCAAAAAATGGCAGCAAATGTGAAATTATGTTTAGCATGATGGTAATGGACAGAAAATATGCACTCATCTTCCTCGTTAATGAAGGTTTAATCATGAAAAACAGTTGCAGAAGAAAGAATTTTATCAATATCTTAAAAATCAAGGTAAAAAATCAACTTGGAAGTTGAATCACAAGTACGTTATCATTGAAAAATTGCAAACATTATCTTCACATCCTTATCAAGCAAAAACAAGCTGCAAACTCAAGCGTTTGCCTCTCAATCATAGAATATAAGGAGTCACATGTGAGAGAAATAATACATTGCCTTCCGAAGTCTTCACCAATGCAGAACATCCTTTTACAGCCTGCACTAATTCCTCTCTTTTGTATAGAAACTTGAACAATTTGCCATGAGAACAACAATCCCAGAACCTGAAAAACAAAACATAAACTGACCAACGAGGATCAAGATTTCAGCGGAACAGAATGCAAACATTTCCATTCCCACTAACCCAGGGATGGTTACAGAGGCCTTGAACATAACATCAAAAAAATCCATCCAAGATCCTACAAACAAAGAAAACCCACTTCAGTTCTTCCAAAACCATCCAAGATCCACGCATGCAAGAGCCAAATAGACAAAGAAACACCATCACATATACCCAAATGAAGCAAACAAAAAACAGAGAATAATTTAAACCCCATCACACAAAAAATATACATAACATACCATAGCTAAAGGAGGACATCAAAACAAAGAGGAAAGAAGTCGAAACCCCTGACCCAGAACTCGAAAATAAAAAAATAAAAAATAATCATTAAAACTCTAATATTGAAAAGATGGGGAAAGGGGTCAGGGACTTACTGAAGGTTTGTGTTACAGGTTTTCGGCGAATAAGAAAGGTCGCCGACGAGTAAGGAATGGAAGGGAAAGCGCTGTCGAAGGGAAGGGAAGGGGGAAGGTCGCCGAGGAAAGAATGGAAGGAGGAGCTCAAAGGAGAGAGTCTGTAATTAGGTAAGTTTGTAAATTTTAACGGTCTAAGGGTATTAGAGTAATTATGCAGGTAATTTCGGTTTGGTTATCACAATTCGGACCAATTTTGGTAGGATTTCGAAATTCGGACTTTTAATTAAAATAGGAATTCCATTCCCAAAAGTTTTGGTTCCAAACACACATCCATTTTTTAAAACTCCAGAAAAGAATTCCATTTCCCAATTTCTTAGGTTTCCAAACAGGCTGTAAAAAGAATTGGACCAATACCAACAAGTAGTTCAGGCTCTGGAGCAAGAGTTGGACATTCTTGATGCACAAGACGAATTAGCGGCTCTTTCCGATGACTCTGTGGCTCGAAGAAATCTGGTGGTGAGCGAGCTCGGGCTTAAATAGAGGACGCTAGATTCTGCTTGACGGCAACACTCCAGGCTGAATTGGGGAAGATCTGGAGACCGTAACACGAAATTGTTCCACTTGGCCACTAATCTCCACAGCAAGTCCAACCATATTGGGTCCATTAGTGCTGGCAGAAGCACCCTGACCACTCCCAGAGATATAAAAGAGGCTGCTGCCCTGCACTTCTAGGACCAGTTCAAGGAATTCAGTTGGTCCCGTCCCTCTGTTAATCCGTCTCTGTTTGATAGATTGTCTCAGCAGGCCCGTGAGCCTCGAATTGTCCCCTACCCGAGAAGAGCTCAAAGATGCAGTCTGGGATTGCAATGGGGAAAAGGCGCCTGGGCCCGACGGATATTGCCTTGCATTTTTCAAAAAGCGCTGGAATATTATTTCTGATGATCTTCGGGCACTTCTTTACCACTGCATCCCTCCTTCCCCAGATCAAGGCATCCTTCCTCACTTTGATTCCAAAGACTGTTGGGGCTAGATCCTTCAAGGACTTCCGTCCCATTTCTCTTGTTGGCTCACTCTATAAAATTGTGGCAAAGATTCTTGCGAAGCGTGTCCAAGGCATGTTGGCCTGTTGGTCGGCCGAGAACAATTTGCTTTCACCAAAGGGAAGCAAATCCTTGATGGTGTCCTTATCTGTAACGAGGTGGTCAGTTTCCTCAAGAAATCTGGTCGTCCTGGGGTTCTACTCAACCTGGACTTCCATAAGGCATTTGATAGCATCTCCTGTATGCTCGTCAACCTTGGTCCTAATCAATGGTTCTCCGTCACGTCTTTTTAATATGGAGAGGGGCCTAAGACAGGGTGACCCGCTTTCGCCATACCTTTTCATCATTGCGACCGAGGGTTTGAGAAGGTTGTTGCTCAATGCCAATCAGATGGGGATCTTTCATGGGCTGTGCCTCCTGGGTCTCCCGTCGGAGTTATGTTTACTACAGTATGCTGATGATACCCTGGTTTTCTCTGCTGCAGACGATGAGTGCATTTCTAAAATCATCCATATTCTTATGGCTTTCTCCCTGGCTTCTGGTTTGTGCCTTAATTTTGCCAAGTGTTCGATGATTGGGATCAATACTGATGATAACTGGTTAGCTGCTTCGGCGGGGAACTGGGGTTGTCGCCATCAAGGTGTCCCTTTTAAATACCTGGGTCTTCTAGTTGGTCTTTCGATGAAGCAGATATCACATTGGGACCCTATGTTAGAAATGTTTGACAAGAGACTTGCATCATGGAAATGTGCTTACTTATCTATGGGGGGCGTATAACCCTCATCAAATCTGCCCTATCAAGCCTACCTCTCTTCTATTTTTCTCTCTTCAGGGCTCCTAAAGGCGTACTTGATGCCATTGATAAGAAGATGAGGCAGTTCTTTTGGGATGGTGACTCAAATTTCAAGTCCCCTACTGTCGCGTGGCACCACATCTGTCTGCCAGTTGACAGTGGAGGCCTGGGTATCCCACGTCTTGATCTAAAAAAGAAGAAGAGGTTTTGCTACTTAAATGGATTTGGCGATATCTGGATGACCCTGATGCTCTGTGGGCTAATGTGGTTGCTGGCATTCACGGTCCTCCTAATTGTTCATGCCTGTTCCTTGTATCCCGCATTCATGGGGTATCTCGTTTCGCAGGGCCTTGGATTGCTATACGCAATCTGATTATCTCAGACTCCCCCTTTCGTCACCTTTTCCCGAACCTGCACAGTCTCTCTGAGACCAAGTTGGCTGTGGTCAATGACCTCGGCTGTTGGGGCATTGACGGCTGGTCTTTGTCTTTCTCGTGGCGTAGAAGCCTCCGTGCTTGGGAGGAGGATGCTCTTTCGGAAATGCTCAATGTTTTGTCCACTGCTCTGCCCCCTGCCATTCGTAGTGATGGCTTCACTTGGTCCCATAATGCTCGCGACGGATTCTTTGTTTGTAGCCTCTACAACAACCTATTTGACGGATTCTCAATTTCTACCCCCAGTCGTTTTCAGATGTGGTCTCTCCAGTCTTATTCCCTATAAAGTTGGGTGTTTTCTATGGTTGGCTTTCCAAGTAAGGATCAAGACTAGGGACTTCCTACTACGTATTAGTGTTATTGATTACGGTAGGGAGGTCTGCGCTCTGTGTCGTTGCGGGATTGAGTCTGCCCTCCACCTTCTCTTGAGATGCCCTTCGACTTATGGCGTCTGGAACTTTTTTCTGAGGCGGGCTGGCCTGGTCTGGTGTATGGGGGGCAGCCTTAATGACTTCATTGAGGACTAGATTGGCCTGGTCTCTGGCGAGTTAATGAGAAAAATCTTGTTTACTCTTCTTGCTTCGATTTGTTGGAACATTTGGCTCTGCCGAAATGGGGTTATTTTCCAGAATCAGATTTTTGACCTTAACTCTCTCATCACCAAAACATCGAAGACCTTTGCTGAGTGGTGCTCTTGGTTCGGCCTCTCTTCCTCCCTCGGTGATCAAGACTTTTTCCTCTTTATCCAGTCTCGGGGTGATCGTGGGATAACGCAGTCTCTTTTATTTTTATCTTTGTTTCCTGTAGGCCTGCCTTCTTGTAATCTGGACCGATTTGTCAGGTTGTAGTCTGGGCGCTATTGCTTCGGTTAGCGTTAGGGATGCAATCTCCATGTACATGCTCTCTGGATGGTTTTCTTAATACATTATACTGTTCCACCAAAAAAAACCAACAAGTTAGGTGAATGATACGGAGAGGAATTATTTTAGATTAACCAAGAGATTAAGAGTTTGAATTAATAATATAGCACTGTTAAATATTTGTCAAAAAAATTATCATTATTCTAAACTCGAATATAAATTAGCCATTTGATATTTGATGTCCTCTCATGTTAAATTTTGTTACACCTTCGAGATTCAACGCTCTCGAGCAAGTTGAAGTCTGCGCGTTCTTTCACCATACAACATTTGTTTATTCTCATCTTTACAGTAAAGTTTTTATTTTCCAACGTTAGTAACAAATCCCTATTACCAAGATGTGCCACTTTTCAGTTTCACAGAAAAAAAAAAGGTTTCTCTTTTTAGTGTACTATGATTGCTTGGATTGTCACAGAAAGGATATGTGGAAAGGATTATGGAAAAATTTGAACATCCTGTATATAATACCAGTCCCGTTCCTATACATAAAGGCGACAAATTTAGTCTTAAATAATGTCCTAAGAATGAACTAGAATGAAAATTAATGGAGCCTATCCCTTATGCTCAAGTTGTTGGCAGCCTACAATACTTGCAGAATTGCACAAGACCGGATATCAGCTTCGCGGTCGGTATGCTAGGCAGGTATCAAAAGAATTCAGGTAATGAACATTGTAGAGCTGCAAAGAAAGTATTAAAGTACCTTTATGGGACCAAAGACCATATGCTCATGTATAGAAGATCTGACACTTTAGAGGTGATTGGATATTCGGATTCAGATTATGGCAGATGCAAAGATAGTAAGAAGTCTACTAGTGGATATGTGTTTCTTTTGGCGGATGGAGCAATTTCATGGAAAAGTGCCAAACAGACTACAATAGCTATATCCACTATGGAAGCCGAAATTTGTGGCATGTTTTGAGGCTTCGATCCAAGCAAAGTGGTTGAGGAACTTTATTTCGGGACTTGCGGTTGTCGACCCCATTAGCAAGCCGCTGAAAATTTATTGTGATAATTTCTCAGCAATATTTTTCTCCAAGAATGACAAATACTCCAGAGGTGCGAAGCACATGGATTTGAAGTACCTTGTCGTTAAGAAAAAAATTCAGGAACGAAGGGTGTCTATTGAGCACATTAGTATAGATCTCATGATTGCAAATCCGTTGACAAAGCTATTACAACCAAAATAATTTAGAGAGCATGCACTAAGAATGGGTCTTGGTTATATTTTTGA
Source organism: Hypericum androsaemum (assembly GCA_963995505.1). Taxonomy (NCBI): domain Eukaryota; kingdom Viridiplantae; phylum Streptophyta; class Magnoliopsida; order Malpighiales; family Hypericaceae; genus Hypericum; species Hypericum androsaemum. The sequence goes on along the minus strand of OZ023183.1, from coordinate 975,594 downwards.
TTGATTTTGATAGATGACATTCTGAGCTCACTGATACGTTTTTGATATACATTATAGTTTTCTTGTTTCATTATTGATGTATACATTATGGATTTATGGAAAAACAAGAAAATCTCTATGAGACATTATTGTGGAATACTATTGATTCTATGTACCGCTTTATTGGTCTAGTATGTTGAGTTGCTAGTATCGTAGTTATGGAAGGGAGTATGTCACATATTTGACATATAACTGCTATAGCTCGTATTTGGTAGCTTATCATATGATGACATTATGATTGTGGACTTTAAGTTGAGATTACTTATGTTATGCACCTTATGTTATACTATTAATCTATATTCGAGCCAAGTGGGAGAATGTAAGAATTATCTATTAAGTCTTGATAATTCTATTAAGGTGGCTCTCATATATTTGGACTCTATTATTGATTGCTTTAATGAGTTAGAGTCCTATTATGAGTATGGTTATCAGTTTAATCTCAACCGTCCATTGGGAGCTTGATGGACGCGCCCGATTGATTCTAGGTATATAGCTTGGTCCTCTCTCTGCCTATAAATAGATGCTAATGCCATCCATCGGTGTGCATCATAAAATGGTAGGAAAGACGAGAGAAACTTAGCTATAGCGAAGATGGTGTTCAACTCTACATCGACCAATCCGGTACGCTTCCGCATACCGTTTATTATCTATGTAATTTAATTTACAGCGACGGCCACCGGAATGCCGTACTTGAGGTAGACATGATCCTGCTTGAAGTACATGAAGAACACGGTGACGAAAGCTACCATCATGGAGATTAGGGATACGAAAAGGCTTAAGAACCCCAACAGCAACTTGGTCGGGATCCACCAGACAAATTCCTCCAATGCATAAGCGCTCGTGAGAAGGGACAAGAAGGTTAATACCGATGTCACCGAGGAGACAAGGGATACTGCGACAGCCACGGCAAAGATCTTGAACGAAATGTCATGCAGGAACATAGGGTACCCGGTGGCCTGATCCGGACCTCCAGCCACCGTGTAGGCTGCTGCGAAAACCACTGTCGCGACGAGGATAGCGACAAGTATGCAAGAATCAGCAGTCTTTTTGACCTGATCCTCTCCTTTACGGATCATAGCTTTGTGGTTCTCGATAAATATTTCACGCGGAGTTTGTGAGTTGTTTGAGTAAATATTCCTTTCTTTTGCCAGTCGTGATCCCAGCACTTTCTCAACCTCCTTCAATTTTGATCAAGACGACAAAGTTTCAGTTAAATTCATATGTTGGCAGTTAATTACGATTAGGAGATGGCCTCACGTTAAACCAGAGAAGTTCATGTTGCAGTTGGAGAACTTCTCCTGATATAGATTGAAGTCGATGCGAAGGTGCCGACTGAGCAGCCAAATGCAACATGTAATTCCCCTTTATGTCTATGATCGCCGCAATCATCTTCTTCATCGATCCTATGGTGTGTATGAGCTCTAAGATTCCACCTTGACGATGCAGAACAGCGACATGGAATATGCTGTGCCCCTCCTCGTTGGTTTTGGTCACTAAATCGGGATGGCATTCGACAAGGATTCGAAGAAACTCGACGTTCCCATTCTCTACCGCAACAAATATGGTGCGCCATCCGTCTCCAACCACCTTCATGATCTGTGCTTCAAAGATGACACCAGAGATGGGCTCAAACAAGGTGGAAAATCAGCACACTTTTGGGATGCGAAAGTTTCGGTTGTTCTCGAGGCTATCAACCACATCGAAATCAGATTTTGTTTGTAAGGTTGTTGATTAAAATTTTGGAAGGGGAGACAACAATGTGATAGAGTTTTTTTTTATAAGTGAAATGATATATTCACAAAAGTTTACCAAGAAAGGTTACACCATAGTATCAAGAATACTTTACTTTGAGTACCAGATAACGAACATCAAACATAAATGATATGTGCTATCTGAAACGAGCTCCAAAGTAATATCAAAAGTATGACTATACACCAAATATATCCGAATATATACCTAAAGCTCCAAGAAAACAAGAGAACGACTAGGTGAGAATGATCTATGTTTTACCTAACTTGGAACATGTAATACCGTATTTACATAAATTAATGCACTTGTGCAAAATTTTAAAGTGGTAAAGAGGAGTCAATGAGCCCTTTTTTTCGTTTGACAACATTTTGCAACAGCTTGTATTTCTCTCCTACACGAACTCAAGAGACTCCAAACAGAGGAAGCATGGAACCTTAAAAATAAAGCGATATTTAAGTGTCGGTTCAATATGATTTTTTTATAAGTTCAATAGGATCTTAGCTTTAGTAGAAGTACGATACGAGGATGCTAAGCTACATGACATGGTTCCTATGAAGCTGACTTGCGAACCACCAAGTATATCCTGTTTCCTTAGAGGATCTGTTGATTAGTACATCAAATTTTTTGAAGAAAATTAGGCTTAGTTCTCTTGTTTGGTATATTTGGTGCTCGTTCCTGTATTTCTATAATCGATTAAAAACTCCCTGAGAGTTTGGTTTTATTATACTCTCAGGCACTTCACTGACGTCAACGGTCAAGATATTATTATTTTATTACTGAAATGACCATTATATTTCTGGGGTCATCTTCTTCGAGCCATCCTCTCCTTCTCCGACCCTTACTCTTCTTTTCTGACAATCAACCCACCGCCATCCATGGTGGTTCCAATCAGTAACAAAAGGGGGAGGTTCCAAGTCCAGGTCTCTCTCCGGAGTGCTCACTGCTTCCACGGGGAATACAAACTTCGAAAAAAATTTAATCTATTACCAAAATATAGGGGGTGACTACCGAATATACCAAACGCCAGAGACCTGAAAGTAATTTTCCTAATTTTTTATCCTAAGAGCCACTCTTCCCATGTGTCTTTTATCTTCATGGGCATCTATATCTTGATTAGGGCACTCGTATGGAATAATGATGGAGTTGTTTTAACTTAACCAAAAAGGTCTCTAGTTCGAGTACTTAAAAATGTATCAATACTATATTTGTTGGGAGAATTTTACCACCTATCAACTATCATACTCAAGTTAAATCGATTAGTAAAACAACATCATGCTAACAACGCAGGTGCATCGTTTGTCTAAAGCCTCTTTTTTTTATAAATATAAAAATGACAAAATGCAGCTCGGGGAAATGGCGTGGTATCCGCGTAAATAGATTCTGGTGATATTTTATTGTAAGAGTCCTTTAATAAATAATTGTAATTTATATGTATAGAGTTTACTTATAAATCATTATATGAGAGCCTATGCATGCCTCTCTAAATAATGTGAGATATTTTTTATTTTTATTCACCCTAAAAATTGATTTTTCACAAATATTATGTGAGACATGGACAATCCAGTGTAATAATTTGCTAGACAATGATACCGAGAAACTCTTTAACAATTTCATGTTCCTGGCCTTCGATTATTGAATGAAAATAAATTTAACAAGATTTTCAATCTTTACCTCCAACAAAAATAAAATTGGTGCCCGGTCCACGCAAATTGCTCCTCACTTCTAGTGCGGACTGAAGAGCGTGGACTTGAACTTCATCTTGGGGAAAAATTGACCGTGAAGCACGACGAAGAGTAAGGGAGGAAGTGCGGAAACTGCAGCCACGGGAACGCCGTACTTGAGGTAGACATGATGCTGCTTGAAGTAAATGAAGAACACGGTGGCAAAAGCTACCATCATGGAGACCAGTGATACGAAAAGGGTTGAGAATCCCAACAGCAACTTGGTCGGGATCCACCGGACAAATTCATCAGGTGGATTAGAGCTCGTGAGAAGGGACAGAAAGGTCAGCACCGATGCCACAGAGGAAATAAAGGATACTGCGTCTGCCACTGCAAAGATCTTGAATGATAGGTCATGCAGGAACATAGGGTATCCGGTGCTCTGATCGGGGCCTCCTGCCACCGCGTAGGCCGCGGCAAAAACGACGGTGGCGACGAGGATAGCCACCAATATGCAAGACTCGGCAGTTTGTTTGACGTGATCTTTTCCCTTACAGATCATTTCTCCGTGCTTCTCGATAAATATATCACGTGGAGTTTGTGGCTTCTCCGAGAAAAGATTCCTCTCTTTTGCCAGTCGAGATCCCACCACTGTCTCAACCTCCTTCAATTTTGATCAAGTTTCCGTTAGAATCTTTCTTCGCATCCAACCTAAAATTATATATGTTGCGGATGATCAGGAGATGGACTCACCTGAAACCACAATAGCTCGTGTCGCAATTGGAAGGCTTCTCCTGCTATAGATTGTAGTTGATGTGAAGGTGCCAACTGAGCAGCCAAATGCAACATGTGATTCCCATCAACGTCTATCATAGCCGCTATCATCTTCTTCATCGATCCTATTGTGTGTATAAGGCGAAAGATCTCTCTTTGACGTTGCAGAACAGCAACATGGAATATGGTATGTCCATTCTCGTTGGTTTTTGTCACTATATCAGGATACCGTTCAATTATGATGCGAAGAAACTCAACGTTCCCCGTCTCTACCGCAACAAATACTGTGCGCCATCCTTTTCCAACCGCCTCTTTGATTTGTGCTTCATTCATAAACGCCAGCTTCTCCCAGGTGCGCTCGAGCAGCTGACGCCCCTTCTCCCCGGCCAAAAAGCCGCTCATTGATAGCATTTGAGGTTTTCGAGCAATCGCAAACAAAACTGACTCTCCGTAAGTATCTTCCTCAAAGAGCTGATCTTCTCTGACATTATATCGTAGTAGTATCTTCAATGCAATATCTGCGGGGCTTTAAAAAATGCAGTTATTTTAAGATGTTCATATCCAACCTAAAAACTTCAAGTCAATTAGTAGTTAGATTTTTAATACACTCGCAACTATCGTAGTAGTATCTTCAATGCAATATCATTCGCACCTTTTATAATTGTAGACATGTAAATTAAAAATGACGGAAAAAAAATGTTACCAAACATATCGGAATTGATCAATCCAACAAGCAAGTCTCGAAGTTCCAGCTCATTCAGGATATCGTCCATGGTTCTCTCGTACAGGAACTCGACCATTTTCCTATGGCCTGAAAAGGCAGCCATGTGAATTGGTAGAATTCCATTTCCAGTTCGCTTCGTGACCAGGTCAGATTTCTTTGCGATTATAACCTTGGCAATCTCCACTTCCCCGGTTAAGGCAGCTATGGAAAGTGCCGTATGTTTGCTAATATCCACACATGCCAAATCGTTCTCGCTCGTAATACCCACCAGCTCTCTAACGAACTCGATATTTTCTGCCAGAGTTGCAACGTGAAGAGCGGTCTCCTCACGTGACGTGAGTTCAGCAATTTTGTCTTCCACGTGATCCTTAAAAATGGGTTCTGCAGCTTTCCAGTCTCCCTTCACCGCAGCTTGATACAGCTTCAATCGTCTGTTGATTGTATCTGGTCATGGATGATCATCATAAGTTCAAAGCAACACTTGAACAAGTTGCCAACATGATAGCCCCAACCAAATTAATGAAATAGAGATCACCGATTGACCGTATGAATGTGTAAATGGGCACTTGAGACTAAATAGGGGTTTAAATAAAGTCTAGGATGAAAAAAATTTATAAAGTAGCAGTAGGTCATAAAACCCTAGGGTATAGTCGTCCCGAAAAATAATAAAAACGATGTAAAGATTCTGTGACACTTGATACTCAAATTTACAGTCTAATGTAATAAGGTATCAAGGAAGAAGAGTGATAACCTTCGTATAGTTGGTTCTGGGGGTCAATCTGGATAGCGTCATGATGGCCGGCCATCCTGAAATGAGCCTCCTGTCAGCTACAAGACAGCTAAAAAACTGAGTATAACAATTGACAAGATGAAACCTCTGAGCTCACTATTTATCCGCGCTTCAAGTCTTTTCTTTAACTTGGCTTCATTCAAGTCAAGGTCTTTCTTTAACAATGTTATTTCCCAGCTCATCATGTTCATCTTTGCATGTTGCTTCAGGATCGAGACAAGGTCTTTCTATAACATTGTTATTGTACCAACTCATGTTTATCTATATTATTTCGGTCATTATCAACTAGTTTTCGGTCATTGTTATTGCAGTAGTTGCTCTCCAAACTCCATCTGACAAGTTGACTTTAGTAATCCGAGGATTCATGGGACTTGAAAGTCTTCGGTTTCCTATAAAAAAAATTAATACGTAACTTCACAAGGGCTGTTACATGTGAATCAAGAGGAGGAATCCTAGGTACTACTGTTAGTTGAAGAAGGTCGGTAGCTGGGAATGTGCAAAATTTTGTCATCGGCCAATATTTTATGATTTGCAGCACTTCATCCCAAACATCAATGTGAACTGTTACAAACTTATTCCTAGACCATGTGAGCCAGAGGATCTTGATTTGCGATGAAGTGATTCCAAGTTTGTGTAGCTTATGGTGGATTTTGATATTGCTTTTGCTCCATGTAGGGTGCCGACGAGGCTCCTGGTTAACCATCCATGTCTGATATTTGGAAGATGAATGAAGGAAGGTGTAGCTGGTCCCTCCCCTCCTTTCCTTCTCTCTGAGTCTCCACGGAGCGCCTCTGCATATGTTTGTTTTGCCTTCTAGCCCTAATTCATGGATTTTGGTGTTCGTCTCGATTTCAGTGATTTTCGCTTTGTTGATTAGCACTTTGCTTCGCGGTCGTCTTTTCGGAGGCTTCATAAGTTAGCCACTACAACTTTAATGTCACCGGTTTCGACCTTTGTCCCTGAAATGGCGTGATGACCGTTTGAGTGTGCTCCATGGAACTAATTCATGAACCCAAATCGCATTTTTCGGTTGGAAAACTTTGCAGGAACATACGCATCCAAATTTTGACCTTTTTGAAGCAGCTCCTCCCCGTTAAATTGGTGAGGGAGGTTGTTTGCAAAAAGAGTCACGGTCGCCATATGGACACCTTGTCCCGCCACCCTCGGACACTTGCTCAGTCGGAAGGGGGTTTTCAGGCGACGGAACTTTTGAGTTTTGTCTTCAGTGAGATGTTTTAGAGAAATAATGTAACTATTAAGCTTTCACGCTTAATATCTTTCCATCTGTAATGTAGGATTTTCCAACAAAATGGTGGAGGTTGCCACACCATACATCATCATCCATCAAGGACCCATTTGGGATATCATTAGAGGTAGAATGGCGTTGCTTCCTCGCCTCGGAGGGAGGGGAAAGGAGAGAAAGAGAGAGGCCGGATCTCTTCAAATGGGTTTTTAAAGTCTAGAATTAGACTTTTTGGTCGTTCGGCTCGGTCTATACAAAAAAGTTAATTGCCGAACGTTCCTCCAATCCAATTACAGCTTTTGACCAGACCTCAGACAGAAAAACATTATTGCAAGTTCAGGATGAGACAATCCAAGTGAGAATGACAATGGATATCCCTCACCACACACAAATGAACTCGTTTAATTTAAATGATAAAAGAGGAAAAGAAAAAAAAAAGACTTTTCTGTGACAAATAAGAAGTAATAACATCAGAAAATTGTGAAAATGAGTGAAACAAATAACACAGCAAACAAATACTGTACATGAAATTAAGTATAAAGCAATACCGTCTTATATTTTTCTGGGCAAGTAGGATATAATTGTTCCCAATCCAAATAGCAAAGAAACAGTAGTACACGTTCAATTTATCTCTCACCTAAACAACACAGAATACTAAAGGCGAGCTCCTAATGGGAAACACATTCATGTCATGTCCACAAGAACCAGGACTACTTTTCACTACTGACTTGACTGCCTCCTGAGCCGGTAGTACTGGGTTCTGCAATCTGGGCTCCTTTTCCGCTCTCCTTGATACTCAACTTTCGGTTGAGTTCGTTGACCTCGGCTTTGAGTCGATTGATTTGCTCCGATTCAGGAACTTCCGATGTCCCTGCAGCAGCCTCAGCCCTTGTTTTCTCAGAGCTAGAAGAGTCATGGACGACGCCTGGGATGTGACCGCCTCTTGAAACGATTAGATAGTGGCCCGTTGGTCGACCTTCCTTGAGCCAGTACTCGGCGCATATCTTGCACTGGGGAGGATTCATATCTACGTATCAGAGAACCAGAGCTCGGGCTGACTTCGATTACAAAAGGCTAGAGAACGAGGGAGATACAGATAGTTTGTCCGTGACAACCGGCTCTATCGTTGAAACGATTAGATAGGTGATAGCACCTCTCCGCTCATGGCTTCGCTTCTCCCAGTTTTCTTCTCTCTCTTTCCTGTTATTTCTAATACTTTGTTAGTTGCCCTTGGGTCTTTCTTTATGTTGAAAAAGTCATCCTCTTCATTTGTTTATCTTTTTTTCTCAACTCGGCTTCCCCGATGCCCCTCGCAAAAGACAGGTCCTGCGAATTTATTAGTTATCTTCTCTGATGCAACCTAATTAAAAATATGACAAATTACTCTCGGGTCTCTCAAATTACCCGAGAGACAAATTACTCATGTTGAAGGAGAGGAAGAAGATGGACTTCTTTTTCTTCTTTTTAGGGTACTTTTGTCATTTTAATGACAAAAAAAAGAGTGGATGACGTCAGCGAGGGATCCGAGAGTATAATAAAACCAAACACGAGAGACACGATAATGCATTTTTATAATTGAGAGGCTGAATCGTATATTTCACCATACTAGAGATACCTAAAAGTAATTTACCCTTTAAAATAACCAACATAGTACACGCAAGTGGCCGACATGGTAGTAGTAATCACACAAAAATTTATGACCAAGCTCACTCGGTATATATATAATATTTAGGAAAAATTACTTTCAAATTTATCGGATTTGCTTAAATATACTCAAAAGTCTTCCTGTTTGAAAAATGATCTTGTTGTCCCTCTGGTTTGCTTTTATTATACTTTCGGGCCCCTAAATAGATTTTTTTTTTGTCATTGAAGTGACAAAAATACCCTTACAACAAAAAATAAAAAATTAGTGACATCATCTCTTCTTCTTCGATGACCAAAAACCCAACCAGTTCATCTTCCTCCCATCATCGAAAAAAGGCGCCGATTTACACCGACGATGAGGACGAGGCCGCCGTCGTGGCTCAACTAAACCCAAAGCTAAAAGCTCAACTAAACCTAACCAGATAAGCCCAACCAAACCCAAATCTCCATCAAACACAACTACAACCCAAATCTCCGCTTCTTTTTCTTCTTGAAGCTCAACTCCATGAGGACAAGGCCACCGTGGACCCCACGGTCATCTGGCACGAGCAAGAGACCCATGAACCAGAGGACGAGGAGGACAACTGGTACGGGTCGGTAGGGCTTGACGATTCGACGGAGGAGAGAAGGATTTGGACCGATCCCGTCGGCGATGAGCTGTCGTGAGCCCGAGTACCTCGCGCGGTACCTCGAGAGGGATTTCCACTGGTTCTCGTCCATCAGAATCTCGAACCCCTTCTTATCTTTCTTCTCCTTCTCCTTCTTCTCCACAGGCCCCACCGCGGGTTTAGTTGTAGGGGCAGCCTCCTTCTTCGCCTTGGGCGGCGGAGCAGTCTTATTTCACCTCCAGCTCCTCCCCAACAGGCCCGCCGCAGGCCATTCTATCCACCTAATTTTCTCGAGCACGAGCGACTTCTCCTCTCGAGCATGGCGTCCTTCATCCGCCTGCCCAGGGAGCCGTTGTCGGCTATGTACGGGATCTCGAGTGGCAATCAGTCAGCGACGATGGAGGACATCTTCTGGGTGTTTTGGGTTAGGGTTTCGAGTGGGTTCTGGTCGGGTTTCGAGTGAGTCTTCTTCGTGATTTTCTTCTTTGTATATTTCTCACATTTTTTATTTTATTTTTGATTTAGTGTTGCCAGGAGGAAGAAGAAGCAGAGTGATGTCAGCATTTTTTTTGAATGTGTATTTTGGTCATTTCATTAACAAAAATGAAAAAAAGAGTTGCTAACGTGCGCTAGGGACCCGAAAGTATAATAAAAACAAACTAGAAGAACGTCGGCGTATATTTTGCAAACAGGGGAGACTTTTGAGTATATTTAAACAAATCTGAGGAACTTAAGAATAATTTTTCCTAATATTTATGATTTTATAATTATCAATTTTATGGTGAATTTATAAAATAAAATTTATATTTCTTAAATTTTATTAAAAAATAATAGTCTAAATATTATACTGAAGCCATAAAATTACTAAGAAATAATTATCCTAAGGTCTCTGGTGTTTGAGACAATCCTCTTTTAATCCTTACTGTTTTTAATAACCTTTCTAAGTCCTTTTAGTTTGAAATAATAACTTTTTTTAGTCCCGGCTCCGGCACCGGAAAATTTCTCCGGCGAAATGGCACCTGAAAAAACAAAACTACCCCTCATTCAAAAATAATTAAAAAAATAAAAATTCTTCGGGTAATTTTCCAAAAGGGGGTTTTTTTCCCCGACAATTCGCTGAATGGGGTTGTCAGGGGATGTTTTCCTTGTCTGGGGTCGAGCCGGAAACCGCTTCAGCGGGAGCGTTTTTCCTTTGTCAAAAACCGCTCCACCGGGAACAAATACGTATTTATTTAAAAATTAATATGTTACATATTTCATAGAACCCTTATCTAAGAAATATATTATTTATTACAAAGTTATAAATAAGTAAGCTCTCGTAGTTCGGTTGATTTGAGTGCTTATCTAAAAATGTGGAGGTCCTTGGGTTCGATTCCGAATAAGAGCCGTTGTGTGTTTTTATTTGGATTTTCTCCCCCTTCTCACTGTAGCTAATTTTTTTTTTCAGTGAGAACACAAAACCGCTCTACCGGGAGCATTTTTTGTTTTGCCAAAAGGAAAAACGCTCCCGCTGAAGCAGTTTCTGGCTCGACCCCAGACAAAAAAAATATCCCCTGACAACCCCATTCAGAAAATTGTCGGGAAAATAAACCCCTTTTTGGAAAATTACTCAAATTCTTCCCTCTCTCCTTTCTCCACTCTCCCTCTCTCCTCCCCTCTCCTCCCCTCCCCTCTCTCCTCCATTGATAAACAAAAAAATCAAAGAAAAGTTTCGAGACCCAGAAATTAATGGGTTCCTTGCTTTAACAACATTATGACCTTGGTTTTGAGACCCAGAAATGAATGAGTTCCTTGCTCTAACAACATCATGACCTTGATTTCGAGACCCAGAAATTAATGGGTTCCTTACTCTTAAAAACTTTCTTTGGGTCTTCTCAAGAGTTTTTCTTTGTAAAGATTTTGATTATCAACGGAGGAGAGAAACAACAAGGAGAGAATGAATTGATTTTTTAATTATTTATCAATGGAGAAGATTAAACCTCTACATTACAAGTTAACTCCAGACATCATCGATACCCAATTCTGTGAAGGTACTAACCTCTCCATCACCCAAATTTTCTTCTACCAACACCACCACGAATCAAGCATAACTCCAACATGAAAATCAAAATCAACAAGACCAAAACCAATTACACGAAATGGGTTCACCCAAAACCCACTAAAGCCTCGAACTTTACTCTTTTTTCGTCGAGATAGATAGAAATAAAACGAGGGTCTTTTCAATTTTTGTTACCTCCATCCCGAGGAAGAGAGAGTTGCCCGTGAGAAGGCGGTTGAAGCTCCTGGGAAAATGGAGATATAAGGAGAGAGTGAAATAGAAATTACAAGTTGGGTTGGATCTAAATTTAGAGAAGATTAAACCTTCCATTGGTTTTTTTGTTTATCAATGGAAGAGAGAAGGGAGGGGAAGAAGAGAAGAGAGGGAAGGAGAGGCGAGAGTGGAGAGATGAGAGAGGGAAGGATTTTTGTTTTTTAATTATTTTTGACTGAGGGGTAATTTTATTTTTTCATGTACCGTTTTGTCGGAGAAATTTTTCTGTGTCAGAAGTAGGGACTAAAAAAGTTATTATTTTAAATTAGAAGGACTAAAAAAAGTTATTAAAAATAGTAAAGATTAAAAAGAAGATTTGCTCAAATACCTAGGACCTTAGGGTAATTACCCAATTACTAATAATTACCATCGGTTACATTGAATAATGGGATGGCGGGGTAATTTTAATTTTTCATGTACCGTTTTGTCGGAAAAAATTTTCGGTACCGGAGATAGGGACTAAAAAAGCTATTATTTCAAACTAGAAGGGTCGAGAAAGGTTATTAAAAATAGTAAAGATTAAAAAAAAGATTTGCTCAAATACCTGGGACCTTAGGGTAATTACCCAATTACTAATAATTACCATCGGTTACATTGAATAATGGGATGGCGAAGCTTCCTTGCAATTTCTGTGCGATGTATTTTTTTATTTCTAAGTTTAGAACTTCACATTCAACTCAAGGTGATGCAATATTTTATATAATTTCATTACGAAGTAACTCTTATTATCATAATTTATTATGAGTACCAACTCTCATGATATTAATAATTCATAGTTTTCTTGTCCTTGAAAACCATGTTAGATACCACCACCACGCCACTGCTTATTATATGATATATTTCTTTTATCCGGACGGCGCGTTACGTTACGTAATTTAACATTAAGAAAACAGCCCAACGTGAGTAGTTGGGTCATCGGTCACGGCACTTAGTTTTTGGCAGAAACAGCTGGAGCTCCGTCGGTATTATCGCTAGTCGTTCAATGACAGCTTGCATATTTATTTAAAGGGTAAAATATACTTTAATTTTTTTAAATAAGGGTTTATCATATCTGGAACCACTTCCACAGTTCCACTAGCATCCAAAATCATAAGTATTCGATCAATTCATATTTATAACTTAGTATAATTAACATGGTTATCAAATATGTGGTCCGACCGGTCGGACCGTGATTCGGTACAAGGAGCGTACCAGAATTGGCCCAAAAATGTTAACCTTACGAACTGCCCAAAATCCAGTCGGACCGGGCAGTTCGTCCGAAATTTCAGGTCCGTATTTTCTGGTTGGTAAGGTTGGACCAAAAATTATGATTTTTTTTGAAAAAAACCAAAAAACATGAGTTAGTCACTTGGTTTGGTCAGAAATTTCGCACAAATAAAAAAGGAAAGAGACCAAAAAAATTAAAATCGAGAAAATTTTATCAATATCCGTAGTTTCATTATGTATTTGATATTTTTTGAGGTGTATATGTGATTACATGTACAATTATACATATATATTATTTAAAATTGGTATTTAAAAAATTCGTGCGACCGGTTGAACACTGGTCAACCCGAGATTCGGCCCAAATTCCGGGTCGACCTCTAGATCGTATTTGAAAACTCTAGATCGTATTTGAAAACACTGATAATTAATTGCTACGATTTTATTTAATCATAATTTTATGGCTGACTTAACTCGAGTCTCGGCCATATTAATCTTAAGGACCTCTTCTAAATGTCGATTATGCCCTCCAACCAAAGTTTTATTTTTTAGAAAAAAATATCTCCCCTCTCTCTCTTTGTCTCTCTCTTTTTCATCTTGCTCTATTTTCCCCTTCCCAGATCATTGGTGTCATCGGAGCTCCCCGCCTGGAGTCTGATAACAGGAGGAGCAGTGATCGCCGAGAAGGCAGGAGAGCTGAGGTGCTGAGCGCGAAGGTGAACTCCCGGAACTCGAAGTGCGCTTGGGATTAAAAACTGAAATTAAAAAAAAAAGTCTTTTGTGAAGCAATTGAAAGCAAGGATTGGATCAAATATTTTATAATCAAATAAACTACCCTCAAGTCCCTAGAATTGCCTAAATCATTATTTTAAGCTTTGTTGTTCCTAAATCAAAATTTCAATCAGGTCTCTATCATTGGAATCGTGAAATATTTCCAGCGACAAAGTACTTGAAATGACCCAATTATCCGTTAGTAAAAAAAATTACCTTCTTCAACCTCTAAAATACCAAGAATGCCAAAAACATAACCCTAGAACATAACATCACATTAAACAAGGATTATCCCCCCAAAACTTATTTAGCCCAAGTTCTCATACATAATTGTCAAAATGAAAACGCTTAAAGCAAGGTGAATATTCACATATCGACATCCGATTCCTCAGACAACACCTAGAGTGTCATCATCAATTCATTGGAAAACCTTGCAAACTAAGACGAAAGGAAGATCCAAATTTTTGGTTAAATCTCAATAAATAGTCAAGATCTAACCCTAAATTAAGAATGCAAGCGAGAAAATTGAAGAGAACCGGCTAAAGTGACAAGATCTAAGCAGATCAGAAACGAACAGAACAAAATTGTACTTTGGGGACAATAGGGACGACATCCCAGCCCAGACGTGCCCTCTTCCTGGGACGGCAGTCCAGATGCGCTTGGGAACCTCTCTCACGCGCGCCATCTCCATGGCGATCGAAGGAAAGAACAAAAGCAAGGTATCGAGGAGAGAATGAGGAGAATTTTGGCTTCACATGGGAAAAAGAGAGATGGGATGGGGGTGTTACGTGGAATTTAGGGTTTAATTGTTTAATAATTGGTGGTCTTGGTGTTAAGCACCAAATTGAACCTCTTGATTTAAGGATGCTGATGGGGATGGGGGGTGTTAAGTGAGATTTAAGGTTTAATTATATAATTTGGTGTTTTTGGTTTTATGTTCTTGGTGTTCTTGGTCTTTTAGAGGTTGAAAAAAGAGATTTTTTTTACTGAGGGATAATTGGCTGCTTTTAGGTGTCTTCTCGTCGGAAAAATTTCACAACTCTGATGGCAGGAACCTAAAAGTTCAATAAAAAAAACCAAAATTTTGATTTTAAAACTACAGAAGCTATAATAGTGATTTAGACAAATGCTAGGGAGCTGAAGATAATTTGCCTTTTATAGTTTAATGACCCCTAAGGGAAAAAGTTTTTTTATTATATGATCTTTTGTCTTCTTGTTGATCGTCTTTCTGGAGAAACAGCTTCTCCTCCATTTGTTTTGTATCCATCGGGGTAAGGAAAATCCAATGAAGCTGATCATGAAACTGATTCTAAGAGGGGAACATAAAGTATTTGGATAACCGGTATTTTTGTGAGGGGGAGGGGGCCGAAAGGGGGGAGATTCTACGGGGACAAGGGTAGTTTCCAAATTTGGGAACTAAAAAAAAGATTGTGGTAATTTAGGTATTAATAAAATAGTTAAGGATAAAATTGGAAAACTAATAAAAATAAAAAAGAGATAGCAAATTAGCTGACACACTTTTTTATGAAAAGACTAAAAACGTAAAAAAAATTTAAACCAATCTCAAGGAAGTGACTATTTTTCTCTTTAAATTATTGTGAACTTCAAAAATCTTACCAACTACCAAATTTTTTTAAATAAACTCAAAGAACCAAAGAATAAAAATTCAATAGAAAATCAATATCACTAAATTCGAAAACAAATATTACTACGTTCGAAAATCAATATCACTGCGTTCGGAAACCAATATCACTGCTTTCGAAAACCAATATCACTACATTCGCAAACCAATATCACTACCTTCAGAAACCAATATCACTACATTCACTACATTCGGAAAACCAATATCACGATCGAAAAGACAGAAAAATGCAAGAAAAGGGAAGAAAAAACATGAAAAGGCAAAGGCATGAAAAGACAAGAAAAAATATGAAAATGCAAGAAAAGGCATGAAAATGTATGAAAAGGCAAGAACATGCATGAAAAGGCAAAAAAACATGAAAAGACAATAAAAGGCATGAAAAGGCATGAAAAAACCTGAAAAGGCATGAAAAGGCAAGCAAAAACATGAAAAGACAAGAAAAATCATGAAAAGACATGAAAAGGCAAGAAAAAATATGAGAATGCAAGAAAAGACATAAAAAGGCAAGAATAAGCATGCAAAGGCATGAAAAGGCAAGAAAATGTATGAAAAGGCAAGAAAAGACATGAAAAGGAAAGAAAATGCATGAATGCTACAGTAAAATTTTATTACCAATATGGTGTTACTATTGAAAAAATAGCGAGAAAGGTGTTTGTTTCCCAGATCAAAAAAAATTTCGACATGGAGTACTCAGATCAAAAAAATTATTCGATCTGGAACTGAAATCGAAAAAAATTTCGAACGAAGCTTTTTGACCTGACACCCAGGTTGAAAGTTTTGGACCTGACGAGAGAGAAACCTCAGGTCGAGAGGAAGGGATCCAGCTGGGTTGCATGGGACTTTATTAATTACCGGAAACCTAGTATGTATATTACTGGGACTTTATTATTGTGTGGATTTACATGAAAAACTAATGTTTGTCTATGTGTCTCCCTCCTTAAATATATTTATAGCCATCTTCCTGGTGTTTATTATTCTTAATTAATCTGCTTTAGTTTTCGTCCAATTTGTCTATTAGTCGGACAATTCTAATCTTAATAGATAAACTAATAATTACATGGACCGATTCGGACTACAAATGAGAGTAAATAATTTTCCTACGAAATTTTAAATCTGACGACATTTTTAATGATCAAATTTGAAGAAAATCTAGGAAGTTAAAATTAAACGAATTAAATGCGTAGATTACAAACTTTGATATAATTAATGGTTGAGAGAAAGTGAATTGGTGAGGTTAGAGGAAAGAAAAGTAGGAGAATTAATGAATATGGTCCGTAAAGGTGGAGACAAAAGGATTTAGTATTTTTATTACAAGAAAAGCAAGAAACCGAGCTGGATCCCTTCCTCAGATGGAAATTTTTTTCGACCTGAGATTTCGTTCTCCTCAGGTCGAAAAAAATTTAGATTTGGGTTCTAGGTCGAAAAGATTCATACAATCAAAGTCATAAAAAATTTTGATTTCAATCTCAGATCGAATAATTTTTTCGATCTGAGTATTCTAGGTCGAAATTTTTTTTCACCTGAGAAACGGATACCATTTTCGAAATTTTTTTAATAATAATACCATATTGGTAATTAAATTGTACTGTAGCACCATTTTTGGAAGAAAAAAACCCTTCCCTCTCGACGGAAAAAACACCCCCGATGTCACTTAGTTTCTGGCGGAAACAGCTGAAGCTCCGTCGGGATTATCACTAATCGTTCAATGACATCTTGCATATTTATTTATTTATAGGGTAAAATATATCCGGAACGACTTCCACTAGCACGCAATATCATAGTATGATTTACTATGATATATTATTAAAATTTTATCGAGCAGTAATTTTATAAGTTTTCTATGTAAAATTTTATTCACCAAATAAAAATAATTATACGTATAGATGGTAAATCCTCTCGTACGAAATTATAATTACATGTTTTGAGAAAAAATTTATAGTCCAATGGCACGAGGCGGTGTAAAAAATTATCCTTAAAAAAAATAATAATAATTACATGTCTTGATAAAATTCAATGAGAAATCCAACAGAAGAGAAAAAGAGTATTCCAGCGGTCGCACTCGTGCCATAAACATAACTGAACACCCTAATATAACCCCACCCACCATACCTTGCGTGAATTTAATAACAAAAGTACATCTTGATTACCAAACTTCGAACTAGTTCCAGACCAAATTAAGTACTCTCTTAGATTCTAATTGATGGAATCAATGAGAAAGCTATGGAAAGGTTTAAGATGGGGGGGAGGTCGATCTCTCTGTCTTTCATGGTCTACCCCCCTGTTTCCTTTTTCTGTGTTAAGTTTTTTTTTTAGTCTACTTTATTTTTTAGTGGCTTTTGTTCTGTTCGTTGCTTTCTTCTTTGTGTTTCTCGCTTATGCTTCTGTCGTCGTTTGTGGACACTGGTTCGACCTTGTGTTCTTTTTGTTTATTGCAAGGTGTCCATTCACGGAACAAGCTGTTGTCCCTACTTTGTCCGGTTTAATTGGGACAAGAGTATTACTTTGTCCGGTTTAATTGGGACAAGAGTATCTCCATCAAGTAATATCTCGTATGATATGACCATGTGGATATTGATGACGAAGTTATAGACCAATGGTTGAAACAAATGTGCTTGAAACCAAGAAGATATCGAAATAGGACAAGTTTGAAAAATAAAGCCCGAAATCAAGTTGTTTGATGTGGCAGATTGTACACCCTTTGATATTCTGGCTGTATCTTTCTCGTCCGAACTTCAATTAATGTGATCTTGGTGTCTACGGAAAGATGAAAGAAAGATCTACAACAATGTCTCTCTGTGTTATCTTCAGATTCTATCTGTAAAGTGCCCAAAATGCTCTTCAAAGTTGAATGTTGCTGCTGGATCTTTCTTCGACTTTGGTACTTCTTCTTTTGGACAAATTTCTTGAGACGTGGATTGAGTCCACTGTCCTTAAAGTAATATTTGCCCCCACTATTGTTGCCAATGGGTTTATAGTAAATCTACTCCTAGGATTAACTCAAGAATTGGATGTTCTAAAATGGCAATACTTAGAACATCCCCTCTAAAACTAATAGGATATTTTGTATGATGAATGGAAAGAATGAGAGAAAATGATTAGGAAAAATCTCGGAAGGGCAGGATTCCTACTCTATTTATAGAGTACTAAAAGGCACAAAGAAGCAAGTTCCAAGAGCCATGTTCATCCATTTCCAAAGGACATGTTCCCTCCTAATTTGAAGAGTCACCAAGTGAACCATGAAAGGATACAAGTGTTCCTACATGGAGAGTCGCCATGAGTTCTTCCCTTTTATTTTCATCTATCCTTTTAAATTGATTAACCATTTGTGTCTCTTGGTTTGAAACCAAGTAACACCAAACATCTTAATCGTGTTACTTGGTTTAAAAACTAAGTAACACCAATAATCCCCCACTTGGTTAATAATTTACTTCATCAATCCCATATACTTATGCATTTAAGAAGTGTCTTTCGACTTGAACCCCTTATTAGTGAAAGTATCTCAAAGTTCAAACGAAATCAATGGTGGCTTAGTGCTTAAACCTCGATTCCTTGTGTTTGCACCAGAAATACTAACACACATAAGCTATGAACATCTCTATTGAGTTTCCTGAGAGTTTAGCACCGTTAATGGCCTTGTGATCTTCCTAGTTTCATGAACATTTCAAAATCTGTCCTCCGAATTTTGTTAGAAGCGGCACCACTTCTGATGTTTACATAGGTGGAGTTATCCTTTTATGCCTTGGTGTCTTAAGACAAAACACTTATCTCTTTGTCCGATAAGTTGACTCCATTAAGAGTATTCGTAATACTTCAACCTCCAACACCTAAACAAGTACTTTGGTCCGTAGTTTGTTTTCCATCACAACAATAGTTTGTTATTACCCATTAAACCTTAGACTAGTGGTAGTGCTAGAATGAAGGTTGGGTTACTACTATTGGGAACTTATAAGAAACATCTTTAGACCCATTCCTAAAGTCGTCCGCTTCACTAAGTCTCTCGAGAGTCCTTTAGTAAACGGATCTGCTAAATTACTGTCGGTTCGTATAAACACTATCGTGATTATACCCGCAGATATCAAGTACCTTACGTACTCATGTCTCAAGCTAATATGTCTAGATTTTCCGTTATAGACCCGGCTAAACGCTCTAGACATAGTTGTTTGGCTATCACAGAACAAAGAGATGGCTGGCATCGGTTGTGCCCACAACTCTATATCTAATAATAAGTTTCTCAGCCATTCTGCCTCTTTTCCTGCAGCTGCTAGAGCTATGAATTCTGACTCCATCGTCGAATGCGATATGCAGGTCTGTTTCTTTGATACCCAAGAAACTGCACCTCCTGCTAATATAAATATCCAACCTGAAGTAGATCTGTTATCCTTCGCACTAGTTATCCAACTAGCATCAGTGTACCCTTCTAGTACAGTTGAAAAGTTGTTATAAAAGAGTCTTAAATCCTTGGTCCTTTTGAGGTACCCTAAGACTCGACCAACAGCTTTCCAATGACTAGCTCCAGGATTATTCGTGTATCTAGATAGCTTACTGACTACAAAGGCAATGTCCGGGCGAGTACAATGCGTGGCATACATTAGACTCCCTATTGCACTTGCATACTAAAGTTGGTCTATAGCTCTTCCACCATGTTCCTCCAATGGACACGATTGATCATACGTGGTATTAGCCTCCTTGAATCCTAATTGATCAAACTTGTTGACCATTTTCTCAATGTAATGAGATTGACTTAATGCATAACCCCCACTATGTGTTTTAATTTTGATTCCCAAAATAGTATCTGCCTCTCCCAGGTCTTTCATCTTGAACTGAGAAGATAAATACATTTTGGTCTCTACCACACCTTTTATGCTTGTCCCGAAGATAAGCATATCATCGACATAAAGACTGATATTCGACATAAAGACTGATAATGACCACATACTCCTTTGTAATCTTTGAGTATATGCATTTATCAGCTCCATTATGTTGAAAATCGTGTGACAATATAGTAGTATCAAATTTCTCATGCCATTGCTTTGGTGCTTGCTTAAGACCATAAAGAGACTTCACCAACTTGCAAATTTTTCTTTCGTTTCCAGGTAGAATAAAACCTTCAGGTTGTTCCATGTACACCTCCTCGGATAGGTCTCCATTAAGAAAAGCCGTCTTCACATCCATTTGGTGTATGATAAGCTTGTGTATCGATGCTAAGGCCATCAACACTCTTATAGAGGTGATCCTTGCGACTGATGCATATGTGTCAAAGTAATCCACACCGTGCTTTTGCCTAAAACCTTTAGCCACTAGCCTTGCTTTAAAGGTTTGTAGTGAACCATCTGTATTGTACTTCCTCCTAAATACCCATTTACAGCCTATTGGCTTTGAACTAGGAGGTAAGTCAACCAGATTCCATGTCTTATTAGACATCAATGAGTCCATCTCGTCTTCTACTGCCTCCTTCCAGAAATCTGAGTCTCTTGAAGACATTGCTTCTTTATAAGTTTTAGGATCCCCTTCAACTTGAAGTACTACGGGTAATTTATGTATTACCATGTCTCGACTTCCCTCGACTAAGAAGACGAGTGAATCAGTCGAAATATGATCCGGATCCAAGTATTTTTCCTTTCTCGCTCTTTTACTTCTTCTAGGTTTGCTAGAAGATGTATCATCGGAGTTTTGCTTCCTACTACTTTCCAAAGAAGTGGAAGGATCCGACGCTGATATTTGCATTGGCTCATCAACGTTAGAATCCTTGAGAAACTTGTTCTCAAAAAATTCTACGTCCCTTGATTCCACTATGACTTAAAAATCTACGTCCAATAATTTATATGCCTTAGAATTTTCAGCATATCCCACAAATACATTCTTTCGAGCCCTTGGTCCAAGTTTAACTCTTTTAGGGTCAGGAACCCTATAATAAGCCACACAGCCCCATACTCGTAGATATCCCAAAACTGGAGGTCTTCCTTTCCATAATTCATAAGGAGAAATTTTAAAACGCATAGATGAAATTTTATTATGCACATGACAAGCAGCGAGTAAAGCTTCTCCCCACAAATTAGTTGGCAACCCGGAACTTAGGAGCATGGCATTTACCATGTCCTCCAAAGTCCTATTTTTTCTTTCAGCCAATCCATTTTGTTGAGGAGTATAGGGAGTACTACATTGATGAATAATTCCATGTTCATCGCAAAATTTATTAAAATAACCAGGAAAATATTCACCACCTCTATCACTCCTAAGAATTTTAATTTTCTTTTTTAACTGATTTTCAACTAATACTTTATAACTTTTAAACATGTCAAAGGCTTGATCCTTATGCTTCATTAAGTAAACACATGTATAACTAGAATGATCATCTATGAAAGTTATAAAGTATCGATTGCCACCTCTAGTTAAGGCACCATTAAATTCGCAAATATCCGAATGAATTAATTCGAGAGGTTTGAAATTTCTTTGAACCTTAGGGAATGGCTTCTTAGTCATTTTAGATTGCACACATACTTCACATTTATTTTCATATTCTTTGTCATATTCAATCAATCCATTTTTAGCCATGAATTTCAAAGATCGATATCCAACATGTGCTAATCGACTATGCCATAAATTAAAAGAGTCAAGCATATAAGCAGAAACTTCATTCTTATTAATACTTAGCTTAAACATGCCATCACAAGTATAACCCTTCCCGACAAACATCCAATTCTTGGACACAATCAGATGATCGGCCTCAAGTACAACTTTGAACCCCTTCTTGCTAAGCAAGGTACCAGAAATTAAATTCTTCCTAATATCGAGTATACAAAATATATTAACAAGAGTCACGACTTTTCCAGAAGTGAACGAGAGATCGATGGTGCCTTTCCCGAGAACTTTAGCTGTGTTATTATTTCTCATAAGTACTTGTTGATCTCCAACACTTTCAAACTGCTTGAATTGAGATCGATCATTGCAGACGTGGATTGTTGCTCCGGAGTCATACCACCAATCGATGGACACATCTTTGGTTGCCATATTCACTTGTGTGATCATGCTTACATGCATACTTGAGATCATAGCAACCAAATTGGTAACATCCTCTTCAACCGCATTAGCTTGCTTACCATCGGTTTTCATTTTCTTCCACTGTCGGCAATCTCGTTTGAAGTGCCCCTTCTTTCCACAATGGAAACATGACTTACTTGTCTTGGGATTATCAGTCGAAGGATCAAACTTCCTCTTCTTCCCTTTGGATTTATTGGAAGTCTTGGTGTCAGACTCAATGTTGTTTACCTTAGACTCCAATCCTTCGAACAATTGCTTGTCATGAATCTGGGATTCCTCATCGATTCGAATGTGTGTAAGGAGTTTGTCTATGGTAAGAACTTCCGAAGTATGGAGCAATTTCTTACGGTAATCATTCCAAGATTTAGGCAACTTAGCAATTATAGCCATAATCTGGAGTGATTCCGAGACCTCCACCTTCACATCTTTAAGTTTGGAAACCAAAACTTGCAATTCATCCACTTGGTTCATCACGGACTTGCTATCCATCATAATAAACTCAAAATATTTCATGCAAAGGAACTTGTCGGTACCTTGTCTTGCCGAGTTGTACTTAATCTCTAAAGTAGTACATATCTCCTTTGGGAACTTGATTGATCGATAAAGGTCATAGAGTCGGTCGGAGAGAGAGTTGAGAATGTGTCCACGACAACGAACCTCGTCGTCCTCCCATTTCTTCCGAGCAACTTGTGCCTCGCTTGATTCTGCCACTGTAGTAGTCTCTCCCTTCCTTTTGTGTTAGTGGGGGTGCAACAGGGGCTGTGTTGGCATCAAGGACATAGAACACTCTAAGTTCCATAAGCAAGAATGTCATCTTGTCCTTCCATCGGGTAAAGTTGGTACCATCGAACCGGTCCAACTTAATGAGATCTTGATTGATCACCTTGTTGAATGTGGTTGTCTCCATCTTGGCCAGATATTACTTAAAGATTGTTGATGACGAAGTTATAGACCAATGGTTGAAACAAATGTGCTTGAAACCAAGAAGATATCGAAATAGGACAAGTTTGAAAAATAAAGCCCGAAATCAAGTTGTTTGATGTGGCAGATTGTACACCCTTTGGTATTCTGGCTGTATCTTTCTCGTCCGAACTTCAATTAATGTGATCTTGGTGTCTACGGAAAGATGAAAGAAAGATCTACAACAATGTCTCTCTGTGTTATCTTTAGATTCTATCTATAAAGTGCCCAAAATGCTCTTCAAAGTTGAATGTTGCTGCTGGATCTTTCTTCGACTTTGGTACTTCTTCTTTTGGACGAATTTCTTGAGACGTGGATTGAGTCCACTGTTCTTAAAGTAATATTTGCCCCCACTATTGTTGCCAATGGGTTTATAGCAAATCTACTCCTAGGATTAACGCAAGAATTGGATGTTCTAAAATGTCAATACTTAGAACATCCCCTCTAAAACTAATAGGACATTTTGTATGATGAATGGAAAGAATGAGAGAAAATGATTAGGAAAAATCTCGGAAGGGCAGGATTCCTACTCTATTTATAGAGTACTAAAAGGCACAAAGAAGAAAGTTCCAAGAGCCATGTTCATCCATTTTCAAAGGACATGTTCCCTCCTAATTTGAAGAGTCACCAAGTGAACCATGAAAGGATACAAGTGTTCCTACATGGAGAGTCGCCATGAGTTCTTCCCTTTTATTTTCATCTATCCTTTTAAATTGATTAACCATTTGTGTCTCTTGGTTTGAAATCAAGTAACACCAAACATTTCAATTGTGTCACTTGGTTTAAAAACCAAGTAATACCAACAGTGGAGACCTCTTCCGACTTACAACTCATTTGTAGCCGAGAGAGAAGTCTTAGCTGATGATGTATTCAGCAGTTTATTGAGTGGTACTTTCGATGTGGAAGAGGATTCGACTCTCAAAGTCGATGTCGATACTACTCATTCTCAATATGCTTGTTTTGTGATTTTGGTTCACTTTGCAATCTACAATTGCGCTAGTCTTGTTTTCTTGTTATCTTTGACTTTTATTCTATGTCTTTGTCTTGTAATCCGCAATGTAATTCGTATCTATTATGAATGAAAGGCTTCTAGGCCAATCCTTCAAAAAAAATGAGAAAGCTATGGTTGTTTGTAGCACTAAAACCACCCGATTCTGATGTCCCCATATGCCTCACAATGTTGCTTACCATATTTAGTATGACAAACAAATAAATTAGGTTGGGACAGAGATAGAAAAAAGACTGGAGAGCTAAAAATTTATTATAGAAAATACATAAAATATCTAGGCATTTATTTAGAAAATACAAGGCAAACACTAAGTAGAAATCAAGCTTAAAACCCCTATAAAATACTGGCTGTCAAACGCTAGCCGTCAGATGCTAATTTCGGTACCAAACAGTAACGATCCTTCAATTTTAAAAAAAATATAATTTATCTGAAATTGGCAGAAAACAAAAAAGTTTGGTTCAGAAAATAAAAATAGTAAACAATTTTTAGCCTCGAACCAAACCCACGTCACGCCTAGCCTAAAACGAGCGTGGCTGGCCTATTGGGTTTAGAGGGTCGCACCTCGGCGGCCAACTTTCGGAGCGTGTGGGTAACTAGAGTCGGAGTAATTTGAGTTTTTTTTTTCCTTTCAAAAAGAGTCGTTTGAGACCAATGACAATTCGGATGAATTTTTAAAATTTACTTAACTAATTTTTTGGTTCAAATATTAAAAAATTATTATTGAAAAAATTGCCAAAAAATGTGTAACTAATATTATAGATTAAAAAATCATTTGAGTTGAGAGGTACAAACCTCAAGTACTCCTCTATCCCATTCTCAGGTCTCCTTTGTGATAAAAGTTGCAGTTTTTCGTTACAAAAGAAATAGAAGTTATTAGTGTTGGTAATTAAAAATAAATTTATGTAACACTAATACTTATAAATGATATTAATATTTTTTATTGAACAAGGCCATAATTAACATAAACCAATATGAAGTACACAAATTTTTTTATTTTATTTTTTATGTTGGTAATTTTCTCTATTTCAAATTCTCGTTAGTTTTTTGGAATCCGAATCTATGCATTATGAAGAATATGTTTGATGTTAGAGTCCACATCCATGGGTGGATTACCTTAAGTACATTGTTAAGAAAAAATATATAACTTATCTGAAATGGCCAGCTCAAGAATGTTTGGTTGCTTAGCCTCGAACCAAACCCATTGGGCTTTAGAGGGCCGGACCTCTACCAGCAGCCCAACTTTTGGATCATTTGAACAACTAAGGTCCGAGTATTTTGAGTTTTTTTTTTAGTTCACTTAATGTCATAAGTCATATAATTTAGCTCAGCATATATCTAAAAAATTATGAGTTCATACGGAGTCATAATTATATCGAGATCATTATAAAATTTTCAGTCTCTCAATTATTATCAAATTTCCTTTGACCAATCACTCTTTCAAAAAAAATTCTTTCAAATATAAATTTGAATATCTGGTTATGTCGGTAAGACATCAAGAACATCTCAATTGCTAACCAGCCCTGGTCTAGAAATCTTCGATTAAAAATGTCAATTTCGGTATAATTAAGCCATGGACCCACCTTAAATACAAATGTGACATCTAAAAAATTGATATCTCTCTCTCTCTCTCTCTCTCTCTCTCTCCCGCCAGTTGATGGGTAAGAAGAAGCGTCTGGTGGACTGAACCTCTGGATTATTCTACGTCACCAGCTAACATCGTCATGGAAAACTTAGGGAATGTGATGCTTGTTGTGGGCCTTGATTGCTGAAAAGTAAGTCCAATTAGTGGCCTTTTAAAATATAATCTCTCTCCTAGTTAGTTTTATAAGACGATCTACAGCTAGAATAACTATTTCTTGTTAATTTGAATGCTAGTTGATTCCTAATTAGATTATTTTAATTTAATTAAAAAGTTTCAATTTAAGTATAGAGTATTCGAACTTGAATTAGTCGAATTGATAAATATTGCGATAAGTACTTATCATGAAAACAATCTAATATGTTTTCAGAGCAAGATGGACTAAACATATACGCAAGGCATAATATTTTGGTTCCGTGATTCCACGAGGGCGTTCTGCTTTATTTTACACTTTTCAACGTGTGTTTGGTTTTATTTTATTACATGATATGTTTGGACGTTCGAGCCTTCCATTAAAATTGTAGGAAAAAAAATAATGCTTCAATAATTATGCAGGCGCGTCCAAGTAAATCAATATAATGTTGGTCTAATTAAAACTACAGTTTTCCTATTAATTAGTAACCCTAATTAGTTTAGATTTCTTCTTTAAAAAGGGAGCATTGGAGTCCTACCGACGAAACAATGTCAGTAGAAGAAAAGGAAAGATTGAACAAATCCCAAAAAAATTTAATTTTAATTTCTGATCTATAATATCTGGTATTCACTATACAACAATTAATTATAAAATTTAACACAATTATATTCTATAATAACAGTCAATTCTTTCAACAGTATTTTTTTTCTTTATTGTCAAAATTCGAATTATATTTTATAATAATAAAGAAAAAGAAGTGGCACCCTACATTTGGTTAGTTAGGGGATCGCAAGAACAGGAGACGGGTGGATCTGATGCCACGGAAGAAAAGTACGTATAATAAGGACCGCATAATAACCGACGTGAACGTTCGTTTAAAGCACCTAAATCCTAATCACCTAACTGAGTTTTTTTTGGGTGGATAACCAATCAATCATAAGAAATTAACAACCTATATCAAGGGGTGAGTAGATTGAGTGAAGGCTAATAAAATCTATTCCGGATTATACATGTAAAATAATATCACTTTGAACACAAATTAATATTATTATATATGCAAATTAATATCACAGAGTCATATGCAAATCAATCACTACATATGTAAATTAATAGTACTACAAATCAATATCATTTAGTTCCCATGGATGAGAACTAGACTAGTCCCTGCCAAATTTGTCCCATCTTGAAATAGTTGCAATAGTCATACATTGGTTTATAAACGTAAAAAAAATTATATTTGTTGTTTTAATATTTAATTGAATATAAAAAATTTAATGTGATAATATATTGAATTGATCACGTTTTTATTATTGTTCTCGCACAACCTTTGTTATATGTCACGATGATAAAATTCAAATTAAATACAAAATTCAACGAGATACAATTGAAAGGACGTGTCAACAAATTAATTAATATCTGATATATTCTATCTCTACAAATTAATAAATTTTTTGACTGAATCTCGTATGTATATCTGATATATTCTATCTCTACAATCTTAATTAATATTTATTATAAAATATTCATGTTTGCTATGATTGTTTTTCAAAAATTATGTAATCAATTTTCTTGTAAAAAAAAGCAAAACATATCCCTAATTTCTAACACAAGACAGAGACAGACAAACACAAAGATAAGAGATGTAATAATCTTCCATCATCCCCTCGTCTCTTTCTCCAACTCCTCCTCCCAATCCACCACCGCCAACGAAACGAATCGAATTACTTCCCCTACACAATTCTAATCCCATCCAAATTCTCCAATATAATTCCTTCCTCTCTCAACTTAATCACAAGGTTATAATTATAAGTTATGGGCACTAACCATCCCCCAAGTTTCCTGGGTTTTGTTAATTAATTACTAAAACTAATAACGATGAAGGAGAGGAGAACCCGCGATGCGATAACGTGGAGCAGGTTCTTCTGGTGCACGGTTTTGGTGGTTCTGTGGTGCGTCGTCTTCACCGGCTTCGCCTTCTCCTCCTTCCGCCCCCTCTTCGCCGCCGGTACCACAACTTCCCTTCCCTTCCCTTCATTAATTTCCACGTTCAATTCACACTAATTTAATCGATATTTATTTCGAGTTTCGTCGTTGTTTGTAAATATGAAAAAGAATACTGCTTGTTCCATTGCCGAAACTGTTAGTTTAAGTTCGAGTATGTGATATCTGATTAATTTAAGTTCGAGTTTGTTATGATCACCTCCGGGTTTGTTTGGATAAGATAATGATCTCCACGAATTCTTTCTGATTTTAGAATTACTGCAAAAATCTTTTAATTCGAAACTCTCCGATTTGATTTTTTTTGTTTTGTTTCCGTTTGTTGTTTTCGTTTGGGCAGGTAGGTTCCGGCCGGAGCTGGTGTCGGGACGGGGGAGGAGGGGAGAGAGAATAAATGCAGTGGCGTGGGACCCACACCGGGATGCAGCTGCCCGCCGGCCGGCGATAACGGTTCGTGGAACCGTCGCCCTACCGGACCAAATCCTGGTCTTCCTAAACTACCCCTCGCCGGCGCGGCTATTCACCGAGGAGGACCTGCACTGCGTCTACTCCTCGCCGCACAACCGCGACCGCCTCCGCCTCCCCCCGACGCGCGTGGAGAAGAATCTCGATCTCGACGACGAGCAGCTCGTGCGGTGCCCGCTCCCTACACGTGGCGTCGGATCATCCTCCTCCTTCCCCGCCGTCTCGGTGGCGTCGAAATCGGACGGCCACGTGGACGACGTCGCGTTTGGTGGGTCCCAGCACAGGTGGGGCTCGCTGGTGTACGAGGCGGTTATAGACCGGGACAACACAACGGTCGTGTTCGTGAAGGGGCTTAACCTCCGTCCCGACAAGCTCTACGAGCCGTCCAGATTCGAGTGCCTCTACGGCTGGGATTTCTCCAGGCCCAAGTTCGTCCTCCGGGCCCAGGCCCTCTCAGCGGCCCAGGAGATCGTCCGGTGCGCCACCCCAATCAGCGTCTTGGGCTCTCCTCCTCCGGCCCGGCCCAACGACGGACCCATTAAGGTCTCCGTCAGGATGAAAGGTAGGGCCGCCATGGACTCTATAGCCCGGGTTGGGCCCCAGGTTGGGCCTCAGGACCATCATGAGGAGGAGAAGAAGAATTTTGAGATGTGTATTTGTACCATGCTTCGTAACCAGGCCAAGCCGTTGAAGGAGTGGGCGGTTTACCATTCTCGGATCGGGGTACAGAGGTTCTTTGTGTATGACAACAACAGCGACGACGATGTCGAGGATGTCATCGCGTCGTTGGCCGGGAAGGGGGATGTTAACATCTCGCGGCATGTGTGGCCGTGGATCAAGACTCAGGAGGCAGGGTTCGCGCATTGCGCGCTCAGGGCGCGGGGGAGTTGCGAGTGGGTTGGGTTTATCGACGTGGACGAGTTTCTTTACTTGCCGGATCGTGAGACGACGCTGGTGGATGTTGTCCGGAACCAGTCCGAATCGGGCGACAATGTGGCGGAGTTGCGGGTTTCGTGTTACAGCTTTGGGCCGTCGGGGCTGAAGGCGGCCCCGGAGCAGGGGGTGATGGCAGGGTACACGTGCAGGCTGGCTTCCCCTGAGAGGCACAAGAGTATCGTCAACCTGGAGGCGCTGAACTCGTCGATGATCAACTTGGTGCACCATTTCCACCTGAGGGACGGTTTCAACTTCGTGAATGCGGATAGAGGGGCCCTGGTGATCAATCACTACAAGTACCAGGTGTGGGAGGTTTTCAAAGAGAAGTTCTACCGGAGGGTGGCCACCTACGTCGCGGATTGGCAAAACGATAAGAATGTCGGTTCTAAGGACCGAACGCCGGGGCTCGGGACCAGAGCCGTGAAGCCACCTGACTGGTCTAGTCGGTTCTGTGAGGTCAATGATGTCGGGCTGAGGGACATGGTTCTGCAGAGATTTTCGGACCCGACAACCAATCTCTTGCCGTGGCAGAAAGGTGGTAGTAGTCAGCTAGACAGCTAGGAACATGATTTTGGAAGAACACTGATAGGATATAGGACTTCTTGTTTTTTATTTTGTTGGAGCTTGTTTCTAGATGTTGCTCTGTTTTTCGTTTCGGGATTATTTTTGTAAATATGACGAGGGAAAGGGGTTTAGCAGGAGGAGATTGATTGTTTTGTTTCTGTTGATAAAGTTGATGCCAATAGTTTATACACAAAATCTTGGAATATAGTTTTGCCATTAATCATCTGTGGGGATGTGGTCTTGGTTTTGTTGCTTCTTCATGGCCTCAAGAGTTGAGACTTGGTCTGTTCTGGTCTGGGCTAAATATATAGGCTGCAGATTGTGACCCTTCTGCAGATTCCACAGCTTATTGCTAGCTGCTATCAATTCATCCGTATACTTTTAGTTCGCGTTGGAGTTCATCCTCGCATTGTGTTTCGGTAGACCAATTGATTTTTTTTAATCAAAGTTCACATACCAATGATCTTATTTTTTGCCTAGAATCTACAACACCGGATAGACATTATTATGCCGGTTAATCCAGATTTGAGCTGGATGAAATATTTGAAAAAGTTAAATATTTCCTGACAATATATTGTATTCACAAAAACTCGAAATCTAAACATATTGATTGATATAAGTGGTTTTTGGTAGCAATTGTCTGTTTTGGTACGAGATTCTTGCAATTTCTTACTAATATCAATATTGGAAAAATTACGACTAAAATATGGTCAAATAATGATGAGATATTAAATTAAATCAACCCGAGTACCATTTTTATCATGGCAGTGGTCAATCAAATACGCTAATATCTAACTTTGATACAAATCAATTTCTAACCAAACCGAAGTCTGTATCGCTAAACCCACGAATATATAGCCGTTACGACAGGCCCAATAGTGGAATCAAATTCAAAAAAGACGACCGTTCCTGTCCTCACCCCATTACCCCTCTCTCCCTCTGTTCTGATCCAAGAAAACGAAGGCGGCAGAGCGCAGAATGATGCACGACGAGGAGGGAACGAAGCGAACGCCATCGTCTCGAGAGCGAAAGAGGTGGGATCCGGTGGGGGGAGGCGGGTGGAACGGAGAGAGCATGTTCAGCCCGGGGTTCAAGGCGGTCGCGGCCATGGCGGGGTGGGACGAGGAGTCCATCATCATCGCCAGCCTCACCATGGAGGACACCCCGGACCGCGAGAAGATGGGCAGCAGCAAGCACAAGAAGCGGTCCGATCTCAACTTCAAGACTCCGCCTTCCACCAATTCAAGAAGGTAAACCAAAACCAATTTCTAACAGAGTTAAGGGGAGATCAATGGATTGGTGGATTCTGATTCTTTTTTTATTGGTTGTTTAGGAAAAGAAGGGCCAACAGGAAGAGTCCCATAGCGATTCCTGTCCAGGTTCTAAACCTGGATGAGGAAGAACCTGCAAAAGAAGGTACATTTTCAGTTGATGGTGTGTGTATTGTCTTTGAAATTGGGTGAATCGAAAAGGGTCTAGATAAAGTTGACGTCTTGATGGATTTAATTGGAGGACAGATAGCGAGAAGAAGAAGACGGTAGTGGCACCGGAGATTAATGCCATAGAGAAAGGAGGTGAGGAAGAACTAGCAAAAAAAGGTACCTTTCGAGTCTATGATGAGTATATTCTTTCTGAAATTGGCCAAATCGAAAAGGGTCTGGAAAAAGTTGACGTCTTGAGGGCTGTACTTGTTCGGCAGATGGCGGGAAGAAGACGGTAGGAGGACCGGAGATTAGTGCCAAAGGTAAAGGAGGCGAGGAAAGGGAAGGTCGTCAATTGGAGGAAGAGAAGGGCTCAAGTTCGGTGCTTCCTTGCATTGATAAGCTCAGGGAAGAGCTTTCTTGTGCTGTAAGAGCCTTTCTTGATTTCTTTTTTTTCTAATCTGTTTGGATCAGATTTTATTAGGCCATGAAAAGTGGGATCTCTTTCTGTCTCTGATTTTGCTGGTCTGTTGTTGTTTTTGTGTTGCAGATATGTCTGGAAATTTGTTTCGAGCCTAGTACCACTTCTTGTGGACACAGGTAAAAGTTAGGATCTAAGTTTGAGGTGCTCCGAGTTAACATTTGAAGATCGTATCTAAATCTGATTACCTTCTTGTTATCAATAATGTAGCTTCTGCAAGAAATGTCTGCGAAATGCCGCGGACAAATGCGGGAAGAAGTGCCCCAAGTGTAGGCAGCTAATAAGGTAGTTTTGTGAATTTACTTTGGGGCCTCTATATACTTCTCTATTCAAGCCAACTAAATCTGTATTCGTTACTGCTTGAGCTGTTGCAGCAATGGAAGGTCTTGCACAATCAACACCATTCTCTGGAACACGATACAGCTTCTGTTTCCTAAAGAAGTAGAAGCAAGGAAGGCTTCCAAGGAGGTCTTGAAGAGTGAAGAATCTGAGAATGGTGGTGGAACCTTTGGCAGAAGAAGTATTGATCATGCTAGAGACACAGGATTTCGCTTCTTGCGTGAATCAAGGAGGACTACTTCAAGCATTAGCGAAGGAAGAACATCGATTCCTCGCCGAGATGAGGATTCCCAATTAGCTCCGAGCCTGGTAAGAGATGATGATCTTCATCAGTTAGTGACAAGAAGAAGCAGAAGAAGAGGGACTCCTACTGCTAGTAGTCAAAATGAAGATGCTGCATTAAGGCTGCAGAGAGAAGAGTTAATGGAGGCTTTCCGGGGGACAAATGAGCAATCCAGAAATTCGATTTCGATAGCTAGACAAAATCTGAGAGCCATGGCATCTAGAGCCATTAGTAACCGTATGAGAGATCGTGATTTGTAGCCTTGGAGGATGGAAATTACAGTCAAGAGATATATATTCTTCATCTCCTCAGGTGGTGGAGCAATTGGTGGCTCCAAAGATGCGACATTTGTTTTAAAGGCTTGGCATAAATAGTTTGGTCTAATTCTTCTACCCAAATAGTGCTGAGATTACCACACCATATTGTTACTAATGGGACTTTGATTCGAAGGTTTTGAAAGTAAACCAACTCATTGTAGCTCGCATGATTCGTGTGTCATGGAATGTTGGAGAAGTCGGAACCCATGCAAACTTCGATCCAATGGTCTTTGTTTGAGTGGGCGTGTTGACACCTTTGCGGATATCCGGTCCTGGATTAGAGATTGAAGCAAAAACCTGGAACAGGAACATGACTGGAAAACCCCGTGGTAAGCTTGTTTATAATGTAAAACATTTGGCGTCCGAGGCAGAACTTGCAGGAAGCACAGAACAAACTGTAAGATATACCATTGCCTTCAGCTAAGCATTCGTTGCGACTTACAGGACGAGCCTCTCATGCTAATGGCAGGGCAGGTTCACATCTTTAATCTCAAATCAAAATTCCTCTAAATTACTAAATATTTCGTCTTCAAACGAAACCGCAGAAAATAATTTCACAACAACAAAAACTTCCCATCTTTCTGCATATTCATAATTTTCACCAGTAAGCAAGGCTAAATGCCTGACCTGAGTACAGAAGTGGAAGAATATTCCTCAATTTGTCATGAGCAAATGATTCCATTGGATTTGCTCTCAGATGCTTCAACTGATATATGTCAGCATCGTCGATACTCTACTCCGAGTGAGAAATTCCACTGGAATTACTCCAGATGCTTTAACCGATAAGTAGTCCAATGATGTATCATCATCATCCATACATCAGTGCCTGTGAGAATGTTTTTTACGGCCAAAACGTGGCTCTGCTGTCTCCCTGCTTTTCATCTGAACGATTCTCAATGCCAAAGATAGAAACCCTAACATAGCCATGGCGTAGAATACTCTATATGGCTCCAAGTTCAACCCAGAGAGATAGCAATAGTAGCCAGCCATAAGGTAGAGCAAGTCTAATCTCAATCTCTTCCCAAATATTCCAGGGAAGGTAAACAAGGAACTGAACTCGGGCTTCGAATTTAAGGTACCGTGGAAAATAACACCAGAGCAAAGAGCGGAATCCAGGAACCATGGGAAGCTATGGCCCAATCCAATTCTCTGCAACCACAGAAAGTTATCCATAAAAATCCAAAAAAAAATCCCCATTTATAGCAAAAACTTAATTGCTGTCGTTGTCGACCAAAGGTTAGCAGTCCAATACAATGAGTTTTCCATGCAGGCCAGAAAACAAGCCATATGTAGGCAGTAAGTTCAGGTTCCCCAGCCAGAAATGGAAAA
Source organism: Hypericum androsaemum (assembly GCA_963995505.1). Lineage (NCBI taxonomy): Eukaryota > Viridiplantae > Streptophyta > Magnoliopsida > Malpighiales > Hypericaceae > Hypericum > Hypericum androsaemum. Next base: position 941,523 of record OZ023183.1, on the reverse strand, counting down.
AGTAAACTTGTTCATTTTATCAATTCAATTGTTAAATGGCGATGTTGTTTGGCCACATTAAAAGGAAATGCTAATGGTAGCTAGGACAAAGATGTTGGTATGATTCATACCTGCAACCAAGCCACAAGAGATGGGATGAACATCACAGCTGCAAGAAGATGTAGAATGAACAACCCGTGACGGTGATGGAACACCTCTAATTGCGTTTCCCCAAAAGTTTTCACCGAGTTTGGGCTATTTGTGATGTTCTCTTCCAAAGAACAACATCTATTTAAACCACCATCATGACTGGCCACAAATTCACGAAGATTTTCTTTCTCGTCATCTTTGCAATCTAAAAGTTCCTTCTGCCGGGCATGACTGCAAAAAGGGGGTAAAAAGAGAATGTTATACGAATGTGAGGCAACATTTAGGATGTGCAGCCTATATTATTTAAAGTACTGGAATGGAATGAGAAGCAACAATGACTTCGAGTAACCTGCACAATGAACTATGACAGCACACCACATGAGACAGGAGGAGAACAGATAAACCAAAAGCCGGATGAACAAAGCAGCCCAAGGTTATTGCAGCCAGAGCAGTGACAAGCAATGGATGGACTCTTAAAACTCCAACAACCTGCTTAGAAGACCATAGCACGTCCAGTGATACATGGGAAGCTACAATTTTACTTTAAGTTGAAGCAGTTAGGAACAGCACCCAGACAGAGACAAGATAGAAGTGTAGAAAGAGAGAGCATCAACTTTATATCCAAAACTAGTTTATTTCAATTTGAAAGGAAAAGACGGAGAGATCAAATGAGCAACTTCCTGCACGTATGGCTACTCAATAACCGACATCTACCCTATTGCAACATCAATTGATCAAGTAACCAGCATATAGAAGGTTCTCTAATTCATGATTCATCCATAAAAGGAAACTGTTTCTCCTCCAAAGCACAAGGAAGACTATGAAAATAAGACCTTACCTTCAGAGAGAAGAAACTGGATGATAGATTGATAAACCAATGAAGAAAACCAAAGCAAACATTTGCTTCCAAACTTTGCCATCTGAAACATAAATGCATCGCTTTTCACCACAGATAGCAAGGTTTCACATAGTTGATAGTCTAATTGAGAATTAGAGAAGTAAAAGGCAACAGATTTTGAAAGATGGATACTTAAAGAACACCACTGACTTCGATCTTAAAATAGTCTCCTGAGCTAGTCACGGAATTCTTTGGAGAGTAGTTACCGATTAAGTATAAATATGCAGTAGCTATTATCATTACAATGCAGTCTAGCCAGAAAAAGTTCTTAATAGCTGCATGGTTAAGATTATAATTATTTTTTCTTTGATAAATAGTTTAGATTATAAACATGCCACAGATATTACCGTTACCCTGTAATCTAGCAAGAAAAAGTTCTTAGTGACTGCACACAGATCTGCATCTCTACTTTCGAACTTCTATTTAGCCATGCCTGGAGTCAAGACTAACTTGCAACAACAATCTTCAGTTTCGCACAAGGTACTTGAAGCATAATGGGGTTGCTGGACATTAATCACATAGCAGAATAATGAGCTAAAAACCATCCCTTTGCAAATCCAAAGTGAGGCTTCCTCTAGCGCAACCACAGAAATATTCTATCCTATTTTGCTGAGGTGTTGAAAGGATTCCAAAATCCTCCCTCATTCACCTGGAAGCTTATTCTCATTTTCAAAAACTTTTATTAGCTTTTGATAGCATTGCAAACTAATGGTACATTGTGATGCTTATCCCACCCCATCGAGAGTAAATATCAAGTCATGCAAAATTCTTGTCTTTTGGTTACTATTACTTTTCTCTGTCAGAAAATTCCGTGTTCAGCATTTTTTGGCACAACATCTCGCATGGCAAAGAGCAAGTTTACCTATTCTTGATGAACACATGAGTGACAGCAGCCACATAGAAGGCCAACTGAGAAGCCAAAGCCAGAAACAGTATGCAGCCATTTGCAAACAAATAGCAAATGATAGAGATGGTGATGAAGTCGCCAAATGAAGGGAGAGGTTGAGAATTCAAAAGGGCCAAAAACAATGAAAGTCCAATTGGTGCTAAGCCCAGCAGCAAAAAGGGGGAGGCCATCCTTAAATTAGACTCGATGGCTACCGATACTGATGGTGTAGGCCGATCAAGGTCCCATTCATGTGCTTGACGCATCAGAGCAAAAAAGATGACAGCCACAGACAAACCAACAACCTGCATGAGAGAAAACTTTTTGTCATATAGAGCTTTCTTCACCATGAAACTGCACCTGCAATAATTGAGAGTACCAGAACTTTTGTCTTATATAAGGCAATGTAACAAGAGTTTGTAGTAGATACTACTGTTTCTCTAAACAGAACAGTTAATTGGAATGTGTTTATTAGAAAAAGGTAGCACCCAGAATATCCACAATATCCATACTACTGGGATAATAGTAAGCAATATGATTAATTGCGTTCAAGATAAGTTCCAAATCTTAGGAACGTACTAAATTCGTGTAGGGTTTAGAACTTTATGGCTCTCCAGTAAAACATTAGAACAACAGTTCTCAAATCTTTTTCAACATGTTTAACGCTAAAACCTGCCTAACATAAACTCCAGGAACCACATCTGTGGCTATATATTGTCTCCACAGCCCCAAACTTCCCTATCTTTTCTCTAGAGAAAAGCCTTTGCCTCGTTTATGCATGTGATTATCTCCAATTAACACCCATCTTATTCATTTCACCTAAGTTTTTGGCTTTGTTATCATGATTCTCTGCTATCACGGGACCTATATCTACCACATCTTTGATGGCAACACACCCTTTATATAATATAGCCCTCATCACATATACCTTGAGGAAACCAAGCACTCAAGATTAAGATGGCAGATGACAAATTCCAGCCTATAAGAAGTATTCTAAAGGTTCAATATGATGTGATGATATGATTACAGAAAAAAAAATGTAAGGGAAGCACATGATGTTTTAGCCGAAAAGATTCACCACAAAAGAAATTAAATACATGGGACTGACAGCGGAACACCATATTATATAAAACATCTAAATACTTGAGAAATATCCAGAGAATTTAAATCCAGATTTTGACTCACCTGTGAACCATACAAAACTAAAAATCTACTGGCAGCTGAGGCATCAGAAACAGCTATACCCATTTTACATGAACAGTGAGGGTCAACCTACAAAATCCAGAGGAATGATGACACATGAATCTTGATTTTGTTCAACAACAGAAATCTAAGAACTTCCATACCAGCAATAGAGCAGTGGTTTTTTCAGATCCCTGCACGGAACTCAGAAGGGCTGGTGAAGAATCGACAACGACATTCTGGGTGTACAAATTTGGGAAGATGTGAAGACCTGACGTAGGATCCCAGGCAAATGCCACTGGTGGGAAACAGCGTAATTTGCAAAGTCCTAAACAGAATGCAAGGCAGCTTAGGAATACTGAAGAAAAAGAAAGTTTCAAAGCCCTCAGCCAAAAGGTCTATAGTAAAGACCCAATGCAGAAAGACAGCGTAAGAAAGATGTCCAAGAAATAAGAAATAAGTAATCAATAATGGCAAGAGCTGGAACACTTGTACCACATTTATTTTATCACAATAATGAAATCAAGTGAACTTGGTGACTGAAGGGAGTTTATTAATGCAAGTTCCAGCAAATTTGACGTCCAGTTCCAACACAAGGAAAACCCCCCTTGGAGACTCGGATTCCTTATTCTTTCTTTAGACGCATAACGATGCAGGAGCGAAAAAAGTAAGCAAACTCACGGCTATTTTCCTCGTTATCAACCTCTTCCGTAGTAGTCCTTTTAATTCCACAGCCCGTGGTCGTCAAAGAAAGAGAAACAGGCAGAAGACCGAGGCTAACAGAGAATGACAAATTAAGAGCAAGAGGATGGTCCTCCCCGAGTACTGTGTCCTGCGTAGGGCAGACCATTCGGAAACTGATTAGGCACACAACAGAAGCAACAGGATATAGCCAAAAGCATGGACTTGTGGGTTAAAGTAAATACCATTTTGGAGTAGGTAGATAAAAGCATTGATCTTGCAGAAATATCTCTCTTGCCATCACTTGGGTTAAAAAACTGTCCAACTGCCATGGAGGCTGCGGGCGGAGGTCTGCTCGAAAGAGTCTGAGCATGAGAAATTGATTACAAGTTAAATACTGGCAACAAAAAACTAGCAAGTGAAAACTAGAAAGCTAGATGTATTAGTACTAACTCCAAAGCAATACAGCAGAAACTTAAGTAATGGCGGTGTACAGCATAACTAATCAATTATACAGCAGTAATGAACTTGGAAAAAAATTACTACAGTAATGGCGGTGTACAAAAGCATCCATCAAAAGAAATTACAGTGATCTTCGGCAAAAACAAGAAAAAAAATTTAACAGAGAATAAAGTATATAATTATACATTTGAACAAATGTGCAAATGAGTCACCAGTGGTAGCCAGTAACCTTTGTATGCAATGATAAGAGCATAGTCAATTAGTAGCACCAAAGAGCATAGTCAATTAGTAGCACCAAAGTGCACCAAAGTGGTCAGTCACACACATAATGGGGCTGCACTGGATAAGACAGATACCCATGAAGCTGGGGAAGCGGTGGCTAAATTGAAGAACACATCAGTAGGGTAATGTACATACCAGTCGTGGGGCAACAGAGACTGTCAGGAAACGGAAACCGCGCAAACTATCCGGATTCAGTCAAAGTACAGCAGATGGAGGTGGTTGCTCAGTCTGGCTGCCTGGTTCGATCTAACAAAAACGAAAGAGAATTGAGGTAAGTCAACTATGCTCCCAGAAACTTGTCGGCCTTGTCAATACAGTCTCTCATTGTCCTTGAGAATGTGCCAGATGAGTAAACAAATAACTGTTGCACAAACAAGAACTACGCAGGGACGCCCAAACCAGACTTTTCTTTCACCATCAGCATTTTCCAGAAACACAAAAAGCAAGCACAAGGGACGATGGAATAGCAACCTTGCCTTGTGGGAGAGTCAATCAAAAAGGTGAGAATCTGTGGAACGAGAAGCAAAATAAAGCCTTACAGATTACTCCTCAGTTAAAATCAGTACCTGTTTTGGTGCAGGTCCAGATGGAATTTGCACCAACCTCAATGTCACCTCAACAACCCTTTTAGTAGCAGAAACTTCTGTGGTCGGGTTACCCTTTTCAGGCCACAGGTGAAGTCTTATTCCAGAGCAAGGAGAAAGATTTGTCACAAACATGAAATGGCTTTTGCCATTTGATCCCTGTTTATGAAATAAATTGATAAGCAAATTGTGCTCTTAGTTTCCGGTTTACAACAATTTGAAGACCTTATGATACAATTAGCAAGGCAAGATTAAGCAGTCATTGGTTGAAGTAGTTAGGGCCAGACCCCACAAAGTTAGGCAGATTGTTCATGATGTAAGATACTTGGTCAGCCATAACATTTTGATCAACGGCCCTAGAGCAAGATCAAACATAAAGAAAGCTGGACATGCCGCAGATTAATATTTACCATAAATCTAGAAGGCTTAAAAGAAAAAGGAAGTGGGAATCACTCTCAGCAACTACCGACATGATCAGAATAGGAGAAATGCATTTAAACAGAAGATATCACAAACGTAAAAGATGTAGCTTACCAATTTCTGTATGTCCAACCACCGCCTTTTCCCATCCATGGCCAACACAGTCATTGTCGTGGTCTGAATATATAAATCCCTCTCAAGTCCATCATCATTCCAGTGAACATTGCTGGGACAAGCAAATGAAGTTTCCATCTGAAAACCTGCAAGTACGAGTTCTACCATAAAATCTGTTTTCGAATTCCTAATCACAGCTGATTTGTGGAGAACAAGGTGAATATTACAACAGCATTTTATAACACTTAAACCTTCCATCAACTATGCACTGTGATAGAAACTTCTGCAAGCTATCTCAAATGAAGCTACTTTCAGATAATTTGAATTAATTAGGTTCCAACTATGAAGGAGTAACCAATAATATTCGCAAGACATATAAGAGTTAGAGCTGATTTGGGAATAAGACACCTAGCTAGGTCAGAAATAACATGCCCGTCACTGTAAAAAGGTGAGAAAGAATGTGCATATGAACGCTTTTGTCCCTGTTAAAAGCAATACTGATGACACTAGGTGCGCTCCCAAGTGCTAGAAAGCAACCAGTCCGACAGTAAGAGTCACTCGTCACTATGAAGTGCTGGTTAGGACGGTCCGCAAGATTCTTACTGACAATCCGACCAAAAACTCCACTACGGTCCCCATTCATTTTGCTCACTTCTGTTTCCATGTAGATAGCCATTGAGAAATTAAGAAAAGGGCAAATTACCCTCACATCCCTGTACTTTGGTCAGCCTCCCCCTAGGATCCCTGGATTTTGGAAAATGATTGTCCCGTCCATAAGTTTTGATGATAATAGACTCTCGGGTCCCTGGAGCCGGAATATTCCCTTTTCTCCGGTAATTCCCACTTGAAATGACCAAATTGCCCCTCTCACTTAAAAATAAATCTATCTAAAAAGAGAGACAAAGGAAACGTAGGATCCAGAACCGATTTTTCATGCTTCTTAATAAGAACCAGAATCCTAACAAATCTCACTTTTTAATTGAGATGAACTTAAAAAGGCGCGCAAGTAAATATCAAAAGAGGACTCTTCTTCTACAATTCCTTGTCGTCGCCGGCTCCACCATTGGATCGGCTCCTTTCCATGGTACTAACACCCCTAGGTGGCTTAAACTCTGGTGGAGGCCCCACGCTTGATCTCAACCAAGTATGGACCCCGGTATCGACAGGAGAGGAAGGAGATGAAACCGCCGCTCTTGGTGGGAACGAGAAGCCTCACCATCCGCTCCTGGAGAGGAAACCGCCGCCGATATCAACAGGATAGGAGGGAAAAGTCTCACCGTCCAACCGCTGCTCTTGATGGGAAGGAGAAGCCTCATCGCCGCTCTTGGAGAGGAAACCTCATCGTCCAAGCGTAGTCGTCCTCGTCGTCGGCGTACTCACCGCCGGCTCGCCATCTCCGTCGTCGGCGTACTCAGCCCCTCTCACCCCAACCTCAGCGGTGGCTGGGCACCTAGCCCCTACACCCCGGCGGCGCAACTTTTCTCATCGCCGACAGCAAGAAGAAGAAGGAGACGAAGTCATCATCATCCTCCCCGCTCTCGTAATAACACATACCCAGCACGTCGTTCCCCGACGTTCTTCTGTGCAGCCGCCGTCTTCCGTGGAGTTTTGACGCTTCGGGCCGAACTGACGAATTGGGGATTGAAAAAAATGGGGATAGAACACCCAATTCAAAAATTAGGGTTCTAAGTAGAATTGGGGATTTCGGTGACTAATTACAGATTAGACCACGCTGTTTCCTTGCATATGCAAATTAGTACTAAAATTTTTAAAGTGGGAGGGGCATTTTAGTCTTTTCAAGTGGGGTTCGCCGGAGAAAATGGCATATTCCGGCAAGAAAAAAGAATATTCCGGCTCCAGGGACCCGAGAGTCTATTATCATCAAAACTTAGGGACGGGACAATCATTTTCCAAAATCCAGGGACCCTAGGGGGAGGCTAACCAAAGTACAGGGATGTGCGGGTAATTTGCCCTTAAGAAAATCATTAACATTTTCACAATTACTACCATTCTATCAGGTTAAAGCCGGAAGTCCGAGGAACACCATATATCTTCCAGAATAGGAAACAGGATAGCACACTTCAGTAGAGGTAAAAATATGAAGAATATGGCATGTACCAGACACATCATCAATATCTTTAGTTGGAACGTCAATTGACTGGTGAGGCATATATATCTGCTCTATCCATTGAAAACTCTGAGGTATCCCGCTGCGCAACATCTTTGCAAAAACAGCAAGTCTCTTTCCAGTGCCAGAAATAGGCTGACCTGTTCTCGAGTCGATCAAACTCAGAAGAGTATGTGATACCTACACAACAATGCATCCATCAAGAAATGGCACCATCATGTAGAAATATGGGCTCAAAAGAGAAACTTTCAACTCACTTGCACAACAAGTTGATTGCACCATAAAATAGCTTGATGTTCCATTGAGAGCCAAACATTTCTCATGCCAGTACTACTAATCATAAAACCATGAGTGGGAGGTACAATATCATTCAAGGTCTCCAACTTGGTTCTCACCTGAAAACAATACAGACGAGCTTTTATCCACACACAAAAAAGGACACAAATGTAATGTTTCCGGTCAAATGTACCAATAGATGAGAATATTTATCCAAAAACAATATATTATATCAGTCAAACCGATATATAGTCTTTGTCAGGCAAACCTGATAATCGTTATAACCACCAGATATGGATACTACAACAACATGAGAGAGGGGTGGATCAGATTGATAATGCCCTCCAGGAGATGTTTGGACCTTGAATCCCTTTTTCCACTCCTCATTAACACGTTCAAAATATTCACCTAATGATGGCTGAAGTGCCACGGGAGGTGATCTGGATAAAAAGAGGATTTCAATTAGTATTAACTGATGAGTCAAAGAGAGACTACAAAGTTAAACAGGCAAATTGAAGCTTACTGGTGAGGAGTTGAAAGTGTAACAACAGTCTCTACAGCTTCATTCCTTAGACGAGGGTGAATAACTGCAGCTCTTGCAACAAAACCACCCATAGAATGACCGACCAAAATCACGCTTTTAGGCAAACTACTGGAGGATGCGGCACCTTCTCTCTCTCGAGAATCACGGGATTCCTTGTAATGATCCAGAATCTGCAAGAACAGAGAATCATGGTCGGTGAAGGTGGCTCAACACTTCCATCAACATGCTGAATCAGCCCTTGTCCCTAGAGCATGGGCTCCATCTGCGCCTTCCAAAGATAATAGTTAGCAACTGTCAGTTTGTGAGCAAAAGCACCAAGGGAAGGAGGGACAAGATTTGTAATCTGCGACATGGTTGTGTGGCAGGAAGAGCAAAGGATTGGAAAAAAAAAAAGCTCGTAAAAGCTAGTGAGGCTCTGATACCATGAAAGACTTTTAGTCTGTAATGATTCTTATTGATCATGGCTGTTCATATATACAGCGTTTCAGTTAAGGCAATCTCTACAACTATGGAAAGGTAATATCTACACAATATTTGCAGTTACAACAGCTGATATGGTGGGCTAATCGGGAGGCGCAGATTGTGGGATTTGGGGCGGAATATCAGCTTGACAGGTTGGCAAAGATATCTGCTCATTACAAACAATTGGAGAACAAATGTTTAATGCTGAGCCAAATGTTATGCTCATAAACTGGAATTATTAAACCAGATTTATTGAGTTGCCAACTTGTCAAAGCACATGAAAATAATCAGAACCAAGAGGTTCAGAGAGAGACTTTCGAGACAAAGCATGTTAGATTAGATCTTAATTCAAGTGACTTGTATAGGAATTTTCATATCCTATCAACAACCTTAAGGTAATGAGTAGGAGAATCATCCACGCTTATAAACCAGCCCAACCCACTTGCAACTTCCGATGTGGGATTCTCTCTAACTTGAAACAGAACGGCAGATGTTGGCCTGATTTTGGAGGTACTTATTCCATCACAATTTGCATTAAAAAACTTACTGGATAAGTCACATTTAGCAAATAACACTAGCTTTATTTAACTGCAAAAATGAATGATACCCTGTGAATGGCATATACAACATATTCTGTGTGTTCTTCAAGTATCCGACCATCCATTGCAGAATGTTCACCTTCAAGATCTACAGCAAACCAGTCCAGCCTGCTACTGTATTGGCTGGGCAATTGAAACCCAGCAATGTCCTTAATTGTCCCTCCCTCCTCGGATGTCAAAAACGCCTCTTGATAGAATGTCTTCTCCTGCGGTCCACTTTGGTATGCCCTGTCAGATTCTGCAGCCAAGGACCGAACCTGCAATGTTAAGAAGCAAACTTCAAATTTAAGATTAATGTGACAGATAAATATCCGCAACTTCACGCTGCTCTTTCCAATTAGTAGCAGCAAATACCTTCATTGGAACAACATACTTATGAGCAACTTGATGATATTGGAAAGCTTTCTTTCAGTTACTTAGGAACAATTTGCTCTGAACTTATTGAGTCATACTCAAACACATACATTCTTTTCGAGTAATCCACATTTCGATTCCAAAAATCCGTGTAACCGATGTTTCAACAGCCATCTTTGTTAAATCAGCGCTGCATAAGTTCCTAAAACTAGTACTCAAAACACTTGATCATCCATGAACGAAACATCACGAGCTCTCGAAAAATCCGTCCATCGGCCTACTTAACTTCAAGTTCCCCAAAATGCACACATCATCTACACACGAGAACAGCTCGTGACAACTCCTCACGGTCAGCTAGGCAACTAACTTATTTCCTTTTCGGTATTATTTATAGCAAGGGAAAGGCGAGCTCGAAACGGTCACCTGCTTGTAGCTGCCGCCGTTGCCGGGGATGAAGAGGACGGGGACGCCGGAGAGGTGCTTGAGGTGCTCAGCGAAGTCGATCTTCTTCCAGCCTTCGTGGTAGAGGTGGAGCCCGTACTTGGGAGAAGAAGCGGATTCGCCGCCGTTGGAGATGGGAATGTAGGTAGGGTACATGTAGGTCATGACGCATCCGTTGGAGATCGGCCTCAGGAGTCCGTACATCCCGAGGAGCCCGATCCACGCGGCGACCAGCACCACCATCGCCACCCACCCCCGCATCATGTTCGTCTCTCCTCTCGGGAACGGATAAATAACTGCCTGACTAGGGTTTTGAAGTCCGCGAGAGGAAAGAAGAGAAGTGTACGGACGAGGAGCAGAAGATGGTGGGAGTGACGGGGATGGAGAGAGTCAGGGGAGGGCTATGGTGCGGTGGGGTCTAGGCGATGGGCTCGGATCCAACCACATTGTGTCACTATTAACGTAACACGGAGAGAGTCTCGTTATTTTCGTGGGTTTTTCTGCTCGAAAAATTCTCTATGTTTTTTCGAGCTTAAATTAATTAGTTTGCCGAATGTTGAGATATTATTTAGATTATTGACCTAATAACGTGAGACATAGAAGTCGAAAATTCAATACCTGATTAATGTATTATGTATACAGAAAGTTGTGAAACAAAGAAAGGTGAACATGAAAGAAAACCGGCAGGCAATGGAATTCCAAGGTAGTTTTCGTAGCTGCTTCTCCTCCACCGGTTGATCTCTCTCCCTCAAATACGCTTCCAATATTAAGGCATTGACCCCAAATAGGCATTCGGCCTCACAATGTAACCAAGAAACAGTGCCTCTTCCATCTCTTGGTCTATCTGCAGAAGTAACTGCAGTGCATTCTAGCTCAAACATCTCCCTCTTGGGCCTATTGGGAATGATCCCCGGTCGTATAGATACGCTCATACATAATCGGGGGTCGTTATAAGAACCAACTACGGGTAGCCGAGTTGTTCGGCACTCTCCCTTAGAATTGGAGAACCCCAGGAGTTGTAGCAACCATGTGGCTACGGATTTATATGGGTTGGAAGGAAGACCAGGGGAACAACAAAATCGAGGATGTCGACCCAACATTGTGCAGAACTAGGTAGACAAGGTCCCTCACCACCACTTCTAAGCGTTTTGTCTGCTTAGGTATCACTTTCAGACCTATAATATGCGGCTTCTGCTACTATTTCATGTCCCTTTCGGATTCTAGATTTCGTGTTCACCGATGTCTGAGGAATTTTCTAGTACAAGATAAGCTAAACAGATGATTACCAAATTCATCGTTCTAAGTTAAGAAAGTCTTGAGTTTGAACAACAAAATTACATGTGAAGAGAGAGAGAGAGAGAGGATTTTCATTGCTAGATGTTCATAATGAATAGTACATTTTAAATACAAAGGTAAAGAAAGTCCCAACTGAGGCGTGTATCATCATCATCACTCAAAAAAGGGGCACCTCCATCTCAACATGATGCTACTCCTAACTCCGGAATGTTCTATATCTTACAAAAAAAACCCGCCACAAGACAAATTGTAAGAAAATCAAGGAAGAAACCCAAACGTACATGCTACATACACCGAATGCAGCATCCGAGAGCCCCGTCTATCGATATGCACAACCTTGTGTAGCCGCGCGAGCCCGCACCTATTCATCTCATCAAGTAACATGGGATTACTTCTCAACGGCAGTGTTCCAACTTTTCCTCTCGTTCGCCAACGTTTAATAAGAAAATTCATGGCCACGAAGTGAGATATACTTCTTAACCCAGATCGCTATATCCTCAGCACATGCTTGTGCTTGAGGTGTCTTTAGAAGTACATCAAGGGTTGCAAACTCATGCACTGCATCCTTGTACTCGAGAACAGGCGAATCTACATTCACCCTCCTCAATTCCTCCGAGTAAGCAATGGCTCGGTCCCTCATCCAGTCATGTTCAGCCACTACTGTTAGAGTTGGGGGCATCAGCTTTAAAGGTGGTACCCGATTAGGGACAAGGGGGTTGGCTGCTGGGTGGTCAAGGCTGAACTCTTCTTCTGGCAGGAAAAGCTTCCAAGCCAATATGCACATGGCCTTATCATAGAAGTAGGAGTTCGCCAACTTTATCTCAGAATGAGTAGGAACACTTCCGATGAAAAATGGATACATCAAAACCTGTGCAACAACCTTTACAGGATCCAGACGCTTCCCAGCCTCAACTGCTTTTCGAGCTACATAGTCTGCAATGTTTGCTCCACAGCTCACTCCAAGTAGAACGCATCTGTTTCAATAACATAAAAAATTAGTACAAATTGAAAATTCAATGTACCAAGCTCATATAATGGCTTCAAACAAAAAGGAGAGGTTTGGACAGGCACATTGTTCTAGGTACATGCATGAGCTCCAACAGGGATAAAGAATTCTTATAACAGCATTTAAGCAAGCTGACGGGGTGAATCAAACTTGATTTGTCTCGCTGAAATTTTGTACATCACAAAGTGGCAGCAGGCAATATGGTAAAAAACATTAACTAACAACTGCTCCTGAGTGAAACAGAGAGTTTCAGGGGATCTCAAAATAAGTCAACGAATGACTGAAGCCAAGAGCATGAATCAGGTCCAAGCATTGGCATTATGTGACACATAGTTGTTGGGAACAGGCCATTAAACCCTCATTCTGACCAAAAAAGGGGGAGATATGAAGACACGTCACTGGAAACAAGAAATGAAGCCAAGTCATTGGAAACAAGATATGAAGCCAAGTCGTTGGAAATTCGGAAATCTTATAGCTATTATCAGAAATAATTATCACAGGCATAAATGCCAAAAATAAATTTCCAAGAAATCTGTAAAAGAGGCAATAAAAGAAAAGTCAGGACCGTAGTTGTGATTTGGTGGACTTATACAACGTACGTCCGATAACTAGTTCCAAAAGTAACATATCAACCACTCAAAAGTTGAGCATTCACATAAGAGCATGCTTCAAGGACACAAATCTAAAGACACTTTGAAGGAACACACAAAATAGAAAGCACTAAGAAAATAGAACGTGCATGAGAATGAAAGGAAGGCAAGCTAAATTAGTCTGTGTTGAGCCCATGCACCACAAAATTTGGTAGCAACTGACTTCGTTTTCCAAAGGTAAAAAGCAAGCCAAGTGCTAGCAAATCTCTCGTAAGGACAAACAAACAGAAAAGCATCAACCCATACAAAAAACTACATCACTCCGTCAGATCATTACCAAGATGCTACATGGGCTATTTCAAACAAGTAGACATACCTTTCCCCCCCCTCAACACGTCATCTTACAAACTAGTATCATAAACAGTGGAGCTTCTCCCAAATGTAAATCTTCATATGGGCATACCGGTAGACCTAAAAGCAATCATATGCTAGCCTAACAAGGTCGATCAGCCTAACAAAGCGCCTTTTTTCTAACACAAACAACGGAAACAATCTAATCTACCATACAAGCAATGCATTTCAAAACTCACATCCCAGCCATCTGTTCACACTTAACAATCTACCACCCCGCCATAAAACCAAAGTGATCATCCCGCAGAAGTAACGAAAACTCGAAAAGGACAGGTTTCAGTCATCAACCTGGAAGGATCGGCATGGGCAGCCAGCCACGGCTCAACCATGGAAGCCCCAAATCCGTCCACAATATGCCCCCGCACATCCCCCTTCCTAGACTCCGCCCCGCCACCTCCACTACCGCCCCCGCCCTTCCTGCTCGTCATACTCTTCCCGCACTCCGCCAAGTTAGCCTGCTTCGCCAGCCAATGCAGCACCTTCAAACCATCCTCAAACGCCGCAGGGAACCTATTCTCAGGCGCAAGCCGGTACCCGACACCCAACACCACCACATCACACAGCTTCGCGATCCGCCGGCAAAACACATCGTTCGCAACCGAGTCGTTGCTCCCGCTCACCCACCCGCCCCCGTGGAACTGAATCATGACCGGCAACCGCCTCTGATTCTCCCCGGAGGGCGAGTACCCGCGGTACGCGCACCCCGCAACACCCTCCCCGTCCCCTCCCCCACCACCGCCGCCGCCATAACTGTTCCTTCTCGCCTCCTCCTCCTCCGCCGCGCGGGCGCTACCGACAATAACGGATGGACCGAGGGAGTTGCGGCGGAGGTTGCTGTCCGGATCGATCCGCGAGCGGTTTCGGATCTTGGAGGAGGGCGCGGTTAGGGATTTGGGATCCGGGGGGTGGAGGGCGGAGTCCGGGAGGAAGATCCGGACGGAGAGGGAGGTGAAGGGGTCGATGTGGATGTCCTTGGTGGCGACGCCATCAGAGAAGGAGGGGTTGGGGGCGGAGACGGACTCCTCGGGTCGGGTGGAGACGCCGAACGGGTCCGGGTCGGGCTGAGAGGTCTGGATCTTCTGGAGACGGTGCTTCAAAAGGAACTTGAAGAAGACGCTATACAGCTTCACTCCAACACTTGGCATCTCCTCTCCTCTAGATCATCACATGAAGGAGTAAGCTAGCTCAAGAATGTGAGTGATTTGGGTTTCTTAATTTTGTTGTTGGTTTCTGGTGATGGGTTTTATGGTTTGATGTGGGGGGAGGGAAGGAGGAGGAAGGGAGTGTCAGGGTGGTGAGGTGGATGATGATGGGGTAGGTTTTTCTTTCCTTTTCGTCCTTTTGAAATTTCTACTCTCCTCTGGATCACAAAGATTCTCGTCTAATTGATATGTATATTTGTGTTTTTTTGAAATTGATGTGATTTTATGTTTTGGTTGGAAACTGATGTCATGTTGTTTTTATCTTTCTGATGTGTAGTTTTTTTTTTTTAGAATTATCTGATGTGCAATCATGTATGATGTGTCTTACGTGTAATAGTACATCAGACAATATTAACAATACATCATGCAGATAATAAAGACATATCACAAGTTCATGTTGTCAAATTAGTGCTACTAAAGACCAGCAGCACCGAATTCATTCGCGGATGGGAGAAAGTTCAGTTTTGTTATATTATCGCTCTTAGCTTCAATATACATCAGTGAATGCCTTCTCTTATCCTTTTCTTTCTGGCTTAGAGAAAATGCATCATTTAATCTTGTCCAATTTCTTGGTAGCATGATTAAGGCTAGAGATCAGTTTTCCAATTTCACACTGTTATTTATTATTGCAAATGATAGCCTACCATAAATTTGTTATTTAATGCAAATCATAAATTTCTAATGTGCCATAAAACTGTTCTTTTTTTTCTTTCATTAATTCGAGGTCAAGTCTTATTTAACACGTGTGTATTTCTCGTTCGAACTAGTTAAGCTCGGAGCATTCAATTATTTAACACGTGTGTATTTCTCGTTCCAAGCCTTGTTGTACTTGTTTAATCTCTAACCATTTTCACAAGGAATAAATGAAAGCACCGACATTCACGTGTAAACTTGACAGAGATTTATCATCCTTAATTATGAACCTAAATTAATTAAATCAGTAAATATCAAGATATATAGGTCTATCAACTTTTGTAATCTTGAACCGAAACTAATTAAATCATAGATTCATCGTGCAGTTCAGACGAGGGCTTTTCTTTTTTCTCTTTACACGTAATATGGAGATGAAGTCCGACAATAGAAATCATGCAAAGGCACCAATGCTTCACCCTCAAGGCTAAAGCCCAAACGTAACAGGACGGCGATCTTTTTGCAAAGGGACTAGAAAGAGAGGAAAGCAAACAAAATGAATCAATTTGAATGCTCAGAATAATTACTTTTTCCTGTTTCGTGCTCCCTCTAATTTAGCACAACACACATTTGGGTCTTCCCGACTATACAAACCTACGACGTACACAAAAAGAAGCATAGACCATGAGCCCGAAAGCACCTGATGCAGCAGATTTGGGTCGAGCAGTTTGCAGATTTCGGTCCCTGAGAGAGGCATCGCCGCACGAACTTGCAGAGATCCGGGTCATTGCAGCTTCAAGCTTGAATTACAACAGCATCTCCGATTAAACATCTGTCCGAGGAGGCACCGGAAGGATAAGAGTTACAAGCAACAAACAACATGGACGAACCGTCAACTGGCCACTAACTCATCCCTCAGTGCTCCATCAAGGCTGTTTCAGTTTCTGATAATGGGGCTGCAGGAAAAGTGAGAAAAAATTGAATCCGGGTAATGAGATTTTATGAGTGACACATGAGTTGGTGAATTCAGCACGTTAACTTGAACGAGCATGCCATATCAGATAAGTGAAATGAACTAGAGCTAAAGGTTTGCTGACCATAGTTCTAGACTTGTGGAGATCAGAAATCATAGGTTACATAATTACGGAACAAAAAGCTACAGCTAGCAATGCATTCGAGGTCAAATCCAAACAAAATCTGGCTGCATATGGAGATCTCTATGAATTGATTAATCAGCAAGTAAAGCATACCAAGCAAATCCTCATAGGCATCTGCCAACAGGGATGTGTCCATCAGCAACGGAGGTGAGAAAGCCTCATCACGAGGTTCATCAAAGTCGAAAAAGGACCTTGGCACGTCAGATACTGCACCATTCGAACCACCAGCAGAGAGGAAGCCATTTACACAGTCATACTCAGTAAGTGAATCCAAGTCGTTCAAAATGTTGGGCAAATCGTCGTATTTGCTTCGAACAGCATCATCAGCCACGTGATTCACAAAGGCATGATCTTGTTGAGGAGTAAACAATCTTTTGCCCTTTACAGAACCCACTTTATTTTCTGGACCTGAACGGTTAAACCCTACAGCTGAGAAAGGTACAAAGAAGTGTTCGGATCCCTCGTCCGAGTGACTGTCTCGAGATGCTTCCGAGTTACATGATTGCATTGCCAAAGCTGCTTCTCTAACAGATCTCTTCAAGTTTTGGACGTAAAAATTGTCAGTATCTACAAACAAAGAAGGGTACCAAGATGTCAAAATGAAAGAATTTTAAAGACGATAACTTCTGTAGACGGAAAAAAGGGCAAGTGCTTCAGAAGATTCATCTAAAGAGTTTTGAAGCACACCCCAAAAGAACATGTATGTTGTGCAGATTAAGTAAAAGACAATTGTAGCAAACCTATTGGTGGGTCATCTGAGCGAGTGTTAGGCAAAGGCTGGTCAAGGGAACTTCTTGTTGACAGAGTTCCGACTTGGTTGGTTTGAGATGTTTGTCTCTTTTGCATGTTTCCAGTCTTTCCAGATGAACTTGGGGTCAAACTGAACAATTGGGGTAGCTTTAAAGTAGGACTGGCAGAGATCTTATCTAGTTGCAAGTTAGACAATTTTGAAGTCGCCTCTGCTACATCATCTGAGTTGCCTTCCTATTAAATTCAAGAGTTGGGAACTTCAGGCCCTCATCTTCATATTCAGTTAATATGATAAATATACTATGCAAGATATATAACTTGAGAAGAAAGTACCAATGTCCTTCCACTGCTGTGAGCTTGTATGAGCGAACCTGTTCGACCACGATGATCAGCAATCGGAGGAAGCGTGGAAGAGATTTTGCTTATTTGCTCTGTACAGTCTGATATTGACTTTTGTATGGAAGGAGCAACTTCTGTTAGTTGGTTGATTAGCACCTGGACATAATAAGCACGCAGTTAGGAAATCCGTAACATGTGCACATGGCCCTCGTGATTGAAAAACTATGATCGCTACCTGAGCTACGTAAAATAATTTCAAGCTGGTCAAAAACATAATAAGGGTGCTGCATTATTTTCACTGTCCAAGACTTCTGAGATTATCGGAAAGCCATGCTCAAAGCTATTCCAACATCCAACATTCATAAACTGGATTAGCAAAGCACTCTTGACTACCTGAAAACTAGCTAAGTGTTGTTGATGCTCGACAAGTGTTGCGGCTAAGGATTCAACATGCCCGTTTGTACTACCATCTTGAGCACTTCGTAGTATATCCGGGCCTTCTCCATCATTAGCTTTTGCCTACATAAAATTTGTGCACAAAAAGGCCTTCAAATCATAACTAGCTTAGCACAGTTGTGTGCGAGTATTTTCGATTTGGAAACAACAGTAAGATCAAATTAGTAATAAACCTCAAAACCATACATACCAGATGTTGAGATTGCTTGTGAATACGTTGCAGTGCATGTGTCCAACGCCTAATGATTTCAGCTACATCAACACTAGGCTGGACTCGTCCACCCCTATCATCTATGTGGGAGTGGTTGTCATCATTTACAAATTGAAGGGAAGAATCTGGATTATTCTTGTGCTTATCCGCATTTGAGCCAGCAAATGATGCTTCATTCTGGTCGTCTAAATGTGCATCTGAATATGGAACCTGTGAACTCTGATCCATTGCAGAAAGCAATGCAGAACCAGAGATTCGATATCTGCAAAGAATTTTACAAATGAAAGATCTATACACACCAAAGGCCAGCCCATCTCCTCGAAAGAAAGTGGAACAATAACTTGCCTATGTTCTCGATGAGCAATAAGATCTTCAATTGGACCTGAAGCAAGAACTTCATGTTGACCTGCATTTAAAGGTATGAAATTGAGAGTTATTTAGGAAACCAAAGAACATCGCACACTAGTGCAGTAAGGTACTCAAGGGTAGTGTTGGTTAAATAACCAAAACACAGACGTTGAGGGTAATTGAAAAAAAAGCATCTGAATAGTGACTTTTGTACAAAGGCCAGATTGATATGAGGCCAAAGTAGTCAGATAAAAGCAAACAACAACAAAATCAAAATTCTAAATACACGAAGTAAGCGTTTAATAAGATACCAAAAGAGATTTGCACATCTTGACTCACTTTTACGAGATAATATGGACTCCCACAGGCGAGTGGCCTTTGAAACTAAATGAGAGTTCTGACTAGAACTGGATACAAGATCATCCCACAGTTCTCCTTCCAGCTTCACTTTGTTCCTTAAATCATGCAATTTTTCCAACTCTTGCTGGAGATAAGCCTGTAAATTCCAGCTTAAATAATGTAAGATGAGCGTAGAGCTCCACATCATCTGTCCCCAGGAATTTGATGAATTTCTGATTCTACCTCTTCAGCACAAAGACCACGGAACTCTGCCGTCATCTCATGGGCTAAGTTGGACCACATTGCTTGTTTCTGAACTGCTGTATCTGCATTTTTCAGAAATCTCCTCCTTTCGAGTGCTATTCTAGCCTGATAGAGACCAGAAGAATCACTTCCAGGAAATTAGCACCAAATGCATTCATTAAGACAGCTTATCCACCAACACCATACATGCTCATTACTAACCCTACCTTTGTCACGGGGAGCAATGTAGATGCATGTTGAAAGGCTACATCTGTGAGGGAAGCAGGGAGTGGGCTTGAAGCTACATCCCCAGCAAAAGTCCGCCTATGAACCTCCCGCAAAGCATGAAGAGAAAGCTGCCACAGCAGCTCGACAAATCTGCAGTTTCCCAGAGAAAATTCAGCTTCGATTTCAACAATTCATCACCACCAGAGACAAATGCACGCATGCAATACTACTCAATGCAGCAAACTGCATATACTTTGTACACGTACTTGGGCACTAACATACACAAGAGAGGACCGACAGGCCAAAAGATCACCCCTGATAACACGATCAACTCCTGAACCAACAGAATGTCCTTTCAACTTCGTCTCTTCCCGTCAAGACAGAACAAGAAAAGCAAAGAGAATGCAATCTCATTTATGACTAAACCACTGAGCCACTTTCAAGCTCTAGTCCCCACCTCCTAAGACGAACTCTCGGGTTCAATAAAGACGCATTCAAATGAAAGCATAGTTAATCTCAAGTTTACCTGGGCCCACAACAAGTAGCCAGTGACGAAACCCTGGAATTACTCCTGGGAAGCGCCCCTTGCGATTCCAGGTCACTTATTATCCCTTGCACAACCTAACCGCCGAAGAACAAAACAAATCCAGTAAAATTAACTGACTTCCGAGCCTCCTAAATCAACAACAAGAAAGGGAACTCCAAGTACCTTACGGAAGTCACGCGACTGCCCGGAATCGAAAATCGGCCAAACCTTGTCGAAATCCTAAACAAAAAAACAGATCAGCCGAATCGCAAACGGAGGGAAAAAAAGGGGAAAATATAGTGAAAAAAAAACGGCATTACTTTGGCGGATTGGGCGGGGCCGCGGAGGGAGGAGAGGATGAAGTAGAGGAGCTGTTCGCCGAGCTTCGGGTTGGAGTGACGGAATAAACCGACACGCGGCGAGCCGTTTCCGGCGCCGATCACGGCCGGATCCAGCCCCAGCATCAGGCAGTTGGTGTACATTGCGCTCTCAAGCTCCATCTCCCTCTCCTTCTCCCTGTCCATGGTCATCTACTCCCCGCGATTCTTCCCTCCTCCTCCTCCTCGTCGCGCGCTAGCGGTTGTTCCCTCCCTCCTCCTACTTCTCCTTCTTCGTATGTCGCCTCTTTGCTGTCGCCGATTGGTTGGGGGCCTTTTCGATATTCCCTCTCTCTCTCTCTCTCTCTCTTCCGATTGGTTGCGATTAGTTTGAAAGGAGAGGCCCCTGAGGAGTTGGGAAATTGCGAAATGTCTGGGGTGGAAAATCCGAATTCTTAATTCTTGAAGGGGCTTTGGCAAATATTTGGTTTTTTGTTTGGCTTCGCTTGGGAGGGCAATTTCGGGAACGACAAAGGATCGCACGTCCGGGCCGGATTTTGAAATCCAGGACGAGGCTAAAGTGCGCCGGCCTTTTATTTTTACAATTTGTAATTTTAAATAGGGAAAAGTTCACCAAAGTATCATGTAGTTTTACGCTTTGTTACTATAGTATCTTTTACTTTGTAGTTTGACTTTTTCTTTTTAGGTGACAGAGGTTTCAAAAAGTGACAAATTTTTAACCGGGGTTAATTTTTCTAACCTGACCATACACATCAATGCCATGTCATCGCCACATCAATGCCATGTCATCGCCACATCATTTTTTTATATCCTAAGTGGCTATGATATGGCAAAATTACAAAATCTCAAAAGTCAAAATTACAAAATCGCCACATCGCCAATATTTTTATAATTAGTTTCTGGAGTTTCTAATTAGGGTTAGAAAAAATAAAGGGATTGAAATTTGGAAAAATTACTCTCGGCCCCCTGAGGTTTGCCTAAATTACTGTTTTAACCCCTGTTGTTTTGAAACCCACCCTTTGGCCCCCTTAGTTTGCCATTATTGAACTCTAAGACCCCTTGCTGATGTCATCATTCATTTTTTGTCTATTTTTAAATCAATAAATGACTATTATACCGATCATTCGCTGATGTCATCATTTTTTTTATTGAAGGGTATAATAGTTATTTCTTGATTTAAAAATAAAAAATGAATGATGACATCAGCGAGGGGCCTTAGAGTTCAATAATTACAAACTAGGAGGGCCAAAGTGTGGGTTTCAAAATAGGAGGGGTTAAAACAGTAATTTAGGCAAACTCCAGGGGACCGAGAGTAATTATCCCTTGAAATTTTGTAATTTTGCCATGTCATCGCCACTTAGGATATAAAAATATGACGTTGTGATGGCGTGGCGTCTATGTGTATGGTTTGGTTGGAAAAATCAACCCTGGTTAACAATTTGTCACCAAAAGTTTTACTTTTCGAAACTTCTATCACCTAAAAAGAAAAAGTCAAACCACATGGTACTAAGATAAAAAAGCTTGAAACTACAGGGTACTTTAGTAAAATTTTTTCTTTTAAATAATAGGTCGTTTTGACTTTCGAGTGATAATAGATTATCGAATGGATGGCATATTATTGGAAGAATTGTTCGTGTTTAGAATTCTACTAAATTGCATATCACTACCAAAAAGCTTATAAACTGCAAATTATAATCGCCTTGTTTGTGTTTATTCGTTCAATTTTCACGGAGATGTCTGCCACGTTCCTTAATTGGGAATGATTATTTATAGTTTAACCAAATATCGAGTTTATTTGATATGAATAATTTTGTCGCACCAAGTACTTCCAAAGAAAAAGCTACTGAATGGTTTTTTTGGTTTAAAGTATAATTTTATTAATAGCCTAGGCGGAAGAAGAATTCACAATCTCATAACCGTTGGTCTCTTCAAAATTCTGATACGACAAACTTAGTAGAAAAATATGTAACAGGGATAGAGGATGCAGATAGCAATTTTCAACAAGTGGCCAGCAGATTATAAGTCGTGAGAACCGAAAACTAAACATCTCGAATTGTAGAGGGCGTTTAGACGTACGAAAGACTATCCGTATACAAGAGATTAGTAAGAGAAACTTTCTTCATTTCATCCATCATGATCATGTTCCTATTCGAGTTTGATCGGCAATGCACTCCTGAGAAACTTCGTAGCCATGACCAATCCCGCCCGGAGTTTCTCATCTATCCGGTGGTAAGAACTTGCGAGGCTCGGAATCAAGTACGAAGAGGGACGAAGAGTATGTTAGTGAGGAGCTTACGGTACGAGAGGTTATTGCCTCACATTTTGAACCACTTGGGCTTGCCGGGTTTCTTCTCGGCTGGCTTAGGATCTTGAGGGACTGAGACAGGAGCTGCAGGTGTAGCCTCAGGTTCTGGTGCACTCTGGACAGGGTCCGCAGGTAGGGAAATGGCATCTAAATGCTTCAGGGACATGATTTCTTCCTGAAGGAACGGACAGGCGTTGAGAGCTGCAGTGTCTTCTCCTGAAATTAGGCATTCGAAAACATTCAGAAATGTGCTACGGGGTCATGACTAAGATCATATGCCCGAATATGAGAAATGACGGAAAATTGCTTCCAATGGAATGAAAACATGATGAAAGGGTGCGTTTTTTCTCTTGAAGAGACGAATGGTATTGGCAGACAAGCCAAGTAGTCATATAGTCTATTAGAGAACAAAGATGAAACTTACACTGATACGTTAAACAGGCCCTACCAAGTGTAGAGACGTTGAGGAGCATAGTTACATAGCAACAATATACAAGAATTATGTTGTTGAGTGATCAAAGTTGCAACTTATTAACCGACCTTGGGGCAGGTTATAAGAAAAGTAAACGATTGCACCGGGGACAAACCCAGCAGAATAAAGATCCTGCGACAAGTCTTTTATTTGCTTCTTTGGCGGAGTAGTATCTGCAAAAGTGCAAATAAAGACCGGTAATGCTCAACAAACATAATAATGTTTGGCACAAAATAAGAACACCAGATCAACAAGTAAAATTCAAACAAGATAAGACATAAGCAAGCAACTTACAAAGGTAAAATGGTAAGTCGGGCTTAGCAATCACTTTTACAAGAAGATCGAACAAACTCTGAAGTTTCTCTGATGGATGGAATACTGCCTCCAGAGTGTGGTTGTCAGGGAAGCGGACCCTAATGATAGCCTACACAGGCGAGCATATAATCAGGACACGTACTATTAAGGCATCCAGTCTCGACTAAGTGATATTATCATAAACACAACATTGTCTCTTCCAAAGGAAGCGATCGATACAGGAAAGAAAGAGAGGAGAACAGGCAATCGGTAACCTTAGTGAATCTAGATTTGCGAGCTGCTTCTTCGGCTTCCCTGAGTTTCCTTGTCTTCAGGTACTTATCTGTTCATTGGTAATTTGTGGATCAGCAGGAGCATGCTCAGGACAGGCCAAATAAACAAGTTTATTTGGATCAGATGCAATAATGTTGTTTCAGTAACTAGAAAAAGAAACATTGTACGCTGCATTTTCATATTCAATTCGATTCACAATGGAAACTTATCAACCTCAGACCCTAAAAAAGGTCAGGTACAACAAATGTGGAAAATGGAATCCAGTAATATCAGCAAGAGAAGGCCGACTGTTTCCTACAAACAATGTCGCTGGAACTTGGAAGCCAACAGTTTTACCTTGCTTTTTTGTAGCTAAAATGCGATGATAGTCCTCAGGCGTGAACTCGTAGAAGCCCTCTGTATCATCTGCAACGCAACAGATAAAAGAATCAAAGAACCAAGTTAGAACAAAAAGCCTCTTAGCAGCCAGCCAAAGTTTCACGACTTTGGCCTTTAGAAAAGATAAAAGTTCCAATCTTTTCACACGCACCATCATCGGAAACTTGGCTTGGCGGCGATGAGACAGCGTGAGAGGTCTCAAACACACGAAGATCTCTGCCAAACTTCTCTTTGGCCTCTTCCATCTTGGCCTGACACCACCAACAATGAACCACCAATGTCACACTATAATTGGGGGAAAGCAAAGCATAAAACGAATAAACGATTACTTTCCTCTCAAGTATCCAGTCATCCGCCAGCTGACTAAGACGAGTTCGAGCTAGGTCGGACCACCAAGAACAGAAAAGCTATATCTATCGAGTTTAGTACAGCTACATTCTCACGGGTTCGATCTTGATTCGTCTTACGAAGCTAGAACAACCCCTCAGTTTATTCATAAGACTAATTGGGTAATCCCCAAAACCAAAACCCAATTGCAAAAAGACCAACTTTTGATGGGAAACGCAACAATTAGACAATCAATCGAAAACCCATTAACAGAGACACGAACCCACATGGGGAGAAGGATAAAGTAACGACCTTTGCTGCTTGTACTTCCATGGAATCGTTGGCGTTGGACATAAGCCTTCTTCTCTTCAGAGGATTCTGCGAATGATCATCATCTGGCATCAGTACGGACCAGCCTCAATTTTCTCCAAAAACCGAAAGGAAAATGCCTTCTGTGTGTTTCTAATTCTCGCAGAGGAGTACCAAAATCACTGGGGAGTCGCGGATGTGCGTATTCTTTTTCTTTTTTTTCCCTTTCCTTCCCTTTTTACTTTCTATCCTATCTCGGCCTCTCTCTCTTTTTTTTCTTGGAAAGGTTGTCTTTTACTTGCAAGTTCGATTCATTAAAAAAAATAGAAGGTGGTGGTAAAATATATATATAAAAAAAAGAGCCGCTTTCCCAATAATATGCATTGGTAAAGTTTGAAAAAAATTCCGCAAATTTCTTGTTATTTATATCAACTCTAATTAATGTTACTTTAGTAGATTGTAACCTCGAATATGGGTATTAATAGATTGGCAAAAAAATTGGGTTCCCCAATTTCCGTAATAATTCACTTGACAATTTACATAATCCACAAACCGGAGATCCATTACCATCTCAGGTTTTCTTCTCCAGGTCTGGGAAAAGAGTGCCACTAATTTTGCTAGCAACGATTTGCCAATTTTTTTCGATATTAGACCGAAACGCATTCACATTTCCACAAGTTATACGGGAAAACTGAAGGCAGATCAAACCAAACAAACAGGAAAAAAGGAAATAGAAAAAAAAAGTTCTTGGGACACAAGATTTTTGTGCAGTACACTAACCAAAATTGGTCCAACCGTAAAAAATAGAATTTTATTGCAAATATTATTGGGAGAGCCGGGACCAGATTTGGTAGGATTTTTATTGAAAGACACGCGGGGACTATTTTGTAAAAACGTGGAAATACAAGGGGCAAAATGAAAAAAGCCCACAACCATTGAATTTTAATTGGGTAAAACCATTCAATGTTAACTGGGTAAACCATTTAATCGTAACTAAGTAAACTATTGAATCGTAACTGGGACGGTCCCGACTTATCCGGGACGAGAAAAAATGGACCATTGAATCATAACTAGGTAGACCATTTAATCATAACTAAGTGAACCATTGAATCATAACTAAATCAACTATTGAATCGTCCAGGACGGTCCTGGTTGGATTTGGCCTTCCAGGACCAAATCCGCTCCCTGGGAGAGTCACCCTAAATATGACCCGACAATGCCGGAGATAAATTTACAACAAAATATTTGTGCAATCCATTCCATCCATATTCAAAAAATTCAAAGGGAGACTTCGAGAGAAATACTTATTCAAAGCACATCAGATTACATGTTCAACACAATTCTGCCTAAAACTAAAGCAAATCGGAGAATTACATCTCTATGAAGACCTCGCAGCCAACTGGCATCTAGAGAAACAACAGGTGATTGAACAAAACAAAGTTCAACATAAGACACTGCATTAGCCAGATCAAAGCAAAAGTAAAAAAGTGTCAATTTGGAGCATCAAACAACTTCATCCCTCTTCTGGACATTACCATACCCGTTGCATTGCACTCCATGAGATTAGACTCAAGAGGGCCACGCAGAGGAGTCAGCGTACTGCAGCAAAGCTCCTGGCTGCAAACAACCTTCACGGGGAACACGCGTGACGGAAATCCCCTCCGCCATCACCGTCACAAAGCAAAATGTTGATTTGTAGCAATCAAACAACTTCATCCTTCTGGACATTACCACACACATTGCATTCCATGAGGTTAGACTGACCCGGGCCAGGCAAAGGTGCGAGCGTCCCCCCGCAATGCTCCCGGTTGCAAACGAACTTCACAAAGAAATACGCGTGAGGGAAATCATCCCCTCCACCATCACCACAAACATCATCGTCATCATCCCCTCCGGATCCCGCCTCCATTGCCTCCTCCTCACCATCACCATCCCCATCCCCGTCTCCATCCTCCTCCATTGCCCCATCATCACCCTCATGATCAGACCAATTCGACTCCACCCTACACCGATCACACCCGCACTGGAACCCGTAATCCTCCACCAGCCGCTTCTGCCTCTCAGCAAACCCTAAATTCACAGGGAAATAACTCAAACAAACCTCCCTTCCCTCGGGAACATCATGAATCATCCTCACCACAATCTCCGTGTTCGCCTCCCCGCCCGAATCCACGTAATCAAAACGGCACGCATTAGGCAAGCAATCGTGGTTAAAAAACGCCGCCCTAGGGTAAATCCCGTATCCCCGGACTGACCTCCTCCCCTTCTCCCCCTCGTCGAACGGCTCCATCAGCCCGAACGCGTTGAGCTTGTCCTTGGCGAGCAGAGCTGCCGTCGTCTCCGGCGGGAACCGAGCCTCCACGGGAGCGATCGCGGAGTGGAGGAGCGAAACCTCGCCGTTCACCGCCCCGTCACCCTGCAGCGACAGTAGGAGGCGGAAATCGGGCGGGGAGACGACGGAGAGGTTGTAGGCGGCGACGAGGAAGCGGGCCTGTAGGTGGAGCTCGGGCGACAGGTCGTTCGCAACGGAGGAGAGCTTCGCCAGCGCGAGGCAGGCGAAGGGGGAGTGGGAAGGAGAGGAGAGGCAGGTTTGGGAACAGAAGCATGAGGAGCACGTGCGGCACGTGACGGCGCCGTTTTGGTTGAGCTTCTTGAAGCAGGAGTTGCAGTAGGGAGAATTGGTTGCGGCGGAGTACAGGAGGATCGGGGCGTCGCGGAGGATGACCTCGCCGCCGCGGAGGGGCCGCGTGGAGACTAAGGATCTGCCTCTCCCCGGGAGCTCTTCCACCCGGAGGGGTGGGGTTCCGGTGGTCATCTCGGTGGTACGACGGCGTTTTTGGGTGCTAAGTGGAGTTTTTTTTTTTTTGAAAACCTGTGCTAAGTGGAGTTGGGTTTAGGGTTTTAGGAGGTCAAAGGCCTAAAGTCACTGTGGAAGTCGGGTAAGTGTAATTTTACATGGGCTTTGTGGGCCTTATTTTCTATTTTGTTCAATTTTACTGGTTCGTGAGTCGATTAATTTAGATTTAAGTCATAATAACATTGTTGAATATTTCGAACTAGAGATTTCTTAATTAACCCAAAAAATTTACTGTCCAGTTGATTTAAAGTGTGTTGGTCCAACTTCATGTTTATATTTGGATATAAAAAAACTTCCTAATTTTGTTTAATCATATTTTAGAAAAAAAATTGTTGTGAACCTTTTCTTCCAAATTATGAGTGGGTTTAGTTTAATTGCATGTATTTTAAGTGGATACTATTTTTTGGAAATTTGTGAACTTCAACATTTACCTAATTTGACATTAACACACCATTAAGTAAATAACCTAAAAAAATCATGTATGAATTGTAACAAGAATTTTGATCGAGTATTCTAATTTTATACTGTGATTATGATTTTTTTTTTCAATGTCCCCAATTGCCATAGGACACCGCATTCATGTGCCTGCTCTGTGGAATCCGTACAGAGCCTGGTCAATCTTTCTGTTTCTAATCACAATCACGTGAGTAGCACTTAAAATTAATTATATGTCCCACCCTACTTGCCCCCACTTGTTTGAATAATGTGTTCACCTACCACGCTTCCATGTTCAAAAGTGTGAATTAAATCATGTACTTCCCACCCCTAAGGCCATCCGCATTCGTGCCCTGCCTCAACCTAGGTCACGGAATAAACAATTAATTTTTCTCTCATCCATATCACCACAACCCAATTATCCTTTATTCTACCACATCCGCAACCTGCCCCAACCTAGGTCACAGAATAAACAATTAATTTCTCTCTCATCCACATATTATATACTTCATTTTTATTTATATAAAAATTATATTAAATATACGTATATATTTATTCCGTAATTAAGATAACAAGAAATTTTTTTTGGCCAAAGTAAAAAAAATTTATTTTTCTCGAAGTGGGAATACAAAATTAGAGAAAAATAATTAAAAGTACATAGAGATGTCTTAAATGATTATAATAGAGAATTGAAAAATACAAATTTTTATATAAATTATAATTATTTCTTATCACAGATAATTCAAAATTTTTTTAACCACATTAATAATATCCAAAAAATTTATTTATATGAATAATATTGTACCAAGTGTAACTAACTAGATAGAAAAGTAAAAAAAAATAAACAAGGGTCGAGGGCGAGGGCGAGGGGGCGAATTCCCCCCCCCCCCCCCCCCCCCCGCGCTTTATTTGAGGGCATCGCCCCTTTTCCTTTTTGGTTTTTTTTTAATCCTACGTGGCCTGGGTCGGGGCTGTAAAAAGGCGTGAATGCGCCTGGTCTAAAAGATCATGTACGGGTAGAACAGATTTTTACACTATAAAGGTAATCTCAACATGTTCGGTTAAATGGAGATGAACGATTAACCAATGTGCGAAAAGATGAAAAAAATTGTCTCGAGAATAAATAGAAGTAAGATCTCTTTGACGATGAGATAAGAGTCGTGTGATGATATAAAAAATGGACACCAGATCAATCTAATTTAAAACTATTTTAAAATACAGTCAAAAATTTAAAACAAAAGAACACACAAACAAAAATAAGTTCACAACATTTACAAAGAGATATCTCCGGTGATAATATTAAGGGATAATTATTGTGAGGTCCCAAATATTTAGTATATTCGGCATTCAGTCTCCTGTCTTACGAAACACCAGAGGAATTGAGCACCGAATATACCAAACCCAGGGGCTCAGTAATTATTCCTAATATTAATATCCGCAAATATTGAACCATTACTGACCCTATTTGGTCAAACTCCCATTAATTTGATGAGAGAGATCACACCTAAGCCATGACGTAGCATACGGCGAGGGAAATTGGATCTCCTGCATCCAGATGTTCGACGCTTCCTGACAGCCTGTCGAATCGGACGGTTGTGAAGGTATCATTAGCCTCACACCGGAGACTGCATCAAGTTCTGATCTGTCCCATGCCAAAGTCCAAACTGATTTCTCATTCATGACCCTATTATTTCATTTATACCCCTACATTTATTGCATACTCTCAAAATGGTCCCATTTTCTTTCAACATCTAGCTCTTGAACAAATTAGCACGCTAACAATACGTCGACTAATCGAGATTCGGAACAGTGAAACTTTTAAAAGTGGCAAAGTTTTTCCTATGTTTATAAAGATTTGATTCAAAATATTTTAGTTAATTTTTGTTAACAATGTCTTTATTAATTGATGTAATTAGTTGCTGCTCGGAAAAGACCAAAGCACGCTATGGAGACTATTATATGGCGGCTGGTCTAAAAGATATTGGGATCGTCAAGGTGACAAATACGAACACGAAGACAACCCAACACCTACCCCTCCATCCAATTGACACGAAGAGTTTAGTGGGTGCCCCCTCTTCCTCAACCACCTCCCAGTCCCAATCCCCCACTAAAACCCAACAGTGTTCTCTTAAAAAATCCACAGAAAAGATCACATTTTTGGAGTTGGAACGAACGAAGTAATAGAAACCCAAGTTTCCTTTCCGGTATTCGCAATTGGGGTCTCTTCTCTTCTTTGGTTGGTTGCCCTCAACTTCTGTTTATTGGTTTTGTGAGGTTAAAGTATAGCTAGCTAATAAGTTAAAAAAAAAGATCGAATTTTTATTGTAGAAATGAGAAAGTAATTGAAACCCAAGATTCCTAATGAACCTCCCAACTGGTAACAGGCCAGAATTAATTGGGTTTGAGGTTGGTAGCCTTCAATTATGGCGGTTTCGTGAAGTTAAAGTAGCTGTCTTTTATGTCTTTTTTGGGCTTACTTAGTTTCGATTATTAGAGCTGAAACCGGGTAACTGAGCTCACAAGTCTCGGGGTGAAGAGATGGGGTCTGGCCAATGGAGCTTGGAGAAGAGATCTACTTTTAGGAACGACCCAATTGCAAGAGATTTCGTGGCTGAAGCTGATTCTGGGTGCCTCTCAATCGTTGTGCTTGGTGCCTCTGGTGATCTGGCAAAGAAGAAGACTTTCCCTGCTCTCTTCAATCTTTACCGCCAGGTATAAGAAATCTAACCCAAAACCGAAAATTGGTTATAAAGATGTTTGTGATCTATGTGGGATCGAACTCCCACATCAGCAAACTAAAATGTTTTGTGGTCTCTTTTCTGGTACTTACTTGCATGCATGCAAAGTTGGAATTGTATTTGATTGTCTTGAACTATCGCGGTGGGGGGTGATTGGTTTGTACCTCGTAACAGTTTGTTGGTGATTGGCCTGAACTGACATGTGTTGATGGTTGGATGATCTTGTAGGGTTTTCTGCAATCGAACGAGGTTCACATTTTTGGGTATGCAAGGACTAAGCTTACAGATGACGAGCTCAGGGACCGTCTTCGAGTGTAAGATATCATGTTTCTGTGTTTGTTTTCTAGATTTGTTTCCCTGGTGGTCTTCCTATTACAAGTAATGCCATTTTCTCCTTCTAGGGGTACCTGATGCAGGGTATATAAGCTTTCGTGTATTGTCTAGCAATGAATTCTGCTGTTATGCTTAAATCATTTATTGATTTAAAAAAGAGTTCGGAAAGATTGTAGAAGTAGGAAAAAAGAAATGGGAGAAGAAAAGGTCTGAAGAACTAGTGATAGTTCACTTGCACAATTCTTCCGCTGTCAAGATTTCTGTTGACATTGTTGCCTCACTTGTATACATGTGTGATGAGTCAGCTCATCAGCAGTGTGCGTGCTCCGAGTGATATCTTATGTCCTCGATTCTTAATTGAGTTTCAAGTACATATGACTGAGATCGATATACAAAATCTGCAGATATCTTGACAAAGATACTTCGCATGGGGGCACAGAAGATTTATCGAAGTTCTTGCAGTTGGTTAGTTCTGCCACTGCTTGCAAAATTGCTCGTTTCCTGTTTCTGTGGTCTTTATCAGAAAGTAACATCTGACGCTTTTTAATCTTGTAGATCAAATACGTATCTGGTTCTTACGATACAGAAGAAGGGTTTAAGTTGTTGGATGAGGAAATTTCGAATCATGAAACTTCAAGAAAAAGTAGCGAAGGATCATCTCGTAGACTATTTTATCTTGCACTTCCGCCATCGGTGTATCCAGTTGTCTGCAAGATGATCAGACACCATTGCACAAATAAATGTAAGCTTTACTGATTTTTTTAACAAGTAGAATCTTGTCACAACTAGACTTTGAACCCTGGTCACTCCAAGCGAAATCCCCACCCCTCCAAGCTTTACTGATGCAAAACCACACTACGCAGTTTTTTGGCATGACACTGAAAGTCAGGATTTTGAAAGAAGAAGTCTTCAGTTCTCATTCTGAAAAACTGTTGGTGTTGCCTAACTGTAAAAGCAAATCGGAGTTGGTGTTCTTTTGTGGGTCAAAAGAAATTGCTTGAGTGCCTACCATTGGAGATGATTTTCAAACAACAGTCTTATGCTTTTACGTCGATGATTCTACTGATTTCCCTCCTTATATTTCTCCGTAGTTTTAGACTCTTGTCTTAGGAGATCTCTAAAACACAAAAGGTTGTGTGGGAGAAATTTTAGGCTGTGTGAGGAAATAGCTTCTTCTAGAAGTCGCTAAGATTCTGTATGGCAAGATCACAGGATTAACAAGTTTGATTTGTTGATCGTAAGGAGGGGGAATCGAATCCTTCTTCTGCAATTTGAAATTATTATTTCATTTTTGAAACCTTTGCAGCTGATCGTGGTGGATGG
The DNA here is from genome assembly GCA_963995505.1 of Hypericum androsaemum. NCBI lineage: Eukaryota > Viridiplantae > Streptophyta > Magnoliopsida > Malpighiales > Hypericaceae > Hypericum > Hypericum androsaemum. The sequence goes on along the minus strand of OZ023183.1, from coordinate 908,946 downwards.
ATTCGTATTGTTGTTGAGAAGCCCTTTGGCAGGGACCTACAATCTGCAGAGGATCTCAGCTCCCAGATCGGAGAATTGTTTGATGAACCACAGATATACCGTATAGATCACTATTTAGGAAAAGAATTGGTGCAGAACCTGGTATGGTATACTCAGTTGCTTTCATAGTTGTTGGTCATGTAGATTTATACATCTTCTAAATGTCCTTGCTCTCTTTTAATTATGCAGTTGGTGCTTCGTTTTGCAAATCGGTTGTTTCTTCCTCTTTGGAACCGTGACAACATTGACAATGTACAGGTAGAGTCCTTGGCGTGCCTCTATAAGTTAGAGCTAGCAGACTGGACATTAATGCTTTTGCTTATGAAATGTAAAACCGACACTACAAAAGAGATTGGGATTTGGGAGTCAGTCATTTTGGAGTTGAGTTCTTTTCTGTCAAATATTGCTGTTCCTGTGGAGTTTGATATGCTTAAGTTTCTTTTATGTCGACAGATAGTTTTCAGGGAGGATTTCGGAACAGATGGTCGCGGTGGATACTTTGATCAATACGGGTATAGTAATTTGCAGTTTCCATTAATTTAAGTTATTTCATTTTTTTATTATTTAAAAGTTCCAACTTCAGTTCTGTCTAAAACTTCCGCTCCAATATGTTATAAATATCAAAAAATGTTTAGTATGATAGATATCATGGACATCATCGAGTTTCATGACCCTGCACTGACCAGTGACCATCTACTTCTGTTTCTTGCAGAATAATTCGCGATATCATTCAAAATCACTTGTTGCAGGTAATGCTTCCCTGCATGCTTTAGTATCGTAGAAGTGTGCTAGCTACCAAAATGAGTGATATCTGTTTCCTTGAAGGCGTTGAGATGAGAGAAATTGAGCTGTTAAACATAAATCAAACTCTGCTTGGATTTACTTGAGGAGTCCATGCAAGTGTACTCTGCTAAAAAATATCATTTTTCTGTAACCTTCTCTTTCTTCCCTCCTTTGCAGTGAGGACAAAGAATGGGAAATGATATGTCCTAATTAATCAATTGATAATTTATTTCTCAATTGCAGGTTTTCTGTCTGGTTGCAATGGAGAAACCTGTCTCTCTAAAACCTGAGCACATTCGTGATGAGAAAGTGAAGGTGTGTAGCAATTACTCTATATGCCTGTTCAAGAACGAACTAGTTGCATGACCATTTTGTTGTTTGTAGCAAAGGCTTCTCTGATAAGATTGGAGCAGAAGATGGTGTTTGCATTCTGTATACTTGACAGTGTCTCAGGTTTGGCTTGCTTATGCATGTTGCAGGTTCTTCGATCTGTAATGCCAATCAAAGATGAAGAGGTTGTCCTTGGGCAATATGATGGCTACAGGGATGATCCAACAGTTCCCCATGATTCCAATACTCCAACTTTTGCCACCACGGTATTGAGAATACACAATGAAAGATGGGAAGGTACTAATTGCTTTGCCTTTTATTTCTGTTGTACTAGGTAACTTATCCGAGCATCTACCTCAGCAATTACTTGATTTATTTCGCAGGCGTTCCTTTTGTTCTCAAGGCGGGAAAAGCATTGAATTCGAGAAAGGCAGAGATCCGTGTTCAATTTAAGGAGGTTCCTGGGGATATATTCAGATGTATGAACCACTATTTTCGGGGAGGCTGATTCTCTTCCACTTATTTCTTTATACAGTCTGCATTGTGCATCTAGCTCTAATATCTTCTGTTAATATTGTTCACCTCGGCATACGAAATCATACTCGGGGTTTAGCCGTGTAACTGCTGTAAAATGCTTCATTTGTTGCTGGGGCAGCTATCTCTTAGTTTGACACCCTCAAATTAACTTCTTTTCAGGTCAAAAGCAAGGAAGAAACGAGTTTGTAATACGCCTGCAACCGTCTGAGGCCATGTATATGAAGCTCACAGTATGTTCTTTAATTTACTTCTCTACGCTCAACAAGTTATATAGACACTCATGTATCACTCCGCTGAGGTGACTAAATCTATTGCAAAATCACTCTAAACTTCTCCGCATACACGGTGCAGGTCAAACAACCTGGTCTTGAGATGTCAACTGTTCAAAGTGAACTAGATTTGTCCTATGGGCAGCGTTACCAAGGAGTCACCATTCCAGAGGCTTACGAACGTTTGATTCTTGACACGTATGATCTCTAATTCTACTTGGTGCCAATAACCTTTATTGAGTCCTCCTTTGTCTTGTTCTTTCCGATGTGCTAAATACTATTGGGATGCATTTCAGTTCCGTGTTTTTTTCCTTTAAGATGACAATTGTATTTACTTTTGCAGAATCCGAGGTGATCAGCAGCATTTCGTTCGCAGAGATGAACTGAAGGTAAAGTTGGTTTAGTTTGGACAGACATTTTGATGAAATGAAGAAAACTTATAATTTGTATTTGACCCATCGAACCATTTCAATTATCAGGCTGCTTGGGAGATCTTCACGCCTTTACTGCATAGAATCGACCGTGGTGAGATGAAACCGCTCCCGTATGAACCGGGCAGCCGAGGTCCTGCAGCAGCCGATGAGCTTCTGGCCAAAGCTGGTTACGTCCAAACCCACGGTTATATCTGGATCCCTCCCACGCTGTAGAAGCTGTAAGCAAACCGTGTTATTTAACGCCTATGAACAATATCCCCGGCTTGACCTCCTACAACGTAAAATTCGCTCGTCGAGTGAAGGTTGAACAGATACCAACTCGGAGCATGAGTCTTGTTGCTTGTTTGTACAATTAAATAGTAAAGTTTGTGAAATAAGTTCGTTGAGGCCGCTGGAAGACGTTATACTTGATCATCAATGACAATAATGGATCGTCATGGTCGTTTCGTTGTCATAAATTAGCTACTTCTATATAGTGGAAATTTTTGTGTGCATAACCTGTCGGTTGAATGCTTTTCATTGGCCGAAACTATCTGGTGTCCGCATCAACTAAATTGGTTAATCATGTTTAAGTCGGGCCGGACCATAAAGGGCAAGGTTTTAAAAAACGACCCGGAGGTTGACCTATAATTTGTCCCGTCCTCTGGGTCAACTGATTCGACTGGTCGCATCGCCAGTTGAACCAGATCTTTATTTTTTATTTTTTTACTGTTTAAAAATAATATACAGACTAAATAATCTAAATATATATTTCAAAATCTATATTCCACCAATTTGTTTCATCTCCAGACCACTTGTCTTTGTTGATTTGGTTTGTTTTATGTTGATTTGGAAAAATTGAGCTTGTGATACAAGTTTTTATTTAATTTTGTGTTGATTTCTAACAAAATTTGGTCAAACTGGGTGGTTTGAGTCCAAAAATTGGTTGAACTAGACGATTTGACATTTCGGGCAGTTCTCAAGGTAGGAGTACCAACACATTAACTCCGTATGCCCAAATGACCGATTCACAATCTACGGTCGGACCATATTTTTAAAAACTTTGATAAAGAGTGACAATCTTCTACATGCCAAGGTATAACATGGATGCATTCTCATCAGATGATCACATCAACTGGTCAATTTGGTAACTAATTAGTTTGACGACTCGGATGTTAAACGATACAAATTATCTCTCCAAGCCGTGGTTAACTTAAGAAAGAGTTTACAAGTTAATCGCTTATTGTTGCATTGATGGGCTGGAGTAGAAGTTTTCTCGTTACCATGTGCTTACGAGTGCATATTTCCATATTCTCACGAAATCGTTATCTGAAGTCATCACCATCATCAAAGTGTTCCGTCCATTAAGCCCCCATTTTTTTCTCTCCAAATGAAGATTATTTATATATTTATTGAGTCGACTAATCCAGTTAGAGGTACGACTAATTTGTATTGATATCACGACAATAGTATAGTGCTTAAAAAAATTAGGGCAAAATTTGTTGGAAAATCTGGTGGAAAATCTGGTGGAAAACAACAAAAAATTGATCTGAGTCGTGCGCAGCCGCACTGTCCTTAAGAACTAATTCCACCGATGGTAGTAGTTCTCCATGATTAAACAAATCCTTCTAAGTTTTAGAAAAATTTAGGTAACCTATAACTAACCTATAACCAGGTCGAAGAAGCTGACGTTTCCAGTGGGGAAACGTTAGTTACCAGGTTTAGCAACATCTACTCTTGACTACCCGACTTGTGAGTTAGCTAGAGTAGAGTTACTAATTATGGCTGCGAGTTAGTTACCCGTTTAGGCCTTAGAATTTTTTTCTTAGACCTTTTCTTTCTTTTTTTCTCTCTCCTCACCCCCTTCCTTACACTTCTCACCCCCTTCATGCAACCTTTTTTTTTTCTTATTAATAAAATTTTTTTTCCGCTAAAAAAAATAAGAACAAAAATATATCAACTCAGAATCGAAAAATGGAACAATATATTTTGCCCTTGGTTGGTACATTCACAAATGATGGATACTCTTTTTATATAACAAATATCCAAAGGGCAAAATAAATATAGGCATTTATACAATTTAATTGTGTAACATATGATTTAATATTAAAATTCAAAATTAATTTATGCAATAAATTTAGAATTTCATGAATTTTGAAATTAATGATGAATGTTACAAATTTTAGAAATAATGGATGATTTTTTCCAAATACATATTCCTTATTCATTTTGGATTTTTAATGTGGATCATTGCAATCTTATAACATCTGTCATTAATCACTCCAATCATTTATGCCCATTAAAAATTCTTTTGAATTATCATTTTAATCACAAATATTTGCTCCAACTTTCCAACAAAATTTTCACGAGTCCCTGATCATCCATAGGAAAAAATGTCTGAAAGCTACAGGTGCGCACTTTTGGGATTCTTTATGGTGTAATTTGCAACTCTGTCATTGTCATGGCAAGAGTGCTGGCCAAGTTACGGTGACCACCAAGACAAGGACAATTATTTTTGAGGTTGTTTGTGAGGTGGCAAAAAGCATACCAAGAAAGAAATGGACAATTTTGTTCCTTAACTATCTTACCTTCGTTTGGAAGGGCATCATCAGGATTATTATTATTCTATCCAAAGCAAGGATTGGTATTGAAGGTTGCGTTGGCTTTTAGATGTTCCCTTTCCCCCCAAGTTGTTGAAAAGAGTTTTCCTTGCTCAACTTCTTGGTATTTTCCTTGGCTCTTTTTTTTAACTATCGGAGATCTAAATATACATAAAAAAGGGAAAATTAACATGGTTCGAGTCATGTTATAAGACAAAGACAAAAAAAAAGTGTATCTATTAAATTTTGCGTAATAATTCGAATTCAAAATTTTATATCTTGATAGAATAAGTAATCATCAATTTCTCATTTTGCTCATTTATATTAGAAGAGCTTTAATTAATGCCAAAATCATCTCTTTAATTTCGGATCCCCAATTTAGTTTATTAAAATAGTAAATACACACCCTATTAGAAGAAAAAACCAATACATACCCTCTCCATATTTGGGTGTTTTTTACAGCCCAGGTGTAGATGTTTTCGGCTCCCATGTCACTGGAATTTGGAAGATTATAATTACTTTCGGTGCCCTGATGGGATAGTACGTCAACTTCTCGAAAATTTCTAGATTAAATTAGAATTGTTTGTAGTTGATTCAAATACTTCTTAGTTAAACTATACACCTAAATACATTTGAATACGAAACGTTATTTTATAAAACTCCCTTATATAGATTATAAAAAAATCAATGATATTATGGACATTTATGTCTATTTTGTGTGTTAGCATGTGGAAATGGAATTTTTTTTAAGTAAATTTTTACACCACGCCAAGGCTTGAATCTTGGACCTCCTTGAAATTTATAACGTTTTGTGCCGTTAGGCTACATGCCCTTTGACGGAAATGAACCTATTTAAGAAGGAATTTCAGTCCCTTCCTTTTTTTGAAAGGAAATTCTATCTCCTTCCAAGATTGAAACACATCGGAGCAGCTTCAACTCAGGAAATAAATTAACTTCCCAATTTAGACTTTACACGTATTAGTCTACAATTTTTTGGTAATTTCAATTGAATATGGACGAGCATAAAATTAACTAATTCAAGCACAACGGAAACAAAGAAGAAAAAATGTCTCGATATTAAGCGATCTTGATCGATTTAATGCATCCTGAAGAAAATAAATTTTAAAATTAATTCAAATTTGAGTCAAGTCAACTCATAAACAAAAATAAAATCCAAAAAAATGAACTTTATCTTTAGGTGATGTCTCTTTCCAAAGAAGTAATTTACATTCGGAGTGCTTGAAATTATAAATTTCTTAAACGAATTATCAACGTTTGGTGGTTAATTCTACCTTGTTTTGTAAGAGTCGGTGGGTCAATTCTCACCATTTGCAAAAATGAAAAAATTTTGTTAGGGAGAAAAATAAAACCCAAAATCATTTAGAAACTCGAGGTTTAAGTCAACGTCAAAAAATTTTTGACAAAAAAATATTTCTTAAACGAATTTAAGTCTGAAGAGCCGAAATCAAATTATATAACCTGATAACCCTTGAATTAACTTGGAGGAGGGGGAGAAGGCGAAGGGGGGGGATCCACACCCACCTCACATCACCCGAAAACCCCCGAAGCCAAGTTTCAGGAAGATCCTTTAAAGCTCACCTGGTTTCTCTCTCTCTTAACGCACGTGTTCCTTTCCCTCTCCTCTTTCTAAATTTAGCGGGACCTTTTCCCTCTCCCCCTTTTCCTTCTCCCATCCTTATATTCCAACTTCCCCCTCAAGTCGGAACCCAATTTGTTTTGTGGGTTCTTTGGGATTGCTCTCTTGGTTCAAGAAAGTGTCTTCCTTTGCTCGTCTTTTTGAAAAAGATTGGATTTTTTGATGTGGGTTTCTTGATTGGGTGATTTTGGGAACTGGGTTTGTTTAGATAATGGCTGTGGATCCTGATAGGTGTGATTGCTCTTGGAGCTTGAGGTGTTTGGACATGGACCAAGGTTCGGACAAGGCTGAGGTGGAGGAGAAGGGTAAAGGTAAGGTCTTGGCTTGTGATGATGTTAATATTGCTGACCTTTTGCCCGTGGATCCTTTTGGGATGGGTATTAAGTCCACGGTCACCGCAATTAAGGGGTGGCTTCAGGATATAGAAGAGGATTTCGCCTTTTTAAATTTTGATGAGTTTTGGATTGATGAGCTCGAGAATGATGACAACGATGATGGATCTTTCGCGGGTAACGATTGGTTCTTCAATGGTGCTGTGAGGCTGCAGCCTCAGAACGGTGTGTTTAGTTTTGATGGGATATCGATCCCGGATGATAGTTTCAATGCTGGTCCCTGGTGGGAGTTTGGTGAATTGGGTTCTAGTCGTAGTTTAGGGAATCAGGTGACTGGTCTCGACAAGGGAAAAGAATTACTAGATGAAGGAGGTGCTGATCCTCATGAGGCTTTCTATTTGTCATTGGGTTATCTTGAAGTGGAGGACCTTGTTTCGGTTGAGGGAGTTTGCAGGTCTCTTCGTGATGCTGTTCGAGGGGATCCTCTTCTGTGGAGAAATTTGAAGATCAAGCAACCATTGAGCTTGAAGATTACTGATGACGTTCTTGTGAAGCTAACCAGTCGTGCTCAAGGTTCTCTTGAATGTTTGAGTCTGGTGGAATGCATAAAGATTTCCGATAGTGGGTTGAAGCAGGTCCTTGATAACAACCCGAGGTTGGAGAAGGTAGAGATCTATGAAACCTTTTAGCTATATCAAATCAATCTACTTAGTTTTTGTGTTTATTGTTTTCATATGTTGGTTCACAAATAAAACTTCTTTTATGTGGCGGATTATATCGTATTACTGGCCCCTAGATATTGTCATGCAATTAAGAATTCTATGATAACACTGAAATCTGTTTAGCTCTTCCGGATGCTACAGCTTTGATGGAATTCTGAATTTGGGGATGATAATCCTGATTCCTGGGATCATTGATCATTACCTTTTCTTTTGACCAACATCAACGATCATAAGTCATGACCGATGAACTTTTTTTGTCTGACAAAATGCAAGTTTTGTTGAATAATTTTGCCTTGTTTACCACTTCTCATTCAAATTAATATAAGGCCTTATTTTGGTTTCCATGTCTGATATTAGAAACAAGTCTTACACTCTTACTGATTATTTTGATATACTATATTTTCCAGTTATCCGTGCCAGGATGTGTAAGGCTCACTGTTGAAGGCATCTTGAACAACCTGAGGGTCCTCAAAGCGACTGGCACGTTCCGGGTGAAGTACCTGAGAATTGGGGGTGTTGGTTGTGTATCAGAAAGTACTTTTGAAGAGCTAAAGTCGTTGCTGGGTGCTGGAAAGAACATACAGCTAAGGCCGAAGAAACCACAATTCTATCACCTTGGACCAGTGTATCTGTCGTGTGATGACGACTGTCCGATTGACGTGGAGCTGTGTCCAATGTGCCAGAGAGTAGGGCTGGTTTATGATTGCCCTGCCGAGAGCTGCAGAGGGAAAGATCAAGTTGATCAGAAATGCAGGGCCTGCACCCCTTGCATTTCTCGTTGCATTCAATGTGGGTGTTGCATTACAGGTCTCGATTATGAGGAGACGTTTCTGTTTGACCTTATTTGTCCTAATTGTTTCAAGCAACTATTGAGCCTAGAGAAACAGAAGGCGAAGGGTTCATCATCCGGACATACCATATTTCGTCATGAGATGAGTTACCAGTTTTGCTTCTACGGTGACTGAAGTTGGAAAGGCGGGTTGCATCTGTCTCATTGAAGGTTGCTGTGTGTTCTTACTGTCACAATGGATGACTATGATGGGTGGAGTTATCCGGTGAAAGAGTAGGATGAGAACATGGAATGTTCCAAACCAAGGGATACAAATCCAAAAAAAAAGAGAAAAAAGAAAAAGAAAAAAGAAAGAAGAATGGATCAAGCAGAGAAAAAAGAAGAGAAAGACGACGTCTTGTTAATTACCGGTGCTGGATATGCCGGTCAAAAGACATGGTTATGCAGGTCTGCTGCAGTTGGTTGCTTCTCTGTTCCGACAACAACGAAGAAGAAATGAAGGGAATTCTTAGGTCTTTTGAGTTTCGCTGCCAAGGTAGCGGAGGAGAAAGGCTTGCTTGTGGGCTCTATTATCGGAGAAACCGACGCGTGGAGCTGAAGATGGCTGGGGGGGCTTTCTGCTTCTGGCTGTGTGCATTCTTTGCACCGCGGTGGTGTAGATCGCTCCCAATTCAACTCGTACCCAACATATTGTTGTGATGAGGCCTGTGTGTATAGTTCGAATAAGGTGATATATTTCTGTTTGGGAGGGGGGATAATTTCTGATGTTGTTGTGGAGGTTAATAAATCAGATGTATATCTAGAATAATCCTCACATTTTATCGTACGATGTTGGAATTAGGACTATTAGCTATAAACCAATACTGCAATGTGTTCTTGAGGACGATTATTAATCTGCTACTGTTTAGTTAGTGCATCTTTTGCTGCTTCCAAGCATCTGCAGGTGTCCCATCCATAAACTACATCATATTTAGACACTTATTAGTAAACTACTACGTAAATTAATTCAAATTCGAGTCAAGTAAAATATTTAAAAGGTGATAAAGTTCTTCCACAAGTATTTTATTGTGTTCACAAAAATTTGAATTTGAGACTTCTCGATTAATCTAAAATAATTTTTGAACACAAAAGTTTGAATTGGAGACCTTTGTTGGTTTGTAGTTTGATTTGGCCCTACGACAATAGCTCGTTTGTAGATAGATGATTGATCCAGACCGTTGTAACTTGTAATCTGCTATGTTGGGTTCGAATGGGGTGATTTGTCCCGTAGTTAGTTAATAAGTACAATTATTTGCGTGACGAATTGGTAGTGAAACCCAGTCTATCAGACATAGTTTCGTGGGAATTATCCAAGTCACAAAGAGATTTGCCAAAATATCGAAAATTCGGAGTCGAAATTAGTTCGGAAAATTCTTCTAAATTTTATGTGTCAAAATATTGTAAAACACAGAACCTAAAAAGTTATTTTCAAAGCACACGATGACGTCTTAAAAAATCTCAAACTACATGGTATAAATTAACATTTACCTGTTTTATTTAGTGGTGTGGAAAATCTTTTTGCAATGCAAAAGTGACTATTCGTAAAGGAATTATTCTAGCTATATACTTTTTTGCAATATAAAAGTGAAGATATCATATATATTTTGTATATTATATTTGAGTATTCAGAATTCAAAAACAAACCCTGAAGAACGGAGGGCTGAGCAGAATTTCCTAATCAATGTTTTTTGAGGAAATTTCCTAATCAGTTTCATCAAAAAAGGAAACAATTATAATCAGAATAGTACCGTTATACAACGTTGCATTAAATTGCAATAACTTCATAGATCCTTGTCGTTAATTAAAAGATGTTGCCGTTAATTAAAAGATGTTGTGCGAATTTGGATCTAGAATGAAAAACTAAAACCAAAAATAAATTAATTACTAAACAGGAAAAAAGGTCACTATGTATATGAGTAAATAGATAAGTTAAGACCTCCTAAGTTAACACTCAGTTTTTTTGTTCCTTTTTCATCTTCCTCGGCCTCTAAGTGTTCTTCTTCTTCTACTTCTACTCCTCGGCTGTACGTTGACTAAAGCTTAAAACTTTTTCTTCCTCTCTCTTCGGTTCTCGAGAGTCTATAGTGAGGGAGCAATATAAATTATAAAGCAGCAAGCTTTTCTTTTTTTCATAAAATGTTATTCAGCTTTATTTTCTCTTCCTTTTGGGGTTAAAAAAAAGAAGGTTCATCTCCTTATAGTTGGTGGGCTTTAAACAGAAAAGGCCTAGTCCAACCGAAGCAACTCAATCCCTCCGGCCCAGATCGGAAAATAAAAGAGTTTGGGAGTCCGTCCGGCGTTGATTAGGTCATATCGTATTCGTAACGAGGGAGAGAGTCGCGATGGAGAACGGCCAAGTTCCAGAAGATGCAAACGACAGTAGGGTTTTTTGTTTTATTATTTTTATTATTTTTGTAGGTAGGTATGAAGTATGGAGAGGGAGAGGGAGAGAGAGTGATGGTGATGGATTTGTTGTTTTGGTTGGTTGCAGATTGCCCGGGTACCCAGTCGGAGTTGGCGGGGAAATCAGATGCTTGCGAGGGTTGCCCTAACCAAGAAGCCTGCGCTTCTGCTCCTAAAGGCCCCGACCCCGGTCGGTTCCCTTTTCTAGATCCTTCCTTAATTCCTACCTCTTCTTGTTACTGTTTGTTGTTTGTGGATATGAATTGGTTTGATTCGAGCTCGGCTGGCTTGTTGATTAACTCGCGTACAGTCGTTGTTAGAGTTTGGCCGTGTTACAGAGATTGTTTTGGTAGCTCGGCTTTATCTATTTGTTCGTTTTTTGAATATCTTCATGCTCGAAGGGAGCTAAGCGGGATTTCCGGATAGCGTATGGATAGGGCCACAGTGCTCGAGTTTCACTCTTGTGAAATTGGCATGGGAAAGCTGCTCTGATGTTCTGATGATGTGCACTGTTCTTGTGTGGCGATTTCGTTTTAACTGACATGTGAAGCTAAAACCGAGTTCCCAAACTCTTGTCTTTGTAAACTTGATAGCTGTAGCCACTGTAAAACATAAGATACTGGTGTATTCATTTGTTCACTTAAAAAAAAACAAAGATATTCAAGTTCAAGGAAATTAACATGGGGAAATGGTGATTTTGTTTGGCTCACACTGCTTGATTTTCACTCCTATGAATTGGCGTCTGAAGCTGCTTTTATGTTGCAACGTGCACTGTTGTTCTGTAGCATTGATCGTTTTAATTGACTTCTGTGTGATCAATCTTTGCCTTTGTAGACTTGGTAGCGATAGCAGAACGGATGGCCACTGTGAAGCATAAGATACTGGTCTTGTCTGGGAAAGGTGGTGTTGGTAAGAGCACATTCTCTGCCCAACTGGCGTTTGCACTCGCGGCTATGGACTTCCAGGTTGGTCTTTTGGATATCGACATCTGTGGGCCAAGCATACCTAAAATGCTTGGCCTAGAAGGCCAAGATATCCACCAGAGCAACCTTGGCTGGTCTCCTGTCTATGTAGAATCAAACTTGGGAGTCATGTCGATTGGGTTCATGCTGCCCGACCCTGACGATGCCGTCATATGGAGGGGCCCTCGCAAGAATGGTCTTATCAAGCAATTTTTGAAGGATGTTTACTGGGGTGAGCTTGATTTCCTGGTGGTTGATGCCCCACCCGGTACCTCAGATGAACATATCTCAATCGTCCAATTCTTGCAAGCTACTGGGATAGATGGGGCAATCATCGTTACCACGCCTCAACAGGTGTCTCTGATTGATGTGCGAAAAGAGGTGAGTTTCTGCAAGAAAGTCGAGGTGCCAGTTCTCGGGGTTGTCGAAAACATGAGTGGCTTGTCCCAGCCTTTGGTAGATTTCCGTTTTGCTAGGTTGACAGGGACTGGCGAGCAGAAAGATGTTACAGAAGATGTTCTGGCATACCTGAGAGAGAATGCTCCCGAGATGCTAAATGTGATAGCTTGCACTGAAGTATTTGATAGCAGCAGTGGCGGTGCAACTCGCATGTGTACGGAAATGGGGGTGCCATTTCTCGGAAAGGTACCATTGGATCCTCAGCTTTGCAAGGCGGCCGAAGAAGGTAGATCCTGCTTCTCCGACGTGAAGTGCGGGGTAAGTGCTCCTGCGCTGAAAAGTCTGATAGAAAAACTGCTCGTGGCTAATCAGTGGCATCAAGAACATGAGCAGATGAACGAGGGCATATGAGCCTAGTATGTTTCGAGGGCCGGGCGTCGAGGAGTGTACTTCTTGTTCTTCCTTTTATTTGCATTCCGTCCTGTAATGGACTTACAGATGTATAAAGATCAATTATGACGTAAACTATAGTGAGCCCCTTGAGGAAATTTTGGACTTTTATCTGCAGTTTTTACTTTTTTTCCAATGTTGATTGATTTATAGCATACCACTTGTTTTCATCAAGCTGGGGTCACGCTTCTTCGAAGTCAGGCTCGGATAAAGAAGATATGAAGTTCACGACCTGTCGTTCGAAAAAAAAGCTGTTGACGAGCTCAACTGTCGCGCTGTGATCCTGCAACTTAGCTTTGGACCATGGTTCGCTTTTAGTTATGAAATCATCGACTGAAAATAAAAATTCAGAGAAATTTAGCACATTCTTTGATTTATCCTGACAGAAGTAGGCTTTGATGGTTTAAGTTGAGGTTTTGGTGGTTTAAGTTGAGGTTTTGATGAAAAATATTTTTGCGTGTTCGTTCTTTAGCATGAATAAAGGTCAAATAATCTTTAACCATAAAAAAAGTCAAGTAAACTTTTTTACTATCTAAAAAGGTCATATAAGTTCCTGTATAAAAGTGATTCACATAACTTCCCGTATTTCTCCAAATGAGTCAAATAATACCATAAAATTATTTTTTCTGTTACCGACGATATTTCGTCAGCTTAAATGGCGTTTTTATCATTTTAAATACACCACATCATCTTTGTTTATTTTTTTAACTGGCTGCTTCTTCCCCCTCCACACTTACCCATCTCCATCTTCAAAAGAAAAAAAAAGCAATCCAAAGAAGAAATCAATCCGAGAACCTGCAACGACATTGGGACAACGCTCATCAGAGAAATACTCCAAAATCTCATTAGAACAGAACAAGAAACTTTGGCACACGCATGAGAAGTTAGTGCACTAATTTGCTTTTGAACAGTTTATGACAGCGATGAGCTAGTGACCTGATATATACGGACATTGTGTGTTTGTTGAAATAGAGAGGATGAGTAGATAGTAGATTAAGAGTAGAAAGTACAATATACCTGTTTGGTAAAATAGTGGATTTGGTAATTATTCCAATCTAATAGTAGATAGAAGATAAGGTAGTTATTCTTTTTTCTTTATTTTTTTAAATAGTTTTGGTAGCAATTTTTAGTAAAATTATTATTTCTAAAGATAAGAATTTAAAATTATTTTATTTCTAATATTCATCAAATTAATGATATATAATTTTTTTTTGCAAAAGTCGTCGAATTAAACATAAAATATTTTTGGAGAATAAAATTCTCAATAGTACTATCGGATTAAAAAATTGTAATAATTATTTTAAAAATATAAAAAGAATAAATACAAAATTAACAAATAATTTTTTCTTTAAAGTATGCGTATGTTCGTAAATAAAAATGAAACTATTCGCTATATATATAATTATATGATATTGTTATTTTTATTCTATTTTCAATGAATATGAATCTTTACTAGATAGTTGCATATTATATGTTTGATATTTGTTTTATGTTAACTATACTATATAAAACAATATTTTAAAAAAATTACAAATTAATATCTCTTAAAAAATAAATTTCATAAATATAGTAAATAACAAAGTTCTTCACTCGTTGAGACATCAATTTGCAAAATAAGTAATATTAAATTATTACTATTTTAATTTAAATAAATAATTTAAACTATTTTATTTAAGCTTAATTTAACCAAAAAAATACTAATTATTATTATGATATTTATTCTGCACAAAATTATAAAAATATAATTTTTAGTTAACTATAAGAATTAGAATAAATAATAATTTTAACATATTGAAATAAATATTGACATGGTCTTGATATTCTTATTCTTTTATCCAACCAAATGTAAGAAATTAATATATTCAATAAGTTAACCATTTGTCCTTTATCAAAATATTTATTTAGACTATAAATAAGTAATATATTAAATTATTAATATTTTAATTTAAATAAATAATTTGGATTATTTTATTTAAGTTTAATTTATAAATTAATATTTAATTTACCAAAAATATATAATCTACTAAATTGAATCTGCTATCTGCTAGTTGAGTTTACCAAATATATTCTTCAATCTATTATCTGCTTTCTGCTCTCAATCTGTTATCTATTTTCTGCTATCTGTTTTATGCTCTCAATCTGTTTTGTCAAACAGGACTATTGAAGTTGAGTTATAGGCCCTAACCCTAACCACTCCAATCTATCCAAATACACCCATATGTCTTTGAGAAAGTGTTTCAGCAGAGTGACACTATCAAACTGTTAGTGGCACAGATTAGTGGAGAGATCAAACCAACTGGTAGTATTTGACATAAATTGTTGAAGGTTATCTTAATAAGCTTAAGGAAAAAGTACAAAAATTATCATTTTGTTAGAACTTGATGTAAAGCTACAGATAGATTGGGAAAAACAGCTACGATGGATTAAAATTCTGAGAAAAATCAAGAATTAAAATTTTGAGAGATGTTTGGCTTATTTGGTTTGTGGGTGATGATTTTGAATTGATTGCTTCTTTGGATTGCTTGATTTTTTTTGGTTTTGACGATGGAGATGGGTGGGGTGGGGTGGAGAAGGAAGAAGTATGGAGTTTAAAAAAAACAAAGATGACCTGACATATTTAAATGATAAAGACACCATACAAGTTGATGAGATATCGCTGGTGACCGAAAAAATAGATTAGGGGTGTTATTTGACCCATTTGAAAAAGTACAGAAAATTATGTGAACAACTTTTATGTACAGTGACTTATGTGAATCTTTTGAGATAGTAGCAGGATTTATTTGATCTTTATTTAAATAAAAATTCTAAAATCAGGTACACTTGCTAATCTATATTACTTAACTTTCATGCGTATGATGCACACATTATTAATTTTATTTGCGTTTTATGTTATATTTTCATCCGTTATTATTGACCTTTGATTAAAACTATTGATCCTCTTGTTCAGATTTGAATTAGAATGCCACCAAATTTGTATCATTTTTCTCTTTGAATTATTGAAGTGAGGTGTCACACAAATAGTAACGTGTTGTGAAATGTAGATAAATTAATGATGTGAGATGATATATAAAATAACTGAACTAAATACGGTTAACGAGTGTTACTTGTTAGTCACACAAAAATTCGTTACAAAATAATTGAGTATTTGACCAGATCCAATAGGGTCGCGGCCGCGGCCCATGTGAACGTGACCCGCAAAACTCGCGGGCCGGTGAAATTGGGAAATGCGTGGTCCCTACACAATTCCAAAACTCGACAACTCCGCCCTACCTTTTGAACCGTCTCCCACTCTCTCCCCTCGCTCACAATAAAGCCCTCTCCTCTCTAATCCTCACTCACTCTCTCATCAACCGAATCCTCTCTCTCTCTCTCTCTCTCTCTCTCTCTCTCTACACCGAGATCCACACCTCACTAGCGACCGTCCGCAATGGCTAAGATCAAGATCGGAATCAACGGTAAGCACTCGAAACTTTGCACGCGCGCCCTCTAGTTTAGTTTCGTCTCTAACCGTTTTGGATCTTGGTTGGGTGAACAGGATTCGGGAGGATCGGTCGTCTGGTCGCTCGCGTCGCCTTGCAGAGGGACGATGTGGAGCTCGTCGCCGTCAACGATCCTTTCATCTCCACCGACTACATGGTGATTGATGATCTCTTCATCCTCTTTTTCTGTAGATCGTGTTCTGAAATTATCGCTGATTTAAATAAATCCTAATATAAAAATAGTAACAATGAATAGTGAACTCTAGAGAAAGAGAGGAGTTGGTTTGCAAGTTATTTTCTCTTTTTTTTTGTTGATGTGTAATTTCATATACGTTTATATATGTAGATCGTGTTCCGGAATTATCGCTGATTGAAATAAATCCCGATAAAAATAATAATAACAATGAATGGTGTACTCTAGAGAAAGAGAGGAGTTGATTTGGAAGTTATTTTCTATTTTTGTTTTGTTGATGTACAATTTCATATACGTTTATATATGTAATTTATGTTGCGAGTGCTATTTTTTCAGACGTACATGTTCAAGTACGACACAGTTCATGGGCAGTGGAAGCACAACGAACTCAAGGTTAAGGACGAGAAGACTCTTCTCTTTGGTGAAAAGCCGGTCGCTGTTTTCGGCTGCAGGTACTCCATTTTTCCCATTTACATTACACGTTTTTGTTATATTTTTTCTGATTTTTATGTATAGATCAAATCTGTTTGTTGATTGTACGATTATGTAGTGGTCGTGGAATGTTTGTTAATTGGTTTCGCTAAACTCTGTGATCTAGGAACCCGGAGGAGATCCCGTGGGGAGAGACTGGCGCTGAGTTTGTCGTGGAGTCCACTGGAGTTTTCACCGACAAGGACAAGGCTGCTGCTCACTTGAAGGTTTGTTTGCGCCTGTTAATTTCATCCAATTTTGTTTGTTCTGCCGGATTTTTTCCCCCTGTTTTGATTGTCTATTATTCGTTTTGTGTTGTTAAGTACGTGATGCTGATGTGTGTTTCTGTTTGATTTCAGGGCGGTGCCAAGAAGGTGGTCATCTCAGCCCCTAGCAAGGACGCTCCCATGTTTGTTATGGGTGTCAACCATGAGGAGTACAAATCTGATCTCACCATTGTGTCGAATGCAAGTTGCACTACCAACTGTCTAGCTCCCTTGGCCAAGGTGCCTGCCTGGTGTTGCTCTATTAGTGATCCTTTGCGGTGGAAAATATAGATTGCTAATATGATCATTGTGTCAGGTGATCAATGACAAGTTTGGCATTATTGAGGGTCTCATGACCACTGTTCACGCCACTACCGGTAAGCTGTGTGTGGGTTGGCTCTTGTTATGATTTCTATTCTAGCTGCTTGTTTATCTTGGTAAAACAAAATTGTGTTGTACTTTTCAGCCACTCAGAAGACCGTTGATGGACCATCAAGCAAGGACTGGAGAGGGGGTAGGGCAGCCTCTTTCAACATCATCCCAAGCAGTACTGGAGCTGCTAAGGTACTACAGGCTATGGTCTTGTTTTTGCAAAATTCCCTATATAAAAACATTTTCTCATTGTATCCGTTGAAATTGTAATGCAAATGTTCATTATGTTCTGCAGTTTTAGACTTTTAGTTCTGAATTCCACAGTTACGAAGTCCTTTTTTCAGCTTCTCTAATAAAACTGGGCAATAGTGTCTTATTGAAGGTCTTCATATATTTTTAAGCAATTATCAATATTCCAACCTCTGCTGCTCTTTGTAGGCCGTTGGGAAGGTGTTGCCTGCCCTCAACGGGAAGTTGACTGGAATGGCGTTCCGTGTTCCCACTGTTGATGTTTCAGTTGTCGACCTTACAGTGAGACTTGAGAAGAAGGCCTCCTATGACGAGATCAAAGCAGCAATCAAGTGAGGATTGAAGTTTTATTTTCTTCTCTATTTCACACTTTTTATCTTCAGGTAGCATTGTTCCAAACAAAGCAATGGTCTAACTCTATGCATGATCCTCGTCCAATGCTGTAATTCAGGGCCGAGTCTGAAGGTAGCATGAAGGGAATTCTTGGCTACACCGATGAAGATGTCGTCTCATCTGATTTCTTTGGTGACAACAGGTAACTTGTTAAAAGTGGCTTGCTGCATAACCATCTAAAGACGCATCTGATATAGAACTTGTAGGTTCAGTTATTTGAGTTACTTCTAATTGCTTCCAATTTTTCAGGTCAAGTATTTTTGACGCGAAGGCAGGAATCTCATTGAACGACAACTTTGTGAAACTTGTGTCTTGGTATGACAATGAATGGGGCTACAGGTAAACGTTCTATTCGAATACTCCGATGATTCTTTTTACTTCTGACACTACCCGATATCTGAAAACCTTTCTTTGGTGTACTGAACATAATTTTATGTCTTGCAGCTCTCGCGTGGTTGATTTGATCTGCCACATGGCCTCCACCAAGTGAACGGCTTGTTGCCCTGCGTGACCCTACGATGTGAATCAGTTCTCTTTTCCGGCTTAGAATGGGAGTTTATTTCAGGACAGCAATAAATTTTTCCTTGAGGAACTTGTAACCGTGACTTGTTTTGCATCATTCTGGTCTCCGAACAAACTCTTCTTCGTTTTCCTACTCTGCAAACAGAGAAACACGGTTCTTTTCTCATCCTTTTGCACTTTGGACTCCTTTATATTCGTTCTGCCTTTCTCCGGAATCAGTAACATGCCGCTCTAACAAGTGGTGGATCCAATAGAAGCGGATTTGGTTCAAAGAACAGAAACATTGCGAAACAAAAATAGATTCTTTAAAACTCGGTAGAAAAAGGTTTGTCGCTCGTGCGGCCTTGCTCGGAACGAACCCTCGGTGTCGATGAACTTGAATAGGCGGTGTAGCTGTGCGATGTTGCAATGGTTGTTGATCATCAGGAGACATTCAATAGTAGCTCGTTGCACTAAGATACCGAGATGATGTTGATGTCACTGCTCTCGCCGAGATGATAATTGTCGAATATCTGGTCTAGGATTTAAAAGAATCTGAAGCTAGAAACCAAGTAGAATCCTACGGAGAAGGTTAACTCTTTTTGGTTGGAATTAAGCCCTGATCAAATGTTTAATCAAAGAGTATATGGAATAGACCGTGGGAATAAATGCCCACCAAGTCATCAACAAGAAACACAAAATGGGATGGGGGCCCGAGGAAATGAACTAAGGAGGAATCCGACATAAGAACAGCGTATCGACACGACCACTGCCTGACAGCGGTCTAACAACCCCTTCGATGTGCGGCCCATAATTCTGCAGAGACCGCTTAGCCTGATAAACACTGGCCTGTGTGGTTAAGCGGGATGCCTCCAATGGCAGACAGCCCAGGTTGCCTCAAGAGGAACTATCAGTGTCAAGTAGGATAACACCAGCAGGGGGTGGAGACCAGCAGATCAATCTTCCTTGAGATGGAAAATACCGACATCTACGCACTCGAATGGATTTTAGGTTCCCGCGCGACAACTTGTGTGATCATACCAACTCCAAGTAAATGATTGTCGGAGTGAAATCAATATCGCAAATTTATCACAACGCAATGACCTTCGACATTGGATAAGAGGAAGTTCCATATTGCAATAGATAATCAAACTAGTCCATGAAGGCTGCTGGTACACCAACGAGGACAAGAATTCATATTTTCAGGTTATTGCAGAAGCATTTAAGACAGCCGTCTGAGGAAAACCAAAAAACTTGAGTCTACGAAATGCGAATCCTAATTCATACGCTTCGAAATAGAGCAGGATCAAATCATCTGAGGTTTATGACATTTTAGTAACAAGGGCGCGCTACTTCAGGGACTCGAATTGCATAGCTGCATCCTATCCTGCAAAATTAATGACACACGGTCAGAAGCTGCTACAAGATTAGGCCAAGGGAAACACCTTTATTGTTCCCCGAGGCCAAAATTTGTTCGCATAAAGCACACATCCGCATAACAGGGAAGCAAAACAATCCCAATTCTTTAGTCACAATAAAATAGATTCACGATTTATTGGTTTACGGAATGTTTGTAAGCCTTTCATAGCAAAGGGCGAAGCAAGAGAACTAAGTCGCATTCAAGAAATATGGAAAAGCTTCCTTAGTACCAGAAACAGAAAAGACCAACAGCCAAGAATCGGTAGTCTAGTATGCCAAGTCAGCAGATTATTATACTGCCACAATCATAGTTCAAATGCAACCGAGAAGCATAATCAGCAAAAGTTCTGAATCTGACGAGGGGACGGAAAATATTACACCTACTTCACCCAAAAGCACCTTCATTACCAGCTCAGCGGCTGGTAGCTCAGCGGCTGGTGTTAAGTGCCATGAGCAGGTTGTTGCCACCAGGGACATAAGAAACATTGGGTGACCTAGCCATAGTTGCAGCGATTTCCCTGGATGCCTCAATTTTCCTCAGTTCGATAAGCCCCATGCCAGCCTTTGTAGTAGCATCAGAAATCAGCCTGGCGGCTTCACTTTCACCTTCTGCCCTGATAACAGCTGCCCTCCTCTCCTGGTCAGCTTTCATGACAACAAACTTGGACCTCTCTGCCTCCTGCTGAGCGACCTGCTTCTGTTCCACGGCCTTCGAGAACTCAGCTCCATAGGACAAGTGAGTGATAGCAACATCATCTAACATAATGTTGAAATCCTTGGCACGTTTTATCAGCGATTCCCTGACCAAAGCTGACACTTGGGGACGCTCAGTCAGGAGCTGATCAGCATTGAACTGAGCAACAACAGCCTTCAAAACCTCGTTCCCGATCGACGGAAGCACTTTCTCATCATACTCAAGCCCAAGGGTTTGGAATATGTATGGCAACCGCGACGTCTTGCAAAAACACAAATTTCCATTAGGGATCAAAAAGTCAAGGCAAACTGCCAGAAATAGAAATCAGGAAAACCCACCGTAAAATGAATCCGAGATCAGTAAATCTACTCATTGGACACCAAAAACATCTAATCCCCCATTGGACACTCAACTAACATACAAACCACCAGAGATCACCAACCCAACTGCCAAAACCTCCAATTCAACCAACAAAGCAATAAACTTAACAACAACCCGAACAAAACCGACCTAAAAAGACTCATTATGTCCATTGTCCGTTCATTACCTCAGTTTAGCTCAATCAAACTACAACCCCCCGAGATAACCAACCCAAAAGCTAAAACGTCTGATGCAACCAAAAAATGTTTCAAATTTTCTAACAACCTGACCAAAACCAACCAAAAAGAGACTCATTCTTTTTGCCAATTTCCAGACCTTTACCTCAATTCAGCTCAATTAACCTACAACCCATCACAGACCACCGACCCTAAACCCAAAACAAATCCAACACAAGAAGACTCGTAATTTCGAATTCCAGTTTCCTTGCTTCACTTTAGCTCAATTATACAACCCGTCAGAGATCGATCGCAAACCTAAACCCAAAACCCTAAACCCCCAATGCAGCAAAAAAATGCACAAACTTTCTCTTACCCGGAACTAAACCAACAACCCAAAAAGACTCGATCTTTCCAATTATCAGTTTCCTTACCTCGGGCCGGGAAAGCACACGGAGGGTGAGGCTGACCATCTGGAGATCCTTGGTCCCCGAACTGGATGAGAAGGTGTGAGGCCGGGTCCGGATATCGAAGATGTAGGGCTTCTGGACCCAAGGGATCAGGAAGTGGGTCCCCTCCCCGACCGTCTCGTCGAGGACACCTCGGAACCTGTCGAAGAGCACCGCCTTCTGCCCACCGTCGACGGTGTACAGAGACGAGTTAGCGGCAGCGCCGGCCACGCCCAGCCCGAACGCCACTTTGGCCGCGCCGGAGAGAAAGTTTGCGAGCGCCTGGCTGCTTCCCATGGCTTCTTCTCTTCGTTTCTTCGGTTTTTTTTTTGAGAGATGAGGAGGTGTGGCCGTGTGGAGGGTTTTAGAGGGAGAGGAGGAGGACTAGGGCTTATTGAAATATTAAAAGGGTTTTCCTACTGATTGGCCACATTTCCATTTAGTACCTCATATTTTGACATACTTTTACTTGGGTACTACGTTTTCTTAAAGAAATGCAGAAACTATAATTAAATAGTGAAATATTTAATTGTTATATATCTGAATTAAATTTGAATTAATCAATTTACAAAGTATCCAGGTTCGGTTAGCATACAAAATAGTAGAATGTTAAAAGATTACTCAAGTAAAATAAATATATATTCATAATAGTTGAGTAATATATATTCATAATATTTGAGTACCTCCCTTCGAAAAATATACATTTGAGTACCACTTTATATATATATTTTTAAATTGTTTGGCACAATTTTTTTCCTTCAAATTAACTATATGCATAATTAAGAAACCGGCTAAAATTCCAATTTACAATATACATAATAAATACGAACATCGAAATGGTTTTTATAGACCATAAACCAAAAAAATATACATAAATGATATATACGAATTTAGTAAAGAGTTTTAAGCCTCAAGTATCGGGTTAGAATACATAAAGTCATATTTTAATTATGCATATTGTTAATTTAAAACATACAATTATTTGTAAGACTTGTGCTAATTTTATAGTTAGAGTTTTAGCTACATATATATTTTTAGGTAAATTATAAATTAAAATTCTAGCTAGTGTGCTGATTGTATATATAGTAAATTGGAGGACATCAAACAAACAAAACTCTTCAATATTTGTTGCATGGATAAATTACGAGCTTAGTGAAAATACGTCAAATCACATGATATTAAAACGAAGTTTGCCGGGCTCGAGAATTTGCGGAGCTGGAAGAACGAGCCGAAATGCATTTATGCAAAACCAAGCCCGGCCCATCTAGAAAACAAAACAGACCCAAAGAGTAAAGTACCATCAGAGGTGAACCCTTGCCACTTCACCCAAAAGGTGTTGGATGAAATTCCGCTCCTCCTGTGCCCCTGTGGGATTCGGTTAGTTGGTTTTTACTCTTTTGTCTTCGTGCCGATAAGGTGTTCGACGAAATTACCCTGTGGGTAGGAGGCGTCGTTAGTTGTTGTTTCCGTAGTTGGTAGAGAATTTATGTACTGGTCCTTGTTCCTTTGAACCTAGTTCTTTTCCCCCCAAGTTTGTCACTTAAACGACAAGTTGGTGTTGTAGAGTTGATGTTGATGTTGATGTTTGTGTGGAGTATGATTGCCTCGTTAAAATCGTGTGCCAATGTTGCAGAGTTGAAGACGTGGCATTTGATCGAATGAACTTGTTGCGGGGCATCATTCTTCGAAAGAATGCCATTGGGATGGCTGGTAGACGGGCATATTCTGCTGGGGCGAAAGCGAAAAAGGGAGGCAAAGGTGGAGCAGCCGCTGATGCTCCTAAAGCATCAACATTGAGCAAAGAGGTTAAGTCTAGGACCGTAGTTGGCGCCAATATCCTCAAGGATGGTGCAGACGCCAAAATCTTGTCGGATTGTGAATACCCGGATTGGCTCTGGCATCTGCTTGATAAGCGGCCAGCCTTGAGTGAACTGAGGAGGAAAAATCTTGAGACACTTCCGTACGAAGATCTTAGGCGCTTTGTCAAACTGGACAACCGAGCAAGAATCAAGGCCAATAACTCAGAAAAGGCCAAGAACTGAAGCAACTAAATCAGAATAAGGCGCTGCTGTTATTCATCAAGGTTCATCTATTTTTCATCTTGGAAACAGCTATATGATTTTGATTGCGCTTGTAGAATGAATTGTACCGTTGGTTCTTTTCTAAATTGATGCACGATTCGCCACGTACGTGCTGCAAGGAGAAAGTTTAATCTGTGGGGTTGACAAGGATGTTATACCTGCTATATGTATCGCATTTTGGCTTTCGTGTACCTCATGCTTTAGAAGCCATGGGAAAAGCTTCTCCCATCAGAGCAGAAAGTCAATACATTAGAGCCAAGCACCTTCAATGTCCATGCTCGAGATGTTGACTTCTCCATTTATGAACTTTCTGGCAAATGACGTGTTCTAGGTTCTTAATCTGTAGGATGGCCTCTCCGGATACTAAGCCAAGAGAAAAACCAGAAGAAAAGATAAGCAGCTGTTCTCTGAATCTTGCACTTGGGCCCAACTTCTGCAATTGCCCATTGACCTCCTAAAAGTTGATAGCCACAGCCCACCACTAGTTGTCCCAGGCCCTCCCCATTTGCCCAACTTAAAGAATTAGTACTTTATCTAGGGGTGATCAAGTTTACTCTTCCACAAGGTGGAATCGTATTCGGAACCTCCGGTTACAAGGTTCTCTTTTTATATATTTCAAAATTTTTGGAAAGCAAACAAATTACATAATCTTAATTTCAAAGAAATCAAAGCTCGTGTATTTTTCTTATCTTTATGGAGAGCGAGTATTTGTAAAAAATATTAAGAGAGAGAATTGATAATGGATGATATAATTTTTGAAGAACGAAATAGGTTCGCTACGGTTTGGAACCTCTGGTTTAGGTTCCACAAAAATCTTTAACCGTACCCGGAACTTTTTTAGAAAATTACGGGATGGTTTTTGAAACTTTGAATATGGTTATCAGAACTTCCGATTTTCCTATTCGAATAGAACTATGGTCACCCTTACCTTTATCTTTCTTTTGGTATTAATCACAATAGGTGGTGCATTTGTCCACTCTCGTATCCACTATCATATCACGGACAACTCTATTTCGGTTTTTACCATGTTCACAAATTTCAAACTCAATACTTTGCTTAAAGCCACACAATTTATTGCTGATTGTACTAACTCTTTTCGGTACATCGTTTTTTACCTGGATGGGCCATTCTATTTCTACCCTCAGGAAACCAGCAGCACAAGTGTTAGGAATCATTATTCGTAGCTTATCTTTTTTATAGCTGCACGACAGAAAGCAGAATTGTGGGACTGGGGACACATCACATGAGATTAGTTTATCACTAACTTTACGAAAACGTAATTAAGTGGTCCAGTAAAGTGTTTTGGCCATCAAAGAATCGTTTTCTAAATAGAGTCCAATCGTGCTCGACTCTGATACAAAAATTCACCGAAAAAACTATGTGGCCTGTACCACTGGCTAGGAGGAATTGGGGACAAGCCCCCGTGCTTCTCTTCCCTGCAATAAATAATAGTTAGTGTCATTCGGCTGCATGTGACAATGGATCAGAGCTCCTATCACCAGAAAAGTAAATAGAACCATTGGTGAGAGTACTGAATTTGACATGATGACATGCATTATTGCTGTGGGAGCTACTAAATCCCACATTGGTTTACAGATTTTTCATATCTTTTAAAGCAAAAATACCACAACACCTCACATGGCCATTCAGCTTCTAGAGAGTGCATGCAGATTACCAGATTTTTTATATAAGTAAATTGCATTATTAGCTTAAAAACGACAAAAGGGAAATTACACGAGAGGAAAAAAAAGGGAAAAAGAACGTCGAGTTAGATTACGAGATCTTAACACCATTCTTTCTCAAACTACTTTCAATTCAGATATACTAAATAGATTAATCGAGTTAAATTATAGATGAATGTAAAAAAATCTTACCAAACTTTAATATAATTGCGTTGTTCGAATTCAAAATTTGGTTAAATCTAAATAATCTTGTGGCTCAACAATCAAAGACAAGGATGAGAATCTTGAGATGCGCTTAAAAGACTCATCAACAACACCACATGACTTTGCTTTTCCAAAAAAAGCCTTCCAGCATTCCCATAAAAAAAAAATACTTTGTCTAATGGATTTAGCTCTTTAATCTATTTTAGCCTTTTGGTTTTTTTTGTCCAATGGGTGTGTTTCACTGATATATTAACTGTTGCTACCATAAACTCATAGAATAACTAACACGAGTTATTTTGGTTTTACTAGAAATCTTGAATTCTAATATTAAAATTATTTTTATAGAGAATTTGTCACATTTTAAAATTTTATATTATACGTATGACTAAATTTTTAAAAATTCTTTTCGAGGATTAAAGATTGCCCTTGAAAAAATTTAAGACTGTCGGTTGTTTATATAAACTAGGAAAGATAAGTAGAACTTTGTCCAACTTTGTTTGCCTAATTTGATAATACTGAATAAATTAATGAAGGAATCAGTATATAATCTTATAGTATATTTTCGAGTAATAAATAATTCAGATGATAATAAAGTAACTATATTTCTCACTTATAAAACTACTAGAATATAATATTTTATTTAACGGTATCCAAATCTTTTGTTCCAAATTTGTTTTTAGGTTGCTCTTTTTAAAACACTTGTCTAATATATGGCATTTGTGTTCGGTAATAAAAGTTCAGAAACTCTTCCTACCCAAAAAAAATTGCGGTTTATGTCAACTCTGGCAATAAAGGTTTCCGAATTAGGACCCTTCTAAGAGACTTGCCTAATATATGATATTTGTGTTTGGTAACAAAATTTTAGGACCAATTTGCTACTATCTTCCGACCAAAAAACTATATCTTGTTGTTTAAATTAAATACGGCCAAGATATGCTAAATATGGTATATGGGATACCTAGAAAAATTGGCCATTTTCATTAACCACGCTGGTCTTGGTCAATAATATTAATAATAAAATCAAATCTAGTAAGTACAATTATCCCAAAATGGGTAAAGTATCACATTGGGAAGATGGCATTGCCAACTTTAAGTAATTATCCCATTTGTGAAAAGCAAATCTTTATTATTTCTTAAAAGAGGAAGAAGCAATCTTTGTGTTATTGGCTTTTAGTACATCACCCCTCCTCCTCCTCTCCAATTGAATCACTTGTTGTCTTGGCTCTTGCGATCATCAACAAAAGCTGTGAAATCTCAACTTGTTCTTCACTTTTTTTATACTATCAAGTTCAAGAATTTGGTGGAAGCAAGCAGCTAGCTAGCTGGTACTTCTTTTGTCACTCTTACGCTTCCATTAATTTTGTGCACCATCATACCTGTGGTTCAACAATTGAATTCTCTCTCTTATATATGCTTCCACCTGTTATCCGGACACCGACCGGGCCGACTAACCTACTTTTGAGTCTAATTGGTTCCTTGTATTGTCAGGGTCTTGAATAGCTTTGATCCATGTGGTTCAACCCTTCAAAGATAAAGCCTTCTTTTGCTTCTTTCTGGTTGTCTCCTTGAACACACTCCTTTTGAAACAGCTTTTTTTTTATATGTAGAATTCCAATGATTGCATTCCATTGTACTCACCTTGGTGGTCAATAAAGTTGACCCTTTTTGCTCTATTCAATTACATATAGTTGGTGAAGTTGTTGGTGTTCTTGGTCTCTTTAGCTTCTGTGTGTTGTTAATTTCTAGCTGATGAAGTTGCTTGTTACTTGAATCCTGTCTTGATTGGCAGGCTTGGAGGGTGTTGAGTGGTTTCTCTTTGCTTCTCATTGTACCAATGCCACCAACTTACTTCCCTCTTCGCTGGGAGAGCACAGGGGACCAATGGTGGTATGCTTCTCCGATCGATTGGGCAGCCGCGAATGGCCACTACGACGTGGTGCGTGAGCTCCTTCGCATCGACAACAACCACCTCATCAGCCTCACCTCTCTCAGGCGAATTCGCCGCCTTGAGACCGTGTGGGATGATGAGGAGCAGTTCCATGATGTTGCCAAGTGCCGGTCCAAGGTGGCGAAGAAGCTCTTCCAAGAATGTGAGTACAAGAGAGGGAAGAATTCGCTGATCCAGGCCGGCTATGGTGGATGGCTAATGTACACTGCTGCGTCAGCCGGGGACCCGAGTTTTGTCCAAGACCTTCTTGAGAGGAACCCTCTGCTTGTTTTTGGAGAAGGGGAGTATGGTGTTACTGACATCTTTTATGCTGCTGCTAGGAGCAAGAATTCCAATGTTTTCAGGCATATCTATGATTTCGCCGTCTCCCCGAGGTTCTTGGCTTCACAAGGGGGAGAGCTGGTTGAGCAGATAGGGGACATCCCTCCAATTTACAAGTTTGAGATGATGAACAGAGCTGTTCATGCTGCTGCTAGAGGTGGGAACTCCGCCGTCTTGAAGGAACTTCTCAGCAATTGCTCTGATGTTTTGGCTTACAAAGATAGGCATGGATCCACTGTCTTACATGCTGCAGCTTCCCGAGGCCAGGTCGAGGTAAGGCTCCTAACGTTCGATCTGCGATTTGTTGTTCGTTCAACAAGTGCAGGCTAACAAGTACTTCTATTGCAATGCAGGTGATAAATGATCTCGTATCGATGTTCGATATCGTCAACTCGACAGACAATCTAGGCAACACAGCATTGCACATTGCTGCTTACAGGGGTCAATCATCTGCAGTTGAAGCTCTGATCACCGTTTCGCCCTTGCTGATCTCTTCAACAAACAATGCCGGAGAAACTTTCCTCCACGCTGCAATATCCGGATTTGTCACGCCTGCTTTTCGAAGACTTGACCGGCAGATACTTCTGATGAATCAGCTAATGTCTGCAAAAGTTCCCCAATTAGACGATATTGTCAATGCAAAGAACAATGAGGGCAGGACTCCTCTGCACATGGCAATCATTGCAAATCTCCATTCCGAGCTCGTGCAGCTTCTGATGTCTGCTCCATCGATAAATGTAAATGCCCGCGATGCTGATGGGATGACTCCACTTGACCTCCTGAGGCAGCGGCCGCGTTCTGTGTCCTCGGATATTCTGATAAGGCAGTTGATTTCAGCAGGAGGCATATTTGGCTGCCAGGACTATACAGCTCGACGTGCCATTGCCTCGAGATTAAAGATGCAGGGAAATGGAGGGAGTCCGGGAACTTCATTCAGAATTTCAGACACGGAAATATTCCTATACACAGGCATTGAGACCTCTTCTGATTCCAGAGCTGAGCCAGCTTCCACCAAAGGAATGAACTTGTCCTCAACCGAGCTGAATCAACTTGATCAAACCGATGAGAATCATGTCTCGGCGACTCGTGGGAGAAGAAGCTCAGTGAATTATGCAGCTCAGAGGTTGAAAATGATCCTGCATTGGCCCAAGGTAAAGGAGAAGATGGCAGAGAGATCCAAGAAACCGATGGATCACAACTCCGCGGAACCATTCGAGAAGTGCAATGGTCCCGAGGTAACTCCAATCCCGCTTCGTCGGAGATTCTCAAAGTCTTCATCACCATCACCAGTTCCTAACAACAAGAGGGCACTTTCTGTCAGGAGCAACCAAACCAGTCCAATCCCAAAGAAGAAGCTGGCTTCAGGACTAATGCATGGTGTAATGCAGGCCACACCACAGGCAAATGTGCGAGGTAGATCGCGCTCCAACTCGTTCTCAAAGTCGTCCGCCTCTTCCTCGGGCACTGTAGACAAGCAAAAGGGCGTCGCCATCGAATGCAGCATCATCGGTCCAGCTTGTTCGAATGAACTACGAAGCGAGAGCAAGCTCGGGAAGGAAGGCACGAAACATAAGAGATCAAAGAGCCAATACTTCTGTTTCGGGGGGTCCGGACAGGCAGTGGAGACTCCAGTGACCAAGCACAGGAGGAACCTGAGTACCAATCCTCCCATGATCTCCGTGGCCTAATCAAACTTCAATGCAGGTGTTTGCAGAATCCGTCGATAGTTTTCCGCTCCTCCAACAAATGGGCAATCCTAGAAGCCCACAGACATCTATTTAATACAAACTAAGTAGAGTATCACTGTCTAAATTGTACTTAGAATGCTGTCTTGTCTGAACTACATCTCGTGTTCCTTGCTCGTCCAAGTTACATAAAAATAAGTTATCTCATCACCTTGGAAGAAAATTTAACCTTTTTCCAAGTACTAACTTATCATTAATGAGAGAAAATTTGAATGCCAATATCATCAAATGGGTGATATCTATCTTTCAGGAAAGATACTGGTAATCTCTATGCATTTTTATTCATCTAAACAATATGATATATAAATAAATAGACCGATTAGTTAAAATTTAAATGAAAACAACCTAAGGGTCCGTAATCTTAGATGAGGCCCGGCTCTACGAGACGAATCGGATGGGCAGACCGCATCCAATTAGCCTTTTCCATGCCCCGTTCCATTGGGTTGGGCCTAATGTTTGTGTAGAATTGCACAAACTAATCTCAATTAATTATTTCGAATTTTTTCACATTGCAACTTTTTAGAGCCTAATCTTATATTTTTGGTCTCCTTTCCCAACTTTTATCCAACCACAATCCTCCAAGCTCCATAATTTCAGTCACTTTACACTTATTGATTGCTTAATTTGACTTTAGGGTCCCAAAAATATCATAATATAAAGAGTTTTTGGAGCAATTTTCATACTTGGATGATCTTCGGAAGCAATTGATTCCCTGAGCGAGGTTTTGATTATCTACATGAAGGTGTAACCGATCTACTAGATTGATTAAAATTTGGTAAAGTCCGGAAAAATTTTATTTATCAAATTTTAATACGACTATGTTTCCAATTTTATATAGAATTATATACCACCGTTGTTGGGTTTGGATAACTACCGACTTTATATACAAAGCTGACTCTTGAAAACTACCGATTTGCGTAGATAACTATAACGATTTTTTAGGTTAATCAATTCGTTTAATAACGTCCAAGTGACAAGTTGCATATTTGCTAGGAGTTTAGGAGCCGCCTAAATAAGTTTGTCATCGGAGAGAGACGTACAAGGACGTTGAGTAAGGTGGGATGCAGATTGGGTGCTAGCAATGTTAATTTGCCGGTGCTATTTTTTCTGGAAAAATGTGAACCGTAATTTAATGACTAGGATTTTTCGCGTGTGATCTGAGGGCATGAGAGCATTTTGGGTAAGATTTTTTTCCCTCTTCTTCCTCTTCCTCTTCCTCTCTCTTACATTTTGGGTAAGATTTGTACAAAATCTAAATTTCATTTCTTCTCTTCCTCTTTCTTTCTCTTCTTCTTCCTTTGTTTTTTCATCCTCTTCATTTTTTCTCACATTTCTTCTTCTCCTCTTTCTTCTCCACTTCTTTCTCTACTTTATTCTCCTCCTCTTCTTTATTTCCTTTTTCTCCTCTTCTTTTTCCCTTCTTCCCTCTGATTTTCTCTCCTTCTCATACTCTTCATTTTTTCCCTCTTGCAAATATCGTCGTCTTCAAAGGCATGACTTCGTTTCAAAGGCGTGCCGTCATTTTTAATGGAAAAAGACAATGACACGTCAGTTTCAAAGACAAAAATACAACGACGCATCAGTTTTCTAAAAGCGTAACTTCATTTTTTAAAGGCGTGCCGTCGTTTTTCAACGACATATCAAATTTTTGCATGATGTGTCGTTCTTTTTGTGTGTGTCGTTTGAATTTTTTCTGATGCACACTTGTAATTTTTTCGTGATGTGCCCTTGAAATTGAAAATAAAATAGTAATTAATGATAACATTAATTATAATAAATTTTCATAATTTCAGGAGACAATTATTTATTGAAAAAAGATACTCATTAATGAAAATAAAAAAAATCTCCGATAAGAAAATATTAATGCCACGTATATTCCTAAAATGTCCTTGCCTAGTCACCAGTATTACAAAAACGCCAACACATGGGTAGGCCCACCTATTTTTTTGTGTTGTCCTCTTGGTCCAATAGCTACCAATCTCGGCTCAGTAAGATGGATGGATTATCTATCTTCTCTCCATCAATAACTCTTATAATTAAGAATCATCGATCTCGACGACCAATCAATGGTGAGAATATTTTTTTAAAGGTATTTTATACATTGACAATATCAGGGTTTGAATCATGAATTTTCTAGATATTTATAACGCTTTGTGTCGTTGAACTACAAGTCCTTTGACTGAATGGTGAGATTCTGAATAATAAAAGTATTGCAGTGTAACGATGATAAGTAAATTTTTAATATTTTAAACACCAACGTACCATAACATGAAAGTCGGGTGCGACTAACAACGTGCAACAAGATCAACCAAATTAAATATCATATTGAAATACATATATACATACAAATATATCAATCTAAAATTTTAAGTTAATGTGTTGGTGAATTTTTAACAAATCTAAAAAAATTATAGTTCAGAACGTGGTAATCTCAAAAAACAGAACTTCCATTATAATTGCACTTAATTTTACTTAAGATGCTGAACAATTGCTTCTTGTGGACCAAAGAACTTTTGGCCTAGCAGTACAAGGGTGGTTAGTGGTGTAAAATTTACTTTGAAAAAATTGCTACTTGTGGACGTCCAAGTACATTCTTCAATTAGTTACCTTCTAAAAATTATGATCCGTATAAAAATTTATATGGTAACAGAAGAAACTACCAAAAACTATATATGGCAACAAACATTTTAGGATGCACTTACGAAAAGATTTGGTGTATAATAATTAGAATTTAATGGCTACCAAATAATTAAATTAATTATTTAATTATGTCGCATCATACTCATGGTAAAATTTTCCCCAAAAAAGATGGACAGCTATCGACTTCTTAAAATCCAGCGGGCAAAAATATAACTAGGTTCTATTTGGGGGGAAAATGGATTCTCTTTCATTATCTTTAGCGCAAATTTTCTGTCGAAAAATTAGGCAATGTATTTATTGTCTTAAATGCTCTGTAAACAACACAGCAGTGCATCTATTTGTAATCTTGCCATATTCTGAGACTTCTAAATAAATTGTACTTCTTCCTGTCTCAGTGTTCCATTTCAATTTCACCCAAAACAAGTTCCATTCTGATTCTGATTCTAATTCTAATTCTAATTCTAATTCTAATTCTAATTCTAATTCTAATTCTAATTCCGGACCGAATAAAAGAGAAGTTCCATCCTAATTCTTGGCGTTCTGAGTTCGAGTTTTCCTGAGAGAAATTTCCAATGGGCACCCAAGTTGATGATTTTGATCAGAAATCTGAAGCTGTTCATAGTGATGTATGTTGCTGCTTCCCTTCTTTTTTTCTCCTCTGTTATATGGAATCTCATTATATGATTTGAACCACATATATCCAATGTCCTCCATCGTTTTTGTTATATTTTGTCTTGGTTTCCTACTAGTGGTAAACCAAGCATATGCTGGGATTAGTCGGTTTAGTAATACTCAAAGGATCGGATGTTCATCAGTCCATAAAAACGCGATTGTAATGCAGAGATTTCTTTCCTCCTGATGTATGTATGGCAGATTGACGAAAAGCAGAAGGCGATTGATGATTGGCTTCCAATCACTTCATCAAGAAACGCCAAATGGTGGTACGCAGCTTTCCACAACGTGACCGCCATGGTCGGCGCGGGTGTCCTGAGTCTTCCCTATGCCATGTCGAATCTCGGATGGTACGATTCAGTCTGAACATGGAAGAATATAGCAGTAGTGTCACGATCTTTGATGGCTAAACAAGAGTTGCTGCTTTTTTTTCCAGGGGCCCTGGAGTTGTGATCCTGGTTCTGTCCTGGGTGATCACCCTGTACACCCTGTGGCAGATGGTTGAGATGCACGAGATGATCCCGGGGAAACGGTTCGATCGGTACCATGAGCTCGGGCAGCACGCCTTCGGGAAAAATCTCGGGCTGTGGATTGTGATGCCCCAGCAGCTGATATGCGAAGTAGGTGTCGACATAGTTTACATGGTTACTGGAGGCAAATCAATTCAGAAGATTCATGAAGTCGCTTGCGGCGACTGCAAGCCTATCAAAACCACCTACTGCATCATGATCTTCGCTTCGGTCCATTTCGTACTCGCTCATCTCCCGAATTTCAACTCCATTTCCGGTGTTTCCCTTGCTGCAGCTGTCATGTCCCTGAGGTACTACACATATATACAAAGTTTATTTTACAATACATAAATTGAACCCCGCAAAAAAAAAACAATACATAAATTGAACCATGGAAGCAATCTTCTTTGCCAGAAAGATACGAACCCATTATCATTGAATATGAAACTACGTGAGAGTTGATTGATTAGAAGATTCAGAATCCTGATGATTGCAGGAATTAGGGACACTGGGTCTTATCATTGAGAAAATGCAACCCGGTTAAAAATTGATTGGAAAACCATTTATTTAACTTCTCAATATGATTACGAATATTAAGCTATATAAAGTGTCTATTCCAAAATTGCCTAATTAGCCACATTTACGCCCAATTATGGTCCAATTGTCATATTCTGTTGCTTGACCTTTTTATCCCATAGACAAAATAACTTCTCCACGTGTTCATTGTTTTATTGTCTTTTTCATCTTCGGCGCCGTGTCTTCTAATATAATTTTTCATGATCACTTTTTCCTTGAGTGTTAATTTTTTGGGCCGGACACTTCTTTGTAGTTTGGAAAACCATTGATACCCTTTGCAACAACTCGAACCTGAGTTAAACTCGCCCAATAGGAGTTCGGATGACCTCAAAAATTTTCTCTGTTCAACTTTTGCAGCTACTCTACAATAGCATGGGCAGCTTCAGTCCACAAGGGACTTCAGGAAGACGTGGCGTACGGATATAAGGCCACATCGGAATCGGGAACCGTGTTCAACTTTCTGTCAGCTCTAGGAGACGTAGCATTCGCCTATGCAGGCCACAACGTGGTCCTGGAGATCCAGGCCACAATTCCATCAACTCCGGAGAAGCCATCAAAGGGTCCAATGTGGAGGGGAGTTGTGATCGCCTACATTGTGGTGGCTCTATGCTACTTCCCAGTTGCCCTAATTGGTTATTACATGTTTGGTAATGACGTTGCAGACAATATTCTGATCTCGTTGAATAAGCCCAAGTGGCTTATTATCATTGCCAATGCGTTCGTTATCATCCATGTCATTGGAAGCTATCAAGTAAGAAAACTTGTCCGGATGGAAGATGTATTTGAATTGACAGAAATTCATGGTTCAATTATGTTGCGAACCAGTTGGCTCTCAAATCCATCCTCATGCTTTTGTTGTTTGACTTTTGTGGTGCAGTTGTACGCGATGCCGGTGTTTGATATGTTGGAAACTCTGTTGGTAAAGAAATTGAAATTCAAGCCAAGTTGGAACCTTCGATTTGTCACCCGAAACACCTACGTTGGTGAGTTCACAACCTCCATTATTCTTCATCTAGTTTTTACTCTCTTGGGTTTGTTTCAGACTTTGGGTTTGTTTCTTCAATCGTAGTAGACATGTTTTGCAAGATTTTGGGTTGGATATGGAGGTTATAATATGGTATCCTAGTAGATTGATCTTGTGCCATTCTTGTCCTCACACGATCATCATTTCATCGCACGTTGGTGAAGTCAAAGTCCGTGCTAATTTTGGCTCGATAGAGGGCGTGTTAATATTAGCATGTTAAATTGCAAGAATGATGATTTCTTTATGAGTATAGAAAATCTATTTACGTATTGCCTTTAAACTACTGAGATTTTGAATTTGATATTGCTATTCTAACCGTTTGTACTTCACTTCCAATGTTTCAGCTTTCACAATGTTTGTTGCAATCTGCTTCCCCTTTTTTGGAAGTCTCCTTGGATTCTTTGGAGGCTTTGCTTTTGCTCCAACCACTTACTTCGTAAGCTTCGTTTGAACTGTTCTATTACCTAAATTATAGTCCAAATTGGTCGAGCTGAATATATATTTATATGCGTTTTGTATTTTTGCCAGCTTCCTTGCACCATGTGGCTTGCGATATACAAACCAAAGAGGTTTAGCTTATCATGGATTGCCAATTGGGTAAGCTATATCATATCTCTGTTATTTCATGGCACCTGAGTTATGGTCCATGCAATTTGATTATGGTCTATTTTAAAATTTTAAGTTGAATAACATATGTACAAATGGTCGAAATATAATCTGTATTTACACATTGATCAATGAATGATTGATTCTTTATTATTTACACAAACATGAATCTTGTTATTTACACAAACATGAATCGACAGTCCATCCTTTGTCACATGAATCAAGCTTCAAAGTCCCGATAATTCTATATATTTTTTATCCAACTTGAAAATTTAACTAAACAATAACTTATGAATTTTACTTGATGTTTGTTGGTTGCAGATCTGCATTGCGTTTGGCCTATGTCTGATGATACTGTCTCCAATCGGAGGTTTAAGGAATATCATCATTAGTGCCAAGGACTACAAGTTATTCAATTAGTTGACCTTGTCCAAATTAAATATCGTTGTGGGGTATTTAGATTTTTTTAATTCTGAGATTGCTTTTATTACTAGTAATTTGACAAAGACACGATTGCTTATAGTGTTGACCTCTGGCTTATTCCTTGTCCTTTTCATGATATTTGTCAAATCATTGGGATTCGAGTCTTTGTGATAATAACACTAATTAGGCACGTACTAGTGACCAACAACTTCATCGATCTCTTCTAAAAAACAACTTCATTGATTATCTAATAAGAAAATTGTTCTAACTTAATTATGATGTCCCGAATTCAAGTCCTTGAAAAAATAATAATATTACTTATTGCCCATAAAACGACGTCGTTCCGACTAAGTTCGAGTCAAATAACTTACGCCACGTGGACAGTAAAACAACATCGTTTTAGACTATGTGGCAAGCCAGGTGGACATTTTTATCCCCGTCATCCGGAGTGGACCGTATACTGTAAAAGATTTGAAAGCACAGGGACTGAATTACCAAATTGAAACCACACGGCCTGAACGCGAAATCGGGCAAACCACAAGTAGGTAAAATGTACTTTTCCCAATCTATTATGCAGTCTCCGGTATTTGATTTTAGAAATTCTCGAGTCCCTGTCGCCGGAATATGCTATTTTCTTATAAGAATATGCCATTTTCTTAGGCGAAGCCCCACTTGAAAAGATTAAAATGTCCCTTTCAGTTAAAAAATAAAAAATCTATCTCTCCTTCCCCTTCACCCTCCCTCTTCATCTTCTACCTCCCACGTGCAACAAAAATACAAACACAAACCTTCTTAGTAAAAATTGAATTTAATTAAAGACACAAACACAAACCTTCACCCATCCTCGTATGTGGAAGAATGGTTGTCCTTCTCTCAATCTCGTCTCGGTCTCTTGAGGTGCGACAATTTGCTGAGAGATTGATTGGGGAAGAACCTTCAGAGTTTTAGGAATTAGGGTTCTTTCCTGTACCCAAATTTGGAGATTTTGGTGGCACATTATAAATCAGTGTGAAAGATTAAAAAATTCTCTAATAAGTAATTGTATACTTGGAGAGTTTTTTAATCTTCCATACTGATTTATAATGTGCCACCAAAATTCCCAAATTTGGGTACAGGGAAGAACCATAATTCCTAAAACTCGGAAGGTTTTTCCCCAATCAATCTCTCACCAAATTGTCGAACCTCAAGAGACCGAGACTAGATTGAGAGAAAGACGACCATTCTTCCACATACGAGGATGGTTGAAGATTTGTGTTTGTGTCTTTAATTAAATTTAACTTTTACTAAGAAGGTTTGTGTTTGTATTTTTGTTGCAGGTGGGAGGTAGAAGATGAAGAGGGAGGAAGAAGGTGAAGGGGAAAGAAAGATAAATTTTTTATTTTTTAAGTGGAAGGGGCATTTTAGTCTTTTCAAGTGGAGGTTCGCCAAAGAAAATGGCATATTCTTGTAAAAAAAATAGCATATTCCGGCGACAGGGACCGGAAAGTTTCTAAAACCAAACATCGGGGACGTCATAATAGATTTTGTAAACTTAGGGACCCTAGCGATAGGAAGACCATACCTAGAGACTTGAGGATAATTTGTCTTTTTTTATGTAGATAACATCTTTTATAATGCCCGACAATGATAATACAAATATTTATTCATATTATGATCAAGTTATATCTATAATCATATAATATTTATGGTCAAGTAAACTAGATAATTGTACATTAATATAGCTGTTTTATACTTTGATATGTTATTCTACAATAAGATTCAAATCTTATATTTACACAGTTATTGGAGTAGATACTTAATTGTTATTATTTTATTTTAATATATATTTATTTTTTATAATTAATTAATTCATGATATTTTATTCGCAGAGATTATCGATTTATCATTAGAACTATGATCAACATACACATTCAAAGTAGTCTATGATCTAAGTGAGACAATATATGAGTGACTAGCATTTTATTGGTTGTTTTATTGGTTTTGTTCAAATAACAAAAAAAAAACTTATGTACACTATACCTGAATTGTGATTTACTGGTATTCACGAGCCCTTCATATGCTATTTGTGATGCTTTGTTAAATGATAATCTGTTATGTACTGATTTCTAGTTTATATAATAAAGATGATGATGTTTTTTCCGGAAAAAAATAAAGCAAGACTGAAACCAATTTTGCATAGTCGACCATGTATGGAGATGATGTTCTTACGCCAAAAAAAAAGGCAGAGAAGATGTATTGTTTAGGAAGAGTAATATGTATTGTTTTTATTTTATATGTAATAAAGACGATGATGTTTTTCCCGGAAAAGTAACGATTTTGAATTTTAGGAAATTAATATATTCTATTCATTCATGGGTTAATTCTACTTTCTTAAAATAACATATATTGTTTAGGAAATATTTTTTTTACTTATGAATTAATATTGTCTTGATTTTATTTTCATTATTTAAAATCCAAGTCAATATTACTAAATTAACCCACCAATCCACTTGTCAATTATGAATTGATAGGTATATACCAAGTGATTTGATGACATGGTACGGAGAGACTACCGTAAAGTTTTTCCCCGCGTGTAATCCCAACTATAGGATCAAAGCACATGCCCTTCTCTTTCTGATCCAATGGTCAAGAATGTCTGTTCTATACTGAGAGCACCCATTCTAACCTCATATTAAATATTGTCCAAATTAATATTTGATTAATGATATTCAGATATTTACTATATTAACTAATCCATCTGAAAAGATTTTTGAAAAGTGAGAAAGTTCTCCTAAAAATAAGTAATAATATTATTTTTTCAAGGACTTAAATTCGGAACATCATAATTAAGTTAGAATAATTTTCTTATTAGGTAATCGATGAAGTTATTTTTTAGAAGAGATAGATCGATGAACTTGTTGGTCACTAGTACGTGCCAAATTAGTGTTATTATCGCAAAGACTCAAATCCCAATGATTTGATAAATATCATGAAAAGGACAAGGAATAAGCCAGAGGTCAACACTAAATAATCAATCGTGTCTTTGTCAAATTACTAGTAATAAAAGCAATCTCAGAATTTAAAAAAATCTAAATACCCCACAACGATATTTAATTTGGACAAGGTCAACTAATTGAAGAACTTGTAGTCCTTGGCACTAATGATGATATTCCTTAAACCTCCGATTGGAGACAGTATCATCAGACATAGGCCAAACGCAATGCAGATCTGCAACCAACAAACATCAAGTAAAATTCATTAGTTATTGTTTAGTGCATGTATAATTTAATGAACTTTACAGGCTGAAATTTTCAAGTTGGGTAAAAAATATATAGAATTATCGGGACTTTGAAACTTGATTCATGTGACAAAGGATGGACTGTCGTTTCATGTTTGTGTAAATAACAAAGAATCAATCATTCCTTGATCAATGTGTAAATACATATTATACTTCGACCATTTCTACGTATGTTATTCAACTTAAAATTTTAAAATAGACCCTAATCAAATCACATGGACTTGGGTATGACTCAGGTGCCATGAAATAACAGATTATATGATATAGGTCACGGAATAAACTCGACATTCGACATGGATACTCGATTATAGTAGACTAAAAACAAGTCATTCAAGGAGGCTTACCCAATTGGCAATCCATGATAAGCTAAACCTCTTTGGTTTGTATATCGCAAGCCACATGGTGCAAGGAAGCTGGCAAAAATACAAAATGCATATAAATATATATTCAGGTCGACCAATTTGGACTATAATTTAGGTAATAGAACAGTTCAAACGAAGCTTACGAAGTAAGTGGTTGGAGCAAAAGCAAAGCCTCCAAAGAATCCAAGGAGACTTCCAAAAAAGGGGAAGCAGATTGCAACAAACATTGTGAAAGCTGAAACATTGGAAGTGAAGTACAAACGGTTAGAATCTCAACATTACACTCAAAATTTCAATATCAAACCCAAAATCTTAAAGGCATTAAATAAATCATCATTTTTGTAATTTAACATGGAAATATCAACACGCCCTCTTAAATGAATTCTATCGAGCCAAAAATGGCATGGACTTTGACTTCACCAGCGTACGATGAAACGATGATCGTGTGAGGACAACAATGACACAAGATCAATCCACTTGGATACCATGTTAGAATCTCTACGTCAAAACTCAAAGTCTTGAAAAACATGTCTACTACTATTAGAATTAGCAATGCGATAACCTAAAACTAACAAAGAGAGTAAAAACTAGATGATGAATAATGGAGGTTGTGAACTCACCAACGTAGGTGTTTCGGGTGACAAATCGAAGCTTCCAACTTGGCTTGAATTTCAATTTCTTTACCAACAGAGTTTCCAACATATCAAACACCGGCATCGCGTACAACTGCACCACAAAAGTCAAACAACAAAAGCATGAGGATGGATTTGGGAGCCAACTGGTTCGCAACATAATTGAACCATAAATTTCTGTCAATTCAAATACATCTTCCATTCGGACAAGTTTTCTTACCTGATAGCTTCCAATGACATGGATGATAACAAACGAATTGGCAATGATAATAAGCCACCTGGGCTTATTCAGCGAGATCAGAATATTGTCTGCAACGTCATTACCAAACATGTAATAACCAATTAGGGCAACTGGGAAGTAGCATAGAGCCACCACAATGTAGGCGATCACAACTCCCCTCCACATTGGACGCTTTGATGGCTTCTCCGGAGTTGATGGAATGGTGGCCTGGATCTCCAGGACCACGTTATGGCCTGCGTAGGCGAAGGCTACGTCCCCTAGAGCTGAGAGGAAGTTGAACACGGTTCCCGATTCCGACGTGGCCTTGTACTCGTACACCACGTCTTCCTGAAGACCTTTGTGGACTGAAGCTGCCCATGCTATTGTAGAGTAGCTGCAATAGTTAAACGGAGTAAATTTTGAGCTTACCCGGACATCTATTGGGCGATTTTAACCCAGGTTCGAGTTGCTGCGAAGGGTATCGATAGTTTTCCTATCAATTGTTTAACACGGTTGCATTTTCTGAATGAAGCTGATACCATGTTTATATCTTCGTATGCGTCCCAAAATTTTAAGATAACGGGTCGGTATCTTTACATGTATAGATTAGGCCTAACATTATGTATAGTACCTCAGGGACATGACGGCTGCAGCAAGGGAAACACCAGAAATGGAGTTGAAATTCGGGAGATGAGCGAGGACGAAGTGGACCGAGGCGAAGATCATGATGCAGTATGTAGTTTTGATAGGCTTGCATTCGCCGCAAGCGACTTCGTGAATCTTCTGAATCGATTTGCCTCCAGTGACCATGTAGACTATGTCCACGCCTACTTCGCATATCAGCTGCTGAGGCACCACAATCCACAGCCCGAGTTTGTCTCCGAAGGCGTGCTGCCCGAGCTCATGGTACCGATCGAACCGCTTCCC
Organism: Hypericum androsaemum; assembly: GCA_963995505.1. NCBI lineage: Eukaryota > Viridiplantae > Streptophyta > Magnoliopsida > Malpighiales > Hypericaceae > Hypericum > Hypericum androsaemum. The sequence goes on along the minus strand of OZ023183.1, from coordinate 867,350 downwards.
CGGGATCATCTCGTGCATCTCAACCATCTGCCACAAGGTGTACAAGGTAATCACCCAGGACAGAACTAGGATCACAACTCCAGGGCCCCTGCAAAAAAAAAACAGCAACTCTTGTTTAGCCATCAGGATCCTGACAGTACTGCTATATTCGACGTTCGGGTTCGGGTAACGATAATCAAACAGATTAGATCGTACAACTCCTGATGTGTAGACTGAATCATACCATCCGAGATTCGACATGGCATAGGGAAGACTGAGGACACCCGCGCCGACCATGGCGGTCACGTTGTGGAAAGCTGCGTACCACCATTTAGCATTCCTTGATGAAGTGATTGGAAGCCAATCATCAATCGCCTTTTGCTTTTCGTCAATCTGCCATACATCAGAAGGAAAGAAATCTATGCATTACAATCTTGTTTTACGGACCGACTAATCCAGAGCATATGCTTGGTTTACTACTAGTACGAAACCAAGACAAAATATAACAAAAATGATTGAGGACATTGGAAATACGTGGTTCGAATCATAACCCGTGAGGAAATTATGCACAGAAGTTGAAATCACTTTATGAGATTCCATATAACAGAGGAGAAAAAAGAAGGGAAGTAGCAACATACATCATTATGGACAGGTTCAGGTTTCTGATCAAAATTATCAACTTGGGTGCCCATTGGAAATTTCTCTCAGGAATACTCAAACTCAGAACACCAAGAGTCTGAATGGAAGTTCTCTTTTATTGGGTCCGGAATTAGAATAAGAATTTGAAGCAGAATGGAACTTTTTTTGGGTGAAATTGAAATGGAACTCTTAGACAAGAAAAAGTACAATTTATATAGAAGTCTCAGAATATGGCAAGATTCTAAATAGATTTTTTTTGGGGGTGAAATCAAGATTCTAAATAGATGCACTGCTGTCTTGTGTTGTTTACAGAGCATTTAAGCATCCTTTTCTCCCCAAATAGAACCTAGCTATATTTTTTACAGAATTGCCGCACAGACTACTTGCGAGGAATGTTTTAGTCTGTAACACTATAATCCCTCGTTTCTGGGAAAAGTGAGCATGGAATTTTTAAAGCTACAGGATGTCAATAAGCTGTCATTTGTTAACTTATTTATGCAATTGCCCGATGATATTATCATGAAATAGAATCTGGAATTAATTGTTTTCGGGCAAATTATCTTCATCAAATTGGCAACTTGTGAGTCTGTACCAACATATTACCAAATCAGGCCAATAGTTACTCTCTACAGTCCTAAATAAGGTTCATTTAGAAAAAAACAGAAGCCTATAAATGGGCTTTTTTTTAAAAGGGAAATGGGCAGAATTACACGTTCGTGTTCTTGCATTGCACATTAAGCCCTTTTTTAGACTCTTAAGTATTCACAAGCCTAATCTTTTCTCTAACCTCGAACATACATTTTTTGATACTATTTAGAGGTGACTAAACTAAGAACATGTTTTACGTTAAGCATTCTCCGCTTCTACTTTTGTCAGAAAATACATGGCTGTTCCTGTGTAAACCCAATTTCAATTTCCCCTTTCTGCAATTAATAGAGTTTTTTTTGGTGAAAATTTAATAGAGTTTTTGAATAAGGTGTTTTAATTTTTATTTCTCCTAATTTGGTTCTCTTGTGAATTCTCTCTTGCAATTATCGGAGATACCAATTTCCATAGTTGAATGAGACGAATTGTTTGGCATGTGAATTCTTTAGTATTTTTGCTAATACTAAAATGTAACATCGATTAAATCGATTAATTAAAATTAGTATTTTTGCTAATACTAAAATGTAACATCATCCTCATCGAGCTCTTCTTGTCAATTGACGTCATCGTCATCGAGCTCGTCATCCTCATCGAGCTCTTCTTGTTGGTTGACGTCATTGTCATCGAGCTCGTCATCCTCATCGAGCTCTTCTTGTTGGTTGACATCGTCGTCATCAAGCTCATCATCCTTATCGAGCTCTTCATCCTCATCGAGCTCTTCTTGTTGGTTGACGTCATTGTCATCGAGCTCGTCATCCTCATCGAGCTCTTCTTGTCGATTGATGGGATGGCGGTTGTCCTCCTCGTCTAGGTCCATCTATGCTTGATCCATGACTTGGAGGGTCGAGGTAGGATTGGAAACCCTTGAGTCGAACAAAGGATTCGTGCAAACATCCCTCCTTTTGAAAGAGTTTTGGTCTGCCGAGATCCTAGATGGGTATGACCAGTCTTGGGTCAGGGCCGATTGGTACCAGCTCGATCCCGCTTGGACATTGTTAGCCCCCGTCCTTACGGTCTCGTACTGTCCCAAGTAGTTCACTCTATGTGTCCCCATATAAGGAGTTATTTGGTACGGGGGATACATAGGAATTCGGGCATTAGATCATAGTCGAACACACCCGACGATGGCGGAGCTGCGGTGAAAGGTATATGACCGGTCCATGATTGCCCAAAGGCCGGTTGGACGGGTACAGCTGATCCGGTGGATACGCTCATCCCTTGGTGTTGATTGATGACCAACCGTGAGGACTCCTCATGGTGCCCAAAAGACTCCTCATAGAGCTTTCGAGCACAAAAAGTGGCATATGTCTCCATCGAGACGACGGGCGTATAGAACTCCATCAGGGCGACATTTGCCTCAGCCGGCTCTTTTGAGAAAGCCGAGGTAGATGAATCCCGCCTCCATGCATACGACTGGGAAACGAAAGGTATTGAATCCTTGTAAGGAACCGGAGCAACAAAGTAATTGGTCATCTTGGCCGGCAAAGGTTAGACCGCCTTCTCAGACGCCCTCCTTAGTCCCACCGAGCGTGCCAAAAAATATGTTGCGGAGAAAGTGGGTACAAGAACGTCAAGACTACCCGAGACAAATCCGGAGTGGTCGTCCCAAGGTCGGCCTAACGGAGAGGGTGAAAAAAGAATAAACCTTAGACGTTCAATCTAAGAGAGAGGGAGAAAAAAGAACTACGGGCTACGAGCTAAGCTAAGATAAAAAGTAAAGATAGTTGTTGTTTGATGTGTTGGTGATGTCCGTTCTCTCGCCCGAGCCCTCCTTATATAGAGTGCCTTGACCTAACCTCCGCGCTTTCACAATAGGAAATCCTAAACCGCCTCCAAGACCTTCGGCTCCAAGTCTCAATCCCGAGAGATCCGCTTCAAATTATTTGTTCCTAACATGACGGGATCCTCTCGGCTCAATACAAGCCGTCTTCCTTAAATGAGCAAATCCCATCCTCGGATAGGAAGCTTTCAAAACGTGACGACCATACGATCGCGGCCTAAAGAGGAACTTACCAAGTCTTGCCAAATATTGAGAATCTCGGCTCAAGTTAGGAAACTATAGATCATTTTGACCTTCTCAAATCTCCCACGCAAAATTTTGACTCAAGTCCGTCATCGCCCAAGACGGACATCTCGTCAGGCCCAAAGTGAATCTCAAAATGGGCTCAAGCTAACGGCCTCCTCAACCAAAGTGGACCTATTCCCGGAATTGCCTTCCCACCTATGAAGGTCAAATGAGCTTCCCGCTCGGGTCCAAGTTGGCTTCTCACCTTTGGCTTCTCGCCTTAGGCTCCTCGCTCGTCTTCTTGCCTTAGGCTTCCGGCCTTAAGTTTCTCGCCCGACTTCCTGCTTTAGGCTTCTCGCTCGGCCTCTCGCCGTAGGCCTCTCACTCGGCCTCTCGCCACTCGGCATCTCGCTCGGCCCTTTACCACTCGATCTCTCGCACGGCCTCTCGCCGTAGGCCTCTCACTCGGCCTCTCGCCACTCGGCCTCTCGCTTGGCGTTTCGCCACTCGACCTCTTGCCGTAGGCCTCTCACTTGGCTCCTCGCTCGTGCCTCCTACCGGCCTCTCGCCTATTTGAGTCAGACGAGTTTCTCGATAGGACTCGGCCATGTAGGCGAGAAGAGCCCTCGCTCGGTCTCGCCTTCGTGGGCAAGAGGAGCCTCTCGCCCGGATCACCAACATGAGCGAGAAGAGCCCTCGCTCGGTCTCGCCTATGCGGGCGAGAGGGGCCTCTCGCCCGGGCTCCTCGTGAGCGAGAAGAGCCCTCACTCGGTCTCGCCTATGTGGGCGAGAGGGGCCTCTCGCCTGGGCTCCTCATGAGCGAGAAGAGCCCCCGCTTGGTCTCCCCTATGCGGGCGAGAGGGGCCTCTCACCTGGGCTCCCCGTGAGCGAGAAGAGCCCTCGCTCGGTCTCGCTTATGCGGGCGAGAGGGGCCTCTTGCCTGGGCTCCTCGTGAGCGAGAAAAGCCCTCGCTCGGTCTCGCCTATGTAGGCGAGAGGGGCCTCGCGCCCGGACTCCTTGTTCCGACGAGCCCGAGCCGATTTCCGCACATCCGGAGATAGACTGACATCACTCCGAGACAATAATTTCGTGCTCCAACACCGCCTTAAAGTCCAACGCGGACTTAAACGACCACTTCAAGTGGGCTGAGTGGTCCAACTCGGACATCCTACTTAGCGGACCGAGGTGTCCAACTCGGATATATCGACTTCACGGACTGAAGTGTCCAACCCGGACATATCGACTTCACGGACTGAAGTATCCAACCCGGACATATCGACCTCACGGGCCGAAGAGCTCGGCGTTCACCTGGACATCTAACTTCGAGGGCACAACCCGGACATCCCGGATGACTTGGGAGATAGGACATCCACTCGGACTTCAAGGATGGGGCACCCACTCATACTTCAAGGATGGGACGCCCACTCGGACTTCACGGATGGGGAGTCCATCTTCGAACTCAGAGCAAATATCCGCGTTAAACTACATTTTTGACCTCCTTCTGCTCTGAATCGAAAAATGTTGTAAACAAAAGAGTTGTAGATCCACGTCTTACTTTCCATAGAAACTTGAATCGTCTCATTTCGATCTCCATATAGAAAGTTATGAGCATTTTACGGAGGAGCATTACCCAGGCAGGCGAGAAGCTGATCGAACCGGGAGCTTTGGTCTTGGAAGCCGTCTATCATCACCGGTTTCGACCAATTAAGACCATCTTCGGACTCAATGGATGGAAGACCATCTACAACCTCTTTCCAACTCAAAATCGGAAGTGATTGCTTTGAGACAACACCACCCACCGATCACTTTCAGACCACATCGGTCACCGGTCAACCGGTCACCCGATCACCTTGCGACCACACCGGGTACCTCAAAATATATTAACAATGTCGAGATTATTTTTATACCTCAACACTACCAAATCCAGTTTAATCCCCTACAAATCTTACCTAATTTTAAAGGAATTCTAAATCTGGACTTTTAAACAAAATAGTAATTCTTTTTCGAAAATATTTGGTTCCAAACAGACTAAGTTTTTTAAAATTCCAGAAAGAAATTCAATTTCCTATTTTTAAGCCTTTCTAACCGTAAGGGATTCTATTTAATGGGTTTTTTTTGGGGTGGATTAAGGGTAAAGGGTGAGAAAAGTCGGTGGTTGGTGGAAAGAACGGTGGATTAGGGCAGGAAAAGAGAGAAGGGGGAGGGCTTCGAGGTTTTTTTCGTTTTGGGAGTTTGAATTCGATTGGGTTTCCGAGGTTGGGTTGGAAAAGGTAGGGAATGTCTTAAATTTGAATTGTTGATTTAGGAAGTGCTTTGAATTTGATTTTAGGTCAGAACCCAATGATTATTTTGTGAAAAAGGAAAGAAAGAACTGGGGCAGCAGTAACCCGGTTTGGTTTCTGCTGTCTTTGCTTTTTCCCGGACAATTCATAGACCATACAACTAAAATTAACTTCATACAGGTGGATCTACAGAGCTCTGGATCGAAGTATATACCAATTTTGGATCTCTTGTAGCTGCCTTTTGAAGTGTGCTAAATTGATTGCTTTTTGCAGAAAGGGGAAATTGAAATTGGGTTTACACAGGAACAGCCATGTATTTTCTGACAAAAGTAGAAGCGGAGAATGCTTAACGTAAAACATGTTCTTAGTTTAGTCACCTCTAAATAGTATCAAAAAATGTATGTTCGAGGTTAGAGAAAAGATTAGGCTTGTGAATACTTAAGAGTCTAAAAAAGGGCTTAATGTGCAATGCAAGAACACGAACGTGTAATTCTGCCCATTTCCCTTTTAAAAAAAAGCCCATTTATAGGCTTCTGTTTTTTTCTAAATGAACCTTATTTAGGACTGTAGAGAGTAACTATTGGCCTGATTTGGTAATATGTTGGTACAGACTCACAAGTTGCCAATTTGATGAAGATAATTTGCCCGAAAACAATTAATTCCAGATTCTATTTCATGATAATATCATCGGGCAATTGCATAAATAAGTTAACAAATGACAGCTTATTGACATCCTGTAGCTTTAAAAATTCCATGCTCACTTTTCCCAGAAACGAGGGATTATAGTGTTACAGACTAAAACATTCCTCGCAAGTAGTCTGTGCGGCAATTCTGTAAAAAATATAGCTAGGTTCTATTTGGGGAGAAAAGGATGCTTAAATGCTCTGTAAACAACACAAGACAGCAGTGCATCTATTTAGAATCTTGATTTCACCCCCAAAAAAAATCTATTTAGAATCTTGCCATATTCTGAGACTTCTATATAAATTGTACTTTTTCTTGTCTAAGAGTTCCATTTCAATTTCACCCAAAAAAAGTTCCATTCTGCTTCAAATTCTTATTCTAATTCCGGACCCAATAAAAGAGAACTTCCATTCAGACTCTTGGTGTTCTGAGTTTGAGTATTCCTGAGAGAAATTTCCAATGGGCACCCAAGTTGATAATTTTGATCAGAAACCTGAACCTGTCCATAATGATGTATGTTGCTACTTCCCTTCTTTTTTCTCCTCTGTTATATGGAATCTCATAAAGTGATTTCAACTTCTGTGCATAATTTCCTCACGGGTTATGATTCGAACCACGTATTTCCAATGTCCTCAATCATTTTTGTTATATTTTGTCTTGGTTTCGTACTAGTAGTAAACCAAGCATATGCTCTGGATTAGTCGGTCCGTAAAACAAGATTGTAATGCATAGATTTCTTTCCTTCTGATGTATGGCAGATTGACGAAAAGCAAAAGGCGATTGATGATTGGCTTCCAATCACTTCATCAAGGAATGCTAAATGGTGGTACGCAGCTTTCCACAACGTGACCGCCATGGTCGGCGCGGGTGTCCTCAGTCTTCCCTATGCCATGTCGAATCTCGGATGGTATGATTCAGTCTACACATCAGGAGTTGTACGATCTAATCTGTTTGATTATCGTTACCCGAACCCGAACGTCGAATATAGCAGTACTGTCAGGATCCTGATGGCTAAACAAGAGTTGCTGTTTTTTTTTTGCAGGGGCCCTGGAGTTGTGATCCTAGTTCTGTCCTGGGTGATTACCTTGTACACCTTGTGGCAGATGGTTGAGATGCACGAGATGATCCCGGGGAAGCGGTTCGATCGGTACCATGAGCTCGGGCAGCACGCCTTCGGAGACAAACTCGGGCTGTGGATTGTGGTGCCTCAGCAGCTGATATGCGAAGTAGGCGTGGACATAGTCTACATGGTCACTGGAGGCAAATCGATTCAGAAGATTCACGAAGTCGCTTGCGGCGAATGCAAGCCTATCAAAACTACATACTGCATCATGATCTTCGCCTCGGTCCACTTCGTCCTCGCTCATCTCCCGAATTTCAACTCCATTTCTGGTGTTTCCCTTGCTGCAGCCGTCATGTCCCTGAGGTACTATACATAATGTTAGGCCTAATCTATACATGTAAAGATACCGACCCGTTATCTTAAAATTTTGGGACGCATACGAAGATATAAACATGGTATCAGCTTCATTCAGAAAATGCAACCGTGTTAAACAATTGATAGGAAAACTATCGATACCCTTCGCAGCAACTCGAACCTGGGTTAAAATCGCCCAATAGATGTCCGGGTAAGCTCAAAATTTACTCCGTTTAACTATTGCAGCTACTCTACAATAGCATGGGCAGCTTCAGTCCACAAAGGTCTTCAGGAAGACGTGGTGTACGAGTACAAGGCCACGTCGGAATCGGGAACCGTGTTCAACTTCCTCTCAGCTCTAGGGGACGTAGCCTTCGCCTACGCAGGCCATAACGTGGTCCTGGAGATCCAGGCCACCATTCCATCAACTCCGGAGAAGCCATCAAAGCGTCCAATGTGGAGGGGAGTTGTGATCGCCTACATTGTGGTGGCTCTATGCTACTTCCCAGTTGCCCTAATTGGTTATTACATGTTTGGTAATGACGTTGCAGACAATATTCTGATCTCGCTGAATAAGCCCAGGTGGCTTATTATCATTGCCAATTCGTTTGTTATCATCCATGTCATTGGAAGCTATCAGGTAAGAAAACTTGTCCGAATGGAAGATGTATTTGAATTGACAGAAATTTATGGTTCAATTATGTTGCGAACCAGTTGGCTCCCAAATCCATCCTCATGCTTTTGTTGTTTGACTTTTGTGGTGCAGTTGTACGCGATGCCGGTGTTTGATATGTTGGAAACTCTGTTGGTAAAGAAATTGAAATTCAAGCCAAGTTGGAAGCTTCGATTTGTCACCCGAAACACCTACGTTGGTGAGTTCACAACCTCCATTATTCATCATCTAGTTTTTACTCTCTTTGTTAGTTTTAGGTTATCGCATTGCTAATTCTAATAGTAGTAGACATGTTTTTCAAGACTTTGAGTTTTGACGTAGAGATTCTAACATGGTATCCAAGTGGATTGATCTTGTGTCATTGTTGTCCTCACACGATCATCGTTTCATCGTACGCTGGTGAAGTCAAAGTCCATGCCATTTTTGGCTCGATAGAATTCATTTAAGAGGGCGTGTTGATATTTCCATGTTAAATTACAAAAATGATGATTTATTTAATGCCTTTAAGATTTTGGGTTTGATATTGAAATTTTGAGTGTAATGTTGAGATTCTAACCGTTTGTACTTCACTTCCAATGTTTCAGCTTTCACAATGTTTGTTGCAATCTGCTTCCCCTTTTTTGGAAGTCTCCTTGGATTCTTCGGAGGCTTTGCTTTTGCTCCAACCACTTACTTCGTAAGCTTCGTTTGAACTGTTCTATTACCTAAATTATAGTCCAAATTGGTCGAGTTGAATATATAATTATATGCGTTTTGTATTTTTGTCAGCTTCCTTGCACCATGTGGCTTGCGATATACAAACCAAAGAGGTTTAGCTTATCATGGATTGCCAATTGGGTAAGCCTCCTTGAATGACTTGTTATTAGTCTACTATAATCGAATATCCATGTTTAATGTCTAGTTTATTCCGTGACCTATATCGTATACTACGTTATTTCATGGCACGTGAGTGATACCCAAGTCCATACGATTTGATTATGATCTATCTCAAAATTTTAAGTTGAATAACATATGTAGCAATGGTCGAAGTATAATCTGTATTTACACATTGATCAACGAATGATTGATTCTTTGGTATTTACACAAACATGAATCGACAGTCCATCCTTTGTCACATGAATCAAGCTTCAAAGTCCCGATAATTCTATATTTTTTTATCCAACTTGAAAATTTAGCCGATAAAAATCATTAAATTATACATGCACTAAACAATAACTAATGAATTTTACTTGATGTTTGTTGGTTGCAGATCTGCATTGCGTTTGGCCTATGTCTGATGATACTGTCTCCAATCGGAGGTTTAAGGAATATCATCATTAATGCCAAGGACTACAAGTTCTTCAACTAGTTGATCTTGTCCAAATTAAATATCTTTGTGGGATATTTAGGTTTTTTTTTCCTGAATTTGCTTACTGCTACTACTTTAACAAAGACAAGAATGCTCGTTTAGTGTTGTCCTCTCTGGCTTATTCCCTGTCATTTTCACGATATTTATCAAATTACTGGAATTTGAGTCTTTGTGATAATAACACTAATTATGTGACCAACAACAACTTCAATCAACTAGCGAAAAAATTATTATTCTTACTTTATTGAGATGTTTCGAGTTCGAGTCATTAAAAATACAAAGATAATATTGATAACATATTAGTTTGGACAATATTTAATATGCTATAATATCCTAGCAGGACGAAGAAAACTCTATCCAACTGTCGAGTCATCAAAATCGTGAATTAGGCACTCCTAATACGGGGACAAGAGCTGATCATAACACTAGCTCCATGTTGGGATGGCGAGAAATAGGAAAGACTTAGATATTTCCTATTCCTATTCCTATTCTGACTAGATTCTGGACTCATAATTAGACCTAGATAGGTTACTTGTACACCAAGGGTTTGTCTCTATATAAAGACATGTTACCCTAAGGTTTTGTATAGCTTTGTGACTCGGATCCATCAATAAAATTTCTCCTTTCTCACCGTGGACGTAGGCATTAGGCCGAACCACGTAATTCTCTTGTTCCGTGTTCTTTGTGCGATCTGGTTCTCTAGTTGCTGAATTCCTAACAATTGGTATCAGAGCTTGGGTTGGAGGATGACGGACGGCGCAAAGTTTGCTCTTGTGAAGTTCGATGGTTCTTCGAATTTTGAGTTATGGCAAAGGCGTGTCAAGGATCTCCTCGTGCAACAAGGGATGGTCATCGCGCTCTCGAAGAAGAAGCCCAAGAAGATGGAGGAGCAAGAGTGGAAGGAGATGGGGGCCAAAGCGGTGGCGACAATTCGCTTGTGCTTGGCGGATGATGTGATATATCACGTCATGGATGAGGAGTCACCAGCTGAGGTATGGAAGAAATTGGAGGCAAGGTATATGTCTAAGTCTTTGTCGAACAAGCTTTATCTTAAGCAAAGATTGTACGGGCTCAAGATGAAGGAGGGCTCGGATTTGAGCCAACACATTAATGGTTTCAGTCAACTTGTGAGCGACTTGAGAAAGGTTGATGTGAAGTTCGAGGAAGAAGACAAGGCATTGTTGCTGCTGAATTCTTTACCTGGCTCCTACGAAAATTTGGTTACAACTCTAACTTGGAGGAAGGGGTCCCTGGTGTTGGAAGATATCACAAGTGCTCTGCTAGGGTTTCATCAAAGAAGAAAAATTGACGTTGAACAAGCGGAAGGGCTAGTTGTGAGGGGTAGCCATGGTGATCGTAGTGGGGCAAAAGATAGGAAGGGATCCAAGTCGTGGTTAAGGAGGTTCAAGGGAAATTGCTTTGAGTGCGGAGAAAAAGGGCACGTGAAGAAGGATTGTCCAAAAAGAACTCGGGATCGCGAGAAAAAAGGATCAGGTTCCGTGAATGTGGCCTCACATTCGGACGGGTCAGATGGTGATCTTCTTTCTGTTTTGTCAAGTCCAAAGCATTCTAATTCCTGGATTTTGGATAGCGCTTGCTCTTTCCACATGACGCCCAAGAGAGGGTGGTTCGACACCTACAAGTTCGTTGATTCAGGTATGGTGACTATGGGTGATAGTTCTACTTGTAGAATTGCTGGCATAGGTGATATCCGAATTAAGCTGTGGGATGGTGTTGAGAGAAAATTGTGTGGGGTTAGGCATGTTCCAAAGTTGGAGAGGAATTTGATCTCGTTAGGAGCCTTGGATTATAGTGGGTACAACTATAATGTTGTAGGCGGGCTAATGGAGGTGGAGAAGGATGCTGTGGTGGTGATGAAGGGTGAAAGGAATGCTAGAAATACCTACAGGTTAGTGGAGAACACGGTTGTAGGTGGAGTCACCTCGTTGGGTTCTGATAGAGGGGAGAAAAGCTCTTGTGTGATGGAGCAAAAGCTTGACATGAATGGTTTGAGTAGAGTTGAGATTCGCAAAGACAAAGTTAGCAAGTTTCCGCTATGGTTGTCTAAAAGGACGTGCACGTCAAAGGTGTTGGGTAGGTTTTGCATGAGGAATACGAAGCCGTTGGTAGCACCACGGGTGAATCAGGTATCTCACTCAAGGCCGAACGGTGGAGTTCGTGGCATGTCGAGGGTTCTACTTGGTGGAACAAAAGGTTGCCCTTTGTATGCTATGGCATGTAGCATTGGTATGAGGCAAGAAGGTCCAGCGGAGAAGCAGTTCGAGGTTGCCGAGCATGGGGTTGATCGAAAAATAGAGAGCGCATCTATTGGTCACAACTTTGCTTCAGCAGGTGGACTTGCTAGTTGGAGTTCGATGGAGGTTGGAGAGAATAGACCAAGCAAGCTCAGAAGCTCGAGCTTGGGGGCTGGCTCCAAGTGATTGAACAAAAGGTGAAGAGAAAGTTGAGATGGTCTTATTGATGCAATTATCTATGGTCCGAGATGGAGTCGGTGGAGTTGGATTGGTTTTGCAAGATCTCATGGTTCTTCATGGGGCGGTGTTTTGTCAAGGTGGAGTTTGTTGAAGTTCGGGTGGAGCTTCATGGTTCTTCCACGAGATGATTTCTCGTCAAGGTGGAGATTGTTGGGATGGCGAGAAATAGGAAAGACTTATTTCCTATTCCTATTCCTATTCTGACTAGATTCTGGACTCCTAATTAGACCTAGATAGGTTACTTGTACACCAAGGGTTTGTCTCTATATAAAGACATGTTACCCTAAGGTTTTGTATAGCTTTGTGACTCGGATCCATCAATAAAATTTCTCCTTTCTCACCGTGGACGTAGGCATTAGGCCGAACCACGTAATTCTCTTGTTCCGTGTTCTTTGTGCGATCTGGTTCTCTAGTTGCTGAATTCCTAACACTCCACTTAATCATTATCGATATATCTCATTTCTCTTAGCCTATCAACTTTTGCGAGCGTTGATATACCAAATAGACTTATCTGATTTAGAGTTAGATTATACCATAGTTGTTCATTTTGTTCACTTCTTGTGTGTCATGTACTTTTCTAAAGGGAAGGTTTGAGCTTAAGAAGCTTTTTTTTTGTTGAAACGGATGGACAAGCTCCTATATTAATGAAAAAAAATTACATCCTAGTTGGGGGGAAACCCCCGGTGGGGGGTTTGGGTCTGTTCAAATTGGTATCGTTGCTCAACCTTTTTTTATAATAAAATTTTTATTAATATATCAAGTAGAAACGTATGTACAAAGGAGCCCACCTGCTCCCCTAGGCCCCAAAAAGATTCAAATTGCTTAATCAAAGTGAGAAAGCAAAACAAATCTAGGAGACTTAAGGCAAGTAAAGAGAAGCAGCTTCACACCACAAAAGGAAACAGCTTTCGTCTCCGAAATTTTTTTATTAAGAGAGTGAACCGATGAAGAGCAACAGGTCTTGGCCTGCTAATCTTGACGCCGAATTCGACCACCGAAGCTATTCTTGCACCCGGTGAAGAATGATATTAATTAATATTTCCTGGTCGCACCATTCACCCTGGAAAAGTGCTTTGTTACGAAGCAACCATAAACCCCACAAAGTAGCTGCGTAGATGGCATGCCAAATCCTCATTATTATCCCGTTTCCAACCAGATTCATCCATGATGCGAAAAAGGACTTGAGGTCTTGTTTAGCAAGGATGGGTGTTCTGAGACAGCTTCTACAAGCCAATGAGCGTCCGATCTCTCCAAGCGAATGACCCATCCTAGCTTGAGAGAATTCATTATATCTTGAGGGTAGCTCAAGCTGAGACTGAGTATAGCCCAAACTGACTTGAGACTAAGAATACCGAAGCCTTCCTGAGGCTGAGAATACCTATGACTAGAGGCTGAGGGTAATTCAAGTTGAGCTGAGGCTGAGTGTAACCCAAGGTGACTTGAGGCTGAGGGTACCCCAAGCTGACCTGAGGCTGAGTATCACTCAAGCAGACATGAGGCTGACCTAAGGGCACTTAACCAATGTAAGTTGACATCCAAACTCGGGTACCTCGATGATTGCCTTAGTCGACCCTGAGCTCAAAGTTATTTTTACACTTGAACAAAAACCCAAAAAATTTTCAAATTCTCGTCCAAAAAATATAATGGAAGATGTAATGGCCTGCAGATGATCCATACCTCTGTTCTACAAGGTTCAACATTTGCCTGGTTCTTATTCTTCTTTTCTTCTACATAATCATCCATGGTTCTTATTCTTCTTTTCTTCTACATAATCATCCAAGAGCAAGGTGAACATGATTGTTAGTATAAATGTCCTAGAGACAATCCTAATAAGGATATTGTACTTGATCATATTCAGTTGTTTCGTATTATTTATTTATAATACTCGGCATTACACTTATTGAATATAATATTTAATTGTTTGTATATATTCATATTAGTGTTTTCATGAACTAATATTGTCATTGAGAATGTGAGATCTCAGATGACTATAAACATGGTTCTTAAACAGCCACAATCAATGATCATCGAGAATTGGTTATCGATGATGCAATTGAGATTGGTGTGTGATTTGTATCATATTGATGAGTGTGAAAACACTCATCTTTTATGTTTATTTTAGAGTAGTTTTACCGTTGTTTCTATTGCTTTTGTTTGTTCTTCATTATCGTAATGTCATTTATCGTGCATTGTTTGTTATAGTGTAGTCTTATGTTTTTGTTGTGTTTTCTTCATGCTAGGAGATTTGGTGAGGTGAAGTGGAGGAAGTGAAGTCACCTTGGGTCATTGTATGCGATTTGATTTGCCGGGAGGAAGGACGCTTAATCGAGACCTCGAAGACGTGGGCGAGGTGGACCTCTTGTGACTCCAATGCTGATAACTTTCTCATCCGAAGTCCGATGGAGACGAGTGAGATGGCTCTGGAAAGAAGACATCCGGGGCTACAACTTTGTCTCTAATGGTCTTCTTTAAATTCGGAGTCTAAGAGGGGAGAATGCTGGATTCAATGTCGTGGTTCAATTCTGTCAAGATTTCATCACAAGTGGGCCGAATTTGAAGGCTTGTTTTGGGCCCATTTTGGGCTTTAATTATAATTTCGTGGCTGAGACATTTTGGGGGGAAAAATCTTGTATAAAAGCCTTTGCTTGGCTTTCCTTTAGAGACACATTAGATATTTTGCTAAAAATACTCACCAACTCCCCCACTAACTTTCTCTTCTTTGGAGAAAAAAAGCTTGGCTCTCCATTGTTGGATCTAGGAAGCCATTGTTGAAGCTTGTGTAGGGAACTTGAAGGAAGAATATTGGATGCTTGAAGACCATCTTGAGCTTTCTCTTACTCTCTCTTTTAATGTTCTTGCTTTGCTTGCTTTGTTCAATGGATGTGTTGAGTTGTTTGGTGAATATGTGTGAGTAGTTGATTAGTGAGTTTGGTGCCTTGATGGCACCTACTTAACCAATGGTTTAGGGGGTTAATATGCCTAGGTATGTGTACTAGTTAATGAGCTTAATGCTTGATCTAGATTGATCACCTTGATTATGAACTAAGTTAATGTTAATCACCGAGAAGGGTTAGGATTAACAGACCTTTTAACTAGTTGAGTAGAAACCTATTGATGAGAGATCACCTTAGGTGACTAGTTGTCCAAAGGATGGTGATTATAGTTGGTGATTAGTTAGATTAGATGGCTAATTTATCGCGAGAGCGTGGTTGGTTCTTCTAAGTCTAGTTAAAAATCGATTTAGACTAGTTTGTCGCGAGAGCGTTGATTAGTTGCCTTCGAAACATCCGGACCATATCATGAACTTAATAAACCCCATAAGCCATTTGGTTATTTAGGTTGTCATTGGTACCATGCTCACTCTTGTTTTAAGTGTTTAAACTAGAGCCTTGTTTAGTTGTAATTTTATTTCAAGTAGCATATCGTGTTTGGAATTGACACCTCCATTTCTTATAGTCCTAAACTAGTGGTAGAGTCGAGTTTGCGGCCTAGCTTAGTCCTTGTAGGACGACAATCCCTTACTTACTCATTATTGCAAGAGGGGTAAAAATCCTTGCTTTCAATTGGCGCCGTTGCCGGGGATTGGACTTCATGAGACCTTTCCCAACCTCTTATGGCAACAAGTATATCTTGGTGGGAGTGGACTACGTTTCAAAGTGGGTGGAAGCTTGGGCATCACCCACAAATGATGCCAAGGTGGTCATTCGCTTTATCAAAAAGCTCTTCTCTAGATTTGGAGTGCCAAGGGCAATCATCAGCGATGGCGGTTCGCACTTTTGCAACCGACCATTTGAGATCCTATTGAAGAGGTATGGGGTCACTCACAAGGTTGCTACACCTTATCACCCCCAGACAAGTGGCCAAGTAGAGCTCTCCAATAGGGAACTCAAGAAGATCCTTGAGAAAACGGTCGGGGGAGCAAGGAAAGATTGGGCCAACAAGCTTGATGATGCTTTATGGGCTTACAGGATGGCATTCAAAATGCCAATCGGGATGTCGCCTTACAAGCTTGTCTATGGAAAGGCTTGCCACCTCCCTGTTGAGCTAGAGCATCAAGCATTTTGGGCCATCAAGACCCTCAACTACGATTACAAAAAGGCCGGTGAACGGAGGGTATTACAACTTGAAGAGTTGGACGAAATTTGGGACATGGCGTTCGAGAGCTCTAGACTCTACAAGGAAAGTACGAAGAGGAGACATGATGCCCATATTGTCAAGAAAGAGTTCAAGGAGGGCCAACAAGTTTTGCTTTACAACTCCCGATTGAGACTATTCCCAGGAAAACTCAAGTCGAAGTGGAGTGGCCCATTCAAAATTGCGAGGGTTTTCCCATTCGGAGCCCTCGAGTTAGAAGGAAAAGATGGAGGAATTTTTAAGGTGAATGGCCAAAGGTGCAAGATTTACCTTGGTGGAGATATTGAACGAAGTTCGGAGGTGCAACCTGTGACTTTACCCTCAAATGAATGAAAAAGGGGAGTAAAGTCAAGCTAACGACTATAACTTAGCATATTTTTTTCATGTCTTTGTGTTTATGTGTTTTTCTTATTACGTTTATTCCCATTCGGGGTATGATTTTGAAGCATTAGTTCAGCTTATGGGATATCTTATGAATTTTGAAGGTTGTCTCAAGGATTTTCGGATACGTCATGGACGATTGGAAGCTCAGCAGGGGTCGAGGACGAGTTGGGAAAGTCTTAAAAAAATTAAAAAAAAATTAATTTTTTTTTTTGGCGTGGCTTTTAGCCACGGCCGTGGCAACTCACGGTTTTTCATCCGTGTTTTTTTTATGAAAAAAAAAAAAATTTTTTTTGGCGTGGCTAAAAGCCATGGCCGTGGCAACTCTCGGTTTTTCATCCCTTTTTTTTCTCTCTCTCTCGACCCCCCATCTTTAGACCCCATTTTCGCCCCCCTCTCCATTCCTCCCTCACAAACTAAAAAATCTCCAAAATCTTACTTAGAACTCTCCCTCCCATTTCTCCCCAATCATCCCTATCAACCACATCCTTCATTCTCTACACCCATTACCCATTCCCTCTCCATTTCCTCCTTCCCAAATATCTAAACAACTCACCAATTTCATTACCCTCCACCAAAACTCCAAATTTTCACCCTTGAACCCTAATTTTGTCCCAAACTCGAAATTTTTTCATTCCATGGCATTAACGACTACAAGGGCGAACAAGGGGAAGCAAGTGGCGATTCAAGGGGTCGAAACTCAACATGCACCTCCGGCGGACATGCGCTTACGTGGTATCAAGGATCTCCATACACGTTACAAGGCACCGTTCTTCATTGCTTCTCAACAAGAAGGTGAAAAGTTCCAATCCCTCTCTACTGTTCCATGGTCTTCGGGTTCTTATTTTGATCCACATTTCTTGATTGATATGAATATCAATGACACTATTCGTGAATTCGCTACACATCTTTGTTGGACCAAATTTATGTTCACACCTATGCCTGGAATTGAAAAGTTGGTGCGTGAATTTTACACCACTTTTGCATTTGTGAACAATGAAAGAACCAAGTTTAGGTGTCGTCTCAATAATTTTGAGTTTGTTGTTGATGAAGTTGTTATGTGTCAAGCTTTTGGCTTTGAGAAGGGTGGACTTTCTAAGCATGACGCCTTTAACGAACATACTTTCTGGAGATCACTTTCTGGATTTCATCATTTTATTTCAAAGAATTCTCCAAATAATTTGCTTCGAGACGGTCCATTGCTAGTGTTTCACAAATTCATGTGCACTTCACTGTTTGGCAAAACGGAAGACAACAAGATGCAAGTCCGTGAATTATTTGTCTTATATTGTTTGAAGATGCAATTGAAGTTTGACACAATTTCGCTAATCTTTGAAAATTTTCATCGAACAACAAGAAAGACGCCCAAAAATTTACCCCTTGGACATGTGATTACTGCTCTAGCTTTGTTCTTTGGCAGGCTCAATGCAACCACCATTCGGTCTTTCGAACCAACGATCTCCTACATTACTCTGGATGGAATGAAAAGATCCGAGGTGGTTGTCTCCGATAGGGGCTATCTAATTTTCCTACCGACAACGAAAAGAAAGTGTTGGGCATCGCACAGAGGCAAAGCAAGCAATTTTTATGATGACGAAGGAGTAACAAGGCCAGCAGCCAACTCGGGAGCTACTCCTGGCAGAGATGAAGGAGCGAGACCATCTGGGCTACCCGCTGATCGATGGGCCGAGGTGTTAGGGACGATGAACATGATCAACCACGCGCTCATGGCCCGCATGGATACAATGGATTCTCGGTTTGTGCATATGGACAGGGAGTTACGTCATCAAAGCTACTACATCCAGCAAATGGTGGAGCGATCCGGATACAACATCCCACCACCACCTCCCTCTCCACCTCAAGACTAAGGGAAGTTTCCTAGCACTTTCTTTTTCTTTAGTTACTTTCTTGTCTTCGTGATGTCTTGAATTTGATATATTTTGTGATGTCTTGTTCTTTATGTTTGTTTGATGTTCATGCTTGGTTGTTAATGCGTTTGTTAGTATAACTTAGTTTTTTGGAGGTTTATGTGCTCCCTACACCTTGAGGGCAAGGTGTTCTTCAAGTGTGGGGGTGTGGTTCCACTTAGAAATCTTTTGTGTGCTTAGGTCTAGTTTATCTTGTTTAGGCAATGATTTGGCATGAATTTTCAAACTTTGACCCCCTTCAAAATTCTTCAACTTGTGTTAGAAGCTTACCACACACCTAGTTAGGAAATGAACTCGGGCACAAGGCCTAAGAACTTGTAGAAACTTCACCCTCGGTTGTTTAGACTAGTGGTCTCACTATGTAGATTTGACTAGAGGGTTGACGAGTGACCTTGTGAGGAACTTTGAGCCGAAGGAGGAGACAACCGTCTTCATTTATTCATGAGGTGCCTACATGAGTTCGGTTGATCGAGGTATCCTACTAGTACTTGACATGGTCTTGGTGGTGTGGCGTTAGTGAACGACGGGGGCTAATCCTTTGAAATTGAGCCTAGAGCTTTAGAGCCAAGAACCTTCATATCCATTGCTTTAACCCATTGAGCCTAGCCATTCTTTGATCATATTATATGTATACCAACTTTAAGCCTTATATTCACCATCCTCCCGACCTTTGGTCATCCGATCCGAGGACACATAAGTTTACACTTTTTGGGGAATGATATGAATTGGGTTTAGTTGGTAGCTTAGTGTTCATATGGGTTAATTCATTGGGAATTTGGGTAGTTGAGAGGCCATACAAAGAAGCCAAGTTTTTGCCTAGAAAATGCCAAGTTTGTGTTTGTAAAAAGAAAAAAAAGAGAAAGACGAAAAAGAAAAGAAAAAAAAGAAAAAAAGAAAGAAAGGAAAGTGAAGGTTGAATAAGGCATTAATTATTGGCATAACTCGTGCTACGCGGTCTTAGGAAATGGGTGAATTTTGAGAGTGTGCTTTAATTATTTATGGTGAGGATTTTTAGAATAGACGAGAGACTAGAATGCTTTGGCAACAAGTCCTCGGATTGGGTGGTTTAACTACTATCCATATATATTATCTCACCAATACCTTAGCCCCATTACAACCCAATTGAAAGTCCCATGTTCACGAGCAACCACACGACTTTGAGACACTGTTGAGTAGGACGTAGGATATTTTGAAAGACATCGGTCATGTACGCGAGAGATAGGAAGTTGGCTACTTACAAATCGTGAGCTAAAAATTTCCGAACCTCTGAGTGGTTAACCTTCTAGTGTCTTTTACATAGTGATAACACTTGATTAAACCACCGAGTGGTGAGGTGTCTACCGGGTCTTACTCTTTGTGTTTGGGTTGATGAACTAGCAAGGTTATGGGGTGGTCTTTTTTATGTGAGTTTCAAATTTTGAGGGGAGTCAATTTGTGAACTTGTCATGCCAAGTCTATTCCTTGCTGTGTTTTTCCTTGTTGTGTGATGTTGTTTTCGTTTTTCATGTGTTGAGCTTTGCTTGGGGACAAGCAATGATTTAAGTGTGGGGGTGTGATGAGTGTGAAAACACTCATCTTTTGTGTTTATTTTAGAGTAGTTTTACCGTTGTTTCTATTGCTTTTGTTTGTTCTTCATTGTCGTAATGTCATTTATCGTGCATTATTTGTTTTAATGTAGTCTTATATTTTTGTTGTGTTTTCTTCATGCTAGGAGATTTGGTGAGGTGAAGTGGAGGAAGTGAAGTCACCTTGGGTCATCATATGCGATTTGATTTGCCGGGAGGAAGGACGTTTAATCGAGACCTCGAAGACGTGGGCGAGGTGGACCTCTTGTGACTCCAATGCTGATAACTTTCTCATCCAAAGTCAGATAGAGACGACTGAGATGGCTCTGGAAAGAAGACATCCGGGACTACAACTTTGTCTCTAATGGTCTTCTTCAAATTCGGAGTCTAAGAGGGGAGAACGCTGGATTCAATGTCATGGTCTAATTCTGTCAAGATTTCATCACAAGTGGGCCGAATTTGAAGGCTTGTTTTGGGCCCATTTTGGGCTTTAATTGTAATTTCGTGGCTGAGACATTTTGGGGGGAAAAATCTTGTATAAAAGCCTTTGCTTGGCTTTCCTTTAGAGACACATTAGATATTTTGCTAAAAATACTCACCAACTCCCCCACTAACTTTCTCTTCTTTGGAGAAAAAAAGCTTGGCTCTCCATTGTTGGATCTAGGAAGCCATTGTTGAAGCTTGTGTAGGGAACTTGAAGGAAGAATATTGGATGCTTGAAGACCATCTTGAGCTTTCTCTTACTCTCTCTTTTAATGTTCTTGCTTTGCTTGCTTTGTTCAATGGATGTGTTGAGTTGTTTGGTGAATATGTGTGAGTAGTTGATTAGTGAGTTTGGTGCCTTGATGGTACCTACTTAGCCAATAGTTTAGGGGGTTAATATGCCTAGGTATGTGTACTAGTTAATGAGCTTAATGCTTGATCTAGATTGATCATCTTGATTATGAACTAAGTTAATGTTAATCGCCGAGAGGGGTTAGGATTAACGGACCTTTTAACTAGTTGAGTAGAAACCTATTGATGAGAGATCATCTTAGGTGACTAGTTGTCCAAAGGATGGTGATTATAGTTGGTGATTAGTTAGATTAGATGGCTAATTTGTCGTGAGAGCGTGGTTGGTTCTTCTAAGTCTAGTTAAGAATCGATTTAGACTAGTTTGTCGCGAGAGCGTTGATTAGTTGCCTTCGAAACATCCAGACCATATCATGAACTTAATAAACCCCATAAGCCATTTGGTTATTTAGGTTGTCATTGGTACCATGCTCACTCTTGTTTTAAGTGTTTAAACTAGAGCCTTGTTTAGTTGCAATTTTATTTCAAGTAGCATATCGTGTTTGGAATTGACACCTCCATTTCTTATAGTCCTAAACTAGTGGTAGAGTCGAGTTTGCGGCCTAGCTTAGTCCTTGTGGGACGATAATCCCTTACTTACTCATTATTGCAAGAGGGGTAAAAATCCTTGCTTTCACATATCCTTAGAGGATGTAGTGGTTCTCACAACTACGAGATACTAGATATTTTATGATGGATACACAGATACTTTGGAGAGTATTGGCATGCCCGACCGAGAAACTGTTTGGTGTATTCTATTTACGTGTCTACGGAAGTATCGATTTGTGGAGTAGTGTAATAGTCCTCCGACTTGAGGTCAATACGCACGACATGTACGGAGTGATGGACTTTGACCATGACCAACGCTTGCACTCCTGACGGGGTAGATATGGCATGTGTTAGGTACATCACGAAGTGCATGTGCGTGGTAGTTGAGCCAAGAATAGGATTCATTCCTCAAATAGACTTGGAGAGAATACTTGTCTTCTCATAACTAATTGGATCGTTAGACATTGGCCAATGCACGTCACTTTTAGAATGGTGTCTAAAAGTGACAACATGATCAATTAGTAGAATGAGATAATATGATTAAGTTATTTGAATAGATATTTAATCATGTTCAAGACTTAATCGAGTATTCGTGAATGAAAGGACCGTATCACTGTGAGTTTCACATTACAGGTAGTTGCAGTATCCTCGCAACGTACCTCATATGTTGAGATTGTCTGGTCTATTGTCTAGGGTTCGACTAAGACCATTAGTTCGACTAATCGTTTGGCATGTGAAGGCCTATGGGTCACACAACAAGTAGTCTTAGTTTACGAATTGAAGTTGGTGAGATTAAATATTGATTTGATCAAAAATATTTAATCTATAGAGAAATATTATAATTATATTAGATAGAATTATTATTGTAATTATTTAATTAAGTTAGATTTAATTAAATACTAATATGTATAGTAAAATCTATTAGATGTTGGACATATTGACTGGGTCAAGAAAATAATAGAATGGGCTTGGAGGCCCAAAAGGGAAGTCAATGTTGGAAGCCACTAAGGGCTTCCAACCTTGCCTCCTGCAAAACCTACTCCTAAAAGGGTAGGAGTTGGTTAATTATTTTACTATATATACATGTGTGGTATCAAGGGTTTTTACATAGAAATTCATTAACCTAGATACAAGACACATATTTTCTCTAGTTTCTTCGATAAAGAATTCTCCTAGCGAATTCTCAAAGATTTTAACTGTCAAGGAGTTCGTAGACGAGGACTATGTGGATACCATAGTTGAGGATTCGATCTACAACGCACTGTAAGAATTCTCTAACTATGTTGTTATCTTGATTTTATGTTATACAGCCATGATCAGATTCGGTATTGGTAAAAAAATTTATCTTCCACTGCTACGAACCTAGGGTTCGTGTTTATAAAACCCAACAGTGTCATCCGCAAGGCCATTAATATCTAGCTCAATTTCATCCTCGCCAGCATCTCCTCCACTAGAACTATGCATCCTCAAGAAATCAATAACATGGGGAGGGATTTCTATTTTCTCATATCAAGGATTCTAGGTCTCTACATAGCTTGTTCTTCTCCTCGATCTCCATCACCCTTTTCACTGGCTTTACCTCAATCTGTTGCTAGTGAGAAGCAGCAACATCAGTGTCAATCTGTCCAGAGCAAGTAGAACCCTCCGATCACTGGGACTTCAGCAGTAGCCCCCGAAAGGCCAATCACTCCTTGCCATCACTGGGACTCCTAAACAAAAGAGTTTAGTTTCCTGACCCAGCTCTGCACAAACAAGTCTTGGGATCAGAATAGCGCCTCCTCGGGTCAAAATCTCTTGGACAAAAATGCATCGTCAGATGCATGTTGAGTGGAAAAATATTAGCCAACGTTGAAGTATTTTTCGCACTTCAACAATGCACAAATCCACCACCACCACCAACAATTGACTAAGTTCAAAACCCAAAAAATGCAAACTTAATGAATTGTTGCTGAGTTCTAGATTAAGTGCAGGAGCGAGAAAACGAGGAGGCCGTGGGTGTAGAGAGAGAAAGCTCGTATGAGCGCATTAGTGCACATTTCTCTCTTTTTGAAGGAAAAAGCCCGGGCGGGATAGTGGTTCTGTTTATGTATTATTGCGATAAATTGTGGTAGAACGTCAGAAATGATCTTTAGAACGGGTCCGGAGTGGTTGTCCCAAGAGTGATTCGAACGAAAGAGAGAAATATAAGAAATATGAGAAAAGAAAAGAGAATATAAAGATTAGAATAGATAGAAGAGAAAAGAATTGGTAGAAGAGCAAGAACTTTATTGAACATATGGGGGAGAAGGGGTAGGAAAAAATATAAAGATAAAAGCTAGAGGCTACATAAGATAAAAGCTACGATAAAAGCTATGAAGCTAAAGGTTTGATATGTTATTTTTGTATGTCTTCCATGCCTGTACCTAGCTCTCCTTATATAGAATAAGCTCGCCCCAACCCCATAGAAAAACCCTAGGCCATTATCAAACAGAAAAACTTAACATAGCCTCGGCCTAATAAAGAAAACTTAAACTGCCCGAAACTTCCAACCTATATTTGACCCTATTACATAATGAATTTGGAAAAGTTATAAACAACAAAGTTATAGATCTCTGTCTTTTCCTTCTGTGACTTTTAAAATCGTGTCAATCCAATACTTGAGAAGAAAGTTACGGTATTTTTACCAAAATAGGTTCAGCAGATCTGAGGCCTAATAAGGGGAAAACTTACTCCCGAAACTTCCGACCCAAGTCTGACCTCCTTCTGCACCGAATTTGCAGAAGTTACAAACTAAAAAGTTTTAGATCTGTGTTTATCTTTTTGTAGCTTTTAGAATCGCATTAATCGGATACACAAGTAGGAAGATACGGCTATTTTTACTGAGATATGGTCAAACAAATCCGAGAATTAATTTTCCGCTCCAACAATGCCCCCCACACGTCAATATTTTGACGCTAGGAAAAGTGTTGACGTGTATCCATCCTTGAACACGCGAAAAATTAACTCCACTCAAAAAATAACCGGCTAAGGCAAGACCATAAATATGTGGAGAATGTACCATCAAACCGGTTGAGACCTAGCCGTTGTAGGCGTGCAGTTGATTACTCATCTCGAGATATCTGTGTGCTCATGACTTTCTCGCAAAAACTGGATTTAGGCCTACATAGTTGAGTGGGAGCTCTATGTCCTTCGTCAAAATGACCAATTGTTGTTGAAGGTCTCTAAGCTTTTTTCTTTGCTTTTAAATTTTTTGCTCCAACCTTCTTCGTTGAGTCTTCGTGAGAGTCGATCGATGAGACTCCGGACACTTGCCCCCTGAGTGTGGGTTTGGCTTTTTTGGCATCTCCTTTTGCACAAGCTTCGTGTGATAACTTGGAGACCTCGTAGGTGGATCACTTTTTATGGGTCGTGTCTCACATGGTTGTTTCTTAGACTGCGAAAGTTCTTCCTTAGGCACCCAAACCTTGAAGGGTTTCTTTCTCTGGAGAACTCCTTGCTCGGTCGCCAATCGAGTGACCGCGTCTCTCTTAACCCACGCATACTCAGGCACCCTTTTTTTGTTACTGGTCGATTTTGACCATGTGACTTGAGGACATTCCCTGTAATTTGAAACCTTTGATGGCCGAGGTTGAGCCGGCCCATTAGGTTGTTGCTTCACCGTACTCTTGCTTGGTTGAGGAGGAGTTAAACACTTGACTTTATCATCCTTCATCTTCTTTGGCATGAGCACATCTTGCCTTTTGGCCGGGATAATTTCGGCCGATGTAGGAGCTTCGACTACAATGTTGCAGCACTCTTCATGCCTCCCGGGTGAGATTGAATTCTGACTGTAGACTTTGCCCCCTGTGTCTTTCCGTTGAGTTGGGACAAAATTGGGCAAGCGAAGGTGGCTCACTACTCGTGGACCAAAGTGTGACCAGGATCTCCGCAATAGGTGATTCGGCGGAGGCCCTAAAATTCATTTTGCTGGTGAAGACCCAAAGATTCTCTCAGTCGGCGGAGGTCCCAGGATGCCTTTCATATTTGATACAGCACTTAGAGTTATCTTGGTTACCGATGTGACTTATATCGAGAATAACTCTTCCTTTTCCTCGAATGTGGGTATTGCATGCTCGATGGCCGCGGTGTCGGCCAACAGTTGACTTATCGTTTGTACTTCCTCTTTGACAACGGGAAAAAAATATTGTGTAGATTCGGCCAGTTCATGTACAGCGGTCTCAACTCTAGTCAAAGAATCATGGGATTCAAAAACTATTTGATCTTCATCTTCACATACGTCACTTGAATGTACGTCTGTCTCCTCTTCCTCGAATTGGGGCGTTGCAAGTTCGATGGTCGTGGTGTCGGCCAACTGTTCACTTATTGTTTGTACAACCTCTTCAACCTCAGAAAAAAGAGATTGTGTAGATCCAGCCGATTCATGTACGGCGGCTATGGTATCCATCTCAAAATCATGGTGCTCGTAATCTACTTGATTTCCAACTTCATGTACGACACCTGATGTTACTTCGACTTGGTGATTTGATGTATAATATACCACAAGTGCTGCCGTATATCCGGCATTCTGAAGATCTCTTTCATAATCTTGTATAATTTCTTGATTAAGAGGAAACTACATCAAGTACCTAAGATATCTAATTACATCATGTCGCGCAGTCATTGTTGAGCTAACAGTATAGTTAGCCCATAGTCTTTGAAGTTCCCTCTCCCTCCTGCGGTGAACTATCAAAATAGGAAACTCAACTTCCTCAACAAACTTATCAAGGAATGCATCATAGCCATAGTTACAACGAAGCCATTCTGAAACTATTGAGACAACCTCCTTCATGGTTCGAACGTTAAGTTCCTCATCTAAAGCATGTAACAACCATTCTGGAGCATATGCCATCATTAATTCACAATTTCGTAATCAATTTTTAGAATGACCAACCTTCTGTATTTTTATCGTAGTTTCTTCGTCCAAACTCTGATTGAGGCGATCTTGATGTCCCTAGAAAGCTGAGAGACAAATCTTCAATTTTGACTGAAATAGCTATTGCCTAATTTGGCAGTGAAAAAGACCGAACTACCCTTCAAAATTGATTGGACTTTTCAAACTGACAGGCTGACCGGTCTTTAGTATTTTGACCGTAATACCCTCGTACGAATCCCGATTTAAGCGATCTTTGCGTTTCTGGAAAGATGACAGATAGATCTTCAATTTTTTCTGAAATGGCTGTCTCCTAATTCGGCCGACAAAAAGACCAAAATACTTTCTAAAGTCGACTAGACTTCTCAATCATACAGATCTATTGATCTTTAGTATTTTAGTCGTATCTTCCTGGTACGAACTTTGATTTTGGCATTCTTAGTATCTACAGAAAGAGAAAATAATGATCTTCAATTTTAGTGAAGAAAGTTTCTATAGATTCAGCTCCAAAAAGGGCTGGAATACTCTCCAAAGCCGGCTGATCTTACTGTATGTCTTCTTTTACCACAACCTTTGACCAGTTTTGTCCCTTTTGAGGAAGGGCTCGAAACTCGTGTGTTTGGATGCAATAATTACTCTTTTCAGATGCCCTCCTTAGTCCTACCTAGCGTGCCAAAAATATATTGCGATAAATTGTGGTAGAACGTCAAAAAAGATCTTTAGAACGGGTCCGGAGTAGTCGTCCCAAGAGTGATTCGAACGAAAGAGAGAAATAGAAGAAATATGGAAAAAGAGAAGAGAAGATAAAGATTAGAATAGATAGAAGAGAAAAGAATTGGTAGAAGAGCAAGAACTTTATTGAACATATGGGGGAGAAGGGGAAGGAAAAAATATAAAGATAAAAGCTAGAGGCTACATAAGATAAAAGCTATGATAAAAGCTATGAAGCTAAAGGTTTGATGTGTTGTTTTTGTGTGTCTTCCATGCCAGTACCTAGCTCTCCTTATATAGAATAAGCTCGCCCCAACCCCAAAGAAAAACCCTAGGCCGTTTTCAAACAGGAAAACTTAACATAGCCTCGACCTAATAAGGAAAACTTAAACTGCCCGAAACTTCCAACCTATATTTGACCCTTTTTCATGCTGAATTTGGAAAAGTCATAAACAACAATGTTATAGATCTCTATCTTTTCCTTCTGTAACTTTTAGAATCGTGTGAATCCAATACTTGAGGAAAAAGTTATGATATTTTTACCAAAATAGGTTCAGCAGATCCGCGGCCTAATAAGGAGAAAACCTACTCCCGAAACTTCCGACCCAAGTCTGACCTCCTTCTGCACCGAATTTGGAGAAGTTACAAACTAGAAAATTCTAGATCTGTGTTTTATCTTTTTGTAGCTTTTAGAATCGCATCAATCGGATATGTGAGTAGAAAGATACGACTATTTTACTGAGATATGGTCAAACAAATCCGAGAATTAATTTTCCGCTTCAACATGTATATAGTGGATCTGTTGGACAATTTCTGACCGTTTGATTTTTAACGGTACCTTCATCTTAGTCGTCCAATTCGAGGAGGCCATAGGCAAGGGTCGTTGCAGTTAGTTGACTTGGTCCGACGTGGGACCCAGCTGGCAGGTGTAAGGAAAAAAAAATCCTATCAGATGTTGTTTTTCATCAACTATCTGTTTTCTAAATTTTTCCGCTTTAGGTATTCGAACACAACACAAAAAAAATCGTAATCTGTTATCACAATACTATTTTTTTTTCATACTATACCATAATACAAACTTTTTTTTGTATTTTACTATAATACGAAAGAAATAGTTACCAACGACGAAAAAGGCAAATAATTCTTCTCCGAGGACTTTCCGGAGATCAAATCACTCGAGCACACAAATAATTCTTCCTTTTGGATTAAAAGGCAAACAATTTACAATTGGGACTACGGATGGCAATGGGCAGGATTCGGGTAGGATCCATAAGACCCAGATCCTTCGGGTAGGATCCATAAGACCCAGATCCTTACCCTCTTTTTGAATGGTGGACCCAGATCCTTACATTTATCCTCTTTAAAAATAAGGATCCGGGCAGGATCTGGATCCCAAAAAATTGGGCAGGATCAGGGCGACCTGCGGGTTCGTATTTTTTAAAATGATATTTAATTTTTAAAATATTAAATTATCTTTTGATAATTTTCAAATTGTAATGAGATATTTTTATTCATTAAACAAATCAATACAAAGAAACCAAACAAACAAATTCAAAAATAATTGAAGTCGGGTAAGTTAAAATTGAGAATTTGATATTATGTCTAATAATTAATATACATATATATTATTTTAATATTAATTTAAAAAATTCGGGTAGGATCAGGGCAGGATCCAATAGATTCATATCCATGCCCTTATCCTTTTAAAATATCAAGATTCGGGCAGGATCAGGGTTTAGATCCGGTCAAAATCAACGGGTCTTGTACCCTTCGGGTCTGGATCAGGGTAGGATAAGGGTCTAATTGCCATCCCTAATTGGAACCCAAATAATGAGTGGGCTTTCTTCTAATGAAAACGTACTTCATCTCACAACCCAACTGAGAGGTCCTATAAGCCCAAACATTAGCAGTGCAGCAGCTTTCACTCTGACGTTTCTCTTATGCATTGGCAGAGGTATTCAGAAATTTGAAGTTTTGTTAACAATGTTTCTAACTTTCGAATCTTATAAATAGAATTGACACCATTAAAAGAAATATTGTCTAAATAAAACATGACAATAAACATAAATATTAACACCTGGACTTTGGGGGTTGTTTTAGCAACGTGGATTAATCTACGGTTAATCAAGCATATCTCATTACCACATCTTGATTGTATTTCTCGGTTTTGTTTCAATTGATTGGATAGCTCTAGCAGATGTCCGTTTTTCAGCTTTTTTTCTATAATGTGTTGTTCATTTCCAGTTGGATAAGATTTAAGCAATTGCTTGAAAGTAACTCTGCCACCTGTCTCTTGCTAGCTGCCCCTGTGGTGTTTTACCCTTGGGATCTCTTTTAAAACTCTTCGTCTGCCATAAGCCAATAGGAAACAACTCCTGCAAAAAGTGCCACCATCGTTATTTTTGTAGTTTTGGATAAATTTGTATACCTAGTTACGACTTCCAAAAATTTAACCGTGTAATTCCGTCAAGTCATAGTACGTTTATGCAGTTCCGGTTGGCGTTGGCATATATCCAATGATCTCATCACTCAATTGGAAATTAAAGAAAATAATGAATGGACATAAAGCACGAAGTTAAATTGTGTTTACTGTTAGGGATGAGTAAATGTGAGAAGAAACAAGGTAGAGGATGAAGTGGATTAGGTCCGGAGTGAAGAAATTCATTCCGGATGGTTTGGAGTAAAGGAGATCGCGCTGATATTTTTTGTTTACGATACCGGCATGTCCCGATCACGATGCGCCGTTATGTGATACCGGCCTTTGTTTGCGATACTGGCATGTCCCGTTTACGATACCGGAGTGTGACTTTTTTTATTTTGGTCCACGTATTTTAGCATTTTTACTAAAAAGCCCCTGCGTGTCTTCACTCCAAACGATTCGAAATGGGGACATTACATACACAATCCAAACCCGATAGAGGAATGCTTGGTAAATTAATTTGATTATTAGGAAATGATTAAAAATGTTTGCAAGATTAAAAAAATCGAAACCACATAACTACATTTTAAGAGTTAAATTCTAATCAAGTATATATTCTAGTATCTAAGGTTTTTTTTTTACCTCCCACTCTCAACTTGAATTGGAAAGAGTGATATTTAGTGTGTTGAAATTTTTTTGTTGTTGTCTCCGCTTCTGTCTCCTAATCTAAATAAAAAGTAATGTTTCGTCTTCACTTGTTTCCTTCGATCATTTTTTACCTCCAAATCTTTTACCCGTCCAAACAATGAGTTAATCTCCATATAAATTATAGTGTAGGGAGTTTGCCGGATTTTTCTTTTAGTTCTATGTTTCCTGGTGTAGGGTTTTGATTTTTGAGTGTATTTCTTTTCATAAATTTTGTGAGGGTGAATCAAAATTTCTTATGTTTAGTGTAACCTTTTTGTAACATGTTGTAACAGAATCAAAATTTCTGTGCTTGCTGTAACATGTTTCTCTCGTGTATTGTTCCCCTCGGCTCAAACATGATGTATTTTTTTCTTTAAAGGAGCAATATACAATTTACTTATTAAAAAATATGCGTAATTAAACCTTCGCATTAATATATTATATTACCGGAGGTCTTAGTAGGAACTTAATAACTTACCTTATAATTGAACTCTGAGAATCGTCATCTAGCTGCAACCCAACTTAAGGGCAGCAACCAAATCAAGTCTCCAAGCAAACCCACCGTAGAATTCCATCCTCCAAACATCACAAGGCACCACCATCGCCCTCGGCTGCCCCATCTCCGACGCCGTTTTGTGCCTCAGCTTCACCAAGCAAGAGAACATCGAGGAGCTTCCGATTCTCGGCGCCAGCTCGTCCTTTATTACCAGCCAAACAATCACCTGTACATCCGCCGATCGATCACCAGCCACCAGTCTTTTATACGCTTCGTTCACCCACCTCACGGTGTTACCCGCATCGGTCACGAACCCGGGGCACGTGTCGGCTTCTAGATCCCTCACCCTCTCTTTTTCTTGTCCTAAATCCATGCACGGGTGGTGCGTATTCATCACGTACTCCACCGTCACCCAGGACTCCACCACTTGAACCGGATCTTTTAAGCCCACTAATTCGGATTCGAATACACTCGGATCACAAAGATCCTCAGGTCGATCACTACTACCAAGATTAATAAAGTCACTGCACTGGTGATTTATAACACTATTATTATTACTCTTACCACCACTTTCTTGTTGAGGTTTTTCCGGCGGATTTTGCTTCGGACCGCCGGATTCGGGTAATAACTTCAGAGTAACACCCTCATCGGAAGAAGGATTAATCACCTTGTGGCCTTCTCTTTTGGATAGATCTGGAAGAGCTTTCTTGTTGCTTATAGTTCTTCTTCTCCTGTTGTTGGTACCCTTTGGAACCCTAACGTACTTCCTTTTCCGTCCTCTCTTGGAACCCAAAATAGAGCTACTCACCGGATGGAGGAGGCCGGCGTTGGCCGGCTTCGGAGCTATCGGCCGGAACCTCAGCGTTGTCGCCCTGTGGTAACCTTGCAACCCACCTGATGAAAGTATCACCGTGCTCCACCCCGGTTGATCTCCACCGTCCATCTCTTAGATGGAATAATATTGTAGTGATTTCTCTCTCTCTAGCCAGTAATCTATCTCTCACCCGAAGAGTTGTGTTTGAACATCCATTAATGGCTCAGATAATTATCATAGCAACCACTTCCGGGAATTGCAATGGACACGATCCTGTTAAGATTCATAGGACCCAGATCCTTATCTTTTTTTTAAGGGTGGACCAAGTTCATTGCCTTTATCCTCTTAAAAAAAGAATTCGGGCAGGATATGCTTTTTAAGAAACCGGGCAGGATCACGGTCGATCTGCGGGTCTATAATTTTTAAAAATAATAACTTTCAAAAATTGAATAAAATATCTTGCCTATCCAATCTATTGCTGATATCATTATAATGATTTAAAACAAGAAAATTTGAAATATAATTTTTTGACTTATAAGAAAATAGATTAACTTCTCTAAAGAATTAAAAATAAGCAATAGACTTGATACATAAAAAATGTACGTTTAAGTAAATAAAAAATTAGGTTATTTTAAATTGAAGGGAAAAAAGAGAAAATAACAATTCACTTTCGTCCATCTAAACCCTATATACATAAATCATATAAGCGAAAATTAACATCATAGATTCACAAAATAACATATTGAAATAGATAAAGTAACTTGAAAGACATAAACAATACCGAGTTAATGACCAAGATATTTACAGATGTATAGTTCATGTTATTTTTTTATTTTTTAAATCGTTAAAGACTCATATTTATGTATAGTTTAAAGAGAGAGGAACTTCTTGGCACAAATATTTTATTGGACGAAACAAATAAAATAACGGTTAGGTTATCCGTAAGATATAGATTAGGGTTTGCATTTTTTGTGCCGTTTGCGTTAAAACTTAATATATATTGTTTATTTATATAATCTTAAAAATTCGGGTAGGATCATATAGATCCACATCTATACTCTTATCCTCTAAAAAATAAGGATTCGGGCAGGATCCAGGTCTAGACTCGGTCAAAACTAACGGGTCTTGGACCCTTCGGATTTGGTTCTGAGTAGACCATCGGGATAAAGGTAAAATTGCCATCCGTCGGGAAGGTTCTAATTGGCAACACGTGTCTAGGGCACCTTTTCACCGATTAAAAAGAGATTATTAACCGTAAAATATTCTAGTTATTGTTCAAATTATTTGGTAAAGAATAAATCGTAACTTGATAGTATTAAAAAGTCAGTTAATTTAATAAAAAATCATCACTTAGATTGTTTTCAATAGAAAGAGAGATTAAAAAATTGAATGTAATTGATTTGTTCATTAAAATAAATCGATATTAAAAAATCAAACAAAAGAAATTCAAAGTTGGCATGTTGAGAATTATATTTGTTTTTGTAACTAATACGTGTATGTATATACTTTTTATATTATCTTGAAAATCTTGGTAGAACTCGGATACGATCATATAAATTCATATTCATGCCCTTCTATTTTTATTTAAATAAGTATTTAGATAGTATCCGGGTTAAAATCTGATCAAAATCAACGAATTTTGAACACTTCAATGTGAATTCAGATAGATCCTTATGATAAGGTTTTAATTATCATTCCTAAGAGTGTGCGAATAAATACACATTTGGAATGATAGAATCACTAAAAGTGACAAATTTCTCCGACAAATATTTTAATACCGTTACGAGTTACATGTTGTAGTCTTGAATCGCTTACTACTCTATGTCCCTATCCATCATATGTATCAGCATATGTCCCCTCTATTATTTCGAAAATTTATTAATGTTTATATACCGTCCATGAGAAAATATTATTGACCACGATGGATAGATCGTTGAACTCCTTAAATTTTTTTATTGAGTCGACTAATTCAAGTTCGAATTTGGTAAGATTTTTAAAAAGTGACAAAATTATCAAAAAAAATAGTCAGAATTAATGTGTATATAAGGAATTGAAGCTTAAATTAAAATCACCAAGATACATTTTTTCCGTATTGTATAATTTTAGGAAAAAGTATACTTTATTATCTTGTAGTATTGTGAAAATTTGCATGAGTCCATGTGATTTAAAACGCATCAATTGGGTCAAACTTTTTTGAATTAAAATTACTTAGAAACTAGATTAACTTTTCCGATCCTATGTCTCGAAACGTCGTCTTTTTGTAATGACGTGGCAAGTCACATCAACTTTTACATTCACACTTGCAAAATGAAGTGGCGGGTGGCCAAAATACTAAAATATTCACTAAATTATTAACAATTGTTCAAAACCTCATCCTCCTATCTCTCTTTCTTCCTCGTGAAGTGATTTTAATTGTAAAAAAATTGGCTCAATTGATGTATTTTAAATTATAAAGTACTCACATAATTTTTTGCGATACTATAAAATAGTAAACTTCTTGAAATTTTATAAATGATAAATAATTGTTCATTAGAGCGATGGAATAATTGAAAATCACCGGGGTTCACTTCTCTTTAGATAAAGTAGGTCCTTTTTCGTGCCTTCGGTTGTTTACTTTTATATCACTCGATGACCGATTAAACAGGGATCCAGTTTACCAATAGATATTAGTATACTTTACGAAAGAATTTAGTTCTAAGAGATTTAAATTTACTGAAAAAGATATTGAATATAAATTTTACAAAAAAATTTGAGTTTGAATTCTTTGAAGTTACACATGTACCTCATAACTAACAAGTATTTAGGTAACTTAATTTAAATATTTTGAATTTGAACTTTTTAAAGTACAACAGTGTATATTTACCGGGGTACTTTGTCACCATACAAAAATAATACACAATACTAATCTGAATTGACGGCTTAATAAAATATACGAAATTTTTTTAATAACATTTATGATGTACCCCTAAAATACGGTAAAAAAAAGTAGAATCAAATATCAATACATGCTCGATGTTATTCCGAAAAAATTGACGATATTTAATTTCCAACAATTTCATAACATGAAATAACCTAAGGTGTGTTCCTATATTTCTGCATGCAAATAATTAACTAGAATTTGGTGTAGCTAATCGTGATTATTAACGTTTAAATTTAATCTAATTAGACATGGAAAAATGAAAAGTTCATTGTCTTCCTCGCGAAAAATGAAAAGTTCATGGTCTGTCGGCAATGGAGAGATTCTCAATTCTCATTGGTCGAGGATTTCTTCTGGGTGCTCATTGGTCCACCATTAAAGCTAAGATGGGTAAATTGATTTTCCTAGCAATGCGGGCGGTGGGTCCCACACATCGATGCAGGGAATGAGTTTTGTGGCACTGGATGGGGGAAAAGAAGCTACACGTGGGCGTTGTCTCAGTGGCAGTGTCACGTTCTGTGTGGGAAGTGGGACCCACGGGCTTTTCTTTCTTCTAGTAGGCTTCAGAAACCGCACACGTGTTCCTTTTGTATTTGCTACAGCGGCCATCAAAAGTTTTGGCTGTGAGCAGTCAACATTTCACTGTTCCACGCGCTACCGTCTGGCGTCAACGCCGGTTCCAATTAGGATGGCAATAGGCAGAATCCGGGTAAGATTCATAAAACTCAGATTCTTACTTTCTTTTTAATGGTGGATCCAGATCCTTATCTTTATTCTTATCCTCTTTAGAAAAAAGGATTCGGGCAGGATCTAGGTCTCAAAAAATCGGCAGAGCGACTCGTGGGTCCGTATTTTTATTTTAAATATTTAATTTTTTAAAATTAAATTATCTTTCGATAATTTTCAAATAGTAATGGACATTTTTATTCATTAAATAAATCAATACAAATAAATCAAACAAACAAATTCAAAAAAAATGATGTCGGGTAAGTTAAAATTGAGAATTTGGTATTTTGTCTAATAATTAATATACATATATATTATTTTAATATTAATTAAAAAAATTCTGGTAGATCCATATCCATGCTCTTATCCTTTTAAAATATCAGGATCCGGGCAGGATTAGGGTCTAGACCCGGTCAAAGTCAACGGATCTTGGACCCTTCGAGTCTGGATTAGGATAGACCCTCAGGATAAGGGTCTAATTGCCATCCCTAGTTCCAATCAAATTACTCTTAGAAATACTTCAAAAATATTTAACTCGAATTGTCAACTTAATAGGTACTCCAAATAATATTTAACCAAAAAATAATGTCAAAGTAATTCGCCAATTTAGGTTCTTTGGAATTAGATCATATACGATGATAAAAAATTATCGATGGTAACTAATATGTTTTTTGATTTCAAAGTCAAATATCATAAAATTAGAATAATTCTGTTAATATGTGATGTTTTGTGGTCGAGTAGTTATCTTATATGAAGTTTTTATCGTCTTTCTATAAATATAGAGATCGTAATATACAACAGAATTCTTTTGCTGGTTGATTTTTTTCTAAGTTTATATATAAATGACATTTTAATACATTCCTAGATGTATGATTGTTTGGTTATAAAATGATTGATCATTGAAAATGGCTACAACTTTTTTACATGGGTACAAATATAATTTGGTTACGTAACATAGAATTGGTGTAACTTGAAATGGAGTGTGCATATAAATTCATATTAGGGTTTTTATACCGACTCGTATTTAGAATGAAAAGTAATCAAACTCTTCTAATAATATTTAAAATTGATACATTCTCAAGAATTTCAACCGAGAATACAACTTCATCACGATTGTTCTAAGTATTTATTTATAAGTATAAACACTTTATTAAAAATAACCAAACCGGAAACAAAGAAAAGGGAAAAAGATAGCGAACAAGCTCGCTATTTACAGGAGCCTACGCTAAGCCCCGAGGTTAATCAAGGCAAAACCAACCCCCGCAGGAGAGGCCTAACTCTCAACGAGTCCCAAAATAAGTCAAGTTCTTGATTGTCGATGTCATTAAAAGTCCTTGACCAAAAAAGCCATTCACGTACCCAAAAGTAAATGGAATGCTTGAGAAGCTCATGATCGCATTGCTTTTCCTCGAAAATAACTTGGTTTTGATGTAACCAAATTTCTCAAGCAATAGCCCCAAACAACGATTGTTCTAAGTATTTGTAAGCATGAATGAATTAATGTAACGTTACATATGTTTATTCTCTCCTTGCAATTATTAAGTCATTGGACTAGAAATGTGTAGAGTAAAATCTCTCTAAAATAATATTATTGGCACCGGAAAAAATTATCACTTTAGAGAGGTTATCACATAAGTGAAGTTTACGTTGTTTTACTACAAAAAAATATTTTATCTGTATTCGAGTCACCAAAAAATTATAGCCATCAACTAAAACGTTTGGATTCCAACACACATGATCCTTGAAAAATTGGTGTCTTAGAAGCAATTCAAATGGTCGTGGCATCATAGACTATGATGTCACACCCCAATGCATAACAAAGTGCTTCATTCATTGTCGTATTCGTACAATCCTAATAGAACCCTAGGATATTGCTGAAGATTCTGAAATAAATGATGTTGTGAAAGAACAAAATGAATTAACTCATAGCTTGCACTATGGAAATCCAATGGATGCTAATCAGTTACTTGATTTTCTAGCTAAGCAAAAAATCTTCTGCACTCCAACTGAACAAGATATTGATTATGCAATTTTGAATCGATCAAATGAAAGTGCAGCTGAGGTGGATGATGATGACGATAGTCATGATATACCTAAAATTTCAGCTTATATCGTTATTCAAATGTTACACTCGGGTAAAATATTTTTTTACATCAAGATGGCGATCACAATCATCATAAACAATTCAAAAATTGAATGATGATGCAAGAGTTATCAAACATGCAAATCTAGCACAAACTACCATCTCAAAATATTTTTTATATTTGCAAAGTATGTAAAAATATATGTATTTAACCAAAAATTTTACTTTATGCAAATATTGAGACCGAGATTTTCAACTAATATTTTCTGAAAAAGTATTAGTTATTACTATAGATGGGTTATTAAAATTTAACGCATATCCCAACTTGGGACGGGGACTTTTTATCAATTTAGAGAAGTTATCACTTCAGAAGAGATCACTTTAGAGAAATTTTATAGAAGTGAGAGTGCACCAAAGATATATGATTTATCCTTTTTTAGGTTTAGAACTATGATTTAACAATTCTAATAAATTTTGCGTGAGTCACGCTCTAGGTGCATGCGCAGCTGGGCCTCGGGGTGGCTACCGATGAATTAATGTTCTGAAAAAACAATTTTGGAGGACGACGCAAGGCCCACTGATTAAGGATGGCAATTAGACCTTTACCCTGAAAGTCTACCCTAATCTAGTCCCGAAGGGTACAAGACCCGTTGACTTTGACCGGGTCTAGACCCAAATTCTGCCTGAATCCTGATATTTTAAAAGAATAAGGGCATGGGTATGAATCTATTGGATCGTGCCCTGATGCTACCAGAATTTTTTAAAATAATATTAAAATAATATATATGTATGTTAATTACTTAACATAATACCAAATTTTTAACCTCAACCTACTCGACTTCAAAAAATTTAATTTGTTTGTTTGATTTTTTTATTAAATTATTTTAACGAACGAATTAATTGCATTCACATTTTTTTAATGTTCCTCGTTATTTGAGAACAATCAAATGATAGTTAATTTTTTAAATAATTTTAAAATAACACGGACCCGTGAGTTGTCTTTATCCTCCCCAATATTTTAAGACCCGGATCCCCTTCCAAATCCTTATTTTTAAAGAGGATAATGATAAGAATTTGAGTTCACCTTTTAAAAAGAGAATAAGAATATAGGTCTTATAAATTTTATCCGGATCATGCCCATTAGCATCCCTAGCACTAGCACCGGTGTGGGGGTTGGATCTCCGGCATTATATACAAATGATCATTGTTAATGTACGAAAAGGCAAGTACTTGAAAAAGGTGATGCCACGTACCTGATATTCCTTTGTCTTTAATTCACTTTTTTTATAACTTGTTCGTGGGACGGTATTGTCAATAATAATTTTATATTCAAAAAATTAAACTCAAAATCTCATTAAATAAACTTATCACTTGGAATAATTTCAATAGTCGCAGAGCATAAATAACCTCGAGAGATGATTGGACGATCTCGGTGTAGACTAATTTTTTTTTTCCAAAATAATATGCATAGTTATCAAAAAATGATTTATATGTACCAGCGGTCTAACAGATCCAACCATCTTCTAAATTTTGATTAAAAAATAACCATGTTTTTTAAAATGATGTGCACCATCGATTACTTTCAATGAAGCTCCTAAGGGGAAAAGTATTTCGCTACTGCTATTTTTTTGTTCAATATGGGATATAGGCATGGCCATTTTTTGCCATTAATGTACCAGTGATCACCTTCTTTAGTTTAAACCCAGTGATCACCTTAAGAAAACAGCCAAAAACAATCCTAAAAACCTATTAAATACAAGCAATACCTTTTGGTTTATAACCACTTGATATCCCACTGGGCCGAGTAATCCAAGTTCAAATCGGGTATAATTTTTGAAAAGTGGTAAAGCTCTCCCAACAAGTATTTAACACTGCTGCGTTCCCAATAACTCGAATCCGAGACCTCGATTAAACTAGAACAATTCTCTCACCAGTTAATCTAAGTGCTTGTTGATATACAAGGAATACCTTACACGTAATAATTTACACTAGCAAAAAATAAAGTATAAGATTGTTTCACCAGAGGAAATATCACCACGTGTCGAGTATTCGAAAAGACAATCTAGTGGGGTGGACCCCACCCCTACTGTTGTGGAGCCCATAACCCCTCTATGGGGTGGACCAATAGCAGACCATTATTTTTGAACTGGACCAATAGCGGACCTGTAATGGACTAATAACATGCAATAAGATAGTAGCGGATGCCTCCCACCTTTATGTGAAACACACCGTCATTAATGACAAGAAAATCGACCAATTTTAAGCCTTTCTTTTTTGTAGTAATGAATCATTTTTACGAATATTTTTTCTTATCCGCCTCAAACATCTTTGTTATATCATGTCCGGCCCGATAGCTATATGTATATCATATTATTTTGATAATGAGTTATTACCTCCTTTAAATTTGGAGCGGTGGTCCTTGTGTTTATTTTTTTTAATCGGCTGATATTTTAATCTATACTTAATCGACTAATTTATATTCGAATCTAATAAAATTCTTGCATATAATAAAAATGTCTCTAAAACAAATTAAGCACCACCACCTAGGACACGTGGCAGTGCATGCACAAAGGTGTTTGATATGATATGCTTCCAAGATTTTCGCCGTAGCAAAAGCTTAACACAAAGAAGAGTTTCACGCGCTGGCCACAGGAGAACCCTATTTTTCACAAGGACCAAATAGTAGATCTCGCGAGGCCCATTGTGCCGGAGAATAGTGGCGCGTGGCGGATCCCTCGGCGAGGCCGATCACCATCAGGAGCGTCTCAAAGGTTCCGGAGCAGCTGTAACTGCTTTTCCGGCTGGTAGAGCACTGACGAAGATGATAATGTGCGGCATTAATTACTAAAAGATATATTTGTATTCTCTTAACTGATAAAAGATAGGTCATTGCGTGCTGATCCAAGCACATTTGTGTAGTTTTTCAGTGAAAAAGCTATTCTGAAATATATAATATCTGGATATTTGGTGAGCAAACTAATATGAATTTAAGTGAATTAACATAAGAAAAAGTGAAGACCATTTTAACAACAAATTTTATGGTCTCAATATTTGCACCACTCAATCTTCAAGACGGGAATCTAAGCTGATATCAGTGAATTGCAAATACACGCGCTAAAGAGAGTGTAGGTGCTGCGTAGTACAGAGAGAAAGAGAAAAGGGTTCTGGTCTTCTGGTGTTATCCCAAATTAGGTCAGGGAAAACACGTGTCCACTTTAGTGGAACCATCTTCAATTTATTATAAAAAAAGCACAAGAAAAGACGATTACATTTAAAAAATTTATTGTTATTGTATATTTCTATTTAGGGATAAAGACATTTTATTATCATCTATTATAGGAAATAGACATTTTACATAAATATTTATTTTATTATCGTGTATTATTTTGTAAAGACACTTAGAACTCTTCGCATATGTACTATGATTTTTGTTAATGTGACACTGATGACATGGCATTGACTTGTTGACGCAGTACAAATAGATATTTTGACAGGTATTATTAATAAAAATTACAAAAAAATAATCTAACACACATAAGACCTAAATAACCTTGATCAAAACCTAAGGACATGTACTCCTTTGCCCAGAAAAACCAAGCAGACACTCGCCAATAACTCTGTTGAATTATTTGAGCGGTATAGTTATGTTTCAATTAACAACAACGGAGAGGGAGGGGGATTTCCCACAAATACCCAAACGACAACGGACAGGACCCCTCTTCTCCATTTGGGTGGAAAGGCTACGGCGAGATTTATCGGAAGTGGGAGCTCCTGAAACTTTTAATTTCTAGTCTAAGGGTATTTTTGTAATTACAATTAATATTACTTGACATATTGTCATGTCATCAAATTAATGCCCTATCATCAATGCCACATCAACAAAAGTCATAGCTTGTATGAGAAGATGATCCTAAGTATCTTTATAAAATAATACAGGATATATATAAGATACAAAGTGTCTATTTTCTATAATAAAGCATACTAAACTATCTTCATCCCTTCTATTTAAGGGCGACTTTTCTATGATATTTTTTCGTATGCAAGGCTTATTCAGAACAACATAAAAGAATTTAAATTTCTTTATCTTTCGCTATAGTCATTTATTATTTAGAAAAAGTGAATTTATCAACGAGAATTACTCCAAATAATAACTAACTTGAATTCACTTTAAAATTTTTAGT
The DNA here is from genome assembly GCA_963995505.1 of Hypericum androsaemum. Classification (NCBI taxonomy): domain Eukaryota; kingdom Viridiplantae; phylum Streptophyta; class Magnoliopsida; order Malpighiales; family Hypericaceae; genus Hypericum; species Hypericum androsaemum. The sequence continues at coordinate 825,873 of OZ023183.1, read as the reverse complement.
TTAAATCTTATTAACATAAGATATAACTTTATAATAATGGTTTCTTAAATAGGTCTCAAGAATGCTTCCATATATTAATTGAAGGAAACGAGTTTACCACCCGTAAACACAACACGTGTCCACAGTATCTCCCTTTCGTTTCGATAAAGGACCAATCGCCGCTCGATTTCGTCATTTTTAATTTATAAGATGCCCCAGGTGGACGCCACCCACACCCAGACAATCGGGGCTCGAGCGCTTGCCCTAGTACACGTGCCGCCTCCTCGCCCAGCCACCGTTGAGTTCCTTAGCCAGATTTCGGTCTCGCCTGAAACCTACTCCCACTTTATTCGGATCCTCCGAAAAGAACACTTCCATCTCTCTCTCACCGAAACAATATCTCTCCCCATCGTGAGTAGGAGAGAGGTTCCGGTGACCGGAGAGGCGATGGATGGCTGGGGCCGTGCCGGTGGGAAGGTCGAGGCGGCGACGATCGACAGGATAATGCTGGGATTCCGGCCGATCGCGCCAAGACCGGAGGACGCGGGGCCCGGCGGATCCAGGTCCGGAAACTGGAATCTGATCGACGCCGGCAAGAAAGGTATGGCTGTAGCTAATAAGTACAGAGCTGGGAGGAAAAAGAGAAGGGACGATACTAGGGTTAGGAAAAAGAGTAACCCAACCATAAAAATCAGAGGCAGCAAGAAAATAAATAATAATATGTATATTGATTTCGCAAGGGAGAGCGGATATTTAGAAGTGAATCAACCGAAAATTGAATCAGTTGAAAGGCGGTTATCGAAGGTTAGAAAAGGTGGCGACGACCGTACTGACGGATCTGGAGTAGTCGTCGAGACGTGGTTGACGATAGAGAGGGTGATGATAACGGAGGGGGTGATCAGCGCGGGATTTGGGTCGGGTAGTCTAGATGAAGACATGTGTCCCATCTTCGTGACGGACGATCGGGTCAAGGGCGTGGAGTGGGTGAACGAGGCGTACAAGAGGATGGCGATGGTCGGGGTGGGGCCCGCTGCCGTGGCGGCGGAGGTTAGGGTAGGGCTTGGGGTGAAGGAGGGGTTGCAGGTGCCATCGATGGGGTCAACAACGGCGTCGTTTACGTGCTGGGTGAGGGTGGAGTTTGGTGGTTACATGTGGCGGAAGGAGGGGAGGTGGTCGAGAACGGTGCCGTGTGATGTGTGGAGGATGGTTGAGTGCGGTGGTGGGCTTGCATGGAGGATGGACGTTAAGGCTGCACTTGGCCTCGCTCTCTAAATATTAGTTTCCTCAAAAGTTGTGCAATCATGCAAGATAAATAACGGCCAGGGATTGTGCTGTTGTTTGCCAAGCGGATCGAACTCAGATTAGTCGGATATTCAGTTTTCGAGAAAGTGAATGGTATGCGAGGACAGGAAATGTGAAATCGTGAAGGGAAAGGGATAGTGTGTTGGGAAGTTAGCTAGGAATGTGTACTTTGTGTCCCCTCCAAAGGATTGTGAGCACTATTCAAAGAAGAGTTGCTCCTGTGAGCTATTTGTGGAAGAAAGTAATTAGGTGGAAAATGCTGTGTATGAGATGACAATCTTCAACTATATATTATAAGATACTTATAAAAAATACTACACATTATGGGATTTGATGACATTAAAATAAGGTGTAAGCACTTGCCTTGGTTCGTTGTTACTTGTTTGTGTACATAAATGTGGGTCTCTATCGGTTATTGGACAAATGGGATGGGGGTGTGTTTTTTTAAAGGTAAATTTTTATACCTAGTTATTACTGTCGGAGATTGAAGTTTGAACTTCTATCAATCATGCTATGTTTATATCATTGGGCCAAATGCCAATTGACCTATGGGTTGAGTATGTTTGCTAATTATCATTCTATATGGGTGAGTGTGATGAGGCAGATTCATCGGTAACAAGTGTTGATAGCTGGTTTCTTCTACCATATTTAATTATTGATTTTTCGAAAATATCTTTTCTATTTGTAAGTGTCCTACATTTTATATTTACAATCGAATGAGTCATATGTAAGGAACTGGATCTTTCAAATCACATTAGTTTTATATAGCATAGAACTTCTTGAAGAATAGTCCATTTTTATTGGCATTTCCACGTTTCAAGTATGTGAAAGAGCTATTAAAATTCAGTATATATATTGAGTTTTAAAGAAAAAGTTGTCTACGTGGGATTATGCAAGAGAAAGTGTAGCTTATACCTTGCACTGGTTGAAATTTTGCAGCTAGTAACTTTTACTCTACAAGTTAATACAATAAATTTACGGAGGCGTAATTATTTTGTTGGCATTTTTAGCTTTTTTTTTGCATAAGGATGTTTGCTTTTGGGAAACTGAAACATGTGGTGCTTTGTATGGACAATGTCACGTACCGACAATGTGTAAACGTTTGTTTACTTTTTTATAGGTAAAAGTTATTTTATAGTCAAAAGCATTTGCAAGAATATACAGGTCTTTTTATCATGATTTTAGGATATTTATGGCTTAGATATATTTTTTGAGATATTTTGATGTTGTACTCAGATAATGTCAATCAACGTGGTACATATTGATTTTTGTAATCAGAACTTTAAATACACTACTGTCAGTACTATTGATATAACCATATTTGGTGGACATTTTAAAAAAAACATAATACTTTACTTACCAAGAAAAAGTATTTGTAAGAATATAACATACGGAAGTAAAATCCAATACAACGTAAATTCGTGACTGAAAAAACTACCAAAATGAGTGTTTGATCTGTGTCGACCAAGGAACATTTTTTTCCCACCAATGTTCCAAATGATAATTACTTGAGTTATTTAAACAAAATTTGACTTCTAGTTTTACAAATACATGAGAATAAAAAAATAGAACACTACTTGTCTCAGACCACATATATAGTCAATTAGAACTCTCTAGCGAAATATCCCATCTGGTATAACCAATGAGTTTGCTCGAGAAAAAAAAGACGCGATGTGATGGATCGAGTTTACAAGTGGTAATTGTTAATTTGTTTCAAGGATTGGAAGTGGGCCTCGTTGGTTAATAATTCATGGCCTTATCTTTTTGCATTCCACCATCAGTTGGGCCTTCTCTATTTATACGGGCCGAGTGCTGAGCCTCAATTGCTTACCCAGTTCCTTTCTTATTTTCTTTCTTCTTCCCTATTTTTTAGGGAAAACTTCACTTTAGTACTTTATAGTTTGGCTTATTAACACTTACAATTCTATAGTAAATAATTTTTTAAACGGATCCCTGAAGTTTCAAAAAGGATCTCACTGGTAGCTCCCCTTCCCGAAATCAAAACTACGTGATAGGACTTGTATAATGGGGCCGGAAAAGGTTATTGTGATAGGACTTTTTCTCCAGTGCGGCTTTTAGAATTTTGCCGTAATAGAGTTTTGAAGAGACTGGCGACTACACATGTCCTCGGCATAGATATTATAATAAATTTACATTTTAAAGAAAAAGTAGGTCCTTATTTGTACGTTCAGTTGATATTATGAGAGAATATCTTAAAAGATGGTGAATATCAAAATTTTAAATTTGTTCACTATGTGTGAATATTTTTGGCTAAAAGATTGTATATGAATTTAAAACGTCGGTACCGCAACTATGTAATCGAGTGATACATGTAAATTATTCAAATTTGTTGATTATGTATGATGTTTTTTCAAAAAATTGATAGACGTTATCCCAAAATAAATGTCGATATTTATATTCTCAACTGCCTCGTGAAAGAACCTATGGAATTAATACGGGTGGAAAGAGATTTTTTTGATAGGTAAATTTTTATTAATACTAACATTTATATCCTAAATAGTGTTGACATAGATTTTTTTTTGGCATAATAGAGATTCACAAAAAATAACACATCTTCATGTGGCTACATGTTTATTGATTCATGAGTCTTGAAACAATAATCTTCTTAAATAAGTTCGAATCTTTTATTCCTTGTTTTAACTTGAATATAATCTAATTAGAAATGGTTAAACAAAAGGCCAAAAAAAGTTGATCGTCGTCTCGGCGAAAATGAAAAGTTGATGGTCTCTCGCCAACGGAGGGGTTCGGTTCTAAGTGGTCGAGGATTTCTACTGGGTGCTAATTGGTCCACCGATAAAGCAAAGATGGGTAAAGGTAATTTAATTTTCTTACTTTCACCAATAAAAAGTATTTAATTTTCTTACCAGTGCTTTTGGGTGGTGGGTCCCACACATCGAAGCTATTTTTAAGGAAAATACACATCGAATCTAGGGAATGTGCTTTAGCACCGGAGGAGGAAAAAAGAAGGTACATGTGGGCGTTATGTCAATGGCAGCGTCATGTTCTTTGTGGGAGGTGGGACCCATCGGCTTTTCTTCTTCTGGGATCCAGAAACCGCACACGTGCTCCTCTTGTATTCGCTACGACGACCAACATTTAACTTTTCCACGCGCTACCGTCAGGCGTCGACGCCAGTTCCATTCTAATGATTTTCTGGCGACTGTATCGAACCAATTCACTAATCTAGATTATTTCTTGATTGAATCATGATAATTTTTTTCATAAATTTTAAAGTAAATATACATAAAGGTATCCAAATTGAAGTTTTAATTAAGTTAAAAATAATTTTTTTCTAATTAATTTTACATGCTCGGTAGTTAAGTAATCGTTTTATATGAAATTTGTTATCATCATTCCAAAAATATATAAATCTTAATGTACAACATAATTCTTTCGTTGGTTAATCCTTTTTCCTAAACTTGTATATAAAATACATTTTAATACATGCATAAAAGCTTCCATCCTATATGTAGGATTTTTTGGTTACAAAATGTTTGAGCATTGAGATGGCTACAACTTTTTTTCATGGGTACAAATATAATTTGGTTACGTGACATGGCATTGTTGCAACATAACATTGAAAGTCGTATAAATTCAGATTAGATTTTCTACAATATCTGGTATTCCAAATATATTAGAACGATTTAAGACTAACTATATATAATTTTTGAAAGATGTAAAAAAATTATATAACAATTACTTAACACTGTTATATTAAAATGGTTGATGCCTCATCCTGTCTCTTATCCAGCGTGGAGGTGGGTTGTACTCTTTAATGGGCTGATCGAATGTGGTCAGCAATGTAAAATCCCCATCGAGGTTTTTTCTTTCTTTTTTGGGTTTTTAGTTTTTAGTTTAGTCACGTAGATTAGGTTTTTTTTAATAGATTTTGAGCGGTTAAATCGTGTGTACACAGTGTCATTGGGGTGTTTTTTCCTTACTGTAATTTTTTCACTGAATTTAATCACGGTAGAATTTTAGTGAGGCAACGGCCACAACTAATTACTCGATATACTTGGGAATTCAACCCTACCTGATGATTCAACCCTCTATTTTTTCTTTTTATGCACAGGGGGAAAGTTTTGAACATGAATAACCAATTTGTTCAATTGGTGGGTTAGTTAAACATGTTCACCTTCATTGACAAGAAAATTAACCAATCACCTTTTAATCCCTTTTTTTAAGTAATCAATCGTGTTTAAGTAGTATCTTTGTCCTAGAACATTTTTATTGTATCAAATTAAAATATGCATTAGTCATCTTCATCATCTCGCAGCGTGATAGATTATAGTAACTGATTATATTCTTATGTTTGTTGTCTTCGTCTGTATGTATTTTGTTAGTGTGTCTCTGTATCTTTTTGTATCTTGTAATCTTGAATTTTAATGAAAGACATTGATGAGTGTGAAAATACTCATCTTTTGTGTTTATTTTAGAGTAGATTTACCGTTGTTTCTATTGCTTTTGTTTGTTCTTCATTGTCGTAATGTCATTTATCGTGCATTATTTGTTTTAGTGTAGTCTTATATTTTTGTTGTGTTTTCTTCATGCTAGGAGATTTGGTGAGGTGAAGTGGAGGAAGTGAAGTCACCTTGGGTCATCGTATGCGATTTGATTTGCCGGGAGGAAGGACGCTTAATCGAGACCTCGAAGACGTGGGCGAGGTGGACCTCTTGCGACTCCAATGCTGATAACTTTCTCATCCAAAGTCCGATGGAGATGAGTGAGATGGCTCTGGAAAGAAGACATCCCGGGCTACAATTTTGTCTCTAATGGTCTTCTTCAAATTCGGAGTCTAAGAGGGGAGAACGCTAGATTCAATATCGTGGTTCAATTCTGTCAAGATTTCATCACAAGTGGGCCAAATTTGAAGACTTGTTTTGGGCCCATTTTGGGCTTTAATTGTAATTTCGTGGCTGAGACATTTTGGGGGGGAAAATCTTGTATAAAATTCTTTGCTTGGCTTTCCTTTAGAGACACATTAGATATTTTGGTAATAACTCTCCACTAACTCTTAGATTTGGAAGAAAACTTGGTGAACCTTGGAAAGGAGGATATTGAGGAAGCTTTGAAGATCATCTTGAGCTTTCTCTTACTCCCTCTTTTGTTCATGTTTTGCTTGCATAGTTTAATGAATATGTTGAGCTATTTGGTGAATATGTGTGAGTAGTTGATTAGTGAGTTTGGTGCCTTGATGGCACCTACTTAGCCAATAGTTTAGGGGGTTAACATGCCTAGGTATGTATACTAGTTAATGAGCTTAATGCTTTATCTCGTTTGATCACCTTGATTATGAACTTGATTAATATTAATTGCGAGAGGGGTTAGGATTAACAGACTATTTAACTAGTTGAGTAGAAACCTATTGATGAGAGATCACCTTAGGTGACTAGTTGTCCAAAGGATGGTAATTATAGTTAGTATTTAGTTAGATTAGATGGCTAATTTATCGCGAGAGCGTGGTTAGTTCATCTAAGTCTAGTTAAGAATCGATTTAGACTAGTTTTTCGCGAGAGCGTTGATTAGTTGCCTTCGAAATATCCGGGCCATATCATGAACTTTATAAACTCCATAAGCCATTTGGTTATTTAGGTTGTCATTGGTACCAAACTCACTCTTGTTTTAAGTGTTTAAACCTTCGCCTTGTCTAGTTACAATTTTATTTCAAGTAGCATATAGTGTTTGAAATTGACACCTCCATTTCTTATAGTCCTAAACTAGTGGTAGAGTCGAGTTTGCGGCCTAGCTTAGTCCTTGTGGGACGACAATCCCTTACTTACTCATTATTGCAAGAGGGGTGAAAATCCTTCCTTTCAGACATCTAGATTTTCCTCTTAAAAGAATATGCAATGATCCTTGGAGTATCCATATGTATATCATATTATTTTCACAAAAAATATTACCTATTTTAAATTTGTATTTGTCGTGCTCTTTTTAAAAAACACATGGTATTCGCAAATATTCAATCGAATAATCAAGTTATGTTGAAGCAAATAGGGAGAATATGACTTTAGGAGAGTCAAAACACCGACCAAATATGAACTATCTTCGAAGGAGAATCGTTATTCTTAAGACGTAATTTAACCACTCTCATTAAAGTATTATTTGTCCCCACTATTAATTCCCAAAGGGGTCAAGATAAGTATACTTCTTGCAATTACTTAAAATTTTTGATATTCTAAGTGGCAAACTATATCATATTCATATCACCTTTAGAACTACAACAAAAATATTTTATGGTAGGGAATGTAAGGAGAGAAGAATACATGAAATGATTTGAATGAATTGAAAAGCAAGAGAGCTTTTCTATTTTTAGGAATCCGATGGACATGTTTCAAATGCTATAAATAATAAACATCAAAAAGTCATATCTTAATACCAACCATTTTTCCATGAAAAGTTACCAATGAAAATTTGGAATCATGTGGAAGGACACTTTCATCCATCATTTCTTCTTCTTTCTTTCTTTTCATACACTTTCATTTAATTGTTAATCAATTTTTGTCTCATGATTTTAATCTAAACAATGTAATGTATCATTTTGTTCACAACCAAATGAAACTAAGGTTGCAATTGTACGGCAGTGTTACTACTTCAGTAAAGTAGAAAGAACTGGTTATAATTTAAATTTTTTTGAATAATAGAAAAACTTATCAACAAATATATCATTATTACGTGTTTAATAGTTCGAAACATGCTCTTTTCTTTTTTTGGTTTAACCACATGATATACAGATGTTATTGTACTGATTAAGCCAGATTCAAAATAGTTAGATGATTGCATGTTGATTCCAGTACATGGTGTGTAAGTCAAAATTTTGTAATTCATTTCCCGCGAAAAATTTGTTTTGCATATGATATATAATATAAAAATTAATTTGAATTTATAACAAAAAGCATTGAGGTCAACTAGCTAGATAGTTGCTTTACCTTAATCAAATATTGAATTAAGTCCCTTGAGAGTGTTAAATACTTTTTCAGAGAGTTTTCCTAAGTAATTTAGTTTGGTTCAGTTCAGTTTAACTCTATGTTACACCAAGGTCAAGATGAACATGTGTAATCACTCAATTATTTGTTTGTTTAGATATGTTCACTAGTATTAATAAAACTCTACCTTAAAAAAAATCTGAATTTATATGATCTTAGAACATCAGGGTGCAAATTAATATAAATATAAGTCAGTCAAGATAAGAAAAGGTTAAGAAAGTATCTATAACAAATTTAGGGTCTCAATATTTGCACCACTTAAAACTAAAAGACAGGAATCTAAGCTGATATTGGAGCATTGCTAATTCACGCGCTAAATGGAGTGTAGGTGTTGGGTTGTAGAGAAAGAAAGTGAAAGGTGTCTGATAAATCCAAAAAAAATAAAGGTAAAATAATCCTCCTCTCATATCTCAAAATGTTTAATTAACACTATATACTTGAAAGTGGTTCACGTAACTCTTGTACTACTCTAAATTGGTCAAATAATATCCTAAAAGTATTTTTGATCACCGATGACACATCACCAACTTATATTACATGACATCTTTGTCATCTTAAAAATGTCATATTATTTTTAAGTTATTTTAAAAATAACATAAAAAGTCTGCAAGCCTATAGATACATGGTAAAAACCCGAAAATAATGGTTCCCATTATTGATCTGGTTTAGAAAATTGATTGACATCTGTGGTTGATGTTTTGCTGATGCAAGAAACACCTCAGTCCATCTAATGCAAATGAGATTTCGTTGGTGATTCTAGAAGAAGTTGAAACGATGTTCTGTAATGTCTCCAAATCATGTCACAGCTTAGAAACCTATTTTCTAAGCACGAGTATTCATCCTTTGGTAGTTCCCCCTTGAGCAGATTTTTAATTATCTCCCAAGGAAAATGTACAAATCACATTATCCATATAGGGAACAACGAAGTTTTCCTTCAGTATTCAATAATGTGCTCAATCTGATATGTAAGAGATGGATGCGTGCAACCATTACTGCACGTTTCATCGTATACCTCCAACATTGGGTAAAATCTGAAGAGTTGCCATGTTTCTTCCTCACCAATTTTATCCTTTCTGGCTGCATTGTAGTCTGTATCCCAAAGAAACCACAATCAACTGCATGGCTACCCAATTCTTTCTGTTCAATAAAATTTCTAAACTAGATTAATAATGGGAACCACTGTTTTTGGGTTTTTACCATGTATCTACAAACTTCTAAACTTTTTATGTTGTTTTTAAAATAACTTAAAGATGATGTGGCATTTTTAAGATGACAAAGATGCCATTTAAGCTGGTGATGTATCACCGGTGATCGGAAAAATACTTTCAGAGTGTTATTTGACCCATTTAGAGAAGTATAAGGAATTCTATGAACAATTTTTCAAGTACAGGATGCTAATTGGACCTTTTGAGATAGTAGAGGAAGTTATTTGACCTTTATACCAATCCAAAATTAGGTCAAAAAAAACACGTGTCCACTCTAGTAGAACCATCTTCAATTTATTATCCAAAAATACAAGAAAATGCTATTTATTTAATTTGTGTTATTCACAAGCATTCGAGTATTTTCAAATTTATTTAACTCACGAACAACACCATACATCACATAAGGTTTAAATTCCAAACCTACATAAGGAAATCCAATTTTTTTATCTCTTGTAATATCTCCTATTATCAACAATAGAGTAAATTTATTAATGAGGATAAGTCTCATTGATTATATACTTAGATTTAAATTAAAAATTTTGAAATCAAATATCACGAACGTAAAATACATGCTTAAAAAACTATTTTTAAATAATGTTCACCAGTCATTCGTGCGCTATAAAAAAAAGGTAATTACTCTCATGTCCCTAGAGTTTTGTCATCCAATCTTTAGCATCCCTTGGTGTCGAGAAATGATCTTCCCGTTCCCCATGTTTGGTTTTATTATACTCTTAGGTCCCTCGCTGGCGTCACCGGCCTTTTTTTTATATGTTAACAACTTATTTACCCTTACAAAAAATTAATCAAAAAATAAAAAAATCAAGCCCTTCTTCCTCAATGAGCGTACGACCTGAAGGCAGTCGGTTGGGTCTGCGATGTAAACGGCCTGGGACTGCTCGACACGGCAAATTTTACCCCAGGCATCCTCCAGTTCGAAGTCATCCATGAAGGAGCCATTCTGAATCATCTTCTCCTCCTAGATGACCATTGTGGAGATCTCGACGACTGTGAGCAAGACGATTGCCCAGTACACTATTAATGAAATGCTCCACGCCGTCTTCGAGTAGTCCGCCAAATCGGGAGGTTCTTCGACTACTCCCACTCCCTTCGCACCACCACTGCCGCCAATATGAACACCGACTCCGACACCGCCCCTTCTGACGAGCACCAGATAATCGCGTACCTCTCCAGAATCTAGCAGGGGGATACATCTAGCCCTTCGGGTGCATGATCGTCGTCGATGAGGCGACTTTCAAAGTCATCACCTTTAGCAAGAACGCGAGCGAGCTGCTCGGCCTATTTGCCTAGTCGGTGCCTTCCCTTGAAAAGAATGAGGCTTTATGCATTGGGACCGATGTGAGGACGATGTTTAGGCCTTATAGAAAGTCGATCTTGGTGGCTGGTTTTTGAAGTTGATTCGGTCACGAGGAGCAAAGGTTGGTCGGACAAGGGTTTTGGTCGATTCGATATTTCGCCGGAGAAGACGAAGTCGCCGAAGGAGAGGTAGGAGACGACCGGAGTAACTTTTTTTTAATTCCAGGGTATAATTGTCATTTTAGGATATATATATATATATATATATATATATATATATTGACTGATGAAGTCAGCGAGAGACCCGAGAATATAATAAAGCCAAATACAGGGGATGAGAAGATCATTTCTTGAAACTGAGGGACGCTAAAGGTAGGATGACTAAATCCTGCGGATCTAAGAGTAATTTACCAAAAAATACAAATTTACTAACGAGAAACGCACCACGTGTCACCAATATCCCATTCGTTCCGGATAATGGACCAATCGCGTCCCTCAGTTTTGTCATTTTTATTTTTTTAGATGCGTCTCTTTCCCCGGGTGGGCCCCTCGGATTCAAAGCAAAGCATCAATCATGATCCCGCTTGGGGGAGAGCCGGAGAGGGAAGATATTAGGGCTGGCTAATGTCACGTGTCCTTATTTGAGTGTGTTATTTCCGTTATTCAAACGATCATGTCTTGTTAGTGGGTCTAGATCATGTCTCATCGTAGGCCATGATTAGTTGTTATTTGAATTCCCTAAAAAGTGCAATCATGGGCTTCATGGATGGTGCACGTAAGTCATGGGTTGAGTGATGGGCGTGTCATCACCATGATTAGTATATAAATGAGTCCAACCATATAAAAAGGGCATGAAATGATTATTTAATCTCTTCTACCCACTTTTTCTTCTCTCTCTCTCTCCCCCCTTTTCTTCTTCTCTCCCCGATATTCTCCTCCCTTCAGAATTCTTTTCTACCAAATCTAGAGTGTAACAGTGGTATTAGAGCATGGCAATGGCTACCCGTTCCAAATCCTCGGAGGAACGCATCGACAAGCTTGAGTCCAACATGACCAAGCTTGATTCCAACATGTCCGAATTCCATAAAGAGTTCAAGTGGTCATAGGAGGCGGACGATGCTTTCGCAGGATTGAAGGTGCTCTTATCTAATACACCAATCCTTGCTTACCCTAATTTTTCGTGTAAGTTTGTATTGGAAACATATGCTTCTGGTCGTGGCATTGAGGCGGTGCTCACACAAGAAGGAAGGCCTATAGCATTCATGAGTGAAGCGTCGGGCCCCCGCAATGCTGGCCTTGCCGTCTACGAGAAAGAGTTACTTGCTGTTTTGAATGCCGTGACTCGTTGGCATCATTATCTCGAAGGAGTGCCGTTCGTCATCAAGACCGATCACCAGAGTCTACGCTTCTTGCTGGACCAGAAAGTCCACACAAATTTGCAAAGGAAGGGCGTTTCAAGGTTAATGGGCTTGGATTTTACGATCGAGTACCGTAGGGGATTCGAGAATAAGGCCGCCGATGCACTCTCCAGGTTGCCCAACTAACACTCTGAAATACCCATTCAAGCTGAGCTGTATGCGATCTCTGCTGTGGTTCCGGAATGGAAGACGACGTTGGCAGCAAGTTACTGTGGCGACAAGAAGGCTCAAAAACTTATAACAGAGCTAACTATCATTCCCGAAGGCAATCCAGATTTCAAACTTCACCAAGGGGTACTGAGGTATAAAGGACGCCTCTACGTGGGAAGCACAGGAGAGTTGCGCCAAGCAATTCTAAGGCAGATGCACGACTCTTCCGTGGGGGGTCATTCCGGGCGATTAGTCACCTACAAGAGAGTTAAAAGGCACTTCCACTGGCCCGAACTCAAAGCTCACGTCACATCTTTTGTTGCTCAATGTGACACATGCCAACGGTGCAAGGCCGAGCATGTTGCTTATCCCGGTCTCTTACAACCCTTGGCGATTCCGAAAGGAGTATGGAAGGATATTGCTATGGACTTCGTGGAAGGTCTACCAAAATCAGGAGGTAAAGACGTTATACTCGTCGTGGTGGATCGATTCTCCAAATATGGGCATTTTATTGCTTTGGCACATCCCTTCACCGCAATGCAAGTAGCTCACCTCCTTATTGACAACGTGTTTAAACTTCACTGGCTGCCTGACACGATTGTCTCTGATCGGGATAAGATTTTCACTAGCAATGTGTGGAAAGAGTTATTCCGATCCTTTGGAACGACTTTGCAGTTGAGTTCGGCCTATCATCCTCAATCCGACTGCCAAACGGAGCGGCTGAACCAATGTTTGGAGCACCTCCTTCGTGTCATGTATTTCCAACGACCCGGAGCTTGGTCGAAGTGGCTGTCATTGGCAGAGCTGTGGTACAACAGCGCATATCACTCTGCCGTCAAGCGCTCCCCCTTTGAGGTAGTCTATGGGTACGGTCCGCCCTCCCTTCCCAGACTACAAGATGAAAAACCGTATGTTGTGATTGTAGCTGATTTCACCACCAAGCATGCCCAAATTGTACGTATTCTCTCCGAATCTTTACAACAGGCCCAGAACCGAATGAAGACTCAAGCGGACAAAGGCCGGAGCGAGAGGAAACTCGAAGTTGGGGATGAAGTGTTCCTCAAATTAAAACCATACAAACAATCATCCTTGGCAGTCCGTTCATCTATCAAGCTAGCCGCCAAGTATTTTGGTCCTTCCGTGTGTTGGCCAAGGTGGGACAGGTTGCGTACAAGCTTGACCTACCCTCTACTTGCAATATTCACCCGGTCTTTCATGTGTCCTTACTTAAATGGCGTGTCGGAGAGGGTAACGTCGTCATCAGCACCCCGCTTTTGAGCACGGAGGAGGGTCAGTTAAAATTTGAACCAGAAACTGTTATTGATCGCCGGCTTGTCAAGCGTAATAACCGAGCCATTGTTCAAGTTCTTATCAAATGGGCAAATTTGCATGAAGAGGATTCCACGTGGGAAGATTATAACGCTATTAAGTCCCAGTTTCCGGTGGTCGAAGCTCTCAATTCCAGGCTCTGAGTTCACGAATCCTTGAGACAAGAATTCGTTAACGGGGAGCGAATGTCACGTGTCCGTATTTGAGTGTCTGTTATTTCCGTTATTCATGTTTCCATCATGTCTTATTAGTGGGTCTAGATCATGTCTCATCGTGGCCATGATTAGTTGTTATTTGAATTCCCTAAAAAGTGCAATCATGGGCTTCATGGATGGTGCACGTAAGTCATGGGTTGAGTAATGGGCTTGTCATCACCATGATTAGTATATAAGTGAGTCCAATCATGTAAAAAGGGCATGAAATGATTATTTAATCTCTTCTACCCACTTTTCCTTTTCTCTCTCTCTCCCCCCCCATTTTCTTCTTCTCTCCCCGATATTCTCCTCCCTTCAGAATTCTTTTCTACCAAATCTAGAGTGTAACAGCTAACCAAGTGGTAGTGGAAAGGGGACAAAATGCCGACGTAGAGAAGATGAGGTCGCGAAGCGGTGGGTCCCCTTGTACCCGCTCACCGTCGTTACCACCTTCTCCATCCCTCTGATCAGGGAAACCTCCATTTCTCTACTTCTACGGTTTCTACCAAATCAAATCAAATCAATCCCTCTTTATAGAGAGAATCTAGAGAGAGAGAGACACACGCACACACAAAGGGGTGAATGACAATTTTTTAATTATTTTGTTTAGGGCTGGTGGGCTGCGATCGGCCCAGCCCGGTCACACAGAGTACCGTTGGATTTTTAACGGTACTTTCATCTTAGCCGTCCAATTCGAGGAGGCCAAAGACAAGGGTCGGTGCAGTTAGTTGACTTGGTCCGACGTGGGACCCAGCTGGCATGTGTACGAAAAAATCAGATGCTGTTTTTCATCAACGATCTGTTTTCTAAAAATTTTAGCTTTAGGTATTCAAACACAATATTAAAAAATCGTAATCTATTATCACAATACTAATTTTTTTTCATACTATACCATAATAAGAAACCTTTTTTTAACTTTACTATAATACGAAAGAAATAGTTACCAACGACGAAAAAAGCAAATATTTCTTCTCCGAGGACTTTCCGGGAATCAAATTACTCGAGCACACAAATAATTCTTCCTTTTGGAATAAATGGCAAACAATTTACAATTGGGACCCAAATAACGAGTGGGCTTTTTTCTAATGAAAACTACCTCATCTCACAACCCACTGAGAGGTCCTATAAAAGCCCAAACATTAGCAGTGCAGCAGCTTTCACTCCGACGTTTCTCTTATGCGTTGGTAGAGCGGCTCGGTTGTTAGTTTTTGTTTTAGAACTACTTAGTATCCGGCCCACTGGACCGACTAATCCAAGTTCGAGCCGGGTAGGACTTTTGAAAGGTGGCAAAACTCTCCCAACAAGTATTTAACACTGCTGTTCCCAAGGAATCGAACCCGAGATTTTGTTCAAGCTAGAACAACTCCCTCATTAGTTGATCCAAATACATATTAGTAGCTCGGTTGTTAGTTTGTTAACTTGTTAGAATTTGAAGTTTGTAATCTGTGAACTTGATTCGTGTAATATTTTGGGGTTGTTTGTTAGAAACTTATAACAGAATCTGTATCCAGGCAACATTTTTAGCTTTGGTTCTTCGGTTCGGTTATGGTTTAAACTGGACCAATGGTTCGGTTCCAGTACCGAACAAGAGAGGGATCCGGTTTGTATATATTTTATTTTTTCGGTTCAACTCCGGTCCGGCTAGTATGCTCAGCCATAGTAGAGCCATAGGAGTAGGTATTCAGAAATTTGAAGTTTTGTTAACCATGTTTCTAGCTTTCGAATCTTATAAATAGAATTGACAGTATTAAAAGCAATATTGACCGAATAAAACACGACAATAAACATAAATACTAACACCTGAACTATGGGTTGTTGTTTTAGCTTCGTGGATTAATCAAACATATCTCATTACCACATCTTGATTGTATTTCTCAGCTTGTTTCAATTGATTGGATAGCTCTAGCAGATGTCCGTTTTTCAGCTTTTTTTTCCGTCTAGAATTTGTTCTTCATTTCCAGTTGGATAAGATTTTAAGCAATTGCTTGAAAGGAACTTGGCCACCTGTCTCTTGCTAGCTGCCCCTATGGTGTTTTACCCTCGTTCAAACTCTTCTTCTTCCCTAAGCCAATAGGAAACAACTCCTGCAAAAAGTGGCACCACCGTTATTTTTGTAGTTCCCTCCCAGGATACATGTATCCAATTATTTTTTTAAAGGTAAATTTAGTTACACGTGCCAGAGTTAACTTAGATCAAGTCATAAATGGAAATAAAGTACGAAGTTAAATTGTGTTTACTGTTAGGGATAAGTAATTTGTGTTTACAATTTACTGATACGATTTTGGATGTGCATTTTCCCGATGCTTCTCTTGGCTTCGTCCCTTGCGATGCTCCTGCTTCTGCGTCTTCGGTTGGTGATGTCGGGCATGAGTCTTGTTCGGTGCTTGGTTCTGCTGGTAAGAAAGAGGTGCAGCAGCGTTCTGCTGCTTGTACGCTTGCTCAGCAGCGTTCCGCAGCTTCAAGCGATGTTGTTGCTCGTCTGCCAGTTGATGCCGTGGCTGATGTTGTCGATTCGACGCCGTCTTCTGCTGCTGGTCTCTCTGTCGCGCATCAGCTGGTTCCCTCCGTCGAAAGGCAGGGGGAGTTGGTTGGGTCTGTTGAGCAGATCTTAATTGCTCCGGATACCGGGTTTCTATCTCTCGAGTCACAGCCGCTCTCTTCCTTCACAAGGGTAAGTAAGCGTTCCTCGTGCCTACCGATCCCGACAAGGTCTAATTGTCGCGAGATGAAACCCACAGAAAAAGTTGCAGCATTCATGAAGTTTCCGATTCGGAAACTGAAATTCAAGTCTCCGGGGAGGCCTTCGCTGTCGCTTTTTTTTTGGCTCGGTTATTGATGGATTGGAGGTGGTTAATGACGAGCTTCAAGCGGAGCTTACGACGGAGGTATGGCATCTTGTAATCGTTTTTAATTTTTTCTTGGGAGGAGTATACCTCTCATATCCTGCAGGCAATTAATTGTGCGGCTCGTTGCATAGCTTTTTTGGACCTTTGATCACCTTGACTTAGGAATTTTGTATTGAAATTAGGTTTATTTTTGCTCGGTGATTGGTGTAATTGGAGTTTTTTTTTTAATTTACCCTTTGGGCATGTTCGTATTGTCTTAATTTTGGTGTTAATCTTGGAGATTGTACTCGGATAGTGCAAATCAGCTTAGTCTGATTTGCGTTATCTGGTACTCAAAGTACGATATTTTGGTGTAACTTTGTGAACATTTTTTGGAGAATATACGACTTCACTTATAAAAAACAAATGTGAGTTGAAACAAGATGAAGGAATGCTTGGTCAAGTAATTTGATTTTTAGGGAATGATTGAAAATGTTTGTAAGATTTAAAAAAATGTCGGAACCAAATAAATACATTTAAGAGTTAAATTCTAATCAAGTATATATTCTAGTATCTAAGGATTTTTTATACCTCCCACTCTCAACTTGAATTGGAAACATTGATATTTAAAAGAACTGTATTAATTTATAAAAATTTAGAGTTCAAATTCTACCATAGTATAAAAATTTATATATTTTTTACTCCACTTCACTGTTTTCCTTCGATCATTTTTTACCTCCCAATCTTTTACCCGTCAAAACAAAGGGTTAATCTCATATAAATTCTAGTGTAGGGGGATTGCCGGTTTGTTCTTTTACTTCTATGTTCCTGCAGGCGATTAAGATTGCAATTTACTTTTAAATAAATAAAATTATAGGCGCTTCTTAATAATTCAAATCTAAGACTTCTTAATTAAACTAAAATAACTTAACGCACAGTTAATATAAGTATTTTTTGGTATCTGGTACCTTGTCTTTCCAAACAAAGCTCTTATTAATTATAATATATATGCCCGAGAAGGTCTGGTTTGCATTATTTGTTGCAATTATTTGGAATCTTCAAAATTGCGCAATCTTCCGGAGTGCCAGGTATGACCACGAAATTCTCCTACATATCATTTTTGTAACTGTGCACGAATGGCTGTTTTGGTCAAAATTCATCAGACTTACATGGGCAAGACCGTTGCCTTTACCTAGACTCGATTCGGGAGATGTGTTAGCTTTGGGTGTGAATTTTGGCTAATTATCGTTGTACTTTTGTGCTTCTGTAATTGCTGTAACATGTTTCCCTCGTGTATTGTTCCCTTCGGCTCAAACAGGATGTATTTTTTTCTTTAAAGAAACAATATACAATTTACTTATTAAAAAAATACGCGTAATTAAACCTTCGCAATAATATATTATATTACCGGAGGTCTTAGTAGGAACTTAATAACTTACCTTATAATTGAACTCTGAGAATCGTCATCTAGCTGCAACCCAACTTAAGGGCAGCAACCAAATCAAGTCTCCAAGCAAACCCACCGTAGAATTCCATCCTCCAAACATCACAAGGCACCACCATCACCCTCGGCTGCCCCATCTCCGACGCCGTTTTGTGCCTCAGCTTCACCAAGCAAGAGAACATCGAGGAGCTTCCGATTCTCGGCGCCAGCTCGTCCTTTATTACCAGCCAAACAATCACCTGTACATCCGCCGATCGATCACCCGCCACCAGTCTTTTATACGCCTCGTTCACCCACCTCACTGTGTTGCCCGCATCGGTCACGAACCCGGGACACGTGTCGGCCTCTAGATCCCTCACCCGCTCGTTTTCTTGCCCGAGATAATGAAAATATTTGGTGGACGCTTGTCCTAAATCCATGCACGGGTAGTGCGTATTCATCAAGTACTCCACCGTCACCCAGGACTCCACCACTTGAACCGGATCTGTTAAGTCAACTAATTCGGGTTCGAATATAGTACGATCACAAAGATCCTTAGGTTGTTCACCACTACCAAGAACAATAAAGTCATTGCACCCGTGACTTATACCAATATTATTATTACTCTTACCACCACTTTTTTGTTGAGTCTTTTCCAGCGGTGTTTGATCCGGACCACCGGTCTCGGGTAATAACTTAAGAGTAACAACCTCATCGGAAGAATGATTAATCACCTTGTGGCCTTCTCTTTTGGGCTGATCTGGAAGGGCTTTCTTGTTGTTTACGGTTCTTCTCCTCCTGTTGTTGGTACCCTTTGGAACCCTAACGTACTTCATTTTCCTTCCTCGCTTGGAACCCAAAAAAGAGCTACTCACCGGAGGGAGGAGGCCGGCGTTGACCGGCTTCGGAGCTATCGGCCGGAACCTCAGCGTTATCGCCATGTGGTGAGCTTGCACCCCACCTGATGAACGTAGCACCTTGCTCCACCCCGGTTGATCTCCACCGTCCATCTGTTAGATGGAATGCTATTCTTCTGATCTCTCTCTCTCTCTCTAGCTAGCGATCTCTCACCGGAAGAGTTGTGTTTTGGAGCATCCATTTAATGGCTCAGATGAAAATTATCATAGCAACCACTTCTCGGGTCGGGAATGGCAACACGTGTCTAGGGCACCTGAAATGATATAAGAGTAAACTTTCCACCAAAAAAATAATATTAATAGTAAACTATTTTAGATACTGTTGATAATATTTGGTAAAGATAGTTGAAAATACTTAATATCTCATAGTTATTAATTCAAATTGGATAATACACTGATAAAAAATTTCCTACAAAAATTTAGTATTGTTCTTGCATTATCCAGATTTTTAGTATATGTTCCGACGAACCCCATTAATTTGTCTAATTAAAGATTGTATGTCTACGTCTCTATCCATCTTATTATTGACTTCAATGGATCGTTGAACTGCTGAAGCTATCATTTACATATATTAAAAATCTGACGTTCAATCTTCCACTGAATTGAAGATTAAATAAAGATAACCAAAATTCATTTTCTCCTGGTAGGTATAATATAATTTTATTAAAAGTCCTCAATTTTTTTTAAAATTGTACAATAATTGCTCCAGTAGCTCGATGGAATAATTGAAAATCATCAGGGTTCCTCCTCGAGGTAAAAGTAGGTCCTTATTCGTACGTTCAGTTGAGATCATGAGAGAATATCTTAGAAGATTGTGAATATCAACATTTTAAATCTGTTGAATGTGTGTGTGTTTTTTTTTTTTGGCTAAAAGATTGTATATGAACTTCAAACGTCGGTACGATAACTATGTAATCGAGTGTTGTGATGTTTTTTCAAAAAGAATTGTCAACTTTATCTCAAAAAATTGGCGATATTTATATTTTCAACTCCTCGTGAAAGAACCTATGGAGTTAATACGGGTGGGGAGAGATTTTTTTATAAGTGTATTTTTATTAATAGTAATATTTAATCTTAAATAATGTTGAATCCCTTCTTAGGGTCAGAAGAGACTTAATTTATTTTAAAGAGATCTTTAGTTTTGCATAATAGAGATTCACAAAAATACCACATCCTCGTGTGTACATGATTATTGATCCGGGAGTCTTAAATCAATAATCTTCTTAAATGAATTCAAATATTTTACTATTTGTTCTAACTTCTAATATAATCTGATTAGAAATGGAAAAACAAAAAACCAAAAAAAGTTGATCGTCTTCTCGGCGAAAACGAAAAGTTGATGGTCTCTCACCAAAGGAGGGGTTCGGTTCTAATTGGTCGAGGATTTCTTTTGGGTGCTAATTGGTCCACCATTAAAGCAAATACAGGTAAAGGTGATTTAATTTTCATACTTTCACCAAAATAATTAATTTTCTTACCAGTGGTTTGGGGTGGTAGGTCCCACACATAGAAGCCAGGGAATGTGTTTTAGAACTAGAGGAGGAAAAAAGAAAGTACACGTGGGCGTTGTCTCGATAGCAGCGTCACGTTCTTTGTGGGAGATGGGACCCACCGGCTTTTCTTCTTCTAGGCTCCAGAAACCGCACACGTGCTCCTCTTGTATTCGCTACCTCGACTAACATTTAACTGTTCCACGCGCTACCGTCTGGCGTCGACGCCAGTTCCTTTCTAATGATTTTCTGGCGACTACTAATCTAGATTATATCTTATTTAGGGTCTAATCTAGATTATATCTTGATTAATCAAAATTGAAGTTTTAATTAAGTTAAAAATAATTATTTTCTATTTAATTTACATATTTGATAGTTAAGTAATCGTCTTATATGAATTCTTTTATCATCATTCCAAAAATATATAGATGTTAATGTACAACATAATTCTTTCGTTGGTTAATCCTTTTCTAAGCTTGTACAAAATACATTTAACATGCATAAAAAGCTTCCATCCTATGTGTAGTATTGTTTGGTTACAAAATGCTTGAGCATTGAGATGGCTATAACTATTTTTCATGGGGGTACAAATATAATTTGGTCACATGACATGGCATTGTTGTAATATTTTTTTTAAATCATGGTCTGGACTTGATTAAAAAAAAGAAAATTTCAAGTTTACAAAGCACTAAGGTCACACCACCAGCTAACCTGCTAATGGGCAATTGAGTGGTACACTTTTTGGTGAATTGAGTGGTACATTACTTACACCTAATTTCAAGTTCACTCACAAGCCAGGTAGTCGATAAGGTGTGTCCACTAGCCGAGCATTATTGTAACATAACATTGAAAGTCATATGAATTCAGATTAGGTTTTTTATAATATCTGGTGTCCCGAATTATATTAAAACGACTAATCTAAACTCGAACTATATATGACTTTTAAAAGATGTAAAATCTATTCCAACAAATATGTAACACTATTATATTTCAAAAATTTTGAATTCAAAATATCGGTCAATTTATAACACTGTCAATCAATGCTTGTTATTGGTATAAATTCAGATTAGGTAACAGTGACACGATTATTCTCTCCATGCAACTATTAAGCCAATGGACAAGAACTATGTAACATTAAATTGAGCCGTTCACCAAGAACTATGATTTAACAATTCTAATAAATTTCGCGTTAGTCACGCTCTTGATGCACGCGCGGGTGGGATTGGAGCGGCTACCGATGAGTCAATGTTCTTGATAAAACAATTTGGGAAGTGGACGCGTGGCGTGGCCCAGTCACGAGGAGGGTGGATCTCCGGCTTTTTTTTTGGTCGAAGATCTCCGGCTTTAGATGCACATGACATGATCGTTATTAATGTACGAAACGGCAAGTAACTGAAAAAGTTGATACCAATGGTCATTATTAAAATTCGATTCACGATTCGATTTGTCAAAAAATTAATTAAAATTTGTTCAAGATTTGAATACGGTTCAAGATTTGTGTAATCCGTCGAACCGAAAAATTCTATTCAAATTTAATCCGAGTCGAATTCATTCGTCAATATTATATATATAGGTACTAATGTGAAAGGGGAAAATCATGAGAAATTAAAAGTTTAAAATTTATCCACAAAAAATACACAATGTATATACCCAAACTCGAACTATCCTCATGTAATATCAACTATCGCTATCTAATTTTGAGACTAGCACTTCTCTCTTTTACAAAATTACCAAATTTTCAGTAATGCTAACACTAAAGAAATTAAAGATTTTTTAATTTATAATTTATTTCGAGTTCGACGGTTCTTAATTCGTCTTTGATTCGTCCTTAGACGAATCGAATACGGTTCAAAGTTTTGATAAATTCAAATTCGTATGAATTCGATTCAAATTCAAACAATGGTCACGTCTACACGTACCTGCTATTCCTTTGTGTTTAATCCACTTTAATCTTGAATGATCCTATTTAAAGTTGAATATTACAGAGTTCTATTTTAGGAGATAAATTTATATAATATTTTTTATAGTTTTAAAAAATACGGTCTGATCAGTGATCCGATCAATCGGACCACAAATCAGACTGAAAGGCGTACTAGAATTGGGCATACACTCGCTTACCTTGCGAACCGCCCAAAATTTAGTCAGATAGGATGGTTTGAATAGAATTTTAACCCAAAATTTTCCAATTCGTTAGGTTAGACAAAAAAATAGTTGGTCGGATATATTTCGCCCAAAGAAAAAACCAAAAAATCGAGAAAACAAATCCTCTCCTCCAGCTCCCATTCCATCCATTCAAACAAATCCCAACTTTAATTTCCTCTCCCTCCCTCAAATTAGGGATTTGCAAGCTAGTATTTGCAATCCCAATCTTGCCTCGTTATCTCATCCAATAGGGAAGAATCAGAAAGAGGAGAGCCGTAGTCGAGGCGAAGCTTTTGGGATTGCTGGCCCTGAAGAGGAAAGATCTCTTAGAGGGTTCATGTCGACGTGGTTGTGCGAGCTTAGGGAAGGTGGGTTCACGTCTCCTTGGACCACATCCTCACGCCTCCTTGCTCTCTTTGTCTTATTTAGGGCTATTGTGGGGAAAAGAGAACAAGTAACTCGAGACGGATCCAGAGTGGTCGTCCCAAAGTCGGTCTATATTAAGGCTAAAACTAGAGCTAAGCTAGGGCTAAGGAAAAGCAATAAAGATAGAAGAGTAGTTGTGTGTTGTGTTGTGTTGTCGATGTCCGTTCTCTCGCCCGAGCCCTCCTTATATAGAGTGTCTTGACCTAACCTCCGCGCCTTCATAATAGGAAACCCTAAACCATCTCCAAGACCTTCTGCTCCAAGTCTCAATCCCGAAAGATCCGCTTCAAGTTATTTGTTCCTAATATGACGGGATCCTCTCGGCTCAGTACAAGCCGTCTTCCTTAAATGAGCAGATCCTGTCCTCGAATAGGAAGCTTTCAAAATGTGATGACCAAGCAATCGCGGCCTAAAGAGGAACATACCAAGTCTTGCCAAATATTGAGAATCTCGGCTCAAGTTAGGAAAATATAGATCGTTTTGACCTTCTTGAATCTCCCACGCAAAATCTTGACTCAAGTTCGTCATCGCCCAAGACGGACATCTCGTCAGGCCCAAAGTGAATCCCAAAATGGGCTCAAGCTAACGGCCTCCTCAACCAAAGTGGACCTATTCCCGAAATCGCCTTCCCGCCTATGAATGTCAAATGAGCTTCCCGCTCGGGTCCAAGTTGGCTTCTCACCTTCGGCTTCTCGCTCGGCTTCTCGCCTTAGGCTCCTCGCTCGTCTTCTCGCCTTAGGTCTCTCGCTCGGCCTTTCGCCACTCGGCCTCTCGCTCGGCCTCTCGCCGTAGGCCTCTCACTCGGCTTCTCGCCTTAGGCTCCTCGCTCGTCTTCTCGCCTTAGGTCTCTCGCTCGGCCTTTCGCCACTCGGCCTCTCGCTCGGCCTCTCGCCGTAGGCCTCTCACTCGGCCTCTCGCTCGGCCTTTTGCCACTCGGCCTCTCGCCTATGTGAGTGCGAAGAGTTTCTCGATCGGAATCGCCCACATGGGCGAGAGGAGCCTCTCGCCTGGGCTCACCAGCGTGAGCGAGAAGAGTCTCTCGCTCAGACTAGCCTACGTGAGCGAGAGGAGCCTCTCGCCCGGGCTCACAAGCGTGAGCGAGAAGAGTCTCTCGCTCAGACTAGCCTACGTGAGCGAAAGGAGCCTCTCACCCGGGCTCGCCTACGTGGGCGAGAGGGGCCTCTCGCCTGGGCTCGCCTACATGAGCGAGAGGGGCCTCTCGCCCAGGCCCCACGTACCGACGAGCCCGAGCAAATTCTCACAAATCCGGAGATAGATCATCATCATTCCGAAACATTAATTTCGTACTCCAACAAGGGCTTTTCTCTTTTTCCCAGACGGAGATGAAAGGGAAGAAGAGATGAGGAAATGAGATGACTCACCTAGGATTTGTCCAGAGCTTGAAGGAGGCTGAGTGAAGTTCAAAGAAATAAAATAAGGAGGATTTGTGGAGAGAGAGTGGGTGAGGTTGAGATTGAGAATTAAAATATTTGGGTAGATGAATGTCGATTGGAATAGAAGGGAAATATTGGGCCTTAGTCCCACTATTATTATCCTTTGAAAAAAAATCCAGTCCGACTGACAGTTCAGCTGATCGGACCGATCAATTCGGAGGACAGAAAAAATTCTGGGTCATCTTTCGGGTCTTTTTTAAAACTATGATATTTTAAACTTTTATAAGTTTTGCACCCAAGTTGTAGAATTAATAGACCATCCATAAATTACCTCTAGAATTCTTTAAAAAAAACCCCTCTACAGATGATTGGGTGATCTCGACGTAGACTATAATAAACCCCCATGAACCTTGTCTTCCTGAATCGAATACGGATTGTAAAACACAGGATCTAGCCGTCCTCCAAATTTTGACATAAAATGAAAAAAAATTTAAAAAAGTGCATTGTCATATACTTTCAATAGTGCTCCCAACGGGAAACTCGTTTCATTAATGCTTTTTTTTCTGATCAGTATGGAATATATGCATGACCATTTCTTTCATTAATGCTCTCATTGATCACCTTACTAACATAAAAAATACTACTCTTAGAATTACTCTTCTATAAGATCAGATAGCACTTGAAAGATTCACAAGAAAAGAAAACATTAAAAAACAATCCTAAAAACAAACAGAACCTTACAGAAAAAAAAGTTACACTGGCAAAAAAAACTTTGTTTCGAGAAGAAGACACCACGTGTCCAACATTCGAAAAGACACTGTAATGAAGTGGACCCCACCCTACATGTTGTGGGGCCCTCGTCCCTTTCTAGGAATGGACCAATTTGGATGAATAGCTGACCTGTAAGGGACTATTAACATGCAATGAGATAATAGCAGGTGTCTCCCAGCTTTACATGGTACAGCATTCTTTAAAAAAAAAGCTTTATATGGTACACACCATCATTGACAAAGAAAATCAACCAGTCACTTTTTAAGTCCTTTTTGTAGTAACCAATCGTTTTAAGTAGTACCTTTGTCATAGAATATTTTAATTATATCAAATTCAAACATGCATTAGCCCTCTTCATTATATCGCAGCGTGATAGATTATAGTAACCGATTATAATCTTACTTTTTTATATAAAAGTATTATGTATTATTTCACCTTGAAACTAAATGTATAGGGGTTCACCAAGTCACCAAAATACAAAAGGTTACTGAGACAGTAACCAATATGTAGTTACCCAAGGATATGCTACCCGTACCCCGATGAATCCCAAAATCTAGAGATGATCTACCCACAGTGAATATCGCCATCAGAAAGCGTATCGATCAAACATAACCAGCCATCGCTTTTGACACTGGAAATGCAGGTGAGAAAGTTATGTGTTTTGTTATTGTTTCTCGGTACTTTTTTGTATCTTGTAATCTTGAATTTTGATGAAAGATTTCTAGATTTTCCTCAAAAGAATATGCATTGATCCTTTGAGTAGCTATATGTATATCATATTATTTTGGCAAAAAATTTACCTGTTATAAATTTGTATTTGTCGTGCTCTTTTTCAAAATCACATGGTATTAGCACACTCTTAACCGACTAACCAAGTTATGTTGAAGCAAAAAGGAAGAATATGAGACCTGACTTTAGGAGAGTCAAAACATTCGACCAAACACAAACGATCTTCGAAGGAGAATTGTGATTCTTAAGGCGTGATTTAATCATTCTCCTTAAAGTAGTATTTGTCTCCGTTACTAGTTACCAAAGAATTTCGACAAGAAAATTCTAAAAATTATTCAAGACTTTGATATTCTAAGTGACAAAATATATAATATCATCTCTAGAACTAATAAACATCAAAATTCATATCCAAATACTATCTATTTTCCATGAAAAGTTGCCAATTGAAAATCGGAATCATGAATGGAATGACACTTTCATCCTTCATTTCTTCTTCTGTCTCTTTTTCATACACTTTTATTTAATTGTTAATCAATTTGTGTCTCTTAAAATTCAATGTATCATTTAGTTTCACAACCAAATAAAACTAAGGTTGCAATTGCATGGCAGTGTTACTATTTCAGTAAAATCAAAAGGACACAACAAGTCATAGTTGAATAAAATTTTGAATAATGAAAAAACTATGGAAATATAAAAATTAATCTGAATTTATAACAACAAGCATTGATAGTTATTCTAAATTAGCAAGATTGTTGTTCTAGCCTAGTCACATCTAGAGTGAAATTCACTAAAAAGGTAAGAGTGTTAAATAATTGTTATGAAAGTTTTGGAACTTTTTAATTTAGTTTAGTTTAATTTTAAATTGTACAAGAATAAAGGTGAACATGTCTAACCACTCAATTATTTGGTTGGTTAGATATGCTCACTAGTATCAATATACCTCTACCTTTTAAAAAAATAATCTGAATTTATATGAACTTTGTACATTTAGGATGCAAATTAATATAAATTTAAGCCAATTAAGATGAGAAAAGGTTAAGAAAGAATTATTACAATTTTTTTTAAAGGGGGCTATTACAAATTTAGGGTCTCAATATTTGCACCACTTTTTTTGAAGGGTAAATATTTCGCTTCATTTATCAAATCCAGTCGTCACAATCTCAAAAAGACATCCGAGACCAGGGAGAGGACCTGACCAACTCTCCTGAAGGTTGTCTCCAAATGGACACTTGATTACGAAATCAATTTACTCCATTTTCCACGAAGAGGACAACGTCCCGGCGGGAAAGCTTTGGAAGCAAATATGGGATTGGCATGGCCCACAAAGACTCAAGCGTATATCTTGGCTTACAATCTATCAGTCAGCGAAGGCATATGACTCTCAATGCTACGTGCCCCTACTGTAAACATCATGATGAAACGGTCTTCCATGAGCTTAGAGATTGTAACATAGTTCAAAACTGTTGGAGGAAGGCGTTGGCTAAGTTCAAGCTGAATGTGTCAAATTTCTTCTCCCTGGATCTGATGTCCTGGCTGGAGTCCAACTTTTCGTACTCTAAAGGCTGGACCGACTTCTTTGTGATGGCCATACACAAATTTTGGCTATGGAGAAACTAAAAGGTCTGGTCTGAAGGTGAGAAAAGGTCAGTTAGGCAGTTTGCTTTGACTTGGGAGACGGTTGGCTCCATGTCCAGCAAGCCCAAGAAGGAGGAACGCCCAGTTGGGTGGCTTTGCTTCCAATCACAGCTCTTGCACCAACGTTATTGCAGAGCTGTGGGCGGCATTTGAAGGCCTCGCTTTAGCTTGGAGTATGGGCCTCAAGAACATTATGCTGGAAGTAGACTCAAAAGTAGTGGTGGACCTCATCCGGAGCGAGAGCCACCGACAAATTCATGCCTCCTCTATTCTGCTCGATATCAGAGAACTTTTGGGTCGTGAATGGTCAGTCAAGGTGAATCATATCTATAGCGAGGCCAACTTTTGTGCCGATTATATAGCTAACCATATTTTTCTTAAAAAGTCAGGAATTAGCTACTTTTGTAATCCCTCAGGGTATTAGGTCGGGGGAGCTACTTCAAATTCAATCTGTTGAATTTCTAACTGGGAAACAACTAAGGATTAAACAAAGTGAGAGAAAAGAAGCAAATAAAATTAGATCGAACATTAGATGGAGAGAAAGTGAATAAGCGGAGGAAGGAAAAAATTCATTTTTTCAGAAAAGAAAAAAATTAATATGAAAAAAATTAATAAGATGAAGACAAAGATATATGCTACACAGTTATAATTAACTGAAATGTTGTAAAATTTATTAGCCTTGTTAGTAAATTTATTTTTCCTCCCACTTTAGCAATATTTTCCTCTTCTAATTCATTCTCTATATTTTTTACTCTTCCTGAAAAAAATACGAATTATTAGAAATTTTTTTCCAAATTTTTAACTTATTTAATATGTTTAACTGTTGGTATATAATTGGGGTACGTATGTTATCAGTAGGAGACCGGCCCTTGTAAATATCAGATCACTAATAATTTTTAACTTATTTTCAAATCGTAATTTTTAACCCACGATGATGATTCAATAGACTCATACGATTGATCTACCATCATTGTAATTATCAGAACGATTGATACCATATAAATGCCAATCATTATAAACACATCATATTTGTGATTCCGTTAATTATATGGACATGCACAACAGACGTAGCCGTATTCGGTTTCTCGTGTCATTGAACGATGGAATCTTTGGGCAGGTAGTGAGTTTTGATGTTTGTCTTTTGGGATTTTTTTTTGTCAAGAGGGAGGGCTAAAGTCGCCCTAGGTGAAATTTAATTTAATGGAAAAAATCGGTAACAACCAATTTTGAAAATGAGACGTCACTAATATTCCATACAAGCAGATGTTTATCTACATTTTTCGTAATAAATATAATGCTTCAATCCAAATTTGTGGGCTCGCAATCACATATTTGATTTTTGAATTTACTTTTTGTTATTTTGTTTCAACGATTTTTATGACAATATTGCCGGTAGTCCCACTTAAAGGGCAGGCGAAGGCAATCCAGTAATATTGTTAGGTGGGAATTGGGGGGTTTCAATTGGGGCCGGAATGGGCCCATTTTGAACTATTTGGTGTGAAGGACATACGGGATTTTTTTTGTTGTAAAAACGTTAAAACACATGGACAAAAATAAAAAAGTTCGTACACGGCTGGGGATCACCAACATGTCGTTATCGATAAGTGGGCATACCGTTGTTGTATCATCCTCCATAAATAAATTTTGCCTGGCCTGAGTCAAAGTAACTGAGTCTGATGCCATAATAAATGTAGACTGAGGAGCCTTTGGGGTTGCCCATGCCGAAAAACTAGTCTTTTTTATACCAGACGATACGTAATGTGGTTTGAAGAGAGAAGCACGTAGCCACGCCACGCTCCATAGTTTTCTAAAGAGATCGGTGGGAGATCTTTAATAACAGTCATCTCACATTCCTTGTCGACATGCCCTAGGAATCCACAGATATAACAAGATGACGGGATTCATTCATACTTGAAATAGATAGTAACATGTTGTCCTCCCATGAAATAGAGCTTCTTTGATTTTGGTAGGACGGAGCGCACATCAAATAAGACTCAGATTCATTTACTTGCCTTTCGTCTCCACTGAATCATCTCACTCCATGAATGAGCCAAACAAGCTACCGAGCGCTTGCGCAATAAAAAGCATGTAACCTCTGTCTAGGAAGGTCATAAACCATAACCCAAAAAGGTATGAACGAGAACTGCACGGAGGATGGTTGGTTTGAAGCAGTTATCTAATTGAGAAGGACAACACGGCGATCAAAGTGCCACGGTTGATCACGTACCACCTCTCCAAATCTCTCTAATCTGCAAACTGGAATAAATAACTATTGGTGGTAATCTCCGTGATTTCCATGCTCCTTCGAGGCCTCCATAGGTTAGACATCATCGTCATAAAGGCTTTAGCATTATGGGTCTTTTCCGACCAAATTGAACCCACTAAGGTGCATGGAGCAACATTTGCAGGTATGTCAAGATCAATTGGCATATGTCGAACATCATCCCCATTAGTCGGTAAGGCGTGGAGCTCAAAAACTTCTATAGGATTTGCCAATAACTAATGATCCAACTCCCTCTCCCTGCATTAATTATGTTGAAACCTTGGCAAATCTGAGGATTATGGTGGGCAAAGGTATAGTTAGCTAGTTACCATAATAGTATTGTGAAGTTATTGCTCAGAATTTCTTCGTTAAGTATCATGTGTTCCTTATGATTAAGGTGTTCATGAAGCACATGTAGTTGATGCTCCAACGTAAATGCTTTTTTGCTCTTATACGAACAGTTGGATATGGTACTTATACTACTTATTTGAGTTGTCGTAGATTTTGTCAAAAGAATTTGTTCCAATCTAATTGTTCGCATTATATTCAAAATCTCGATGTCGAAGAGTTGTTGTGGATTGTGGCTATCTATACCATCAACAAAATCATGGAATATCATCAAAAGACCTACTGAAAAAAGATTCTTTTGACATTATGAGTAATTATTGCGGTAATTAATATTTTTTCAAAATTGATTTTGGATATGGTACTTATACTACTCATTTGAAATCTAAATATCCACACGAATTTGGTTTGGAAAAATCTCATTTTATACAATTTAGATCTGCGCCTGTATCAAAAAGTGCAATTGTATCTAT
Organism: Hypericum androsaemum; assembly: GCA_963995505.1. NCBI lineage: Eukaryota > Viridiplantae > Streptophyta > Magnoliopsida > Malpighiales > Hypericaceae > Hypericum > Hypericum androsaemum. Next base: position 795,142 of record OZ023183.1, on the reverse strand, counting down.
TTTGAAATCATTAGAAAATTCAATTGTTATTTTAATGAGATATTTTCGTGTAGGAACTTGTTTTAATACATTTAGGAAATCTTCCAGTATTTCTGCTTTGAGATCATCGATCTCATTATCAAAATCAATATTTTGTATGTAAGAGTCTCGACAATGGTAGCTCTTTCCTCCTATTTTTCTTTTAGACTCTTGAGTTCTATTTTAAGTAACTTAATCTCCTGTTGGAGATCCTGAATTGTCAAACTATAATTTTTTTGTTTTTTCTTATTGCCTAAAATAGTTGTTAAATCATATGTATTTGTAAAAACTATTGGTATATGTCCCTATTTTTCTGTTATTAAAATTTTTTCCAAATATGATTTTCTTTTTTTAGGATTCTCAATGTCATTGGCCATATTGAGAAAAAAGTCTTGATATTTTGTTAAAACACATAAGTAATTATCGGAGTCATAATAAAAAAGATGTGTCAATTCATCAATCTGATTATCTTTCTCATCTTCAGTGAATCAGAAATATTTACCAAAAGATCCAAATTTTTTTCATAAAGGTCTTCGTTAAGACGAAGCTCTCGTAATTTTTTTGTTGAATTTGTAAAAATTTTGTGTGTGTCACTTTTTCCCACATTTATAGCATGTTATATCTTTAAAAGATTTTTTATTTGGAAATTTTTTATCATTATTATTTTCTCTTTTGGTAAAAATTGACGGTCTTGAAAACCTTCTTAGTTTAAAAAACTTTGTTTGTTTGTTGAATTTTGTATAGAAATTTTTACAAGTACCTTTTTTTTACTCAAATTTGGATTAAACAAACAAAGAATAACTTATTCATAGTAATTAGAGTCTTACTCACATCCAACTTTCCCTTCATAAATATTTTTTTCATGCACAAAATAACTATAGAACAAAATGCATCATAAGGTTCTCAAGTTAAAGGAGAAACTAAATAGAGACCAAACCCTAAAAAATAAAATTGATGTCTTCAGTATGTAGAAGTGCATCAACACTTCCACAAGTTAATGGTATCTATCAATCACTGTTGAAAGTCCAGAGGGATGTCCATACAATGGTATCTTTCATTTTTTCTCTGATACTTTTTGACTCAAGTAATTTGATTTCTATTGTATCATAGAGTTCCCGAAGCCCACGAAAAATTCTCTTTTGCTCGTCATAGCAGACTATATTTTTTATTGTTGACAAATGATCCATCTTCGACTTCTCCTCCGCATCAAGTAGTTGATGCTTCAGCATCTTTACTCTGTCCTGCTGAGTAGAAAAAGTCTCCTTCAGTGCCTTTGATTTAGCACACGATTGTGCCAGCTGGTCCGTTAAGATTTGGGCTTGTTTGAATTGAAGCTTATGATCTTCCATCACTGCCAGCTGGATTCATGTTCACAGTCCACATCGCGATGCGGCCCGGCAAGAAATATGGTCTACCTTATCCGCCAAGGAAGATATAACACGTGTCAAGGTGGACAGACTCTGTTAATTGCCTGTGGGAGGAGTACAAGCCACACAAAGTGAGAAAGATCACACAACACGCTCTCTAGAAAAAATATATTTGAACACGATACTTTTGTCTCCGTTAATCTGTCGTGTCCACTTGTCAGCAATCGCTTACTTCCAGCGAGGTCAATCAGATTAAGAATACCTTGGACTTTTTGTTCAGTGGCCTAATTATTTTAAAAATATATCAATATTGTAACAAGGTGTTCAGGATAAAACTATTTTCCTCCATACTTAATTCGGATAAAACTATTTTTTCTCTTTTTAACATTTCTCTGAAGTTTTAAATCATGACAAATTTTTTAGGCTTATTTTTTGACTAAGCTAATTATTTATCCTAAAGTTAATGATTCGTATTTCACTAGGAAGCCATATGTTTGTCTTAAGACATTGCAGACTCATTCTCCTAACATGAAATGAAATCCGTCTACAAATTTTTCTTTCAAAAATGGTTATGATAAATCTTCTCTTAATATTATCCTCGCAAGAAAAGTATTTTTATAATTTTAAAATTCGCTAATTTTGAAAATCGTTAAGCCAATAAAATATAATAAAATGGTGAGGACCAGTGTTGAAACCGAATCCTGGATAAGATCATAATTTTTAGGCAGAATTGGGGTTACATCATAGTCTATTTTTATACTATCAAGGATTTCATGTCGTAGGGTATCGATAAGGTGAAAATCCCACCACCCTTTAATTTGAGCCAAAAAATCTGAGATTAGTATTTCAAAAATTGCACGATGAAAAATGTTGATTTATGTTTTATAAGTATTTTCACCCATTGTCATTTGTTGTAATAGATTTAAAATATTATATTCTGTCATGCTATCAATATTCTATTCATAAACAAAGTTCGAGTTAAATTTTGATTGTTGAAGAATATTTAGTTTTGTTACTATGCCATATCGGGACCCGAGACAGGAACCAATACTTTAGAAGTTTCTCTATTTTTCCATGATAATTTATTGATTTCTGAATAAGATAATTCAGTAAAAGATGAATCTTATGAGTTATCCTAATTAAGAACAATAAAAATTTTAGATTGTGGTGTATTTGGTGCTACCAAAGGTGCGATGATGAAGATGAATCAATTTTCAAATTTTGATTTTTACTTACTTTAGCAAAATCAGTATTGTGATATTGTATTTGACCAGTACTTGCTTGAGACAGTTGGAACGGTTTGAAAATTAGATTTTTTTTTTGTCTTTTCTCTCTTAAAAATGCTCTCATTTGAGCCTGAGTTTGTTTTTATCATATAAGATATGGGGGTCCATTCTGGTCAACATAATATCAGGACTATTTTGTACATATAGTAAGCCTGCAGTTGAGTAATATTCCAGGCTCTGAAATTCTCGAGTTAGGAAATCTGATAGGCAATTGGTATCTCCCTTTATATATTCAATATCAAAATTAAAAATGTTCAAATGGCTTGCCAACGGGCAACTATTTGTTTTAAAGCAATATTTTAGACATTTTGTGTAAAATATTTTTTGCATTTTTTGAGTCAATCCTTAAAAGAAAATTTTGATTTAGTAAATCACGTTGAAATTTTGTAATACGAAAAACAATGCTCAAAATCTTATTTTTGATTGTTTGGTATTTTTTGCAAGGAACTAGCTATGAGTATATATAATAGGGATATGAGTTCAAGTACCTCCCTATTCGAAATGCCTATCTCTTCTGTTCCAAGCACCGGGTCCTCCTTATTCGCAGGCAGCTCCTCCCTCTTCGGATTGACAACGAGTACAATCTAAATAGCAACTTCCAGCTTCATCTAAAAAAGAAACTTTACCTGGAGAAGGTAGGTTAGTATTGAATCCCTGTAAGAAACATGGTCTGCCTTATCCACCAAGGAAGATATAACACGTGTCAAGGTGGACAGACTACTGTTAATTGCCCGTGGGAAAGATCACACAACATGCTCTCTCGAAAAAAATATTTGAACACGATACCTTAGTCTCCGTTAATCTATCGTGTCCACTTGTCAGCAATCGCTCACTTCCAGCGAGGTCAATCAGAACTTCTCCTTAGCGTATCATGCGCTCCTGATGATCTGTGTGTACACAAAGCACATGTAGTTGATGCTCCAACGTATATACTTTGTCACTCTCACACGAACAAGTTTCCTGCACAGTAGTGAATTTTGTCAAAAAAAACTTGAGGAGAAAAGACAATTGCCATCCAAAACTAGTAAAGAGACTATAAAAAAAAACCTTACATGCCACGATCTTTCTGATTAAGTTCTCAAGTATTAGAATCTTTCTATCTAAGAAGTCCTTGCACATTATTGAAGTCTTTACGTCACTGGTTGAAGCCTTAAGACGTTCTCGTTCCAAATGAGCAGGCTCTATCCTCGACTGGTTCACCCACCGGCTTTCGCTGTAGCGTCACGAGTCAGAGGGCATAATTATAGTTCTTATCCCAAAATTGAAGGAAACTGTCTTAACTTCTCAATATCCCCTTCTCTTCTTCCTCCTCGTATTCTTTTCTCTTCCTATTCTCTTCCTAATTCTCATCCTATTACAGTCAAATTTTGCAACATTTATTTAGAAATTAATAATTTATATCTAAGTTCATAACATGTAGATCCCAATTCTTCGTACAAATCATCCATGGGCAAATAACAACACAAAAATTACTTGCCGAATACTAGAGTTATTTTCAACAAAAAAATTGTTGTCACAATACTAGAGTTATTTTCAATAAAAAATTTATTTTCCGAAAATAGAGTGTCAGAAAAAGATTTTGAAAAAATAATTGTAGTTGTGTGACAGAAAAAATAATTTTGAATTGCCCCAGGAATGGTAAACACATTGACACAACATTATCTCTGGCTTTGTGGAAGTCCTTCACAAAGTACAAAGCCATTAAGAGATGACAACCATTACTGATCCATTGTCAACCATTTTTTTAATCAGTCAGATTATCTACTCCCAAACAACATATGACAACCAATGGGGCATTGATCCCCCTTTTACTCGCACAAACAGCCCTAGGAATTGTGCTGATATACAAAGGAGTATCAGATTACCTGACGGTCGAACTCTGCACGCTCCACAGCCCGGACATCACTGTGAAGCTTCAGGTCCACCGGGCTCATAGGCTCTTTCACTGGAGGTCTGATCAGGCACAAGAATATGGAAAAAAAAGGATGAGATATAGCAACAAACCATAAGCAATCACAATTCCTTATATTCTTCCATGTTTCGGAAGGTATTACATCACCAGATCCATCGCTTACCTCAGCTTCATCAAATGTCAAAGGAAGACCTTGTGCGATAGGAATTCGATGCCTCTCCTCCTCGATCATCATCTCCTGTAGCTTCCTCAAAAACCTCTCCTCCTTCATCTGTCCTCTTTGCTGTAACACAACTCAGAAGATAAGTTAATAAGATATGTCAAATGGCTTCACGTTTGTGGCCTTCACCTGCTTATTCTTCCCTCTTCTCCATGATTCAGAGATTTGGTTCAATGAAAACCAACATTGTCAAGGACACGCGTTAAGCGGCGGTAGCAACAACGACGCCGCGGTATTGTTTTGCTTTTGAGGCCAACCAAAAATATCTTAAATTCATTTATGGAGTTGGTTTTAAACTAAATAGAGCCTGATTCTGAATATAAGAGAATAAAAAAATTGTTAGAAATTCACTTACGTCGACTAGTTAAGTAGTTATTTTAACTTAAGTAAAGGTTTTGTTTTGAATCTGCAATAATGTTAAAATATTATTATTTTTGAAATACATTCATGTTGAAAATTGGTAGGGAGAAACCAGCTCATGAAAATCTTTGTATTGATCTAAGTAATCTTTCCCCAATTTTTTCTGTCATAATATTGTTAGTTTGATCATGAAATGCAAAAAAATTATAGTAAATATCTTTGTATTGAATAACTTCTTTTAATAATTCATAAGTCATACTCCAATGACGTTGAACATTTTGTGGAACATGTTTTGGTTTCATGTTGTTTAATTTACAAAAATTTCACCATTCTTTTCCTAATTTTGGGCGAGCCCATAATAAATAATTTATTTATTTAATTAGTCGTAGTGTAGAATTTAATACTTTAATTATGTATTGAGTACAAAGATTTTATATATAACATGCACATCTAACATGAAAAAAAAATTCTCAAAGAGAAGGTTTACAAATATTTTCTAAATATTTAACCATAGAATTATAGAACTTGTATTATATAGCAGAATCGAAAAAATGGAACTAAATTATATTCTTGTAAAATAATATGCAACATTTTAAAGCAATTATTCGCACTATGATTATCATCAAAAACTCAATATGAAATTACTCTTTTTTGTATATTCCAATCATTATCAATCCAATGACACGTGACATCAAAATATGAATGTGCTTGCTAATGATCACTCTAAATATCACAACATAATTAAACATGACCATCAGAATTGAATAAAAAAGTTTTAAATTTTCTTTCCCTTTCTTGTATAATTTTTTTATATGTTGTGTTAATGTACTTTGTGAAACTAATTTTGCCCTAGGATTTAAAGCATTGTGACAATAAGTTATAAAATTAAGTTTTTCACCGAAGCTAAAAGATGAATATTCTATAGCAATTTATTGAGCTAGTTCCTCTAAATTATTTTGGCATGTGTAATGAAACAATATATTAGGTTTGGTAGATAATTGAGTTTGAGATTTTTCCAAACCAAATTCGCATGGATGTTAAAATTTTAAATAAGTAGTATAAGTACCATATCCAAAATCAGTTTTGAAAGAATATTGTTTACCGCAATAATTACATATAATGTCAAAAGTATCTTTTTCGGTAAGTCTTCTGATGGTATTCCATGGTTTTGTTGATGGTATAGATAGCCACAACCCACAACAACTCTTCGACATCGAATTTTTGAATATAATGCGAACAATTAAATTGGAACAAATTCTTTTGAAAAAACCTACAACAACTCAATGAGTAGTATAAATACCATATCTAACTATCTGTATCAGAGCAAAAAAGTATTAACGTTGGAGCATCAACTACATGTGCTTCGTGAACTTCTTGATCATAAGGAACGCAAGATACTTAATTGAGAAATTCTGAGGCGATAACTTCACAATACTATTCTGGTAACTAACTAACTAACTATATGTTTGCTCGCCACAATCCTCACATCTGCCAGCGCTTCAGCTTAATTAACTTGTATCATGCTGCAAGGAGACGGAGTTGAATTATTACTATATTCACTTATTAAATTCAAAATATCTTTTTTATATTGTTTATAATTTCAAAAACATGCATTTCTATATTAAAATCAACTTTCAAAAAATTATCCAAATTCTCGTAATAAGATTATAATAAACTTTGTAAATCGTCAATTTTAATGTTCGGCATAAAAATGGTAATAATTAAATTAAGTCGTGGAATGTCCCTAAAATACTTTTAACCATTTGTTATCAATGTCTGAAACACATACTAACAAAGCAAAATCTTTATTAGCATTAGATATTGATGCCGCTAATATATTATAACCTTCCAAAAATAGTAAATGAGATGCAGGATAATAAACAACCGATAAAATATATATAGCATCATTAAAATATTCTAAAAGTTCGTTTAGTTTTTCTATAAGATCTCAATGGTGAGCTTGTAACATAATATTGTTAGTTCGGTCATGAGATGCAAAAAAATTACATAAAATATTTTTGTATGGAAGAGGTTCTTTTAATAATTCATAAGTCAATTTCCAACGATGTTGAACATCTTGTGAAAACTATTTTGGTATCATGTTGTTTAATTTACAAAAAAAATTCATTCTTTTCTTTATTTTGAGCGAGCCCATAATAAATTAACTGTTTATTTAATTGATCCTAGTGTAGAGTTTAATGCTTTAATTTTATCTTGGGTACAAAGATTAAATTGATGCTATTGAAACTTCCCCTCGAGCTATGAAGGTGTTCGTACAAGTATCGAGTTTTTATATTTGAAACTAGGTCGTCTGATGGTATTCCATGGTGTTGATGGTGGTATAGATAGTCACAACCCCCAACAACTCTTGGATATCGAGATTTTGAATATAATGTGAAGAGTTAGAGATAAAATCTAATTAAATTCAAAATTTAAGAAAAATAAGTAATTAGATTCATCTTTTACTAAATTGTTATATTTTTTATATTTGGATATCATTAACTTATGATTTTAAATTAATGGGATTCTATGTTTCTATGAGAGTTTTACTAAGAAACATTATCTTATATATTTATCAAAATAACTAAATTTTTTAATTTGCCCAGGTTGGAATAAAAAACACTAGTTCAAAAAATTATCAATATATCAAGTACTCGCTACTAATCTTTGTATTAATCTTTTCACTTTATCAAAAAAGTATTAATCTTTTCACGCACGACTATGCATTTCCTAAATTGAATAAGCATATTCTTAATTATCTTCTTGTCGAGGTTAAACTAGCAACTTATATGTCAATCTCACGGATAAAATTTTCCACGTTGGTTACGTGGACTCTCGTTAGTCTAAGTCAACTTATCCTCCTACCTTTCTGATTCGGGACTTGCCTGTGACAATGGCTTCCACACAAAACAGACATATTAAAAATAAGAAAAAACTAGCAACTTAACGAGAGGATTGAAAATTAATCCATATCATTTTCCAAGCATAAAATTCCTCTGCGCCACTGTGGATGAACCTCCTGGCTACATTGACAAGGACTATTGCGATTTACATTTTTTGAGCCAAAACACAAGCTCGTACTCGTTCATGGATCAAAAGACTCAAAAGCAAAATAAACACACGACCATATAAAATTTAAAGATTTGGGAAAGAATCTGCACACTCTTAACGGTAGCTACGTTAGATCGGACCAGCTCTCAGCATGGCTGTCGATGTACTAGTTGACATTTTTTACGGCGGCTCGGTGGAGAGGAAAGGGAAAATTAATTTTTTTGGTTTTTATTTTGCGGAGGGTATAATGGACTTTTCTATATAAAAATTTTAGTGTTGTGTATAACTCAGAGTGTTTTTTTGGATATTCTTATACCTAAGTGTTTTTTAACTCTATTTTTTAAACATCGTCTTTATTGCTTTGAGTTTCATGCCGTCGAGTGCAATAAAAGGCTAGTAGTGCATCAACTACAATGGTGAAAAAAATCAATAGTTGGTAACTTGGATTAACTCACAACAGATTTATTTTAATTTAATTAAAAAATCTCGTATTTGATAGCGCAACAATGTTCCCTGATTGTTGAGTGAATTTTACCACAATTCAATAATCCTCTCTTGCTCAAATTTAGACAAGTTTTAGATTAGTTTTCAACCAAAAAGTTGGCAAGTGTTGTTTCTTGATGGATGGTTAAGCGCATTTGTTTTGCTGTAAAATATGTTTTTCCAGTTAAAAACAATTGTAGGCTGGAAAGCAACTTCATGTAAGAAATGTGGGAAGTCAGTTTTTCAGGTAAAAATATTATTTTCCGGCAAAACAAACAGATACCAAATATCTGATGTCGCTCAGCCAGGAGAAAACAATTAAGAGTTGGAATGGAAGACAACAAAAACAAACCACAGGACTATCTCTTTAAGAGATCTGTCAAAAATTCATAAAACCCACAAAGAATAATGTGTTGCGTACATGGAGTAGCTTATTATTTCCTTGCTCATTTCAACAAAAGCCCAAAAAGTGAAGAAAAGGAGGGACCTTCCTTCGGGTTATCGCCATCACCATTAACATTCGAACCACCACATGACATGGTAGAATCCTAGCTTCTGACAAAATAATTATTGCATCCCAAATCTTAGGATGGACCACCGGACGGAGAGAAGACGAACGTCCGTGAAGCTAGTTGACGACGTCGAGGACCAGCTTGCGTGATTTGAGAACCGACCACCTCAGACGCCTGTAGTATGCAGCTTGAAGCAAAGCCAGGGAGAGCAAGAATATCCACTTGAATCCCATCTGCAAGTGAAGCAACAAGAACGTCAACTTCCAAAGATACAAATGAAGTGAAGATCCGGAGTGGAATAAGGGATCGGCATACCAGTTTCCTCTCTTCCATTTCTGGTTCTGCGGCCCATGTTAAAAATGACACAACATCTTTTCCCATCTGCAGCACGGTTAGCAGTGTAGAGCATTGCAAGATCAGTTTGAATTCTGCACCAGAATACGATCGGTTCTTTGGAAACAATTTACAATACTATGTGAAGGACCAACCTGAGCTTCTGTTGCAGGGGTACCATCTTCATACTCAACAGCACCATCATTAAGCATTTTGGGCATAGCGATAGCTCCACCAGGGAAGTAAGGATTGTAGTGCAGCCCCTCACGAATCTGCAGAAGCCATTTCAGAAATTGTGCAAGGTCAAAGTTGGAACCAAAATGGTGGAGATACACAAGCTCAATCTGATTTGGAGCTCAAAGGATGTGAAATGGAACAGAATAGAGATCCTAACCATAAATATCAGAAAGAGAACACATTTTGCACACGCATTGCGGAAATCACAAAGCTAGAGCACGCATAAAGCAATCGGAATCACAAACTGAAGGACTGCCTAATGAACAAACACCAAACCAGCACGGTCGAATCAGGCTTTTTCTTTGACCAAACAGCTACTAATAGTTATAGCTGGAGAATTTAAATGCTCAAGGTGAAGCTGTTGCAGAGCCGATTTGTCATATTAATCAAGTACCAATATCATGTTCTCAATGCTACCAGCAACACGCACTCCAAACAGCAAATCTGTTTGACTCAATCCAACATTAGACATCGAGTTCCCTATATTACTACAACACATATGTTTATCACATATCGGAAATATCCATATATCACAAGAGGTGGCCATTATCCTTACAGAAACACCCGCAGGAGGATCATGGTAGCCAGTTAAGAGAGCAAACACATAGTTCTGACCATTGTGACGGGCCTGAAGAAAATAGACAGCATAGTATCAGAACAGTACAATCACAAACCTGGTCAAGAGAACAAAATGGAGACCACAGGACTCACCTTCGTAATAAGACTAAGATCTGGAGGATAAGCTCCTCCATTAGCAAATCTAGCCGCTTGCTCATTAGCATATGGCTGAGGAAAACGATCACTGAGTTTACCAGGACGAGTAAACATCTCACCCTCATCATTGGGCCCATCAACAACCTCAATTTCAGCAGCCATTGCCTTGCATTCTTCTTCTGTGTATGCCACACCGACTAAATCACGGTATGATACCAGAGACATAGAGTGGCAAGATGCACACACTTGCTGATAGACCTGATGACCTCGACGGATCCTGTCAGTGACAAACAACTACATTAGCAAAACTATAGATTGTTATTGTCACCACAAATCTCATGAAAAGTGGAGAAAAGAACATGGGTAACACAAGACTGAAAGGAAGTAAGTAAAATTGACAGTTTGAGCACCCACGAGGCATGGTCATAAGAGCTTAGAATGCCCTCATGTGGCCAGGGGTAGTTTGGACTCGCTAAACCATGTTCAGCCTCATCAGCAGAGGCCACAGTTGAAAAACTCAAAAGACCAGTGAGACCGGCTCCAGCTAGAGCAAGAGCTCTCAAGGACTTGGATCCAACGTATCCAGCATCTTCATGAGCTCTCTTTGAAGCGAACAAAGATAGAGCTGGAGAGACCTGCAGCAGATGGATTCAAACAATTGGCAAGAAATAATACACCACCAGGATTCAGAGTACTAAGAAAACCAGGAAGCCAAAGGTGTTGTTGGGAATCTCTCCAGCATGGGAATCAATTTCTTATTGTAAATTTTGAAAGACGTGAGAAATAAGGTAGAAGAGCTGTCGCAAAATTCGACCGTCCTAAAACTGGGACCAACTCAAATTTGCGTGATTGAGATACCGAGTAAAAGGGTGGAAGAAAGTTCTTACAGTAGAGTGTGACTGAAGCTTCCGCCTAAGAAGCTGGTGGATCACTCCTCCTCCAGCCATTTCAGCCAATATCACAGTCAACTACAAGGATGAAAAATCAGACTTATGATCAATAAAATCAACCCGGCCAACGGTCTAGCATTCTGGACCTATCAAAGTTACCCACAACCACCCCTTCAGAACCAAAACACATCCAATTCCGACGTGAATAAAGACAACCACATTCAATCTCTCACAACAACATTAATGTACTCCGGCGAGCGATCCGCTCATCAACTCCGACAACCCGCCCCCTCGGGCACGGCAGATGGTGACCTAACAGTACGAAAGCCGGGAACTTTGCAGTCCAAACTTAAGTTCCACGCTGGATTCGAGACCGTGCGAGTATCACACAACCGAACAACAAGCGCAAATCTAAAAAAGACTCTACCTTGAGCTAGAACCTAACAAAACAGCACCCACACAAGCTGAATCTGGGAGCCGAGACAAGGAATCTCCAATCGGAATCTCCGTATCCCCGATATTGTAAAACGATATAGATTTCGAAATTAAGACAAGGGGGAAAACCCTAGGGGGCGATGGATTGGATCGGGAGAAGAGGAGGAACTTACCGGGTCTGGTCTAAGGGGGAGACAGTATAGGGGCGGCGGGTCCGAATGAGTGGAGATGACAACTCACACGACGACTGCCTTTCGCTTCCTCTGTTTTTATTTTTTTGGTTTTCTTAACGCGAGATTTGTTTTTTGAGTTTGGATTGGGTAAATAAATACTTTTATAAATCTTTCTCTTTTTTTTTTAAATGAGTCATTAAATTATAATTATTGAGCGGATTAAAGTAAGTTCGAGTTAGTAAATTAATTAGGACATATAAAAATGTTAAAGTTTGTGCAACAAATATTTAATATGCTTTGGTTCTACCATGGAATTTTTTTATCTAGAAATTATTTTATATTTGACCATTCACTAAAAAATTGATTAATAAACTACTTAATATTTGATCATTCACTAACTTTTTTTCCAAACTACATCATGGATCCAAGTCGATTTCAATTACTTGGGGGAACCAATTGTTCAGGTTAATTGCGTGTTAACAAATGCATGATGAAATTTCAAACGGTCCAAATATTGATTTTATTTGAAAATATACCCTTGACCTTACGTTATAGTATTTTGCACATAAATAAATATACATCTAAACCTTACGTTATTGGGCCTGTAAATGATATTGGGCCGTGTATCGAACCAATCCAAGTTTGCGTAAAAAGTAAGCAAGCGCGAGAAGGACACAGTCCAGGCCCGAACAGCCCGCCATTGATTTTTTTTATAACTTGGATATTACCCCTCAAAAACTTAATATTTGGATATTTATTGAGCCAACTAATACAATTCGAATTAATTAAAACTTTTAAACGACAGCAAAATTTTTACAACAATTATTTAATGCTATCGAGTCTTTGATGACTCAGACTCAGAAATCTACCGGTAAACTGTGCAGCTGAATCATCCAAAATCCCTCGACATTGGTTCACAGTTATGAGCAATTGGCGCCCACGGAAACAAAAAGGGCAAAAGCAGGTGAGGGAAGAGAGAGTGAATTAAAACCATTGGCGCCCAACTCTTACGCCCTCCTCGCCTTTAACAAAAATAGTAACTCTCACCATTGTTGCGCCATTGCCAATACATGTGTATAACTCTCTCGCCCTTTCCCCTAACCTAATGGTTTACCAAATTTATTAGCAAAAATGGTAAGTAATCGTAGCAATAATAACGCCAACGGCCACCACCACCACGTTTCCTCGAAGCTCGTCTTCCTTTTGAGCTGCGCTGGCCTGTTGGGAGCGGCCTGCATCGCCGACGTCTTCTGGGTGTCCTCCTCTTCCTCTGTCTCCCGCACCTACCTTTCTTCCACCAATTGGCCCGTCCAGAAGTACGGAGACATTCACGATGCTTCCAACCACAAAAAGGTTCCAAGTTTGTGAACACCTATCTCTTCTTTCGGGAATTCAATTCTCTTACCACTTGCACTTGCACCTACTTCCGTCGGCCATGTGTTGTTGTTTTATGTTCTTTCGACCTGAACAGAATTGGTTGATGTTGTTGTGTGCAGAAAGGGAGGAAGGAAGGCAGGACGAGATCATTGTCCGAGACGTTCGCGGATTTGCCAGCGCCGCAGCTCGAATGGGAGCAGATGCCATCGGCACCAGTGCCTCGCCTTGATGGTTACTCTGTTCAGATCAACAACCTTTTGTACGTGTTGGCGGGATACGGCACCCGAGACTACGTACGTTCTCTTCTCTGTCCGAATCTGGATTAGTCAGCCTCGAGATAGCAGTTGGTTTCAGCGGGGTTCCTCAATGACATCCAAGACTTTGTGCATTGTTGCATCCAACAATGCTAATCTTGCATTGATCCTGTCTTGTCTTGCAGGTGCACTCCCATGTCGATGTCTACAACTTCACAGACAACACTTGGTGTGACAAATTCGACATTCCAAAAACCATGGCGAACTCGCACCTGGGAGTTGCGACGGATGGGAGGCACATTTACGTGGTCTCGGGACAGTTTGGCCCCGAATGCAGACCGGCGATCACCAACTCGTTTTCCTTTGACACCGTTTCGAGGAAATGGAGAACCATGCCCTCCTTGCCCGAGCCGAGGTTTGTACTCGCGAATCGCTCGATCAAAAGCTAGTCAGTCGGCTGCGAGGAGATTTCTCAGGAATGAGTGTTTTCAGGTATGCTCCTGCGACACAGCTCTGGAAAGGGAGGCTCCACGTGATGGCCGGGAGCAGAGAGAACCGCCACACGCCCGGTGTAGAGCACTGGAGCATTGCGGTGAAGGATGGCAAGGCGCGGGAGAAAGAATGGCGAACCGAAGTGCCTGTTCCACGGGGAGGGCCACATAGGTATGTACGCATGATGTTGTCATCTCCTGACCTAGAGGAACCTTTATTAAGGGCTGGCCATGACATCCATGTTCATAGTCAAGTTAGCGAAGAAGCCATGTTTATCCCGAAGCTGACGCCTTCGCGGATGCTTGGATTACAGGGCTTGTATTGCAGTCGGAGATCGGTTGTTTTTGATCGGTGGACAGGAGGGTGACTTTCAGCCCAAACCCGGATCGCCTGTTTTCAAGTGCTCGCGACGGGTAGAGGTATGGGAAGCCAAACCACTCTTCTGTGCATCCATCCAGGACATGTAATGCAGGAGCTCTTAGGAAGGCCTACCTGAGACATCCAAACTGTTTTCTGCAGGTGGTTTATGGCGATGTTTACATGCTGGATAGTGAAATGAAATGGAAGGCCTTGGCGTCCTTGCCGAAACCGAACTCCCATATCGAATGTGCTTGGGTAATTGTCAACAACTCCATCGTCATCACCGGAGGCACTACAGAGAAGCACCCAGAGACCCACAGGATGATGCTAGTTGGGGAGGTTTTCCAATTCCAACTTGATACGCTGGTATTCTTCTAATTACGCCACGCCTTTAATCATATTTATCGCCCGGTCCATGAATCAGAAGTTTGTGATTAAGAGACTTCTAACCTCCAAACGCTTCAAATTGCAGACATGGTCTGTCGTTGGAAAGCTCCCTTTCCGCATCAAAACAACCCTTGCTGGCTTCTGGAATGGATGGTTGTACTTTACCTCTGGACAACGAGACAGAGGACCGGACAATCCGCAACCGAAGCAAGTTATCGGCGAGATGTGGAGGACAAAGTTGCACTTATGATTGATTATCAACTCAAGCGTATATGGCCTCACATATTTGCCATATCCTCGGACGTTTGGTTTCTCCTGCTTTCCCTTTGCGTCCCTTCATCTTCATCGAAGCGAAACGGACGTCTGCAACAATTCATGTTCGATACAAACACAGCCATCATCTTCAGTGAATTGTCGCCAAGAATATCAGCTCGTAGGAAAAGATACCATCTAGACATGGGAAATGTACAACTTGATTCAAGATTCATTTAGTTTCTGCCAATATAGGTTCTCCATTTACAGAATGGTCAAGAGTACTGACTAATGCCCAGACTTACTACTGTACATGCACAGAAAGACAATATCTTTGCATTCGGTAATCTTAGTTCTCCCAGGCCTCTGCAATAAGAGGAGATGGTAATATTCTCCCCAAGGATCAGAATGAACACACTGATAGAGGGATGGAACAGAGAAACTCGAACTACCCCATGAAGACAATATTATGCACTAATCTTCCCGACCTTCCTGTCACTTGATTAGAGCCCGTAGCGATCTAACTTGTCACCTATTTTACGAACATCTTCTTCGTCTTACTTGTGGCAACCAACTTCTTGAATTTCTCTGCAGACTGAGAAAGCATCGATTCTTAAATTTGTCTGCAGAGTAAAAAAGCATAACGTTAGTATCTAACATATTGGATGATAACTTATAAAAAAAACATATTGGATTATAAATGAAAAGAGGGTAGAGCGTCTCAATCTGTGAACCAATTTTGCAGAAAAAATTCCGCCTATATCTACTTGCCGGAATTATTTACATCCCAAGACTACCAAGAAAGATGTCAGGTTTCGTGGCGCTAACCTGGCTAACATACTTAATGTGAACCCCTTAGGTCACCAGCATAAAAATGTTCCACAAATTTCCAGCATAATATCTTCAGTTATTTCTGCAGAAAATCCATATTAATATGGAACAAGCTTGCAAGAAGAGTGAGTGAGTGAGTGAGAGAGAGAGAGAGAGAGAGAGAGTACCCTTCATTTTAGTAGAGGGGCATATGGAGCTGGACAAGGAGAGATTGAATGATCAGGTAATTGATCTACCAAATCAGTTGTTGCCTGTAGGCATGCAGTCAGCATTTTCTTCTCCAGCCTCACAAGTTGAGTGGCAACTCGCTTCTTAGGATTCACTTGATGGTCTGCCAACTAACATTAAAACCCAACAAAAGTTCAGGCAAGTCAGTAATATCAACCTCTGTCTATAGTATCAACTGGTTGAGGAAATCGGAGCCTAGTCACTTACTATCAGTTCATCTTCAACCAAGCTTGTAGGGTAGCCATCAAGGCGTCTCCTGAAATAATCTGCAAGCTGATCCAACACTGCTCGTTCCATACAAGGGCTCACCTAAAATGACCAACCGACTTGAGATAACAGCTTAGAAAAATAATGATGCAATGTCCATTCCAATGAGCAAATCCAAACAAAAGCATTAGCCCTTATGTTGTACAAATTGATGAAAACCATGTCATGCTGAGTGGGATAACTATGTCCACGAGTAAACCTATTTGCAGAGGCACAAGAAAATAACCAACATTAACCTTCAGATTGTAAACAGGGGTAATTTTATCTAAATTTGAATGCAGCAAACAGTATCTAATAAACATGTAAAACCTACTGGGCAAACAGGGCCTTGGGATGAAAGGACGGATTGCATCTCCGAAGGATCGGACACATAACCCAACCGGAGATAAGGAAGCATGTCTGAAACTGCTTCCTTTTCCTTCCCCGCATTGACCTAAGGCAAAGAATACAAATATGGTAGAAGGTTAAAGAAGTAGCAAAGTAAAAGAACCTTCATTGTTAGAATGAGCTTAATCTCATACTTAACGTAGAAAAAAAGAAGCTAGGTTTCATACTTGAAAAGTTTGAATTGACAACCTCCCGTTTCTTTGAGCAGCCATTCTCTTTTCCTGATACTGGGGGTCCTCTGTACTTAATGCAGCCTGTAAATAAAGTTTAGTAAGCCATTCCCCACCATTGAAGGAAATGCTTAGGAAAGTATACGTTGCAACAAGCAAATCAAGATTACCTCAACAATTATACGATCATAAGCATTGTCGTCGTCAACAAATCCATAATTCAGAAGCAACCTTGAATTAGGCTGTGGCCCACACCTGAAATGGCCTGCCACCATTTATTACAAACCCAATGTAGAACATGGACTTTAAGCCACATAAGCAAATGAACCTACCAAACAACAATGGGTTCCCCAGCCTTGTACGAGCGGTCAACAACCAGCTCAACTGCACCATCTACAGCACTTAGCATGGCCTTGCAGTTGCTCTTGTAAGCAAGCAAGGGAGGCCCAAGGGGAACTAAAGCAAATCTCCGTGCTAAACTGACTTTCTGAACATATGATGCATTAACAACAGTTTTAAACAAGATCCGAGCAAACCGACCATGTAAAATACAGAAAAGCAGATAGACCATTTAACAGGCAAACACCATTAATGTACAGAACTACAACCGTGGACGCCAGAAGAAAAACACAAATTATCGGGCTTAGGTTGATCATAACTCACCATTAGTTATTTTTCTTAGAAGTAATTCACCATTAGTATAACCTGGCACCTGATGTTAACTATATTTGCTAGTTACTCATACAATGCTACTAAATTAGCACTTTGTATTCAGTCTGCTAGAGTGGTATTGACAAAAAGACTTGAAATGAGAATGTAATATGATCACTAGTTATGAAAACAGACCAGAGTCATGCCTGCAATAAGAATTATGCCCGCAAAAGGTAGACTTTACCTGCAGATGCACCACACATGATTGGACTGCAACAAAAGCTTGTTTAAAAATCTCAAAAGAGAAGGCTTCAGTGGGTATATCGAATGGGTATTGCTGAGAAATACAGAAACATGTCACGATAAATCACTAAGTTCCTTCCTCGAACAGCAGGAGAGTTGAATTTGAGAACATTAACTCTGCAAGAAAGAGGTATGATAGATAACCTGAAAAAGAGAACCAGCCATGAACCAGACAGTGTCAAGCTCATCGTATTCCCTTCTGATGCCATCTGCCCTTGCGAGAACTTCACCCTAATTCAACAGCACCAGAGTGTTGTCTTAAAAACATATTTAGATAAAACAAAAGTCCATTTATTTTAAACTCCAAAAGGTGAAACACAAGGGTTCGCGATAACTTGGTTATGGTACCTTGGTGGGGCTACCGGTCAGATATGCCAACTCAGCTTCTGACCACAGTAGTGGAGACTCCACAGCCATCTGACCCCTACCACGCTGACGATCAAGCTCTCTTATGTATGGATACCAGAAAGACTTCTTCCCCTGCTTCTTCTCATACATAAGGTACAACGCCAAGCATGCCAACTCCGATAATTTGTTCGTCGTCAGTAACTCCGCTACACATAACATAAGACCAAGAAACCAAAAAATCATCGACCAGATTCAAGCCAAGGCATTAATTAACAACCTTGATAGGTGTCATACACTCTACCGAGCTATTTTACTTGCCACAATCCTCAGCAGAAGGAATTCCAAATGGAAGTTCTTTCAAAACACATTTGTTCTCGCACGTTCCAAGAAGAAAGAACGAACCAAATGTAGCTTTCTTGAAGGGGAATTAGCTTCAGATTCTATTCAATAAATGATTAAAACAAGAAAGAAGAACCGCATACCAACAGTCTCGTTCCCCAAGACTCTCTCCAGCGTCACCACCAGCGAATTCGGGACGGAGAACGCCACGTCACCAGCCTGCTAATTCAAATCAAACAACCATCAGCATACCCGCCCCTGCCCTAACCTATTCCCCAAATAGAAATAACAGAACGGAATAAAAAGAAATTAATTTAAAAAAAATGAGAGTGAGCAAGAAAGGAGGAAGGAAATGACCTGGAGGTCCTCGCTGGCGGCCACGTAGTGGATGGCTCGGAGTTTGTGGTCGAGGGAAGGGCGCTCGTCGAGGACGACCTTACAAGAAGGGAGGCCGTTCTTGTGCATCCACGACTTGAGGTCTTCCTCTTCCACCTCGAGTTCCCCCGCTCTTCTTCCTCTACTCGCGACGGCGTCATTCCCGCGGGGAAGAGTGTCGGGGGACGAGGCCGGGAGCGAGCTCAGCCTCGCACGGCGGCTGCGGCGGCGAATCGGGCGGAAGGAGAGGGCGGCGGAGATGGAAACCCTAGGAGGGAGGAGCGCCGCGAGCGGGGGAATGCAGTTGGTTCGGGAACAGGCGAGGTCCATTCTGAGTAGCTTCGAGTAGAGAGGAGAGGGGTATTTCTGGTATTTTCAAGAATGGAAAGGGAGGGCGGGGTAGGGGCTAATGGCAGAGGAGAGTGGTAGTTGTGGAGATGGAGATGGAGATGGAGATGGGGATAAGGAAGTGGGGCCTGCCTACAAAAATCTATATCGGCTATTTCTGCTGCTTCGTTTCAACGCTCAAAGCCTGAAAAACGCACCGTTTCACTTGTTAGTTATTTGACAGTCGAAGCTGGATTTAATCGAGCATGGAGAATATATTAGTATTAAAATTTTGTGATATTTTAATCCGCGCATTGATGTTCAGTTCTACTATTATTTTTAACCAAACAAAATAACATAACGATTAAAAAAAAGACCTTTTATATTAAACAAAGTTATATTGAAAGTATTTACTCAATATTATTTAATCTAACTTTATTAAAAATCTATTTTTACTCTCTAAATTGATATCCAATCATTACGTTTTATGAAAAAAACAGATAATATTTTTTGGTACGTAAAATTTTATACCAACCAAGAATAGTTACAAATTGCAAACGGCATGGAACGGCCGCCCAAAAGACCAAAATACAAGCCATGCGCCACAAATAGGGTTTGGATTAGGTACTGAGTGAAGAAATCATTCCGAACGGTTTGGAGTGAAGAAATCATTCCGAACGGTTTGGAGTGAAGGGGGTTCGCGCTGGCAAGCGTAGTTATGTGATATTGGTATGCGCAGTTATGTGATACTGGCATGCGCAGTTATGTGATAATGGCATGTGTATTTGTGATAGCGGCAAGTCCTGTTTATGATAATTGCGCGCGTGACTTTTTTTTATTTTGGTCCCTATATTTTAGCATTTTTGCAAAAAAGTCATACGGGCATGCGCAGTTATGTGATACTGGCATGCACTGTTATGTGATACTGGCATGCGCAGTTATGTCATAATGGCATTTGTTTCAGGCCTGTGTTTGAGTTTGACTTTTTTCATTTTGATCCCTGTATTTTAGCATTTTTGTATACAAAAATTCCGCGTGTCTTCATTTCGAACGGTTCGGAATCTGGGCATTCCGTACCCAATCCATACCCCCACAAATATAGCTGTACAATTTTTGTCCAAATATAGTATGATAGTATATGCAATGTTTAAAAATAATATGGCATTAAGACGCCTAATAAACTCACTAATTTAATTTATAACTAAACAAAAAAATTTTTTTGAAAGAACTAAACTAAGCAAAATTTCTGATTAGCTAATTTTATAAATAGAGTAGTCTCAATTAACAAAACAAATAACCATGGTATTGACAAGTCAACGTTGAAGTTCCGAATTATTATTTAATATGTTAGCATTAACATATTAGTAAAACTCCAAGCTGATTCTCGTGTTAATTGATTTTCCAACTATGCCCTAATAAAATGTCAATATTTTAGACTATTAGTAATGGTATTTCGTGGATTCTAAAGTCGTCGTTGCTGAAAAAATTATCACCTCAACAAAGTAGCGAAGTTGAGTCAATAATCAAGCAAGAAGAAGAGATTTAGTTAAGTTAGCGCTCAGTACCTGGAATATGTTACCTTGTCGTATAAATAGATTCGCTAATTATTTGGGCCGTCCAGTTGGACAAGATCCAACAATTCTCCTCTTCGCGTTCAATGACAAAAATACTCTCTGTATTATCTTCATCCGAGTGAGAATCCGACCTCCGTGTTGATCATTCCGCTGCTCAGCAACTCAAACTATCATAGTTGGAGCAAATCTATGATTCGTGCACTTAGATCTAAGAAGAAGTGGCCATTAGTGAATAGAACAGTTACTCCTCCCGACTTTGAGGATGATGATTGCTTGGAATGGGAGGGATGTAACAATATGATTATTAGCTTGTTAACGGCATCCATAGAACCGTCAATAGCGCAGAGTGTGAATGGGCTTGAAACTGCTACGGAAGTTTGGAACGATCTGAAAAAATGCTTTGGTACTGGAGATTTAATTCAAATTGCTAGATTACAGATGCAACTTTGCACGTTAAAACAAGGAGGACTCTCTGTTAATGAATACTTTACTTCATTTTGCACACTATGGGATCAATTTGCTCAATACAGACCTATTCATTTGTGTAAATGTATTGATAAGGATAAAGGTTCATCTGATTGTGAATCTGTGAGATCTACCAGGTTTTACCTTCAACATGATCAGGTGATCAAGTTTTTAATCGGACTCAATGAGAACTATGACACAGTTCGATCTCAGATTATGTTGATTGATCCTCTACCTACTATGAGTAGAACTCTCTACTTAGCTTTGCAGCATGAGCAGCAGCTGTTATCTTCAGGCAATACCTCAGTTTTAGTTGCTTCTGCTTCTACCAAAGTGAATGAAGGTGGAACAGTCAATTTAGCTAAGTCTCATGGAGGTCAGAAGCAGTTTTGGAATGATCACAAGAAGCCTATTTACTCTTATTGTGGTAAAGAGGGGCACATTGTGGACAAATGCTATTGCAAGCATGGTTTTCTGCCTAATTTCAAGTTCACAAATCGCCCAAATACTGGTTCTGGTAACTTTGCAGGGTCAGCTCAGACTGGAATAGAAGGGCCCTCTGCAAAGATGACAACTACTTCTTTGAATCAGAAGAATACATTTTCTGATAAGCTTGATCAATATTCAAGTCTCATTGCGTTGGTTCAGCAGTCTTCTTTGGCGCCTAAGAGTTCAGTTCCTGTTTTCACACAGCCTACCTTTACTTTATATAGTGCATCCTCCTCTGTCAGTAGTCTTATAGCCTCAACCAATTCTTTTACAGGTACTACTTTTCATGTCCTTCCTCATATATGTGCCAGTTTTTACTCAACCACTTCCTGGATTCTTGATTCAGGGGCCACTGACCATATAGCATGTTCTAAGCAGTTATTTGTCGAGTAACAGCCCATATTGGTACCGTTAGACTTTCGAAGGATCTGTTCTTATTCAATGTGTTATTAGTTCCA
The DNA here is from genome assembly GCA_963995505.1 of Hypericum androsaemum. NCBI lineage: Eukaryota > Viridiplantae > Streptophyta > Magnoliopsida > Malpighiales > Hypericaceae > Hypericum > Hypericum androsaemum. The sequence continues at coordinate 772,817 of OZ023183.1, read as the reverse complement.
TCTTTCACTTTTAACCTGATGTCTGTCAGTCGTATAACCTCATCTTTTCCTTTTCAATTTATGTTTAAGCATAGTTTCTACCTTATACAGGACCTTATTAGTGCGAGGGTGATTGGTAGTGCTGTGGAAAATCAAGGCCTCTACCTCCTGAATAACCAAACCAAACATCCATCCAACCTACTACCATTACCTACATCTTCCCCTGTTTTCGCCAATGCTTTTACTAGTACTGATATATATTTGTGGCACTGCCGATTAGGTCATTTATCTTTACCTACACTGCAGCAAGTTGGAGAGTTAGATCCCACAATAACTGTCAAGCCATCTAAATATTGTGAAGCTTGACATTTCTCTAAACAAAAGAGATTACCATTTCCAATAAGTAATTCTGTTGCAACAGACAGTTTTGAGCTTGTTCATATTAATATCTGGGGGAAATATGGTCAACCCTCTCATGATGGATATTCATATTTTTTGACAATAGTTGATGATCATTCGAGATTTGTACGGTTGTACTTACTCAAAGAGAAATCAGCTGTGAGAAAAGTGATTGATCAGTTTTGCAATATGGTTACAACTCACTATAGTAAATCTGTCAAAAAGATTCGGACAGATCAAGGACAAGAATTCAATATGCGAGATTTCTATCATACCAAGGAAATCATTCATGAGCAGAGCTGTGTATATACACCTCAGCAAAATGCTAGAGTTGGGCAAAAACATTAGGATATATTGAACATAGCTCGTGCTTTAATTATGCAAGCTCATATGCCTATCTGTTTTTGGAGTGATGCTGTACAACACACAGTGTACTTGTTGAATAGATTGCCCACCTCTGCTCTTAGTAAACATAGTCCCTATGAGGTTCTCTACCATAACCAACCCTCGTATAGACATATTAGGGTATTTGGTTCCCTCTGTTATGCAGCCACAAGTGCCACTAATAGACACAAACTTGCACAACATGCAAAGCAGTTTGTACTCTTGGGAATTCCTGATGGAATTAAGGGTTATATATTGTATGATTTGGTGAGTCACCAGATAATAGTCTCTCGGTATGTCATATTCTATGAAGATATTTTTTCCTTCCAGACCTCTCAGCTTTATCGGGAAACTTATCAGATCCACCATCCTTCATCTTCAACTGATAAATCCACATCCCTTGTTCCTGTATTTCATATCATAGAACCCGTTGATTCCTTATTAACCAATATATCCTATACTCATCCTCTAGCCTTTCCCAACTCTCCACATCAGCATGCCTCACCTGTCTTCCCTCCTAGCCCTGCAGATTCGTCTCTTTCTACAGATTCCCCTGTTACAGCAAACTCTGCAAATTCTGCAGATGTGCCTTCTTTACCCTCTTTAGACAACCATCTTCCCACATCTCCAACTGGCCTTGATATCTCTTGCCTTCCCAGATGATCCACATGAACCAAATCCATCCCTACCTATCTCCAAGCCTATGAACATGAGGTTCCACATCACTCACTCAATCACTCTCCAGGTCAGTCTTCTTCCTCTAGTTCTTGTTTTCACTCTTCTACTCCGTATCCAATACAGTCTTATTTTACTCTTAGTCATCTTAAGTCTGCCCACAGGATCTTTAGTGTGTCAATAGCTATCCACAAAGAACCAGAGTCTTATGAAAAGGCTGTCAAAGCGTCATGCTGGATCGATGCCATGTAACTTGAGTTATCTGTTCTTAAGCAGAATTGTACTTGGCAATTGGTTGATCTACCACCTGGTAAACCCGTCATTCGTAGTAAATGGGTTTATAAGGTGAAACTAAAGGCAGATGGGAGTGTTGAACGCTATAAAGCTCACCTCATTGCTAAAGGGTATAAGCAAACTCTTAGGATTGACAATTTTGACACTTTCAGTCCTGTAGCCAGGATGACCACCATTTGTACATTGTTAGCTCTTGTTGTTCATAATCATTGGCATTTGCATCAATTGGACGTGAACAATGCTTTCCTTTATGGTGAATTGGCTGAGGAAGTTTACAAGGCTCTTCCCTAAGGTTTGTCTGTTTCTCCTCAGGATTATGCCAAAGTTTGTCACCTTACTAAGTCTTTGTATGGCCTGAAACAGGCCAGCCGCCAGTGGTTTGCCAAGTTGACTTCTATCCTCCTTCAGTTTGGTTTTGTGCAATCTAAATGCGATCATTCTTTGTTCACTCGTTCTTCTCAACATTCGTTCACTGTTCTATTGGTCTACGTTGATGACATTATTGTTGCTGGTAATTCTTTGGAGGCCATTGCTACAACTAAATGTCATCTTGAGCAGACCTTGAAGCTTAAGGACCTTGGTGATCTCAAATATTTTCTTAGGATTGAATTGGTACGTCATTCGTCTGGTTTACATCTCTGCCAAAAGAAGTATGCCCTCGAGATCTTAGCTGATACAGGTTATCTAGGTTGTAAACCTAGGAGGGCGTCAATGGATGTTAATTGCAAGCTTGACAAGACTTCTGAGACCCTCTTAGATGAGTTGGCATATGATTCAACTGGTAAACCTATCTCTAAAGTTACTATTGATGGAAAATAAGTAGTTGAAGATTCTTTCCATTATCGCAAACTTGTGGGAAAATTGATTTATCTCACATCTACTTGTCCATATATCATCTTCATTGTGCAGCATCTCAGCCAATTTCTAGCGCAACCAAGGGATACACATCTCCAAGCTGTCTATCATGTTCTTAAGTATCTTAAAATTGCTCTAGAAGCTGGTTTGTTTTTGTCTACATCTGGTGATCATCAGCTGAAAGCTTATTCAGATAGTGACTGGGCGACTTTTGAACATTCTCGCAAGTCTGTTACAAGTTATTACATCTATTTATGAGACTTGCTTATTTCTTGGAGAGCCAAGAAACAACCTACAACTTCACGATCTTCGTCAGAGGCCGAATATCGAGCTTTAGCTGCTACAACTTGTGAGATCCAATCACTCTCTTACATATTGGCAGATCTATGTGCTCTACTACAAGGACCTTCGCTGATTTATTGTGACAGTAAATCAGCTATACACATTGCTGAAAATCCAGTCTATCACGAGCGTACTAAGCACATCGAGATAGACTGTCATGTTGTTCGTGAGAGAGTGCAGCAAGGCCTGATCAAGTTGTTCTATCTGAATACACAATATCAGCTAGCTGATATACTCACTAAGTATCATACCATTCAACAGTTTAAATTCCTAACTCGTAAGTTAGGACTTGTTGACATCCACAGTCTCACTTATGAGGGGGTGTTAAGTCATGAAAAGTTCCCTAATGATATCGAGATGGAAGCAGTTGAGTTTGTTGAGGCCAAAGAGCCTGAGGTAGAGATTGATATCTGGGATTGTTGATTGCAATGGATGACAGCTGTAGAGCAGATGACAGTCAAGATACTAAACGATAGCTTATATCAGATGACAGTTTTACTGATAAGTGAGGGTATCTTAGTCCTTTATACTTAGCTAGGAAGTATAAATAGCAGCTAAACAGTCTCTATGTAAACACTTTTACACGTGGTCTTTAATAAGATTTCCCAGAGATAATAACCGTCCCTCTCTCTCTCTCTTCAAAGAGCTTAGAGCTCGTTCTTCGTCTTCAACCTCTGTTCCGCCTTAATCTTCCTTTAGATTTGATTCATCTCAGCAATTACATGAAATGCATGTCTTAACACGAATCTATTGGTTAAGATGAAATCTCTTGTGCCATGGAGAAATACAAAGACTAACAGCCACACATGAGGGCTTTGAATTTTTTTATAAGTAAAGTTGTATTAACTCTCAGAAAAATGCCAAGGATATTTACACCATATGTACCAAATGTACAAGATAATCAGATATCAAAATTAAGCAATGATAAACACTATCTAGTATGCAACAGAGAAACAACCCCCTTACGCCAAAAGTTTACCCCAAAAATACCAAAAGTCAATAAATAACTCTATCTGGAAACTCACAACCATGTTCTCTCTGTTGACAATCGCGGATCTAAGTAAGAAGCCCAACAATGGAGACTGCATAAAGAGCTTGCAACTACTGTCGGGAAATGAAGGAGCAGGAAAGTTGCAGCAACCGTTATTTGGGCGGTGAAGGTTCTCGAATATGGGCTACGGTTGGTCTAACTAGGCCCAAAGTCAAATCTGGGCATCAGAGAAAAATGACAAATTAACAGAAAATCAGTTCTATAGTATTTAATTTATCATGGAGAACAAGAAGTATGTATGTATTCAACCTTAATATAATACGACACATAAAGAAGTAAACAAAAAAATTTATTAAACTACTAAGTATGTAGGTTAAATTTTTTGGTTGATACCATAGATATCCGAATAATCGGCGAGCCGACTAATTCTCATTCTAACCGGGTAGAACCTTGAATAGTATTAAAAAAATTTCAACAAATATTTAATACTCATATATTCCCAATAAATCAAATTTGAGGCATTTTAATTAAGCTATACTATATTGTCAACTCATATAAGTGCTTGTTGGTAGATATGCATTTTTTTATTGAATATATAGCATAATGACACCTAGAATTGAAATCTAGAAGAAAACAATAATCTTCATATAATTTTGAAGTTTCACCAAAATTGTATTTTTCAGAAACTTTCAAAAAAATTATATTTTTCAGAACTAATTCTATATTCGGTGTCATATATGCCTTGATTATACCACATAATGATCACGGATTGCAAGGGACAAAATCATTGGTAAAAAAGAATATTGCAAGAGAAAAAATGCAGCTTAAAAAGGTATCAATTACTGATTCTCGGAAAGCATAATTTTGTTGTTTGTTTACCAGCAGTTGGTATCTAATCACGAATCCCAGCAAGTCAACTGTCCTTCATTTTCCCACCAGTCACCACGTCCTCCACCGGCTTCAACTGCTTTTTTTACACTATTTAATTTTTTTCGAGCATTCATCAAATCGATTAAAGATTAATTCAAAAGAGATCCAATTGCTCGACTGAAATATAACTCGACTCCATCTTGTACTCGTTCAAGACGGCAAGAAAAATATAATAATTATGTTGATTTGACGAATACTTTCGATTAAATTAAATTAACACTTATTAACAGATACTCAGCAGTGTTAAATAATTGTTGGGAAAATTTTGTTATATTTTAAATGTCATATTCAGCTCAAAAATAGTTTAGTAGATCCGATGAGCAGGATACTAATTGGTTAAAAAAATTAAATTAACACTTCGTTACACGATTATTACTAGTTTTGAATATGACATGACCCCATATCATTTCACCAATTAAAAATCGGTTACGCCTCTGCCTTATGGGATAATAAGTGTACACAGTGTAGTGTAGGAACTTGAAAAAATCTCGTTGCAATTCTGAACGTTAAACAACCCCAAGAACGAAATGGACCCCGCCAGCGGTTTCAACTCCGTTACGAAGACTTTCCATAGCCTCCGTTCACCGCTCGGCCTCCCACCGGAGGACACTCCCATCTCCGCCGCGGAGTTCTCTCTCTCGCTCCTCTCCAACCTGCCGTCCGAACTCCGCTTCCCTAATCCGACGGCTCTGATCGACTCGTCGACCGGCCAGCGCCTCTTCTACGCGGAGTTCACTGACCGAGTTCACTCACTATCTAGCTACCTCCGCCACGTCACCAGCCTGTCCAAAGGCGACGTCGCCTTCGTCCTCTCCCCGAATTCCATCCACGTCCCCGTCCTCTACCTCGCCCTTGTCTCCCTCGGCGTCGTCGTCTCGCCAGGTAACCCCGCGAGCACGGAGCCCGAGATCTCCCGCCTCGTCGCCCTCTCCAACCCGAGGATCGCCTTTGCCACGTCAGCAACAGTCAATAAACTCCCGCCCTCGCTCCGGCACCGCGCCATCCTCCTCGACTCCCCCGAGTACCGAAGCATGCTGACGTGGACACCCCCTCCCGCGGCCGGCGAGGTGGAGAAACCGAGGGTTAGCCAATCCGACGTGGCGGCGATCCTGTTCTCGTCGGGGACGACGGGGAAAGTCAAGGGCGTGATGCTGACTCAGCGCAACATCATGGCCATCGTGGCGGCGTTCGTCTCCGGGGACAACCGGGCCCAGGGGAGAGGCTCCCAGGCGGTGGTGATCTACACGGTGCCGCTTTTCCACGTGTACGGATTCTTCTACGCGTTCAAGTCGGTGGCGAAGGGGGAGGCCATAGTGGTGATGGAGCGGTTCGAGCTCGGGAGGATGCTGAGGGCGGTGGAGGAGTTCCGGGTAGCCTACGTGGCAACGGCACCGCCGGTGGTGGTCGCGATGGCGAAGAGCGACGTAACGAAGGAGTACGATCTGACGTCGCTTGACTGTGTCTATTGTGGTGGGGCCCCGCTTGGGAAGGACGTCATCGCTGCGTTCTCCGCTAAGTTCCCTTCCGTGGAGCTGGCACAGGTTAGTTAATTAACTGATTAACTATTTTTGTCGTGTTCATCTGAATTCGAGTAGGGTAGATAATGGATTGAGCATTGTACTTGTTTTCCAGCAAAGTAATTAAAAATTAAGTAAACAAATGAAAGATTTCTGAAAGCAATATTGTATTCATGTACAGATTTCACTTATTCCCTTTGAAATTTATTTCTTTATTTCTTTATATTTATCTAATTATCTGTTTACTATAACAAGTAATAGACTATTTTAAAAGTTAGGTAGACAGTCACAGTCGTGTTCGAGTTGCTTTTTGGGAATCTTAATCAAGGTCAGAGTTCTTGTCTCATTTACGGAAAACCCAATTATATAAAACAAACGGGGGTAAAAATTTTACCTTTTAAATGTTGGGGAAATACGGTGTCCGAACAACACGGGAGCCGAACAACAGAATACAAGAAAAACGATAAACACATGAAGACAAGACACACAAATTTGGTCATTCGGTTTGACGAGAACGTCTATATCCGGAGGCGTGTCAAACCAGAGATTTTTTATTATGTTACTTTGGTGTTTCACTCACACCTTTTACAATAAATGCCTCATTTTTAGTTTCTCATTATTTTTTGATGCTTTTACACTTGAGCCACTCTTTCACTAAAGCAACACACACTTACGTGGGTATTTATAGAGATACCAACCCTAGGAAGGGTTTTGGGGTCGGGAGGGGCAAACTTGTCCACTAAAATTTACTTTTCCAGGCCCCACTTGCGGCCGCTAGTGGCCCCTTGCCAAAAATCTCTGTAACTGGACTTGCTATTGCCAGTTAACTTGCTGTCGTAAGTTTTCCCAACTTGTTGTTGTGAGTTAACTTGCTGTCGCAAGTTCCTCAGCCAATTTTCTCCAAAACTCGCTTGGCACTCTCCGGACCCCTTGGTTAGTGCTTGTACTTATGCGTGGTCTTCACTCGATCATCCAACGCTCTCTCTCGAGTACTATCAGGCTCCATAACCCAACATTAAAAATTAGAACCCTAAACTAAGAAATTTCAGTGGTTCCTCTTCCCACGACACTCTCTCGCCCCCCCCCCCCCCCCCCCCCCCCTTTCAAATTTCAAATCCCTTCTCCCATTTTCCCAAATTAACCTAATTAAAAATCCTAACTTAATCTCCTCGTTCCCTTTCCTCCCAGTTTCTTCGTCCTCCACCATCGCCACCTTTCTCCTTCCATAGGCGGGAACGTCGGGTGGTGATGGTGGAACGCCTGCTCGTGTTATGTCGACTACTCTCTTCGTCGATAACATCCATTTAGGGTGAAGCTTCGGGACTCTCCATGGGTTCTTCTCCAAGCTTTGTGATGTGGTGGATGCATACGTCGCTTCCAATAGGTCAAAGCAAAACTCGCGCTTTGGTTTAGTTCGGGTTCCTCTGTCTGCTGATGTGGATTCTTTGATCCTAAAGTCTAATAATTATCGGGTGGAGCGTAATTGTCTCTTTGTGTCAAAGGCGTGGTTTGAGTGCGGCAGTGAAAAGGACTCTCTGCCCTCTCCGGTGGTCCTTCCGAGGGCTTCTTCCCCTAGTCTGCGGTGGGTCTGTGTAGCGCCCCTGCTCCCTCCCTGTCTGGCTGCCCTCGAGTCAAGTCGGCCTTCTGAGGTTCGTTTAGAAGCCTTCGAGTACTTTCCTCCTGTCGAGTTCAAGTTTGAGTGGCTGTAACGTTGTGATGTTATAACTCTTTTGGATGCGAGGCAATCAAGCTGCATTAGCAAAAACCTTTCCAGTTATGGCATCAAGGAGTTTAAGGTTCGGGTGCTTGGAGGTGACTGCATCCTCATTCTATTTGCTTCGATTGAGGATTTGAGGCTCTGGACCGTCAATTTGAAGCCTTTTTTAAGGATATCGTGCCTTGGTCTTCAAATTTTCGTGCTTCCTCTCGTTGTCTTTGGCTGCAAATTCGAGGCGTTCCCCTCCATGTCTGGACCTCCACCTTTCTCGAATGGTTGGTCTCCTCTCTAGGTGACTTCATCTGGGTGCACAAGCTTACCTCTTGTCGGTGACGCCTCGACGTGGCTTTTGTTCAAATATCCACCTCCACCCTGGACAAGGTTTGATGTAGCTTTAATATTAAAATTGGCTCTGATGCTCATTAATTTATAATTGAGGAGATGTTTTCTTTTGAGGTAGATGGTATCTCTGACCGGGGCTTCGTGTGTCAAGATGATCTTGGGCTTATTTCTGATTTTGGTGATGAACAGGTTGACTCTTTGAGTGTTGTCTGGGATGTGTTTGTTGCTGAATCCTCTGCTGCTGGTGTTTGCTCCATTGAGGGGGTTCGCGCTATTGGCTTGGTTGTTGCTTTACCATCCCCTGCTCGCTTGGATGTCGCAGGGCTGCCCCCTGTAGCTGTTGTTACAGTCAACCTTGCTAATTTTATTGAAGTTTTCCCAGATGCTGATTAGGTTACAAGCTGTGGGGATGATATTATAATAGACTTGGTGGGTGATAAAGTGGAGGATTTGTCGAGATGTGGTGAAGATGTTCCTCATGTTGCTTTTATTGAGGCTCATGTACCAATTGCTACAGTCGTGAAAGATGGTAAAATTGCTGATGTACCTGTTGAATTCGTGAGGTTGCAGGTTGCTGGTGACCCGATTTCGACGGTCGTGGAAGATGGATTACATCTTGCAGCTACATGGGTTGTAGTTGTTGATACTGCCGTAAGATCCTCATTTACTGATGTTGCAGTTGTTTCGGTGGAGTCGGATGAGGTTTTGCCCTCTTTCACTTTGGACTTACTGACGTCCGCTGCTTCCAAGATAGATGCTTGGCTGATGGAAGTCCTTATTGGCGAGGGTGTCTCTGCTTTGGTGGCTGCGACGCAGCCTCTTGCTGCTGCTCTGTCCACTCCTATGTTGCCCTCTGCCTCGATGATTAACAAGATATCCAAGTGAAGCTCGATTCTAGTGACCCCAACTCGTTCGAGTTGTCAAGTTCGGAAACTCACTTCCAAAGTCGCTGTCTGAAAGGAAGGATTTTTACACCCCTCTTGCAATAAAGAGTAAGTAAGGGATTGTCGTCCCACAAGGACTAAGTTCTAGGCCACAAATAAGACTCGACCACTAGTTTAGGACTACAAGTAAATGATTTGTCAATTCCAAACACGAGTTGGTTACTACAACGACTAACTACAAGATTGTTTTAACAATAAAATAAAGAGTGGGCTTGGCACCAATGACACCTAGATAACCAAATGGCATATGGGATTTATTAAGTTCGTGTTATGGTCCGGGTGTTTCTAAAGTAACTAATTAATGCTCCTACTATTAATTAGTCTAAATTGATTATTAATTAAGCTTAGTTGAACTAACTACACTCTTGTGACTAATTAGCTACCTAATCTAACTAATTACCAATTATGACCATCACCCTTTGGACAACTAACCACCTAATGAGATCCCTCATCAAAAGGCAACTAACTAACTAGTTAAATGGTCTATTAATCCTAATTCTTCCTGGTGATTAGCATTAATTACGTTCATAGTCAAGGTGATCAATCAAGATTAAGCATTAAACTCATTAACTAGTTCACAAACCTTAGCATTTTAACCCCACTAAACCATAGGCTAAATAGATGCCATCAAGGCACCAAACCCACTAATCAACTACTCACACATATCAACTACACAACTCAACACATCTATTAAATAAAGCAAGTAAACCATAAACATAAAAGAGAGGGTCAAAGAAAGCTCAAAATGATCTTCAAAGCTTCCAAAAGTTCTTCTTCAAGTTCTCTACAAGCTTCAACAATGGTGAGCCAAGTTTCTCTTCCAAAAGAGAGAGAGAGAGAGTAGTTGGTGAGTCAATTTAGGAAAATATCTAAAGCTAAGTGTTCTAGGTTGGCTTGCTTGAAAAGCCAAGGCTATTTATATAAAAATTTCCACTTAAACTATCTAAACTATTCCTAAAGTTCCAGCCAAGTAAAGCCATGGACAATCCCGAAATGGGCCCAAAATGGTTCATGAAATCCGGCCCATCTCGACTAGGCAAGTTTTCAGATTTGAAGCTTTACTTTGGACACGTTTTTCACCCTCTTAGACTCAGAATTTGAAGAAGACCATTAGAGACAAAGTTGTAGCCACAGATGTCTTCTTTTCAGAACCATCTCGTCTTCATCGGACTTTGTATGCGAAAGTTATCTTCATTTGAGTCGCTCGAGGTCAATCTGCTCAATGTCGTCGAGGTCCCGATCGTGCACCATTCTTCACGGCTGATCCAATCGTCTTTGACACGATCCAAGGTGCACCAATATCCTCCTCGCATCTCCACAAAATCTCATAGTAATAAACACAAACGAAACGCAATGAAAATCACAATAACTACACTAAAGCATACAAAGCATAAAATATGACACTACATCACTACATAACAAACAAAAATACTAGAAACAACAGAAAACTAACACTAAAACATACATAGATGATTGAGTATTTTCACACTCATCACTGTCCTCAAGTAACTCCCGAATCGGATCCAAAAGGTAGAGTCTCCGAAGAGGCCTTTGGCGGAGCTTAGCCTTAGCTCGTTGATTACAGATATGGAGGCTCATGATGAGGTTCTTCGTGAGGAGCTTTCGTTTGAGGCGTGGCATCTCGCGCTTGCCTTTGACTTTTCCTAGAATGAAGATACCTTGTTTATCCTTCACGCGATTATGGAGGTTGCCTGTGGCTTGGAGCTAAACTGATCTTTCGATCCTCCTTTATTTTGATATTTGCCTGATAGTTGAGATGGGTTTTCCCTATTCTTGGTGTTTTTTTGGGATTTTTTGGATTAAATATTTTGGTGACACTTTGGTGTCCGTTACCAAATATTATTTGTCACTGCGATGTTTGTTGATAGTTATTATCTGATATAATATAACAGAAAAGACAATAGTACATGATGTATCTTTATATTATTTTTTTCATTGTTTGATTATGTGACATGATGTATTGACCGCCTCTGCCAAAAATACTTGGGTAAATTGTACTAGAAAATTATAGTTCTAGCCATTTCTTATAATATCCTCTCTTTTTTTTCACAACTCTATTTTTATTTTGATGTCCTAGTAGCTAAGAAATTATGGCTAATCCAATTTTGATCACAGAATTTTTGAACTCCGTATTCTCAAATTATATCTCATGATCACTTCTTACATTGATGATTGTAATACTCTTTTTATTTTGAACATTTTTTGCAAAATTTTTTGATAAACATATTAGTTACTTCACTTTTTACCCTAAAAAAGAATACCCATGTGAATCTAGAATAATCATTAAGTAACACAAAGACCTAACATTTACCGTAAAATATCGTTAAGAAAATTTAAATTAGTTACGATTTTAAATAATTTATGTTTATTCTTAATGTGTAGGGTTATGGGTTAACTGAAACTACCGGGGGAGTCTTTCGGTCATATTGTCGCGAGGAAAGTCTTCGTTGGGGTGCCACGGGCAAACTCTCGGGTGGCTGCGAGGCCAAGATAGTTGATCCTGAGACAGGAGAGCATCAATCTCCTGGTCAACAAGGAGAACTTTGGATTAGAGGGCCACAAGTCATGAAAGGTAATTAATTGGTATGGTTTCCGATCTACTAAAAATATGTTTCTTCATTAATGAAATCAAACATAAATATCTGTCAATATTATGGATATACATCATATTTAGCTTTAAAAATGTGGCTAATTAAGGTCATCTTAGCACAGGTTATATCGGTGATCCCGTTGCAACCGCTGCCACTTTCACACCAGATGGGTGGCTGAAGACCGGCGATCTCTGTTACATTAACCACGAAGGGTTTCTCTTCGTTGTTGACAGATTAAAAGAGATGATCAAATGCCGGGGATATCAGGTAGTCTCGTCGAGATGTCTATCAATAAAATTGTAAACATCGAATATATGAGATGATATTTATATTGTGACCATCATAGAATATTTGGGTTCGTCCCACTAAGTGTGCTAAAAGTTTCGAATTGTATGAAGGTTGCCCCGGCCGAGCTAGAGGAACTGCTCCAATCACATCCAGAAATCGCAGACGCTGCTGTGACAGGGTGAGTTCCGACTGGTATTCAACAACAACAGTCTACTCTCTTGAAATGTAACACATTTTATGTGCATTCTGTTGCAGATTCCCCGACGACGAAGCAGGAGAAGTGCCCATGGCTTTTGTGGCTAGGAAGCCTCAGTGCAGCATTAACGAAAGGGGCATAATGGACTTCGTGGCTAAACAGGTTGCACCGTACAAGAAAATAAGGAGAGTCGCTTTTGTAAGCTCCATACCCAGGAGCGCAGCTGGGAAGATACTGAGGAAAGAGTTGAGGAAGATGATTGTCCCATCGAAGATGTGATTTCAGACAGGAAAGCAAAACCCAGTTGCATTAAGCGAATTTCGGGATTCGTAATTTTATTAAGTTAATGATAATATGCAAAGACAAATTGGTAAATCGGACAACCAATATTCAATTTTTTTCTTGGAATTTTTTGCTGTACGTAGCAACTTTTTCTTTTTCGTATTTTGTTAATTTCTTTACTTGCAAAGAAGTATCATTTGATAAGTTATTGCTGGAAGACTTAATCAAAACCAGATCACCATCGCAAAGATTCTCTGCAGCACTAGTGTTGCTGTAGATCAAGGGTTGGTGCTGCAGAATATTGCAGCAGAGTTGCTGCATTCTTTCCCACTTTGATGATCTGCATTGAAGTCTATTAGTGCAGATTCCACCTCAGCATTATATACGTTATAGATTAGCAATTAGTAATTGTAATTAGCTGTTATTATATCTGGAATTAAGGCTTAAACTAGCCGTTAGTGACTGTTATTACAGTGTTAGTTTCCTAATCCTAGGTGAGTTAATCACTTTGCTTATTAGCTAACTAATCTCTATATCAAAAAATAATTTCATATTTTTCCTAGTCACAAATATGATCGGAGTCACTTAAAGTGGTGTTGACTCTTGATTCATACTTTACAATGTAAAAAAACATATACTATTAAAAAATAGCTCATAAAATAAAGATTAATGGGCTGGGTTTGGGAAGGGCCTCGACCGAAAGTCTACTCCTGGCACATAATTACAACTCAGTCAATAAAGTTTCCTAAATGTAACAATCAAGGACTATCACTTTCTTAATTAGCAAGACAAGGCCACTGTCTGGCTTTGCTTCCCCTCGTTCTCTCAGGGAAGAACGAGAGAGAGAACAGAAAATAATAGAACTTTTAAAAAAGAGAGAAGGAAAATGGATATACTGTTCGCGCAGATCCAAGCGGACCTCCGGTCGAACGACGCGCTCCGGCAGACCGGAGCCCTCCTTCAGTCCCTCCAGCAGTCCGCCGCCGGCCGCGACGTCTCCGTCCTCGCCAAGACCGCCGTCGAGGAGATCGTCTCCGCCCCGGCCTCCGCCGTCTGCAAGAAGCTCGCCTTTGACCTGATCCGGTCCACGCGCCTCACCGCTGACCTCTGGGACACCGTCTGCAACGGCGTCCGCTCCGATCTCCACTTCCCCGACCCCGACGTCACCGCCGCCGCCGTGTCCATCCTCGCCGCTGTACCGTCGCACACGTTCTCCAGGCTGATCGCTGACGTCAGCTCAGAGATCTCGTCCTGCTTTGACTCCCCCAGCGACAACCTCCGGTTCTCGATCACCGAAACCCTAGGGTGCATCCTGGCGCGGGACGACCTCGTTACGCTCTGCGAGAACAATGTAAGCTTGCTTGAGAAGGTGTCCCATTGGTGGACCCGGATCGGCGGGTTGATGCTCGACAAATCGGATATCGTTTCCAGGGTCGCGTTCGAGTCGGTTGGGAGATTGTTTCAGGAGTTCGAGACCAAGAGGATGAGCCGCCTGGCCGGGGATAAGCTCATTGATACGGAGAATTCCGTGGCGATTAGGTCGAAGTGGGTGTCGTCGACGGTGGATTTGGTGTGGAAGAGGAGGAGGGCATTGATGTCTAGGTCTTTGATTCTGCCTGTTGAGAGCTTCCGGGCCACGGTTTTCCCGTTGGTTTACTCTGTCAAAGCGGTGGCTTCGGGCAATGTGGAAGTGATCAGGAAGTTATCCAAGTCGTCTGGTGTTGCTGCTGGTGGGGCAGCAACTGGGACTGCCTTGGCTGGATCCGTTGATCCCAATGCGGAGAGGCTGGTTGGGGTGTCGGACGTGGTCACACATCTGGCACCGTTCTTGGCGTCTTCTTTGGATCCCGCATTGATATTTGAGGTCGCGATTAATTTGTTGTACTTGGCAGATGTGCCTGGTGGGAAACCTGAATGGGCTTCCTTGTCCATTATTGCTATCTTGACGCTTTGGGACAGACAGGAGTTCTCGTCTGCCAGAGAGAGTATTGTTAGAGCTGTAGTTACCAACTTGCACTTGTTGGACCTTCATATGCAGGTACGAGTTTTAATATCTCAAAGAATTCTGTTCGGGTAGGAGATGTTTTGAACACTGATTAGGTCTTATAACAAAATTCATGCTGGACCTGTATCTGAGTTCGTAGATGTAATTTTTGGATCCTAAATTTTGATCAATGAATCTTGGATACCATTTCATGATTTTGAGCCAGTCTAGTTTTGTAAATGAAGTTCATTCTGTCGGTTGCACGATGCTAAATCTTCAAATGAACTAGAGTTTGAAATATGCTTCTTTGCAGAATGATCAGATGATTTATTTTTTTCACAAGAATTTTCTTTCTTTGAAGGTCTCATTATTTAAAAGGCTGCTTCTTATGGTGAGGAATTTGAGGGCTGAATCAGATCGCATGTATGCTCTTGCGTGCATATGTCGAACAGCGCTCTGTGTGGACCTTTTTGCTAAAGAAAGTGTTCGTAGAGGTCAGAAGCCTGTCGCAGGAACCGATATTGCTTCCCTTTTTGAGGATGCAAGGGTAAAAGATGATCTTCATAGCGCCGTGAGTAAAAGCTTGTTCAGGGAAGAATTAGTTGCTTCGCTTGTTGAGAGTTGCTTCCAACTATCTCTACCTTTGCCTGAACAAAAGCTTACGGGAATGGAGAGTAGAGTCATTGGAGCTTTGGCTTATGGGACAGGCTATGGTGCACTGAACTGGACAGAGCCAGCTTTGGAAGTGGTGGAAGTTTGTAGGCCTTGTGTCAAATGGGACTGTGATGGCAGGACTTATGCCATAGATTGCTATTTGAAGTTGCTGGTCAGATTGTGCCATATATATGATACTAGGGGTGGAGTAAAAACTGTCAAGGATGGAGCTTCACAGGATCAAATTTTAAATGAGACAAGGCTGCAGAAGTTGCAACGTGAACTTGTGAAAGATCTTCGTGAGGTATGTTGGAGATCCAATTCTACAATGCAGACTGTCACAGCCATCTGCTAATGCGTGAGGCAGCTTATTTGTTGGTCTTCTTTCAGCACTAATTAGTGCAATGAAAAGGCTTGTGATTTGGACACAATTTCGACTCCTTATCATTACTTGTGTTTTTCGGTACTAATAACACATATTTGTGTGTCAATTTAATAGGTAAATACCCCTAGAATTTGTGCCCGTCTCATTTGGGCAATTGCTGAGCACATGAATCTAGATGGTCTGGATCCACTGTTGGCTGATGACCCTGACGACCCACTGAATGTTATTGTGGCCAATAAGCACAAAGTCCTATTCAATGTTGATTCTTCTGCAAGTACATCAAATCGGCTTCAAGATGTTCAGGCAATTCTTTTAAGTGCTCAACGGTTGGGATCACGTAACCTTAGGGCTGGACAGTTGCTATCCAAAGAGCTCGAAGAGTTCAGAGGCAATAGTTTGGCTGATTCTGTCAACAAGCATCAATGTCGTTTGATATTGCAGAGGATTAAATATGTTCAAGGCCATGAAGAAAGCAAGTGAGCACTTGCTGTCATAATGCTCTTTATTTTGTGTGGGAATTTGATAAGATCAAATTTTGCTATTTCTTGTTCTCAGGTGGGCTGCAGTGAGTGAGGCCAGAGGCGACTATCCTTTTAGTCACCATAAACTTACTGTTCAGTTCTATGAACCAGCTGCTGCGCAGGACAGGAAATTGGAAGGACTGGTTCACAAAGCTATTCTGGAGCTTTGGAGGCCTGACCCTAATGAGTTAACCGTTCTGCTGACAAAAGGGGTTGACTCTACATCACTTAAAGTACATCCAACTACTTATACTTTGACCGGTAGCAGTGATCCTTGCTATGTTGAAGCATATCATTTGGCAGATTCTGGTGATGGAAGGATCACTCTCCATCTGAAGGTTCTTACTTTTTTCCTTTTCCTGACCAGTCAATACATTATGAGGCAATAATACCTGTCATAGATGTGTTATTTTATGTGACGATTGAGGACTATAAGTTTTAAAATGCGGAAGTTCTATTCTCTTAAATGTTATGGTATTCCTCCTTGTCACTCAGCTAGGCTAATCTCGACCATATTTGGGAATCCTACTAGTTCACTTCGGATGTATCTGTTTGACGGTAACTGAAATTCTAGAGCTGTATGGTAATGGTTGCAAGGAATGACTTCAATTGTTGTGCCTTGGAGATATCTACACAATGCCCTCTTTACCAATGCAATGAGTTTTCTGCAGGTTTTGAATTTGACTGAAATTGAGCTGAATCGGGTAGACGTTAGGGTTGGGCTGTCTGGTGCCTTGTACTATATGGATGGATCTCCACAAGCTGTGAGACAGTTACGTAATCTTGTTTCACAGGTACCATTTAATCTGGATTCTGTAAATGTTGTTTCTTCTCATCTGCCCCTGTGCTCTCATCTTTTCTGTTTGCTTGCTTCCTCTTACTGCTGAATTTTTATTGTCTACCCTGATTTCTCTAGGATCCAGTGCAAAGTAGTGTGACAGTTGGTGTCTCCCATTTTGAAAGATGTGCTCTGTGGGTTCAAGTCCTGTATTACCCATTTTATGGAAGTGGAGCTGTAGGAGATTACGAGGGTGATTATGCTGAGGAAGACCCACAAGTTGTAAGACAAAAAAGAAGCTTAAGACCTGAACTAGGAGAACCAGTAATTTTGAGATGCCAACCCTACAAGATACCATTGACCGAACTGCTCTTGCCGCACAAAATTTCACCTGTTGAATTCTTCCGCTTATGGCCTAGTTTACCAGCCATTGTAGAATACACTGGCACTTACATCTATGAAGGAAGTGGCTTCAAAGCTACAGCTGCTCAGCAATATGGATCTTCTCCTTTCCTTAGTGGACTGAAATCTTTGCCCTCCAAGCCTTTTCATAGAGTTTGTTCACACATTATTCGAACAGTGGCGGGGTTCCAGGTGGGATATACTTTCCTTGACAAGTATCCCTCCTTGTTTTGCTGCTTTATATGATGAGACCCTATATCCCGTATTCCGATGAGAGTGTTCACTTAGCATTCGGATATATAATTCACATGGGCCACATAACCCTTTACGAGCGGCTCTAACTTCTTGCCTGCCTGGTATCTGATCTTAAATTAGTAATCCCCATGATTAAACAAATTCTTTGTGGGAAGTTCTATTTTTTTCATGTTTCCTGCTTTGGTCCTGTTGATTTCCTGATTCAAGTTGCGGTGAAATATTGTTGAACAGCTTTGTTATGCTGCAAAGACTTGGTTTGGCGGCTTTCTGGGAATGATGGTCTTTGGTGCTAGCGAAGTCAGCAGAAATGTGGATCTTGGTGATGAAACAACCACTATGATGTGCAAGTTTGTGGTCCGAGCATCAGATGCATCAATCACAAAGGAGATTGAGTCAGATTTGCAGGGCTGGTGCGATGACCTCACTGATGGGGGTGTGGAATTCATACCGGAAGATGAAGTGAAGGAGGCTGCTGCTGAGCGGCTAAGGATTTCAATGGAGCGGATAGCCTTGCTAAAGGCAGCACAGCCACCCCCGAAAAGCCCAAAGTCCGAGGACGAAGAAGTTGACGTGGATGACGAATACGAAAAGGAGGAGAAGGAAAAAAAGAAAGATGGCGAGGAAGGTGATAAAAAGAAGGGACCACAGACTCTGTCTAAGTTAACAGGAGAGGAAGTTGAGCATATGGCTCTTCAAACCGCCGTTCTTTCGGAGTGGCACATGCTATGCAAAGAGAGAGACGCCGCGGTGAGTTGATGAGAACTTCAAACCTTTACTCTCTCAAAGTTTGAAGGGTGAACAGCCAGCATCATTCTTTTGTAACCTCTTTTATTGTAGTCTTTGTACCATGCATTGTGTAGTTCACTAGTTGTGAAGTTTGGTCATAGGATAGGGTTGCTTTCGGCTATTTTTTCCGGCACTTGTTTTCTTGTCACGCCTGATGTATAAGTTTGGTGTATCAGTGAGAAAAGGAGATGAAATGTATGGTTTTTGGACTACGATCAGACCTTTGTTAATTTTCTTGAGGGTTTATCTTTGTTTACATATATGATATAACCGAGACTACAACGAATTTATTGCCATTGTTCTCTCCACGACCATTCTCGACTTAACTAGAAATCTTGAATTTGAATGCATTTGTATTAAAAATCTCAAGCTAAGATCAATATTAGCATGTAGTTGCATTCCGGAGATTTTGCACCCTTGGGGGTTGACCCTGTTGGAACTTAAAATAATCGGATCAGATCGGTCCAATAGATGCTATATATATATATATATATATATATATATATTTCGACCCGACGGGAGAAAATGAAATCGTTCTAAGGTAGTAATGTGCCAGGACCAGCATGTTTCTTCCGCAATTCATTCATGAACTCCGTTCTTTTCCTCCAAAACCCGCTCGACTGGTATCACAAGAAGGTAAGAGAAGGGAAACCTGTCGTTGAAACTATATCCACATACTCTTTCCAAATGTATCATATTGCAAAAATACGAGGAATTCCCATTTCTTGGCTCTCGAGGATGGAGGTAAGAGCAATATGACACTCTCCTAATACGCCGGCATGCTCACATGTTAAATCTCTGGGGACCGTGATCGAAGTCGTCAAAGTCGTACCTTTGTCGTTCCTTCCCGACCTGAAGATACGAGATCAGTCACAAAGGTTCTTGTCGCTAACGTCTATTAAAAGAAGCGGGTCAACCAAAATTACCTTTGATAGGTATGAAGAATCACATGACATCGTTTCATCGATAGCTGTTAGCTTCCTCGATAGCGAGATTATCCTAGAATCATGAACAAAGAGGAACAAAAAATGTCAGACGTGTAGTCAGAACCATAGCAGCTCCCTCTCTTCCTCTATAGATGTTTTGGTAATCTAGCATTAAAAGTTCATCAGGCACTGCGAGAATGAAGAGGATGCCAATAACACCATCAGCACTGCCAGAGAATACCTTTGAATTGAAGAGTCAATGCGCTCTATCATCTGGCAGGATTTATATTGCTCGGGATCCTCTAAGAATCTAACCATACCATCTTTCTGATTAATAGTGGCATGTATCTGCCCATCTTGGATCTACATGCATGAATTTCAAAGAAAAATGATTGTATGGCATTCTTCGATATGCTATATTGGAAGTATAAAAGAAAACAAAAAATAGGAATGAACAATTGCAATGTTTACCATTTGCAGCACATGCATTTCCGCTTCCTTAGCACTATTAAGTTGCACTGTGCTAGCTATATCCTGTAGAGACAAGGTCAAATATGTCTGGGTCAATCTCTGAATATTCCTCTTATACAGTGATGCCACAACCTGATTAACAAGTCCGAGATTTTTGTCCTGCAGACAGAAAGCACGCCGTTTAGATCTACAAGTAAGAGAAACATAGATTTGTGAGTTAACGATATTGGCAAGAACTCACACTTTCAAATCTCTCCCTGTTTGCCTGAACAAATGTCTTTAGTTCTGAAATCTTTCCAGCGCGGTAGCAGTTTGCCAGTTCCATGTAGTTCTAGAAAAGGACAATGTATCCAATCAACAAGATGAAACTCATCAGTAGTGCAAGTGTGAAAAGTAAAATAGAAGGTACAGTTGTCTGCTTGGCAATAACAAAGCACCGCTTGCCAGATAAGGACTAGTGAGAGTACAATCAAAAGTGTCTTTAATTCTCTGCCCCTATTCTCCTAGAACAACACAATTTCTTTTGAGTTCAGCATCCGCATTCCGCTCATTCATCTACTTGATGCCAATCATTATGAACTCATTAACCAAAAAATTTCCCATAATCAGCTGTGGAAAAAGTTCTCACAAATCTGAAATCGTCGATGTAAAAGTTCACACAAATCTGAAATCGTCGATGTAAAAGTTCACACATAGATGCTCTTGATAATACTACTTTAGTTAACTTACAACACTTACCTGACAGAAGTTCTTTAGATTCCTTTGAGCTGTTGAAGAACTGTATTTAGGGAGATTGGGGGAACACTGTCATCAAGAAGGCTGAGAAATCAGTGCCAGGGTTCAAAGACATTCGAATGTCAAAGCAAACATAAATGTTCAAATCCTTTTTGTGTTTTTCTTGCATGGCAAAAGAAGATACCGGGTAAACTTCTTCCCATGCAAAATATACTTTGACTTTCTATAATGCCAAAGATTTATTTGCAGCAAGCTATTGAAGGTTAGAAACATGTGGGAAAGCAAATAACATACCTGCCCATTGTGAATGAGAGAGACTAATATGTGCTTCTTGTAGGCTTCAACAGCAATAGCACTTATAACCGACATGGGTGCAGTAACAACCTGAGGAAGGGAGAAACGGAAAGAGATAACAACAGACTCAGACCCCTGCAACTAATTATCTGGATGGATGAACAAATCGGAAAAGAACATACAAGATGCAGAAGCTCCAAAGCTTTTGCAAAACGTTTCTGTCCAATGCATATCATGCCCCTGTCAGGGCGTCAAATGTTGCGATAAACACAAAACACAAGGAGTGAGAAAAACAGTTCAGTTGATCGTAACCTCTGTAGGAGAAGTATAAGGGAACCAACCAAGAAGCTTCGAGAAGCTGCAGAAAGGAACTCACCCGTAGTAACAGTACAGAAACAGGTCTTTAGGCTGATCAACCTCAAAAATGTCGTCCTCCAGAACGGAAAGACCAGTTTTATAGCACTTGGCCAGCAAGCAAAGCTGGAGAAACTCTGGATGCAGAGGAGTCAAGTGCTCGGGTGACGACTGGATCTTCCGCAAAGCTGTCAGCAATGGGGCAACCCCACGAATTGGGGCATCAAGAAGCATAACCTGGTCCTTGTACCTCTTGCAAACCCATATGACTGCACAACAGAAGCATTGGAAAGTCCGTCCGCAAGTCCCAATCAACACTAACGTAACTGCATAATGTAAATAGAAAAACTAAACGAGAGGGGCTAGCGGAAAATACACTTGTGAGGCGCAAGACGAATCTGCTCTGCAGAACAAGAAGTAATAAACCGCGCAAACACCACAGTCAACGACTGAGCTCTCTCCTTGGACACTGGAACGGACGTGCAGGCATCTCTGCCAGCCAAAAATCAACAAAAAAATTCAACTCTCCCGGAAAATCGAGGCCGAAAATTTCCCTACCATCGCCTCGCAGCAAAGCTCACAAATCCCTAGCAAACAAATCATCAACCAAAATCCCCAACAAACAACAATACACTAAACCTAATCCCAAAGGCGTACATAACCGACACGAGCCGAAAGATAAACACGCCCAATAGAACACACCAAACATAATCGAAAAGGGGAAAACGGAAGGAAGAGAGGGTACAGGAAGAAGAGGTAGCCGAGGGAGTGAAGGGTCGGGTCGAGTTGGTCGAGGAAAGGCGGCAGCCGGGTCGACTCCGAGTGCAGCGTCTCCTCCGCTTGTCGGAGAAAACCCAATAGCACCGATAGGTCCGACCCGCTACCCGACAGCCCTTGGATTCGGGTCACCAGCGTATCCACCGCGTTCATCCTCTCTCTCTCTCTCTCTACTTTTTTTCCGCTCCCTCCTTTTATACCCTTTTTTTCCTCTTTAGCTTATTACTCCCGAACTGGCTCATATAGTTTTTTTAACGGGGCCGGCCCATGGAAATTATTAGACGGCCCAAATAAACTACGGGCTCAGCCCAAATATAAATCGATCTTTAATAAATTGTGATCCCATCTGTTTCAGACCTAGCTCGGGAGTACCGGGTACTACTTAGCTGTTACATAAAACAAGACACTTTTTTTTTTGAAATAAACCAATTCTAATTCATTTGATTCACCATCGAAGATGAACGAGACTAAGTGATATGTCGAAGCTGTGGAGTGTAAGAATACATTGGTAGGGGACCATTGCTCGATCCTATTTCGGTCCGAACCAAGCGGGATTCGAAAAAATTTCAGGTGGGGCCCAAATGTAACAAGACAGGTCGCGCTGCGTCAGAACGTAGATGAGAGAGAGGGAGGAATGTAAAAGAAGTGTCTATTCGACCGAGTTCAGAGAAAAAACTTTTGACATAAATAGATTTATGTGCTTAGTATTTGGCGATGATTTAAATTTATTACGATCTGATCTAAAGTTAACCAGGCTCGTGGCTGGCCTCATTTTGGTTCGAACCAAATAAGATCCGGCCGGCTTATTCCCGATCTCGGGAAGGCCGAAGAATAACAAGAGGGCGCAATTAGATTTACGGGCCTAGTATCGCGATGTCCACGCTCGGCCCAAATCAAATTTATAAATGGGCCGAGCCGAGAAATTAGGAGAAGTAAAAGAATTAGAAAGAAGCATCTTTCGGGTTCGCGAGAGAGAGAGAGATCGACGGAGAGAGAGATGGGGGATTACCATTTCGTGTACAAGGACTTGGACGGAGCTTCAACGCAATGGGACGACATCCAGAGGAAGCTCGGGAACCTCCCGGAGAAGCCGCCGGCTTTCAAGCCTCCGCCGTTCACGCCGGCTCCCGACGAGGGCTCCGTCCCCAAGGACAAGGCCTGGATCGACGGCCGGACCGAGGAGGAGCTCGAGGACCTCGACGACGACCTCGACGACGACCGCTTCCTCGTGGAGTACAGGTACCATCTTCCGTTCTTTTTTCGAATTCGACTAATTCAGTTTCGACTCGAATAAGATCACATAGGTCTCTGTCCTTGGATTTCAGTTTTAAATGTTGGCTTGGGGTTGCAGGAAGAAGAGATTAGAAGAGATGAGGGAGGCTTCTAAGGTATCGAAGTTTGGATCCGTGATCCCGATTTCGGGGTCCGATTTCGTTAGGGAGGTGTCTCAAGCGCCCTCTGATGTTTGGGTAGTTGTCCTTCTCTACAAAGACGGGTAATGCTTTTCGTACCTACCACGCGCGGTCGTGCTTTTCTAGCTCGGGTTGTTGTCGCGATGATCATTTGTTTCTTTTCGCCTGGTAGATTCCCGGAATGTGGGTTGCTGCTTCAGTGTCTTGAAGAGCTGGCAACTAAATATCCTGCGACCAAGTTTGTTAAAATCGTATCTACGGAGTGCATACCCAACTATCCCGACCGTAATCTTCCCACTTTGCTGGTGTACAACAATTCAGCAGTGAAAGCTACTCATGTCGGCATTCGTAGTTTTGGCCGGAGATGCACCCCTGAAGGTACTTCACCACTGAGAGTATCCCTTTTTTTCAGTTGTATGATTGTCTGGTGACTCGGACTCTTCATTGGAAACACCATAATCTCTCGGACATACTATGGTCTTGAAGTCGAAGTTTCCAACTTTCATTTGTGTTCTGTATTACTCAAGCTAAAATGGTCAGGCATGAAAGACGGTTGCTTAGCTTCAATTGACACGATACACATGATTGGCTTACGTTCCCTTCATACCCCGTTCTTTGCTAAAACATATTTTCACGCATGATGTTTCTTCGTACGCATAAAATTGCTTTCTTTGGTTAATTTATAGGTGTTGCATTAGCCCTCTGTCAAAACGATCCTGTACTCAATGATGGCCAGAGTGGAAGCGATCCATCAAGTAAAACAGTGATTGAAGGCGTTCGGAGGCGTCTCTTGGAAAAGGTTGTGAAGCAGCATGAAGATGATGATGATGGTTCCGAAAGTGATTGACAATGCTCATCTGCTGCAGTTGCTAAAAGCTTGGATCTGTTTACATATTTCCGATAGTTGATCGATCTGCTTCTTACTTGTCGAACATTGAGTTGGATAGATTAAAATCTTGCGTGTGTTTGTCAATTTTTATTTAGGCTCCTAATGCCACCCATGTAATCATGTAATCTGCTTCTACTTATGATGGGAAACTTTTTTGTGTCTACTACACATACCTCCCTCATGTCTGCAACATAGCATAATTTTGATCGATCTGCTTCTTACTGGAAGAAGGACCTTTGTTTTGTTCTATCACTTATATCCTTGGAGCTTACAATGTTGTGGCCAATTGGGTTATTAGAAATTGTAGAATTAATTCACTTCCACGGGATTTAATCACCCCCGAAAATTAATGTATTAATATTCTCGGACTTTTCGATTTAATATAAAGTTTTAAGTTTGTTCCTACAAAAAATTCTCCATACGAGTGTTTCTGAACTAGCAGGTAACAACTTAGCATATGGCAAAGTTGGCACTTCTGACCGGATCCATCCATTGTGATATTAGCAACAAATTCTATACCCTGGCATTTATTTCGTCTCTGGTCATGATCGGACAATAAACAGAAAATTACAACACAAACATGCTTATCCTTCAACTCGCTCTAAACAGACAACTCAAACCGAGAGGATCCTGTTCACAAGATTCAGCCCCTTCATATGCACTATGAAGCGCGCGAAAGAACACAAAACGCTCGAAATTGGGAAGATTAGCTATCATCATTGAGTTACTTCTGCTTCAGCTTCTCTTCTTCTTTTGCCTTTTTTTGTGTCACTAGTTTCCTGTGCTTGCTGTTCAGCTTTTTTCTGTGCTCGGACCAGAGCACGTCTAACACGGGGCCTCATTTCTCGTACTCTCCTAGGAGGCATGATGTATGGTTCGAGGGGACGGTCGCCAAAGGGATGCTCACCATCAGCAAAAATCCTCAGTTTGCGGTCTCTATCCTGCAATAAGTTATTTCGTTAAACTACGCAGCTTGGTCAAGATAGAAAAGAATGGGTTGCAGCCAACTCAGTAAACATTCAGGGTACAAACACAGATGTGCAAACCAGCAAGCATGCATGCAGACGTTACAATACAAAAGAACTAATCATCCCAAACAATACACAACTGAAAGAAAGAATAAGACAAATCACAGACAACAGAAAGTGCATGAAACCTGTCGCTTTCCACCTTTTGACTATGGTTCTAATTATCGACTTTGAGAATCTATCTCTACAGCTGTCAAACGTGTTACAATTCTTGCAAATCATGTTCAAAACCAAATTTCCACCGAATGAAAAAAATGCTTATTAGAAGGCAGAGTCTGGAAACTGTTGGTCTACACGGTAGTGAGAGCTAACGATTAAAATCTTGATTCATCTTCAAGTAGGAAAAAACCAAACAAGCAAGAACAACAAATATGTAGAAATTACTCTCACCACCACTAACTCACATCGCGTAGTTTGTTTCTTGGAAGCATACGTAGCACAGCTTTGCGAATTACTTCTGTCGGATCCTTAGCCATCTGGTCCTTTAAACTCCTCTCCTTCAGGTGGCCCATATACCTGAGAAAAATATTAGGTTATAGATTCTACATAAAAGATGGGACAACCCAGTCTTACATAGATGCATAATACCTCCGGTTATTTTGCAAAAAAAAATCAAGAATTCCACCTCCTAAACGTGGTACTCATGTTTACAGAAATCCGCCAGAACCAACACTAGATTGAAAGTTGAAACTAGAATCTTAATCAGTATCTAGCAGTCATCGATCCATCACCATTCTGAACTAAAAGTAACTTATTTTGACCCAGGCAATAATTAGAAGGGTAATACTTGCCCAGTGTGCCAGCGATAAAATTTATCTGTCATCTTTCTTCCGGTAACACAGATATCCTTTGCATTAAGCACAATGCACATATCCCCATCATCACGATAAGGAGCATAAGTTGGCTTGTCCTTGCCTTGGACAACAGTTGCTATTTGAGATGCTAATCTTCCAAGAACCTAGCAAAGACACAAGCTTCAATTAAGAACTAAGACAACGAGTGTGTAGCATTCCCCCATAAAGCTCCAACTAAATAGCAGGCGAGCACAAATGGAGTATCCTACCTGGCCTTTAGCATCAAACACCCTCCACCTCAACCCTTCGAGATCGATACGCCTGAGACCAGCAAGAGCTTTCTGCAAGACCCGAGTAACAAAACCAATATTTCTCATTCATCGTGCCGCCTAGAAGGTAAAAAAAGGATGGACAATACCCCCTTAAATCTCACCAAAATCTAGCCAATCTCACTTAATCAACCAAAAAACCAAAACTTGGTTCAAAAGGGGGCAATAATCACTGAGAAAATTTCACAAACACCTAACATGCTTCCACGGAGCTGCAAAATTGTCAATCAAAATTCAACCTTGAAGCTGACCCAATGGTCCACAGGGGCAAACGGAACGAGGACAAAACTGGGTCATCGAGAAATTAAACAAAAGATTAAAAAAAATTTTAAAAAAAGAATACCTTCATATTGCCACTAATGGAGGCAGCTGCCTGGGTCGCCATTTCTTCTCTAATCCAATCCCCAGGAATCTGATCAATTCAATGCCTAGCTAGTTAACATCAGTTTTTCTAAAATCGCGAAAAAAGAAAAAAAGTCTCGATGTTTTGGGGTTTAATGTTTTAGGCGTAGGGTTTGGTTTTTCTGTTTTAAGATCTGGGCCCATTAACGGCCCACTTTATCCAATGCTCAAGGTCTCCACTTCGGACTTCGGCCTAGATTTGGAGCCCTTGCTATATAGCCTGCCAGAGTGTGACTTTTAAAAATGGATCAGAATGTTTTTTTATAAGATAATTATATTAGTAACTAAATTTAAAATTTAAATACCTAATAATTCTGGATAAATTATAAATTTTTTGAAAATTATCGTACTAAAATTTTAACTTTATCATTTTTAAAGCTACAAAAAATGATTTTTAGATTATATATCTTGTGATTTCGTTTGTTTACAACATGAATTTTAGATATTCATATTTATTACATTTTTTTCTTACTAAAGTGTAAATTTGAGTTTCACAAAACAGACAAAACAAAATCACGTGCTACTAATAAAAATGTCAAAATGGAATACAATAAATGTCAAAAGGGAATGATGATTTTATCGTTCTGGAATCATGGTAGTTATCTTACCCGAAGTTGATGCACCAAACAAAAGAAATTCATTACCACACAAGAGTAAAGAAGATTTGAAGTTCAATGTATGGGCAAGAGCAATCGAACAACAGTTCGTTTGCACTTGTTTATCAAATTTCCTCTGCAACACACGGAGAAAATAGAAAGGAAATACCAATTGCAAAAATAACATACCGGTCTCTTCGGCAATCTCGAAATAAGTATTAAATATTTATTGAAAAAATTTTGTGACAAAATTATGTTTAACTCAAACTTAAATTAATTGATACATCATATTCTTATACTATATAGTATAAAAACATATGTTTTTATTTCGTTTAACTTTTTTTGTCACAAATATATGTGCATTTAGATTTCGTCTGTTAATACTTTAAGAAATGATTTTAAATTCCCTCAATTGGTACCAAACTGTAAGGTACTCTACGTAAGTTTAGCCTGTCGTCCACGCAGTCACCGACTAATTAGACGTCCTGTCGTAGAGCCCAGAGCTGTCGTCTCCCCTCCCCCGTCCTCCCCGGAGGCAGGAAAAAAAGAAAGACCCTATAAACCCTAAACCCCCAAATCGTAGAGAGAGAGAGAGAGAGAGATAATAGAAGATGGCCATGTACTTGAGGCGGGTGATCTCCTCCAATTCCGTACGGTTTCGGGTTCCTTCAAGAGCTGGATGCGGAGGCGGAGGAGGTGGCTCCATTACCAACACCGAGTCCCGGGCTTGGACCCTTTCCCGGTCCCTCTTTTCCGTCCCCCACAATCCCCCGGTTTCTCCACCGCGATCGCGTCCCGTCGACTCCCTTAAGGAGCACCGTAGAGGCTTCGCTAAGGGCCGGAAATCAAGTACCGATCTTTTTTCTACCCTTGTCTCGTTTTTCTTCACCATTTCACTGGGTTCTTGATTGTGAAAAAAAAATCGAATTTGAGCTGGGTTTAGGACTGAATTGTGCTTGTTTCTGCTTAAAGATGGAACTTTGATTATCGAGAATCGAAGTTGGGTGATTAGAGAATCATGTAATCTTATCGCTCGTAGTGATATATGTGTTCATTATTTGTGCAATTAGTCTTTCTCCAGATCTGTAATCGTCTTGTCGTTTCTTTTTGTTAAAGAGGATGATTCTGGTGGAGGTACAGTCGAGGTAGATCCTAATGTTGGGCCAGCTGTCAAGGCAAGTGCAGCCTCGCAGATGGATGCCGCTGTCACGGCGCTGTCCAGAGAATTATCTAAATTACGGACCGGAAGGGCGTCCGCAGGCAAGCCGCAGTTTGTTGTCTTTGATTTCATTGTAGTACTGCTCGGTGGATTCTGGTGACAATCTTCTGATGCTTTGGCAGGCATGCTTGATCATATCATCGTCGAAAGCGGTGGTGTTAAGACACCTCTAAATCGGATAGCTGTAGTTGCAGTGATGGATTCTAAAACTTTGTCAGTCAATCCATATGATCCCAGCGTAATGAACCAAATCTTATTTGAACAAACTCAAGTTTATTATTGACTTTGAGCTTTGTACAATGGTCTGCCCTGTTTAACTGAAGCACTTTCGATATAGCTTTGTTGAAAAACGGTTTATGATTGTACTTTTTGCTTTGCAGACTCTTAAAGAGCTGGAGAGTGCAATTGTATCTTCACCATTGGGTTTGAATCCTCGAGCGGATGGTGAACGATTGATTGCAGCCATTCCTCCGTGAGTTTTCCTAACTTCAAATGCATCATTCCGATAGCTGACAAAAGTTGATGCTGGTTCTTGTTTTGGTGGTTGTTACTGACCTTCTAACTATTTTTTCTTTTTTGCATTCTTTGTGACCAGATTAACCAAAGAGCATATACAGGTGACCTTCAAGTGAAAGTTCTGATGTATTAAAGTTCTTTTTTTACACTTTGCAAAAAAGTGAGCTACCTGTGAACTTTTCAACTTGTTTCCAGGCCATCAGTAAGGTCGTTGCAAGATCTTGTGAAGACGTGAGACAAAGCATAAGAAGGGCACGTCAAAAGGTAATATCGTCGATTTATACCTTCCCTGTTACTGGACTTGTGGCATCATTCCAAATACGGATGATAACCATTCTACATTAGTAACTAGCTCCCGTCACTGGGGCCGTTGCAAATTTTCGAATGGGATATATCCTTAATGTGCTCTCCATCGCATGGTACTTGACTCTTTAAGTCGTTCAAGCTAAATATTTGTTGCATTTGCAGGCACTGGATTCAATAAAAAGGCTCGGTTCAAGTTTGCCCAAGGATGATGTGAAGAAACTTGAGAAAGAAGTGAGTTGTAACCTCACAACTTCATCCTTTAGAAACCTCTTTGCTTATCTACTGTCTATTGACATTGGTGTATGTTTTCCAGATTGATGAGTTGACCAAAAAGTTTGTCAAGTCGGCAGAGGACATGTGTAAAGCAAAGGAAAAGGAGATAGCCTCCGCCTGATTTTTGGAACTTCATTTCTTTCTCAAACTAACCCATCCTCCTGGCCATTATTATTGGAGGTCATGGCCGATCAGATGCATCACGGCTGTCTTAGTTTCACTGCCATTTTTATTGGGATGGATATGATGATCATTTTTTCTGCAAGTTTTGACTCGGCTCGAAAAGTCCTTAGAAAAGGCTGTACGGCGTGTTTGGATACTAGGTGGTTTCGACCATAAAAAAGAGAGCCAAGGGTGAAAGAGGGCTGGATGGCAATTCAGATTGAATTTTGAGGACGTTCCTTTGATATTTGATCATAGTGAATAATAATCGTATCCTCCCACTTCATGCCAAGTAAGTGACCATGTGCATACCCTTAAGCTCTTTATGGTCATAATACTTGTAAAAACGAAATGCAAAAATGTGAAGGGCAGGGTATCTAAAGTAAAAGCACGACGGAACCACGAATCGTCAATTTCGCTTCAATGCACGTTCTAAACCTTCCCATGATTTTAAAAACAACTCGGAGGTGAGGTTTCTCCCGTCTTCTGGGTCAACTAGTCCAACTGTACAGATGACCATCAATTGGTCCAAAACCTCCCAAAAATGAAAATCATACATCGTTAATGGCATCCTATCGACACTCCCTGTAAGGGAAACTGTATTACAGGTAAAAAAAACTCCAACTCCTGAAAATTGTAATCGATCAAAAGGGACAAATCTCCTTGGTCCGGAGAACAGGTTCCCTTCATTTTCTGCACAGATTATGCACATTGGTAAGCCTGCATTCTGATGAACAGGTATAAACATCTCACACATCATTGTATTGGATCATATAATCGATGGACTTTGAAAGATAAAGTACAACCCAAAGTGTTCAGACTCTTGGAGACAGCTGTGTGGTACTAAAAAACACCCATCTTCCGCCTATTCAGATTCAAAGTTCTACAATCAAAAGAAAAAAAGGGTTCAAAATTCATCTGCAGATGATCAACAAGAAAGAGTGCGGCCGGGGGGGGGAACTGCCAGTGTCAACCGCACACATTGATTGGTTTCCAAATGTGTTAAGACAGGTATTCTGGAGTTAAAACTACTTGAACTTGCTTAACCACAACCCAACATATGCTCTCAACCTGCAAAAGCCGGTACTTTTTTGCTAACCGTGAGAACGAACCTGCCCCGTTGATCAGATGCGGCCACTTTCCGTGGAAGCAAATCCTCCTTGAGTAGATGCAACACTATTCACAATAAACATTTCCTCCAGCCCATGTGTAGAGCACCAAATTTTCTTTACTGATAATTTCAGTCTCTGGTGAAAATTGATCTCCTGAGATAACCATCCTGAAATAGTACCAAGGCTTGCAGTAGACTCCCTCGGTATTCCACCTCACATTTCTACAATCAATTGTGTCGATTAAACATCTTGCCAGTTCGCAGCTTCATGAGTCTACTTCTCAGACTGATTTTAACGACATCATCTGGAAGATTCAAAACTTGTCCAGATTGCATCTTGACCACTCTATTCCCCAGTCTGATTTTAAATACATCATCTGGAACATTCAAAACTTGTTGCAACGAAAGTCTGAGTCCACATTCTTTCACTAGTGCAAACCTTGGTTTCATTCTCCCTTCCAAGCTGAAAGAAAAATACTCGGGGAAGTTGACAAGCTCTTTTGTTGAATAACCCAGAGTCAAAAAGTAGTCAAACTTCCTAGATAAGGTGGCCAACCTATAGTGACATAAGCTTCCAAATCTTGTAATCATTGCCGCGAGATCTTTGGAACTGAATCCGTTTCTCAAGAAAAATTCTGTGACATGCCTCAGATGGTTATCAACACTAAGACCAAATACACTAGGATACCGCTGAAGTAGAAGCGCGACATCAACCCCTAAACAATGGAAGAACTCGGCAGTTGGCCGCAAATTGTCCTCTACACTGCATCCAACAATGTTGGGGTATTTCGTTAAAGTCTTCCCAACACTCTCAGCTAAGACATCCATTTCATACAGGAAACTAACAGTTGCCTCGATCTTCTTCCTGCTTAGCCAAAGGATCATAGGATAGCGGCCAATCACCCTTGCCCAATTTTTCTTTTCCACACCCAAGCTTTCAAGGAATGTCAGCCTGGGTTTAAACTTTTCTGATATATTGTACCCACACAACCTAGGTGCCATGGCAAGTATGATAGGAATGTCTGGCTTACTTACTCCAAGATCAAGAAGGAAATCAACCGTTGGTCTCAAGTTCTGCTCCACGCTTAAAAAAGGAATAGGAGGATATACTCGTGCCATCTGCTCGACCTGGTCAAGATCCAACCCGAGCTCCATGAGATACACAACAGTAGGGTGTAGTTTCCCATCAGGGCCTCTCTCATGGATTCTCTCTAATGCTTTCTGCACCCTCACACGAAAAGACCGAGCTTGTCTTGTTGCACAAACAGGCTGAATGGGTTTCCCTTCATCAGGTGGATTCTGGAAGTTTTCAACAAAATCTACTAGAAGACCACCATGCTCTTCAACAAACATTTCAAGGTAGGGAATAAGGGTATCTCTGATCTCAAGAGTTGACAGCTCTCCTCGTCCTACGCAGAAGGCCAAACTGATGTTAACAAAACAACGACTGTGACATATGTAGCTAATAATATTGAGGAATCACTGATGTGGCCGAACCTACTCTATACCAAGATTTAGGAACAGAAGGAAGCCTTGAAACCAGGTGGTCGATGAACAGGTCCGACTTGTTGACAGTACTTTCAGCAGCAGCATCGCTGAGACCTTGTTTCTTCAGGAACAAGGTCAACACAGCCTTGGCTTCTGCCTTCTCTGCAGCCAAGATGGTCGGAGATGCCAGCCTTGAGCTGGCAGATCCAATCACTCGAGAACCTAATTCAACAAAAAATACAACAGGATGATAAATCAGAAGATGAAGTTGGAATCAGAATTATATCTCCAGATATCGAATTACCAGTTCTTAATCGAGCAAACGAGAGTTTCCCAGGAAGATAAAGCCGGGACCTGTGAATCAAAAAAACAACATCAGCCTTCAAAACAACCAGGCGGAAGATCAGCAGTAGTAACAAACGTCACAATCTTCGTATCGAACCCAAAACCTTAATTCGAATATCCACAACGAAAGAGTTGACACCCATTCACCCGAGCTGGAACTCGGACCCAAAAAATCCCCAATTGTATTATGAGGTTCCAGGGCAGACCATTAAGGTGCCACGTCATCTCACCGACAAGACACTGCTAACCTAACTAACTAACCACTGCCCTCGAGTACGAGCTAGGGTTTCTGCTAAAAAGTAAAAACGAGACTTTGAAAAAGTTTTTCTCTTTAGAAAAGAAGAAGAAGAAGCTTGAAGAAGTAATTAACCTTGAAAAGGGCGCAACTCCGCTAGGCATGTAGGGAATCGCCGGACACCGGATTCCAGTGAAAGTCGCCATCTTTCTCCCACTTCTTGCGCTGTGTGAAGGCGAAGAGGAAGAAGTGGCGGGGAATGAAACGACAGAGAAGATAATACCAAGACGACCGACCAACCGCTGAGTGGGGAAAATCTGGACGACCGGTCGCTTTGTCCCCGTCTGATTACGAAGTCGAGGATTTATTCTAACTTAATCGAAAGACGTTGAGTTTAATCATTAAAAATGTAGCAGTGTTAAATACGTGTTTGAAGAGTTTTGCTGTTATTCAATAGTTATATCCGATTCGACTCAGAATTAGCAAGTCCAATGAGGTGGGATATAAAAAAAATTAACTAGTCCAAGTGGCAGTTCACGTATTAAGCAAATGCAATCCTTTATATGGAGCAATTTGCAGCCAACAATGAGAGGAGAGGACAGTACATTCGTGGACAAATATTGTCCTAACGAATAGTGCTTATAAGGGAAGGCAATGAAGAATAGAAGATAATTGGCTGTTACAGTTGCGTTGGATCTGCAGGGCTAAACTATCCAGAGCTTCATACAGCAACTTACTTGCAGAATGATCTCTATCTTCTACGGTGAAAACATGAGTCTCCCCGTCGATGTTAACAACGCTTTGACCGGGAAATTTTCTCACCATTTTATGTTTCATTGCGTTCCTTATGCTTGCAAATCCGCGCCAGTGTCCTGCTGATGCATATAAGTTGGCCATCTCGACGTAAGGCGCAGCTGCGTCAGGGTCCAGCGTGAAAAGTTGGTCGGCCGCGTATTCTCCGATCTCTACATTGCGGTGAATCTTGCAAGCCCAAAGCAGTGAACCCCATATTGCTGCATCGGGGTTGATTGGCATGTCATGAATAAATTTAACAGCTTCTGCTAGCTTCCCTTTCCTTCCTAGAAGATCAACCATGCAGGAGTAGTGGTCCAACCCAGGATTGATTCTGTACACTTCGCTCATCATGTCTAAGTACTCCATTCCTTCATCGAGAAAGCCAGCATGAGCGCAAGCTTGGAGAATTGCAACAAATGTTACATGATTTGGCTTCAAACCAAGCTCCACCATTTGACCGAAAAGGTTTAAGGCTTCGGGAAATAGCCCATTTAAAGCGCAGCCTTTAATCATGGTGGTCCATGAGACAACGGTTTTGTGTGGCATGGCAGAAAAGAGCTCCCAAGCATCATCCATGCTCCCACATTTTGAGTACATGTCTATCAAGGCATTGCAGACTACAACATTCTCTTTGAAGCCTAGGAAATCGACATACGCATGCACCCATTTTCCAGCTTCCAAAGCACCCATCTGGCCGCAACCTGAAAGTAAAGAAAGTACGGTGACAGAATCGGGCTTCTCGCCTGATGCTTCCATGGCACTGAACAAGCGGAATGCCTCATCAATATCCCCTTTCCCAGCATATCCACTGATCATAACAGTCCATGAAACTTGACATCTCTTGGGCATGCTGTTGAATAAACACCTAGCCAGATTAACCTCGCCGCAGTTGGAGTACATTGATATAAGGGTATTTGTGACAGAAATACTAGAATCACAGCCTGATTTAATTCCATGACAATGGATCAGCATGCCACAAAACAACGATTCGGGCTGCGTATAAGAAGAAAGCATACTAACAATGGTACTTAAATCAGGCTGCAATCCCTCACAAAGCATCAACTTGTAAGAAGCCAAAGCATTTGAGCTTTTCTCAAGACCTGCATATCCAGCAATCATTGAATTCCAGGACACCACAGTCCTTAAACCAGTTGAGATGCTGTTAAACAGCGACTCAGCAGAATCCAACTCCCCACACTTGGCATAAACAGAGATCAAAGTGTTGACAACAGAAACATCAGCATCTACCCCAATACAAAGACCAAAGCAATGAACTGCCTTGGCTAGTCCGGAGTCCTTGACGCATAGCACTCCCTGACACACTCCCATCACAGTAACTGCATCAGGGATAATCCCGGCCAATCTCAAGTCCCGGAAGGTGCGAACGACTCCATCAACCACACCCGAATGAGCAAAACCCTTGAGCATAACATTCCACGAAGCAATATCCCTATGAGGCATCTTTAGGAACACACTGTGAGCCATATCCAACCGATCGCATTTGATATACATGTCAACAACAGGCGTCTGCACAAAGACATCTTGGCGAACCCGCGACTTAACTATCTGTGTATGCACCATTTGGGACATCTTAAGGTCAGCAATCTTGGCGCAGGCTTTGGACACAAACGGGAAGGTCCAATTGTTTGGCTCCGCGCCATCTCGCTTCATCTTGCGAAACTGAAGAAGGGCTTCGCGGAAACTCCCCTGGTCCACCAACTGTCTGATCCGAAAATTCCATTGACGAACAGCTGACCCATTCCCAAGTTGACTGAGACGAAAAGCAAGGCACATTGCTCATTGCAACATCACCACCAACGAACCGAAAACCAGAATCTTCTTTCGATGCACTTCCACAAGATGAGCAGCTACCAAGACGCTACAATTTCCTGCAAATCGGAAACTACACCTCAAGAACAACAAAAGAAACCGAAGTCCTCCTTAGTTGGACACTTCATCGAACACTTGCTGCGCATAAACTAGAGCGCCCCTAAACGACAAGTCAAGATAGTGTTTTAGTTCTGGGGAACTTTGGGCCTATTACTCTTCGTTTTAACGAGAAACAAACGGGCCGGTTCTTGCATCTGCAGGGCTCAATTCCAGTGGGCCTAATCCTTTTTATTTGAAGTTACTGTTTCACTATCTCGTTGTTTTGTCTTTATTTCTATTCCTGTTTTATTTCTATTCCTGTTTTGTAATCCGTCTTTTTTAATATAGGCTTTGTGCCACCCTTCTCAAAAAAAAAAAACATCCATTAGCTAATTTTTTTGGGGGAGAAACATCCATTAGCTAATTAATATAGTTTAAATAGATTGTCGGAATTTTTATTGGAGGAAAGCCCATAGTTGTCCGTTGAACCTCTGGATGCTTTATTGATTATCTAATTTCCCTCCTTAAATAGAGATAACAATGTTCGAATTTGGTGGACTCGAGTTATAGGTAGGAAAAGGGAAACATGTGGGACTCAAGTCAAGAGTAGACTTATCTAATCTAAGCCGGACAAAATGACACTTGCTTGTGGCTTGGGAACTTTGAAACACAAGCAACTTAAATGTCATGTCATAAAAAAGCAACTGGAATAATTTGATTTTGAGGTTAGTTGGGATCTTGGCGACCAATATCCCATGTTTTTGATCAGTTCGGTTTTGACAAGTGATCCATTAAATCAGACTTGCACGCCATCACAATTGTTGTCTCAGTCTATCTAATCCTGCAATTTGTTGTGTGTTTGGTAGGAGTAACGATTTCCTCTCAAACGACTATTTTATATTTGAATCTATTTCGTAGTTTTCTCTAAACAAAAAAATATATATTCACATTAGAATAACTTCTTTTATTTGCGGGATGGTTACACCTCCCTCCAATTCCACTATATAAACCAAAGTGCAAGGCACTATGATTCATTAGTTATGTAACCTTTTTGGAGCCAAGACAATTTAAACTTGAAATCATTTCATCCTTATTTATTCCTTTTGTATATGAATTTGAACCAAGATGTCAATTCTTGAATAGAAACATAACAGGTGGAACCGGAGGTATATAAATTGTCGCATTGGGGGGAAGACAATTGTGGATTTGGGGAAGTTGGTCTATTACAGTTGGGTCCACAATGATTTAGGAAATCAGCAATAGCTAGCGTCCTGGACAATTAATGGGCTAATGCATAATTAATTATACGCCATGAATTTGGATAACGTGCAAGACAATTGAGACGCTATTCGGTTGCCTGTTAATTAGGCAACTATTGGTACAAACTTCGTCGTGCAAATTTGAATTCCATGGCAGCTCCGACTTATTAAACAGCTAGCCTCCATGCTAGTAATATGGCTGAATGAAAATACAATAAAATTTGAAATATGTTAATATAATTTGCTATAACACACAGATATAATTAATGAGATAATTCAAGTATCTAAGATTAATGGACATCATTTAGTTATCATTCAGATCAAATCGTATAACGAGGTTGCATGATCAAGAAACGTTTGTATCGGGATTTTGGCTTAATGCGTTGGGATTTAGGTACGTTGATACATAATTCGGCGGTGGATATTATATCGATTCCTGCACAATCTCGCTACATTAGTATTCTTTTTTGTCCTTTTCTACGAAATTCAATGAATTAGCATGTGAGAATGTCTTCCCATCCTTCCTATAATTTCGATTATGATCTTTAATTTTCCATTTTAAACCAACAAATATTGTCGAAACAAATTGTTAAGTTTTTTCTGTCGAAGCTAAAATTTTAAGAATTTTTCATACTTATAAATAAATTCATCACTCTTGCACTAAATAATGTGCTATTTTCAATACGTTTTCTCAAACGGGACACATCAAACTGACGTTTGCACTATCTTTGACTTCGCTAATGTGTAATAAAATGAGGGTCGTGTGAACACAATAATGGGCACAAAATCAATTCGCTCTGATATTACGTTAGAATTTCCATACCCAACCCAAAACTTTCATGATTCTCAAAAATCCAAAACCTTAATACAATAAATATGTATATTTTCTACAATGATAAACGAGTTCACCACTCTTGCGATATATATTCGTTCACCGAAATGATGAACCGCATAACTCGGAGCAATTTTATATTATGGTCATAAGATACCAAGTGAGGATATGTTAACCAATAAAAAATCAATAAAACAGGAAAAAGTGAATTGTATAGGATTTTTTAGATGGTGAAATTTTAACTATAAAATATACCAAATTATATTATATATGTCGGAGGACTCGCAAACTTTCTTTCTTCAACCATAATAAATGCGAATCTGGCAGATGTACGTAGATCGCGAGAGTGCTAGCGGCCAATAATTCAGTACTTTATATATTGATATAGAAATATCTTTTTTTTGGTGGAAATTAATATACAAATATCGACGACGCAGATATAGGGAAGGGGTCAGTCTTTGTCTAATGTAGAAAGTACGAGAAAATATAAATATAAATATATAAGTGAGCCGTAAATCGCACATGAAATTGTTACCTGCAACATGCACGACTAACTAGTTTTTTCTTGAATTCCCTTTGGATCCAATGTCAATATTGTTGTATTTCTATATATTTGCATGTTGTAAATTTTCTTAAAGGTAATTTTTTATACAATGTCATAGTTTTGAACCATAAACTTCTTTAAATTTGTATATAATTTTTACCGTTAGATTAAATATACTTTGATAAAAATTAATTCAGA
Organism: Hypericum androsaemum; assembly: GCA_963995505.1. Taxonomy (NCBI): domain Eukaryota; kingdom Viridiplantae; phylum Streptophyta; class Magnoliopsida; order Malpighiales; family Hypericaceae; genus Hypericum; species Hypericum androsaemum. The sequence continues at coordinate 734,146 of OZ023183.1, read as the reverse complement.
TCGTCAAACTCGAGTCTTCAAATGCAACTGTGTTAAAATTTACCAAGGAAAATTTCACCAACTTTCTTATTATTCCTACTCAAATCGAGATCAGTAAGAACTCGTTCTAACCTGTTCGGATATTCTGTATGGCAATGGAATCCTGACGAACTCACGGCTTCCATGTAAAGACCAGTTAAACCTTATTCTTTTTTGTTGGACAGACAAAGCTTAACCTTGAATCTCCAAATGGTAACCCACTATTGCAATTAATCAGTTTTTTAGTATCCTATTCGGCAACCAATTACGAACATTGGAGGCAACGCTCGTTGTATTATTTATATAAACTAAGATACGCCGTATCCTATGATATCCATTTCCACGGTACATAAAACACAGACTTCGGCAAACCCAATACATTTACCGGAAAGAGACATTGATAGATAAATGATGAAGCGCTTAACGAGAACTTATGCCTTTAGCTAGTTAATTATCTAGATTCCATGGTAATTAATTTGACATATGAGTATCAATCTGTAAGAAAAATGTTTTAGTTTAATCAAGATGTTTTCCGTTCGAATTCTTGAAAATATAATAGTTGTTGGAAGTTTTGTCATCATTCAAAAGTTCAACTCGGCTCGAACATTAATTAGTCGATCAAATAGATAAATACTTGTTGAAAGTTTTGTCATCGTTTCAAAATTTACTTTGCACAAATACAGATTAATCGATCCAGTGAATATCCAAATAAAATATGATTTGATCCAAAAGAATTTGGACACTTCCCCATTGTCTTGGAGTGATATGAGATGTTCTCTCCGCGAGTGATTTCTTATGCATCCCATTGGAGACATTAGTGGACGGATTTCTTTGCTTTGAAGTTAAAGACATTGTAATTTGTACAGGCTTATTGATACTTTAATATTTCAACGCATACTCCAAGGAGAGACCTGGATTATTTTTTCCTGCGCCACCACATGTTAAAAGCCCACGTACGCATTTTGTACACTCCCAAGTTTACTCTTTCTAGGCGTTATTAATTTTGGCAGGTTAGTGGGAGTATTTATCTAAATTTTGTTCTTAAAATATGTTTGCCATTAAAGAAAAATTTCGAAATTTCGAAATATATTCACTCATCAAAATATATAAGGTGTTTAGTTTTTTAACATCCATTGGACATACTAATATTGACTGGAATTAGATAACATTACAAAAAAAAAAATTTACATGTCTAGTTATAAATGCACCTTCCAATGGTTAAATCAATAGAATTAAATAATCTAATTGTTGTGTCCATAAAAATTAATAACAGTTTTTGATAAATTATTGTTATTTAAAGTCGAATATTGATAAACCTTACTTATAAATGACAGTGACTCTTCCACTAATATCTTGTAAAAATTAAATCCAAAAGATTATTTAAAAATGTATATCCATTACTATTTGATAACAAGATTAATAATACTTGGGATATCATATACTCCTCCTCCCGCCGGACAAGGCAAAGGTTCTCTGGCTCTACCACGTAGTCTAAGCCGCAATCAAGAAACCCCCGGCTCGGCTTAACTCAGTGGAGCCCGTACCCAGAGCGTCGTCGTTTCGCCTGGTAAAAGGATCCTACAGTACAGTAGATATGGAAGTCGGATGACATGTCGGGTGACCGTCCAGCTGTGTTGAACTCACCGACCAAAAGCTTCCAAATTAGTGGGGGACCACTCGAATCCCAGTTTCCAAATCTGAGCTTGAAGACGAGCTACTGGGATTTATATGGGGAAGCCACCTGACACTTGCATAGTAGAAACATCCCCTTTTACCTCTGGTTTACTTGGTTTGTGACAATGATATTTGCTTGGCCGAGTCAGTGAAGTTGGTTTTCTGGCTGCCCACTTGATCGAATCACTTTTTGGTCGGTTGGGTAAAACTGACCATATGCATCGGTGCATGTATCCGATGGTAACGGACAGTGGCCGGTGGAATACGAGCAATGGATAGATAGATAGATTTATCATACTTATAAATTATTTTGGTAGAAAAAGTGAGAGGTGCAATATAAGACTTTCTAGAGGTCATCTATCGTGGTACTATTTTCGCTAAAACGTATTTAATTTTGAAGTTCTGATGAGATCCAGTGCATTAACGCTGGCATGATCGTACCCTGTCACACTTATAACTACGCATACTATTTTTTTATTTAATAATGTGAATTTTTTAACACTTTATCTCAAACGTGACTCTTCTGACTAAAGTTTATCTGGTTTCTGACTTCACTAACGTTCAAGAACAATAATAAGCACGATATCAACACGCTTTAAAACCATATTAAAATCTCTGTATCCAATCCAAAATTTTAAGACAATATTTATTGGTAAATTTTATACATTTATAAATAAAATCTACCATTGTTGTACAAAATAATGTTAAATTCTCAACATGCCATGCATCAGATTTTAACGCATTTGTATTATTCTCGTAATTTAAACTCAAAATAATTATAATTTGTGTACAGCCTCAAATGTTCCATTTTCATAACTTTTCACGACATACCCTCGGTTTTGCTTCGAAGAACAACCGTGGGACGAAAGTGCATTGACTGTACTTTCGTTTGAGAAGATACGGATCAATTTATAATACGCGGTAGCTTCTGGAGCACTCACATTGACCACTGGTTCATTGTATCATCTCTGTAGTTACTATAGTCAGTCTCTACAACTGTATCGAGACCGCAGCTTTAATTTTAGCTCCCTTTAAAGAAAAATTCATTTTGGTACATCATGTTTTTGACCTTTCCCATCTAAGAAATTCGTGGATTAGTTTCCTAGATCAGACACCTTGTGATTTTTTTCCTCTCTAGCCCGTTAAATAAAACCCATAATTTCATCACTTAGTTCTCCCGTGGTATGTGAGGCTTGTTGATATGCCAATTTACTAAGACAAACGGACCCATATCGACGCAACTTCAATCGAACTAAATAAATTAACCAAAACTGAATTAAAAAATAACGTGGTTTTGAATTTTAAAATATTTTGATATTGATCAGAACAACGATATTGTTGACATGGCTTGCTAAGTAAATGGGCACGCAAACAAATCTCATCCATGTCGGCCTGTCATGCAAGAAAATTACTAATGAAATTATGAGTTTATCCCTAAAAAACTAGCGAATTTTTTTATTATTAAAACTACAATGTAGTATCTGAGTCCAATATTGTCGATGGAGTGACTCTCCTCTTACCATTTCATCTCTCTGTTGAGGTATAAAAATAATCTCGACATTGTCAATATATTTTGAGTTACCCGATGTGGTTGCAAGGTGATCGGATGACCGGTTGACCGGTGACCGATGTGGTCTGAGAGTGATCGGTGGGTGGTGTTGTCCAAAGCAATCACTTCCGATTTTGAGTTGGAAAGAGGTTGTCGATGGTCTTCCCTCCATCGAGTCCAAAGATGGTCTTACTTGGTCTAAACCGGTGATGATAGACGGCTTCCAAGACCAAAGCTCCCGGTTTTGTCAGCTTCTCGCCTGCCTGGGTAATGCTCCTCAGTAAAATGCTCATAACTTTATGTCTGTAAATCAAAATGAGACGATTCAAGTTTCTATGGAAAGCTAAGACGTGGATATACAACTCTTTAGTTTACAATATTTTCTGATTCGGAGCAGAAGGAGGCCAAAAATATAGTTTAACGGGGATATTTGCTCTGAGTTCGAAGGTGGACGCCCCATCCGTGAAGTCCGAGTGGGCGTCCCATCCTTGAAGTCCGAGTGGGCGCCACATCCTTGAAGTCCGAGTGGATGTCCTATCTCCGAAGTCATCCGGGATGTCTGGATTGTGCCCTCGAAGTTGGATGTCCGAGTGAACGCCGAGCTCTTCGGCTCTTGAGGTCGATATGTCCGGGTTGGACACCTCAGTCCGTGAAGTCGATATGTCCGGGTTGGACACTTCAGTCCGTGAAGCCAATATGTCCGGGTTGGACACTTCAGTTCGTGAAGTCGATATATTCGGGTTAGATACTTCGGTACATGAAGTCGATATATCCGGGTTGGGCACTTCGGTACGTGAAGTCGATATATCTCCAGATGTGCGGGAATCAGCTCTGGCTCATCAGAACGAGGAGCCCGGGCGAGAGGTCCCTCTCGCCCACATAGGCGAGACCGAGCGAGGGCTCTTCTCGCTCATGTTGGTGATCTGGGCGAGAGACTTCTCTCGCCCACGAAGGCGAGACCGAGCGAGGGCTCTTCTCGGCCACATGGCCGAGTCCTATCGAGAAGCTTGTCTGACTCAAATAGGCGAGAGGCCGGTAGGATGCACGAGCGATGAGTCGAGTGAGAGGCCTACGGAAAGAGGTCGAGTGGCAAAAGGCCGAGCGAGAGGCCGAGTGAGAGGCCTACGATGAGAGGCCGAGTGAGAGGCCTACGATGAGAGGCCGAGCGAGAGGCCGAGTGGCAAAGGGCCAAGCGAGAGGCCGAGTGGCAAAGGGCCGAGCGAGAGGTCGAGTGGCAAGAGGCCGAGTGAGAGGCCTACGGCGAGAGGCCGAGCGAGAAGCCTAAAGCGGGAAGCCGGGCGAGAAACTTAAGGCCGGAAGCCTAAGGCGAGAAGATGAGCGAGGAGCCTAAGGCGAGGAGCTTAAGGCGAGAAGCCAACTTGGACCCGAGCGGGAAGCTCATTTGACCTTCGTACGCGGGAAGGTTATTCTGGGAATAGGTCCACTTTGGTTGAGGAGGCCGTTAGCTTGAGCCCATTTTGAGATTCACTTTGGGCATGACGAGATGTCCATCTTTGGCGATGACGGACTTGAGTCAAGATTTTGCGTGGGAGATTCGAGAAGGTCAAAACGATCTATAGTTCCCTAACTTGAGCCGAGATTCTCAATATTTGGCAAGACTTGGTAAGTTCCTCTTTAGACCGCGATCGCTTGGTCGTCACGTTTTGAAAGCTTCCTATCCGAGGATGAGATTTGCTCATTTAAGGAAGACGGCTTGTATTGAGCCGAGAGGATCCCGTCATGTTAGGAACAAATAATTTGAAGCGGATCTCTCGGGATTGAGACTTGGAGCCGAGGGTCTTGGAGGCGGTTTAGAATTTCCTATTGTGAAGGCGCGGAGGTTAGGTCAAGGCACTCTATATAAGGAGGGCTCGGGCGAGAGAACGGAGATCAACCAACAACACATCAAACAACAACTATCTTTACTTTTTATCCTAGCTTAGCTCGTAGCCCGTAGTTCTTTTTTCATCCTCTCCCTTAGATTGAACGTCTAAGGTTCACTCTTTTTTCACCCTTTCCGTTAGGCCGACCTTGGGACGACCACTCCGGATCCGTCTCGGGTAGTCTTGATGTTCTTGTACCCACTTTCTCCACAACATATTTTTGGCACGCTCGGTGGGACCAAGGAGGGCGTCTGAGAAGGTGGTCTAGCTTCGTTCGATCAAGATGACCAAGAACCATGCTGCTCAAGCCAATTTCAACCCCAAGGAGGCGACACCCTCTTCCCAGCAACTCGTTGGGAGGAGTTCATCCGACGCGGTTTGCAGTAAGGAGGCAGCACTACCCATATCTTCTCAGCCACCTGTTAGGAGGAACTCATCCAACTCAGCTCGCATCAAAGAGCCGGCTCTCCCTACTATCCAGACGGGTATCAGGAGGAATACCACCATCACAGCTTCCTTTAAGGAGAAGCTCACCGACATAGCTAGAATGCTCGATGATATCAATGCTTGACTCGATAAGATTCGACGTGATAACAAGGAGGGGATGAGATGTAGCGACGAAATTCAGATACGAGGTGACGAGTCCTATCATAGACTTTCCAACCAACCCCAAGGAGTTTGGGAGGCCATGAATGAAGTACCTCAGCAAACATCCCCCAGTCCCAGTCTCGGTGAGGCACACATAGGGCAATCATCCCTTATTCAGCCTACTTCGAGGCAACCGGTATGGTCTTTACCTTATCGTGATGCCGAGACTCCAGACTTCACAAATTTACTCAGCCGACACCCAACAGTTGAGGCTGCCAATGACCCAATCTTGTAAGAATCCTTTACAAGTGAGGAGATCCAAGAGGTTTCTGTGACGGCCATCGACTACCTAATATTTCATGATGTTACTTATGTTCCGACCATCGAGTTCGATGACGATGACATCAACCAACATGAAGAGCTCAATGAGGATGATGAGCTCGATGAGGATGACGTCAATCGAGAAAAGCTCGATGAGAATGATACGCTCGATGAGGATGATGAGCTCGATGAGGACGACGTCAATCGACAAGGAGAGCTCGATGAGGATGACATTAACCGTCAACTGGTGTTCGGATCTATCCAACAACAAGGGACGGAAGGACAACCTCAACTCTGTCAATTTGAGGGTTTGTCTTCGCACCAATGTCTCGGGGGGAAACCGACAATCAACCCCCCTGCGAGTACTTCCGTTGCTATGGTTGGCATCCAACGAAGTCAAAAAGGAGCGATGCCAAAGCTGACAAAGGCCAACCCTAAGACCCGGAGGGAAAGACTCGGGAAGCAGGGACGACCAGACCCTAAGAAAGCAAAAGTTGATCCTAAGACCCGAGAGGTAAGACTCGGAGGACACAGAAGGCCACCTGATAACGATATACCAAACGCTCACAAATCCTTTCGTTCAAGGGGAGTCAATCATCTCAAGCGAGGGAAGGCCGACCTTAAGACCCAGGAGGCAAAACTCGGGGGGCAAGGACGACCACCCGGTAGCGGTATACCAAAAACTCAGAAGTTCTACCCTTCGAGGGAAGTCAATAAAATGTGGAGGCTCCGTCATCCCCGTACCAAGGTAGACCTTCAAGACAGGTCCAACCCACACCGATACTCTTTCAACAGACTTGGAGATAAGAGGATCACCCTTGATCTACCAACGCGAGACGTCCTGACTAAGACTCAGAGACGTCGCCTTGAGAGGAAGGTCCAGAAATAAAAGCAAGCCATCAAGGACCTCGAAAGGCAACTCGCAGAGCAAAGGGTTCAGTTGAAAAAATAAAAGGTGCTTCTAGCTCGCCCACGAGTTGAACACCGATCGACCCAGACCCGAGGCCGGGCCAAGAAGGTCGAAGCCTCTAAGACAATCAAGGGAAAGGATCTCAAGCACATCAAGGAGGTTTGGCCAAAGGCACCCAAAAATTGACATAAGAAGTTGATCCGGGAGTGGGTACCTAAAGCGAGAAGCAAGATCCATTCCAGGGAAGGTAACCTTCGTAAAGGCAAGGACGATTGGAAGGAAAAAGATGTCTCGGTCAGTTTTGACATTGGTTATGTTAAGTTTGGAGACTTTCCAGACAAGGTGTCGATCCGCAAGTTGTTCACCCTCCCGGCCATCTTTAGGCCGAAACTCAACCAACCTAGTCTTCTGAAGGGGGACATGAGTGAGGAAGATACACCTGAGCCACAGATAGGAGAGATGTCATATATCGTTCCCATTGTGGAAGCCTTCAATGGCGACGTCACCATTGTGAGGCCAACCCAAAGAATAGGCGGGCACAAAAAATCTCTTTGCATCACGGTTCACATGCTTGGGGAGCCGATCAAGAGAGTACCCATGGATGGCATGGGTGTGGCGAACACCTTTCTTCAGTTGCTCCTCAGGGATCGCAATGAGGAAAAAGAGGATGTCAGTCCGACTGGCATGGTCGTGACCAACCTTAACGGGAAAGGGCGAGACTTGATCTGCTCCAGTCCGGTAATCCCATCTTCCATCCACCAATGTTTAATTCGGTGGAAGTCAGATGGAAAGGTGGAGATTATGATGGCCGATGTATGTCCATTCATCCCGGCTATATGCTACATAGAGGCGGCCTTCAACGACAGAACCACAATACCAATATGGGTGGTTTATAGCTACGTAGATGGCTGGTTTGCCTGGTGTGCTAGTTCGATCAGACAGAATGTCCTTTCAACCCAATGACCGATTAGTGCCACATCCAGGGGGCAAGTACTCCCCATTACTTTTGGAGAATAAAGAAATAGGCGAGGTGACAAGGTGATTGGAGGTTTTCACCTTATCACCTTACAACTCGGCCGGGTATGTCATCAAGACAGCGGCCTAAACCTCTTTGAGCTGCTCATCTTCATTCCGTTTCAAGTTAGCTGGCGGGTGCTAAGTCGGAGATGAAGGACCACGTCAACACTTCTCGCCTGACCGTACCAAAGTGTTAACGTGCGAGGGACATTGTTGAGGTATAAAAATAATATCGACATTGTCAATATATTTTGAGTTACCCGATGTGGTCGCAAGGTGATCGGGTGACCGGTTGACTGGTGACCGATGTGGTCTGAGAGTGATCGGTGGGTGGTGTTGTCTCAAAGTAATCACTTTCGATTTTGAGTTGGAAAGAGGTTGTCGATGGTCTTCCCTCCACCGAGTCCGAAGATGGTCTTACTTGGTCAAAATCGGTGATGATAGACGGCTTACAAGACCAAAGCTCCTGGTTTGGTCAGCTTCTCGCCTACCTGGGTAACGCTCCTCAGTAAAATGCTCATAACTTTCAGTCTATAGATCAAAATGAGACGATTCAAGTTTCTATGGAAAGCTAAGACGTGGATATACAACTCTTTAGTTTACAATATTTTCTGATTCGGAGCAGAAGGAGGCCAAAAATATAGTTTAACGGGGATATTTGCTCTGAGTTCGAAGGTGGACGCCCCATCCGTGAAGTCCGAGTGGGCGTCCCATCCTTAAAGTCTGAGTGGATGTCCTATCTCCGAAGTCATCTGAGATGTCTGGATTATGCCCTCGAAGTTGGATGTCCGAGTGAACGCCGAGCTCTTCGGCTCGTGAGGTCGATATGTCTGGGTTGGACACCTCAGTCCGTGAAGTCGATATGTCCGGGTTCGACACTTCAGTCCGTGAAGTCGATATGTCCGGGTTGGACACTTCAGTCTGTGAAGTCGATATATTCGGGTTAGACACTTCGGTACATGAAGTCGATATGTCCGGGTTGGGCACTTCGGTACGTGAAGTCGATATATCTCCGGATGTGCGGGAATCAGCTCGGGCTGGTCGGAATGAGGAGCCCGGGCGAGAGGTCCCTCTCGCCCACATAGGCGAGAACGAGCGAGGGCTCTTCTCGCTCACGTTGGTGATCCGGGCGAGAGGCTCCTCTCGCCCACGAAGGTGAGACTGAGCGAGGGCTCTTCTCACTCACGACGAGCCCGGGCGAGAGGCCCCTCTCGCCCGCATAGGCGAGACCGAGCGAGGGCTCTTCTCGCTCGTGTTGGTGATCCGATCGAGAGACTCCTCTCACCCACGAAGGCGAGACCGAGCGAGGGCTCTTCTCGGCCACATGGTCGAGTCCAATCGAGAAGCTCATCTGACTCAAATAGGCTAGAGGCCGGTAGGAGGCACGAGCGATGAGTCGAGTGAGAGGCCTACGGCAATAGGTCGAGTGGCGAAAGGCCGAGCGAGAGGCCGAGTGGCGAGAGGCCAAGTGAGAGGCCTACGATGAGAGGCCGAGCGAGAGGCCGAGTGGCAAAGGGCCAAGCGAGAGGCCGAGTGGCAAAGGGCCGAGTGGCGAGAGGCCGAGTGAGAGGCCTATGGTGAGAGGCCGAGCGAGAAGCCTAAAGCAGGAAGCCGGGCGAGAAACTTAAGGCCGGAAGCCTAAGGCGAGAAGATGAGCGAGGAGCCTAAGGCGAGAAGCCGAAGGTGAGAAGCCAACTTGGACCCGAGCGGGAAGCCCATTTGACCTTCGTAGGCGGGAAGGCAATTCCGAGAATATGTCCACTTTGGTTGAGGAGGCCGTTAGCTTGAGCCCATTTTGAGATTCACTTTGGGCCTGACGAGATGTCCGTCTTGGGCGATGACGGACTTGAGTCAAGATTTTGCGTGGGAGATTCGAAAAGGTCAAAACGATCTATAGTTCCCTAACTTGAGCCGAGATTCTTAATATTTGGCAAGACTTGATAAGTTCCTCTTTAGACCGCGATCGCTTGGTCGTCACGTTTTGAAAGCTTCCTATCCGAGGATGGGATTTGCTCATTTAAGGAAGACGGCTTGTATTGAGCCGAGAGGATCCCGTCATGTTAGGAACAAATAATTTGAAGCGGATCTCTCGGGATTGAGACTTGGAGCCGAGGGTCTTGGAGGCGGTTTAGAATTTTCTATTTGTGAAGGTGCGGAGGTCAGGTCAAGGCACTCTATATAAGGAGGGCTCGGGCGAGAGAACGGAGATCAACCAACAACACATCAAACAACAACTATCTTTACTTTTTTATCTTAGCTTAGCTCGTAGCCCGTAGTTCTTTTTTCTCCCTCTCCCTTAGATTGAACGTCTAAGGTTCACTCTTTTCTCACCCTTTCCGTTAGGCCGACCTTGGGACTACCACTCCGGATCTGTCTCGGATAATCTTGACGTTCTTGTACCCACTTTCTCCGCAACACACTCTAATCCATAACTTTTCCCCTAACCTTACCACCAAAAAATATGAGCATATTGACATCTTCTTTTCGCCTTTTGACCAATTTCGGAAAAAAGAAGATAAGATGGCATTAGATGACCAACTGGCCAAGTACCATATTAAAAAAAATTCTTAATTTTGACCTCGTCATTCGGAACGAAATTTCTGCTGGTTGTTACAGTGGCAATTAGACTGGCAAAAGATTTGGTCTTATTTTGACCAGAATACTGCTTCCATGGCTTATCGCCAGGCTTGTCCTCTAGGGTGAATATTTTTTCCCATTGGTTACGTTTCTTTCTCCAACCAGATAAAGAGTCTTATCACCAAAAAAAAAGGAAAAAAGAAAAAATGGCGTCATATATTTCCAAATTAATCCAAGATATCCGGATGATAATACATACATTAATCAACTACCAATTTGACCCTTTTTAGTCCAATGCTTGCCCCATTAAAGTTTTCTTTGCCAAGAAAAATATAGAAGTGATAACCAACAACCAGTTAGATCAATTGGTGATGGAGTTGTTCTAGTTTAACTAGGTCTCGGATTCGAGTTTTTGGGTACGCATCAGCCTTAAATATTTGTTGGGAGAGCTTTGCAATCTTTTAAAAGTCATACCCTGCTCAAAATTAGATTAGTCAGCCCAATGGGTCAGATAGTAATTAGTTGAACCAAAAACATATTAAAGCACAATCATTATTTTAGTTTAATCAGATATTAAATTTGAATATTTAGAAATATAAAAATTTAAATATTAAAAGAATTTTATCACTTTTAAAAAATTAATCTAACTTGAATGTAGATTAATCAATATCAGACATATAGATCAAAAATATAAAGCGCAACATCACTTACCAACGTTTAACTTTCAAGTGATTGTTGACTCGTTCAACTCCTACTAAAACAACACGAGATTTCCCCAATTGGCGTTGTTGATTAAGTTAAGACCATCGGCACTCATGCCACGCCCCGCCCTCGACCCCGTCATATGGCAAAACAAATTTAAAAAAAAGATAAAAGGACGGGGGCGAGTTTTATTTTTACATCGCCCCCTCGCCCTCGTAGTTTTATTTTTTATTTTTACTTTTTTATCTAGTTAATTACACTTGGTACAATATTATTCGTATAAATAAATTTTTTGGATATTATTTATTGTGATAAAAAAAATTAAAATTTATATGAAAATTTGTATTTTTCAAATATCTATAAATAGAGTTCAACATTAACATATTTTCACATACAATCTCAAATTCTCTCTCCTATTACTATAGACTATCTTCTTAATTTGTCTTGTTATATTATTTCTATTATGGATCCAAATGATCCTAAATTTCCAAATTTTCCAAATTCTCTACTGAACGCATCGAAAGCCTATCCGCCTATATGACTGCTAGGGAAAACCTTCGCAGTAGAGAAGCTCGTAGCGCTCTCAAAAGCGACTTGATTGAGCATATTTGGCAAAAAATCGCCAATCGTAATTAATTATCTATTATGTAATTTGCATTTTCCGTATTTGTAATATATCATTTAAGACATCTCTATTTACCTCTAATTATTTTTCTCTAATTTTGTATTCCCACTTCGAGAAAAATAATTTTTTTTTACTTTGGCCAAAAAAATTTCTTGTTATCTTAATTACGGAATCAATATTTACGTATATTTAATATAATTTTTATATAAACAAAAATGAAAGTAGATAATATGTGGATGAAAGAGAAATTAATTATTTATACTTTGACCTAGGTTGGGGCAGGTTGCGGATGTGTGTAGAATAAGGGATAATTGGGTTGTGCTGATGTGGATGAGAGAGAAATTAATTGTTTATTGGGAGAAGACACCAATGCGGATAGTCGAAGTGGGCTTTTTTATATAATTAATATCCAAAAAGAACAGGCCAGTTGTTTCTCTCCGCGACAAGTCGAGCCTAATTACACCGATCCAACGCAAGCCAGTGCCGCCTTGTACAGTTCCAGCGGGCCCCGCTCACGCAACCCTTTAACCTGTCCTGAAAATAACCACCCCCAATTTAACCGTGGTTAACTAGACATGCTTTCCCTTTTATTATTTTATAAAAGAGTTTTTTTTAGTTATGTAGTATACTAGTAGCCACATTTGCTTTATTCAGGTAGATTAAGAATTTAATAAAAAATGTCTATTTGTATCCAAAAATCTAACATAACAATGTACAGTAAAATCTCTGTAAAATGATAACCTCTCTAAACTGATAAAAAATTCTGGTCCCCAGTCGGGACCAGTGTTAAAATGTGATAACCCCTCTATCGTAATAACTGATACTTTTTCAGAAAATTTTAGTGTAAAATTACGGTCCCAATTTTCGCATGAAGTGATATTTTTGAATAAATACATATATTTTTACGTACTTTGCGAATTTAAAAATTGTTTTAAGATGTTAATTCGTGCTAGATTTTCTTGTTTGATAACTTTTACGTCATCATTCATCTTTTGAATTATCTTCAAATGGTCATTGTGATCGTCGTCTTGTTGTAAAAAATATTTCAATCGAGTGTAGTATTTGAATAACGTTTTAAGCCGAGATTTAAGTTATCTCGTGATTTTTATTTTTATTTTTGTTTGATTAATTCAAAATTGCATCGATAATATCTTGTTTGGTCGAAATGTAACAGATAGAGAGGTCTTGCTCAAATGAGAATTACACAATAATTTTTTTGTAGTAAAAAATTTTAAAATCATTAATTTTTAAAATTGATGACGTGACAAGTCATAAAATTTTTGTACAAAATTTGGCACCATTTTAAAATTTGATGACTTGCCACGTCATCAGTTGCATGGATAAAAAAGGATGAGATGGCATGCCACGTAGACTGTAAATATGACATGGAAAATTCAGATGGCTGGACAGCTACCCTGGACCTGAGACGGGGACCAGAGACCAACATTTTTTCAAAAAACAGGGATGGCTAAATAATTTTTTAAATAACAGGGACCCTAGTGATGATTTCACTATAGATCAGGGACTAGAGGGCAATTTACCCTAAAAGAAAAGCAAATAGAAACAGGCCAATAGATCTCACGCACCTTCCTTCCTCCTCCCACGCCTCTGGCGCCTTCGCTATTTTAAAGCTCACCTGACACACACACACACTCTCTCTCTCTCTCGAGCCTCGTTAGAAAAAGAAAGGGGAAAAAGAAATACCAAAAAGAAAAGAAAATAGAACAAACCAAAACAAATAAATAAGAAGCAAACTCGCGACTCCTTTTCCTTCTCCTACTTCTTCCTTGATCCATTTGGAAAGAAGCAATGACCGTCTTCTCGGTGAAGCAGGTGGTCCCGGTGGACTACGAAGGTGAGGTCTCACAACGGCTCCTCGATGCCGCGTCGGCGGGGGACGCCGGCGCCGCCGTGGAGTGCATCGTCGACCCGTTCGTCGACGTGAACTACGCCGGCGCGGTGACGCTGAAGAGCAGGCGGAGCGACGTCGTGTTGCGAGGCGAGTCCCCCTGCGAGGTCCGCGTCGAGTACGAGGAGCTCAAGACCGACGTCACCCCGCTCTTCCTCGCCGTCCATGCCGGAAACCTCGCCCTCGTCAGGAAGCTCCTTGTAAGTCACACTCTTAAACCGATGCCGTTTCGGTTAGTTATCCTCTTTCTGCTTTACCTTAGCTACGGCTTTCGAGTTTCAAAATTTGAATCCATGTTCACTTTTTCAGTTAGTTCCTTTCAGCTCGATTTCTCTTGCTATTTCTTTAAACCAGAGTTGATTATTTTCGAGTTTTTTTATCTTTTCTATTCGTATTTGTTTATTTTGTTTTTTGAAATTTAAAGAAAGAGAAATCCATTAAATGTTTTCCAAAAATTGCATGGATCATTTATTCCGGTTGATTTATTACGCGATCCGATTTCGTCCCTGACGACGTTTATTCCTCATCCAGTGTAACGCTGCTAACGCCTTTTCTTCAACGGTTTATTTTTTATATTTTTAAGCTTCCTCTCCTTGGATTGAAAACGACATGACCTAGCCAAGCAACTCTGTGTGGTTCGGTGAATTAATTCCCGAGATTATTTTGTTCCCTCTCGCTAGGACCTAGGGCTAATAATGTTAATATTTTTTGGCTCAAAAAGATTTTGTCGACTATTTATGTTTTTTTAGGTGACTATTTATGTTATGAAATCTGAATGGGATTAAATTCTGCACTGTGACACTGTCACCATTTGTACTTTGTTGATTATAATTCTCCAGAATATTAATTTTATGCGTCGTAGATCCCGCCAGCTATTCATTTTATAATAATAATAATAATATTATTATTATTATCAGCATTAAAGTAATAGTTGCAAACTCATCATTTGGTGAGTCATTCTTTGAAAAAAATTTCGATATTATTCGATTTTTAATATTAAAAATTCACTTAAAAAATAATAGCAGCAAAGACACTGAGAACAGAGAACTACTTAGTTTTATATTGAGAGTGACACAACTTTTACTTCAAATATTTTCTAGTTTTTTTTTGCTTTTACTGGCGCTCGCTGTTTACACTCGGGAAGCTTGGCAAATTGGACCCCAACAGTGTACACAAGTTGAAATGGGCATTGTCAGGAAGCAAATTTAATAATAGAGGCCAAGATGCAATGCATTTGTTTTATCCATCGTACCATTATTATTCTCATTGTCTCACTTAAAATGAGCAAACAGAGGAAGTGTCTGAGTGAGAAGTAACCTTTCTACGTGGCTAAATGTTAAGAAGGCTCTAGAGGAGGCCCATCTCTGGTTGTCTCTTTCGGAGGTAGTCAGGAAATTGGAGTAAACACGTCTATGATACGGTCCCATATTTTCTACGTGCCTAAATGTTAACGCTCTAGAGGAGGCCCATGTCTGGTTGTACATGGGATTGGAGTAAACACGTCCATGACGCAGTCCCATCTTTTTCACCGACAAGAATTGGTCCAAGTAGATTTCGCAATGAATGAAAAAGACAATATTAAAAGAGTCATTCTCTGAGATGTTGATTTCGCAAAATGACAGCGTGGTGTTGTCAGTAGTTGTTAGTCTTTTCACTTATCGTGCAAAGTACTAATGGGTTTGGCATGTTTTGGGTGACAGAGCGTCGGGGCTGATGTGAACCAGAAGTTATTCCGGGGTTATGCGACGACAGCAGCTGCACGGGAAGGCCACCTTGAGATTCTGGAGATCTTACTAAAAGCGGGGGCGTCTCAGCCTGCTTGCGAGGAGGCCTTACTGGAAGCTTGTTGCCATGGATGGGCAAGGCTAGTGGAAGTGCTCATGGGTTCTGACTTGATTCGACCCAATGTGGCTGTTCACGCTCTTGTCACGGCTTCCTGCAGGGGTTTTGTGGATGTGGTTGACACTCTTATGAAGGTAAAAAGATCATAATAGTGCTGGTTACTGTATGTTCATCTGTTCTGAAAGTGTATAATGTGGCTGTTTCGTGTTGAATGCAGTGCGGAGTTAACATCGAAACAAGCAACAGATCGTTGCTACTCTCGTCCAAACCGTCTCTACACACAAATGTTGACTGCACTGCACTTGTTGCTGCCGTTGTGAGTCGGCAGGCTTCGGTTGCTGGCATGCTACTTAAGGTGACATTTCTGCATTTTGTTCTTGTCTATTTCTGTTGTTTTATTTGTCTTTTTTCTAAAAGTCCAAGTTTCTCTACAGGCTGGTGCTCGGACAGATGTCAGAGTGCGAATCGGAGCATGGTCATGGGACACAACTACAGGAGAAGAATTTCGAGTTGGTGCAGGACTTGCTGAGCCTTATGCCGTTACTTGGTGTGCCGTGGAATACTTTGAAGCTACTGGCTGTATATTGAAGTTGCTCCTCAAGTATCTTGGTGTCAATGAACCTCACCATGGAAGAACACTTCTACATCATGCCATTCTCTGTGGCAATGCTGGAGCTGTTACCGTGCTTCTTAGCAGTGGCGCCAATGTGGAGTCGCCAGTTAAAACTGCAAAAACTGAGTTTCGGTCACTACATATGGCTGCCCGTCTAGGCATCCCGGCAATAGTCCAATGCCTAGTCAATGCAGGTTGTGACCTGGACTCAAGGACAGATTCTGGTGACACTGCTCTTATGATTTGTTCCAAGTACAAGAATGAAGAGTGCCTCAAGATACTAGCCATGGCTGGTGCTGATTTCGGCTTGCTTAATGCTGCTGGCCAATCTGCAAGTACATTAGCCCAATCAAACCGGTGGTCCCTCGGATTCCAGCAATGTCTGCTTAATGTCATTAAAGATGGAACCGCCCCCAAGTCCACGGATATCTCGATTTTCTCTTCATTAATCTTTGTGGCTAAAGCTGGTGATACAGAGGCATTGAAAGTTCTGATCAAGTCTGCAGAAATTGATCTTGACCACCAGGACGATAATGGGTTCACAGCAGTCATGTATGCTGCTCTAAATGGCCACGTTGAAGCATTCCGCTTGCTGGTCTATGCAGGTGCTAACGTCAAACTAAGCAACAAAGCTGGTCAGAACGCCATTTCCTTATCTGAACTGAACCATAACCGCAACCTCTTCGAGAAGGTGATGCTTGAATTCGCGCTCGAGAAGGGCAACCGCAACGCTGGAGGGTTCTACGCGTTGCATTACGCTGCTCGATGTGGCGACATGGATGCAGTCACGCGGCTGACCAACTGGGGTTATGATGTTAACGTTCCGGATGGGGATGGTTACACTCCTCTGATTCTGGCTGCAAGGGAAGGCCGCGGGCTCATGTGCGAGCTTCTGATTTCACGTGGAGCACAATGCGAGTACCAGAACGCCAGAGGTGAAACCGCATTGTCACTTGCTACGAAGCATGGCGGGGCAAGAAGCTGCGCCGCGAATGCAATACTGGACGAGCTCGCCCGCAAGCTGGTGTTAGGTGGTTCTCCCGTCAAGAAGCACACCAAGAGCGGTAAAGGAGCTTCACACGAGAAGAACATCGTAATGGTTGCGGATTCGGGTGTGTTTCGATGGGGAAAGTCGAGCCGTAGGAACGTGGTTTGCAGGGATGCAGCAGTAGGGCCAAGCACGGCCTTCAGGAGGAACAGGAGAAGGCGAGGGGACGCGGATGCGGCCGGCGTGTTCCGCGTGTTGACCACGAAGAACAAGGAGTTCCACTTCGTGTGCGATGGTGGGTTCGAAATGGCTGAACTGTGGGTGAGGGGGATCAAAATGGTGACGAGGCAGGTCATTTGTGGTTAAAACAGAGGCATGGATGAAGGTGCAGTAGTCTTGGGAGAAGTTTTAGAGCGTTGTATAGATGTTTAGGGGCACTACTTCATCTCGAAGTGGTTTTAATCTGTTTGGAATCCGTTGTACATGTTTTGATTTGCGTCAGATGTAAATGTTCTTCCTTCCCTGCACGAATAGTCGATTTGCACAATAACCAGTATCTATTATTTAGGACGTAACTTTATCGCATTGGAAAACTTGAAACCCTCTTTTTTCAATGAATTCTCTAGGAGAAAAGATAAAAAATAATTTCTGGTATTTGAGTAAAGTTGAATCGTTATCAGCCAAGTTTGGTCTGATTTGATTCGAACTTAAATTAAACAGTAATATTTCTAAACATGCAATGCATTAGGTAAAGATTGGTAATTGTATTTGAATACGAATTAGTTCATCAGAACATGGATTCCAACAGAAACAATTTGTGATCGGCCAGGCCCATAAGGGAAGGCCCAATCCGGTATTGACATCTCAATACTCATCGCAGTCATCACTCATGCAAGCGCGTGTCATCCACAGTCAATCTATCCTAGTACGTCGCCGTTTAAGGGTTAAAAGATACTTTTTGGCGGGCTCTTATCTCGAGATAAACCCACCCAGTCCCAGAGAGAGATATATATATATATATATAGAGGATATCTTATCGCTTAAACCCTGAAAATCTCTCCGATGATAGCTTCCAGGGGTGTACGGTGCTTTCAGCTTTCTTACAACAATGGAGACGGTCTACTTTTACCCACCACCTCAAGGTAAAACCATACATTCTCTCTTAACGACGAGAGTTGGTCGGGTCGAGTCGAGTAGTAAGTGACTTGTATTTGCTCGAGAAAATCATCTCGATTCGGTAGTACTAAGATCTGCTCAACCTCATAATATGTATGTAAATTAGGAGAGATGTCGGTAATTAGTTTATTAGGTGTGTTGTTGATCAGCCTTTCCAAGAGGAACTAACTAAATAAACGGATTCGTATTCCGTTGTTGTTGATGTTGTTTTGACATGGGTTGGTTATTCTGCATCACAGGTCTCAACTGTCTCTCCCTCGGAAACTCTCCTTTGCTCGAGCAAGTTTCGGTAATTCGATTTCCGATTACCAACTTCGTATTCCGTGGTGGCATCTGAGACACTTTGTATTTTTTGTTGAATCAGATTACCAAGTACTTGGATTCCCCAGCTCGAGGTTGGTGTCTCCATCCATGTTCGCAGCAGAGAAGGAAGAAGCCAAGTCCGTGCTGGCATTGTTCCTGAAGGAACAAGGTCTGAGCGACGCTGCTGCTCAGAGTACTGCCAACAAGTCGGATTCGTTCATCGACCACCTTGTTTCGAGGCTTCCTTATCTTCATAAACCTCGGGATCGAGTAGGTTCGGTTGCATCCGTCTTTTCTCAACATTGTCATGTACATATGCGTCCGTCGTTGTTCTGCTGTTAACATCGGTTTGATCTTCTGAACAGGGCGAGAGCTCTCGACTCTTGAAATCAGAGATGCCCTCATTCCCTACCTCGAATCGTTTGTTGAAGAGCATGGAGATCTTCTGGTGGATTTTGTTGAGAACTTCCCAAAACCGCCCGACGAAGGAAAACCAATCCACCATGTTCGCGCAATTCCGAAATCTCAGTCGTATAAGCACAAGTCGAATATGGCAGTACAACGTGTCCATCGTAAAGGCCCCCACGGGGCATTGACCCCGAATATTGTGTATCTCATGAAGCTTGGGCTGGATCTTAAGGACATCGAGGAGATGGCACGAATATATCCTTCTCTTCCTTTCTTAAACTTGGAGCATAAATTGATACCTATAGTTCATTTCCTTCTTGGTCTTGGAGTACGTGAGTCAGACCTTCCTAGCATTCTTATCAGGTCTCCTAGTATGTTTGGATACAGAGTCTCAGAAAAGTTGAATCCTGCAATTGAATTTCTGGAAAGCTTGGGCGTGGCCAAGGAAGATTGGCCGAGAGTGATAGACCGCCATCCCATGATCCTCTCGCATAGCAGGAAGAAGATGGAAGAGCTTGTTGGGTTCTTCTACGAGGTGGGTGTCCCAGCTGATAGCGTCGGGAAGATTCTAACTAAATACCCCAACATTGCTACTTGCAGCGTAGGAGACAATTTGCGGCCAACTGCCAAGTTCTTCCATTCTTTAGGGGTGGATGTTGCTCTACTACTTTGTCAGTATCCAAGAGTATTTGGTCTTAGCACTGAGAAACGTCTAAAGCCTATTGCGAAATTTTTCTTGGAAAAAGGATACAGTGCCGAGGAATTTGCAAGAATGATTGCGAGGTTTGGAGGTTTGTGGAATCATAAGCCGGAAACCTTGTCCAGGAAGTATGACTACTTTATGACTCTGGGTTATCCAAGAGAAGAGCTTGTCAGATGCCCTATGTATTTCAGTTTTAACGTGGAAGGGAGGTTAGAACCAAGGTTTAATCTTATGAAAGAATCCGGACTCAGACTTCCGCTTTCCCAAGTTGTGCATCCATCAGATGATATCTTCCGTTTTAGATTGGCGAAGAAACTGCGGAAGTTGCAGTCCGGTGGCTCATTGGATGGTACAAATGACGTATGATTTTGGAAATGGGCGGGGAGCATCATTCGAGGTGAGACCTGTTGGTGCTAATTCAGGACGATTGAGATCAAGTGTCGTGGGGGAGCGAACTTATTTTGAAGCATATATGTTGATCTAAACATGAGCAGGAAGGGAATAGAGATGTTTGCCACGGATTGCGGCTGTACATACATTCGACGAGAACTATCGGGCACCTGCCATCGAAGGCTTAGAGCATCTCTTGTTCTGGGGCTATTATATCCAAGTTCAACTAGTTTCAACTCCAGAGTACCTGACAGAATACATTCATTCGGTAACTGATCAATGTATTCGGTTGACGCCGACAGCCTCACGGTCGGTACTCTTTCTTCGTGGAGCCACTTGTGATCATCAGATGATGAATTCAAAATCTTTCTTTCTTTAGGGTCGGAGATGAACTTTGAATCTGATTAATCCAAAGAAAAATGATGTTTAATTAGACACTGTCATTATGTAAGAGTAAACTGTTGACACTGTCTCATTGCAGGTCCAACGATCATGTGAT
Organism: Hypericum androsaemum; assembly: GCA_963995505.1. Classification (NCBI taxonomy): domain Eukaryota; kingdom Viridiplantae; phylum Streptophyta; class Magnoliopsida; order Malpighiales; family Hypericaceae; genus Hypericum; species Hypericum androsaemum. The sequence continues at coordinate 713,451 of OZ023183.1, read as the reverse complement.
GTAATAATTATGTGCATAATAGAAGGTCACCGATGCGATTTACAACATATCAATGACGGGCATGTGATTTTTCGAATAACATTTTCCGGCGAAACAAACGAGAGAAATGTGGACATCATTCATATCTATCCAGCTAATACTACTTTTAAGTATATATTTTCCAATCATCAAACTACCCCATCCAATCGGTGGTGTTGAATTATTATCCAGTTACAAGAAAGAATAAAAAACTGACCAAAGTCTTAGATTGGTTTTCCAGCATTGGGTACTGGTTTCCCTGTCTTAATGTTCTGATGTTAGAAGACCAATGTACATCCACAATTGTTAACTTTCCATGGTCTTCTTCCTTATCCCGGTTTCTGATATTCTTTTAGCATCATCTTTTCTTGACATTCTTTTTGGTATAAATGGAGGAGAGAGTCTTGATATATAAATACGAAATAAAGTACAATCACATCCTGAACAAGCGTCCCATGGAGTATTTATTTTCGACAAAAGCACCATCAAACAAGCCCATTCAAGTGAGAGGAGTGTAAACCTTTCGATACCACCAATTGGTTAGTATATGCGTCTCACAACTAGGTATCAGCAAATATAATTCATATAAAAATGTATCTTAATGGGAATTTCAGTTGCGTGAATGTTTAAATGTTTGATAGCAATAAAAAGCACATAAAGCAACAAAATAAAAACTAATTTCTATCGGAAGTTGAGAATCTCACCTCCTTTAGAAAAGAAAAAAAAATTACATGGAATTGATAAGCGGGTATTTTTTGGGATACGATTTTTCGTGAGTGGTCCATCAAAAGGATTAATAAGTGATCAAAAGAATGGGACGGTTCACGCCCACCAAATGATCCGGAAATACATTTACCAAAGAAACCAATTTACTATGTAAATGAATTAATTTTATAAACATATTTCAAAATATTTACACCAAGTTAGGACCAAAAGTCTAAGTAATTACATCAAGAATTTTGTCTAAAAGACTCCATGAATATTAGCAGATCTTGGTGTCCGAGATTCGCAATTGAATTCGACCATCGGAGCTATTGATGAACTCGGAAAGAAACTAATTTTTTTTATTAAAATATTTACAATTTTACTAAAATATTTACACTTTTGTTACAGCCGAACTTCATTATCAACACTCAGTAGAGTTTTTTTTAAGTAGATTGATTTATAAAAGAACTCCCATTGTTACAAAAAGAAGCAGCCCAGAAGCTTGCAAAGCCAAACCAAAACGAAGAGGCCAAAACATCCCGGGACTCTTCTCAAGCATTCTAAAAATAAAATTAAATCTTGCTGGCCCTAGTCTGAGAATGAGAGAGAGAGAGAGCGCGCGTTAGTGCTAGATACTCAACTGATTATTTGATTCATTTCCATTTATTGCGGCAAATAATAAGTAGATAGCAGTTATTATTAGCAATGAAAATGGTTACATTTTGTAAAATTGTAGTAGAGTGGAAATCGAGCTTAATAGAAATCAGAAGTAGAGAGGAAAATTATACACATTTTTTAGACCACTAATTGTTGGAAATGTCTCAACTTTCTATTTAGTTATTGACTAATGTAATAGAATTCTAATTATGAAAGAACTCTAGGGTTAGTCTCCTATAAATAGGAGAGAAGTGAGAAAATTTATATATATAAAAACGATAATTAAGTCAAGCACCAAATTTATTATTCTTTTATTGGAGTTTGCTTTCTGCATTATATTCCACTTTGGAAAAATAAGACATTCACTGCAGATTTACGTGGAAACATTTCAAGCAATTAAATGACTCCTTTTATACTCGTAAGTGAATGCCATACACTATCATGTTTAAAAATATTGACACTCTAAGCTAATGGCAACTGACCTAACTTCTCAAACTTTTCTAACACGTAATATCCTAATGCCTAATACCATAAACATGCATATATTTACATCATAAAAATTAAGATGTCCAAATAATTAACTTCTAACAAATCATAATTCTATATGGTGTTCAACATATCAGAGCAAGTTTATTTCTCTTTTTTTTTTGCTAATTAGTTACCTCAATAATCAACCTGTCGTAATTTCTAACTATTTTTGCACGTGTGCGTTCGAGTTTAAATTTAATGCTACTTCATTTACTTGTGGGTTCACTTCCTGAAACTACTAACCAATAGTAGATTAAAATTCACGAAAAGATAAACATCTTGAATCCATTTCTGACCCGAACCCTGGCTAATTTCTTAACTAAAGAACTGATTCCATTGACTTAAATGTTTTTGTTTGTTTGGCTACTGTGATACTCTAATTGAACGAGTTCCATAACTTTTAAGTTCTAATTTCATCATAACCAAGGTATTATGGGTGCGCACATGATAAGGGACTCACTTTTCGTCCAATGATCCATGTAATGTTTTGGTTGTTTTCCTTTTTTTTTAAAGAGGTGTAGTACAATAATTTTCAGAAATTGGTTATAACTAACTTACAAAAACAAAAGCCTATCGCGTATAGTGATTTCAGAATACATACCATCACTTCATACAATTACATAACAACTTCTTCACGTTCAAAATTAACTATACGATCAATTAGCATATAGACAGAGTATAAGCAAAGTGTATCTCAATGTATGCACTTATTATATATCCTATGTTTTTAATATTTTTCTTTTTTTTAAAGATGGTAAATCAGCAAAAGAAAAGTTTACTTACTAGGTAAATGAGCATTGTAATATGATATGGAACATGGTAGAATCATGTATACATAACGTAGTTATCAAATATCAGATTAAAAAAAAAAATAAGAACACCCTAATAAGAAATACATATGCTCGTACAAAATTTTGGTCTACTAGAATTAAAATTGGAGCTCATACAATGGAGTTTAGCACTGTAAATTACTATATGTAGCAAATATATATTTTGCAACGTATTATTGAAGAGTACCTATTTTTTCACTTGATAGTTAACAAGTACTAAATTTTACAAATGGCAATTATTATTTATAATTATCCGTTATTTTACTCGTCTTACGTCGAAACTTAACTAATTAAGAACAAGAAAATTCCATTATAACTACTGCATCACTAGTACTTGTGCACATCATTCTAGCAATCAAGTAATACTAAAGCACAAAAATAATTATTAAAAATTATGAGTTTATTAATTTTCCTAGCACCATAAAATTAGTAATTTGCACCTGCATTTCTTTTGTTGTGTTTTAAATATTCAATTTAAATCAATGATTCTGTTTAGTAATTCCACATTCAAACATCTCAATACCAACCTTCATAGCAGTTACGACGAGCCTACTTCAAGATCATCCAGAACAAACATGTGCGATATTATCAAGAAAATTAAAACCCTACATAATAGTTACTACAAACATATTATGGCGACGCAAAAAAAAAAAGAATAATGTAAAGTTTATCAATAATTAAGGTAGCAAGAAAAAGATCAAAATTTACAAAGAGAAGCAAGATTCTCTTTGTAGTATATCGTACATGAAACAAGGAGGTTGATGCTTAGATCGAAATCCTCGAACCATCTAGAAAACCTTTATACTAGGAAAGCACCAAAGTTTTATAGTGACAAAACTGTCAAACCCTCGTCAATGCAAGAAAGTTAGATTAATATAAGCTAGTTCTATATGATTAAGTAAGATAAGCAATCATCTACAAAATTTTCTGGTAAAAGAATAGAGACCTTCTACATGCAAATGGAAGTTTTCAAGTCCATTAAGCCTACTCATTAGCTGCCATTATTGTAACTCATACTGATTGAATAACTAATGGCCATTAACTAGCAGGGGAGACATCGGCAAGTTTTGTCTACAGATACATGTGGAGGCAAGACACGTACGCATTAGGCAATTTCTTTTTTTCTTTTTTTTACACAAACGAAAATCGTCAAGCATCATCCTACACCTGCGAGGTTGAAATTTACTGAAACCAAATCACAATTTCTCGAAATAGGATTTTTTTTTTTCAACATCTTAAACCCTTGAATAATCAACTAATTTTTTAAATTTATTTATTATTACCGTTGTGTACATGAATCTGATAATATGAATAGCATAGCCATGTTTGATCTACGCAGTAAACCAACAAATTGTAACTAATTTTGAAGTAACATGAATCACCACTAAAGCAGTTATAGCTCAACACCTTATTACCACACTTATCATACAAAAGAAGTAACAGAAGAAGAAGAATAAATTAAGATCATTGATGCTTCTAGCTCATGCAAAACGTAATCGGTTCAAATAAGTGTCATAACAATTTCTCATAATAAACCTCAATAAAAATACATCATTCCACCTACATGCTCACAATCTAATTTATTAAGAACCTGCTGGTATTTGAACATCTAATATACATAGACACAAGTCAAATTAAAGATGCACGTAAAATAAAATCGATAAATTTTTTAAATACAATTTCGAAATCTGTCTTCCAATTCGTTTCAAATGCCTTTAGATTCAAACTCATTTTGTAAAACTATTTTTTCCAAAAGAAATGAGAATCGCTTTGATACTACTTAAGTTATCACGACCCGAGACCGAGACAACCGTCGCGCAACTCAAGGCTCAATTTTACTTTCTCTAAACATCAACAAGATTCATATCTCTTAAATTTATTATTTGAAAATCACTCTTAAAAATTTACAATATGAGACTTACATCTTGAATATGAAGGTTACAAAATGGGGCTCCCCATGGAGAAACACTAGGCCTTATATACCCTTTATTCAATAAATCTTGCAACTGATCTTTCAACTCTTTCATTTCAGCTGGAGCCATACGATAAGGTGGTATAGAGATTGGTTCAGTTCCTGGTTCAAGATCAATACAAAATTCAATCTCCCTATCTGGAGATAAGCCTGGTAAATCCTCTAGAAATACATCTGGGTACTCTCTCACAATAGGAACATGATCCACCAAAACATCTTCTTCATTTATTTCCTTTACCATAGCTAAATAGCTTGCACATCCTTTCCTTAGAAACTTGCTAGCTTTCATGTAAGAGATAAGCTTTGCAGTAGTCACCTTTTTCTCACCCTGAAACTCAAACTTTGCCTCATCTGTTGGATGGAAAATAACTCTTTTTCCAAAGCAATCCACTACTGCATGATAAGTGGATAACACGTCCATACCCACTATGATATCAAAACCATCCATATCTAATATGTATAAATTGGCCATCATGTCATGTCCACTAATTTGAATATTGCATGATCTAACAACTTCACAAATATACATAAATCCGCCCGAAGGAGTGGCAACAATTATAGACTCATCCAAACATACAGGCATAGCATCCAAACACAGTTGCGGGGATCTAAATGGTTTTCTAAGATTGACTTGAGATCGGGGTACCATCAGTTGCGGATTAGAGAGATGGACATCCCAAAGACGGCATTCAGGACTCGATATGGCCATTATGAGTTTCTGGTTATGCCATTTGGATTGACTAATGCCCCAGCTACCTTTATGGATATGATGAACCAGAATTTCAAGCCTTTCCTGGATCAGTTTGTGGTTGTATTTATTAATGATATATTGATTTACTCTATTGATCACCTTAGGCAAGTGTTGTAGACACTACGAGAGAAAAAGCTATATGCTAAATTCTCAAAGTGTGAGTTTTGGCTTCAAAGTGTAGCTTTTCTAGGACATCCCCAATGGTAAGATCCCAAACGATATAACCCCTCATTTTTATGAATTCAAACCTATTAATAACCTCACAAGGACCTACATGATTCAAACAGTCCAAAACACAATCATATCCGCAAATATCCGATCCTCGAAAGTGAACAAAATTACTGAACGATTCTAGTCACAACACAATATAGCCTTTAAACATAACAGAACTTAGCATTTGACCATTTAGCACACTCACACATAATCTGGACATCCAAAGCCATGAATTAATACTCCAAAGATGCTAGCATGGATCTCAAAGCCTACGAAACTAATAAATTAATGATGCACTTTTGGTTAGAACAACCTGTATAGAACTTCAAGCAACTATGAACATTCCAGGCACGGAACACAGTCATTAGCAACACAGTATTGAATATTAGTATTACAAAACATCTAATCTACAACCAACCGTCGAAACCAACGCACACCTCAAGCCTAGAGGCAATCACACAATTAAATCATTTTAATTACTCGGCCCAAGTGTAAAAAATTAGATTTAAATCAAAAGCACCTCGAATTGAAAATAAGAACAACTTATTTTTTGAAGCCTAATTGATATTCGAGAAATATTGACGCCCTTCCAACTAAATGAGACGAATCTCTTTTCCTTATGTTCTGACCATCCTGGAACCAATTAAGGAGGTGTGAGTAGAGGTTACCCCACAAACCAACTCTCGCAAGGCACAAAGAAAGTAGCTTGCGACATAAGCCTTGTGTGCTATGCCAACAAGCTCTTGGGAGGAAATTTCTAGAGTAGATTAAATTAATGGGACATGAAGCTATTCCGTGCCTTTGTTCCTTGTTGATTCTAAGGAAATGAAACGGTGTGAGAGGAGTTACTCCTCTTTTTCTACAGTGTCAAGAAAGGCAATGGATTAGTTTGGATGCGGGTTTAGTGGAGGAGTTTTACTAGGAGATAAATGTGGAGAAGATTGGGGGTTGTTACTTTGAGTAGTTAGTGGGTGGTAACTTATATAAAAGCCATAGATTAATTACCATTTTGATCCAGAAAATATTCATTACGTTAGTTTATTTTCTCATGTTTTCATTCAAAAATTACGGGTTTTACAGTGGATGTCGTCGGAGAGGTGGCACGGTGGCATGATTATCACCAGGGAGAGAGAGTTCCCAATGACGGGGCAGTCGTGGCAGGGCGGCGGGGCTTTCGGGGCCACGAACCCTAGGAATCGGGAGGAGACCCCGGCGCGCATCCATGTTGGGCCGTGGGGGTTGTTGTTCGTGGACCACACTCACTTCCTCGCATGTTGTAGAATGTAGAAGGGTCGGGAGGGAGTTGAGGAGCTTCTCCCGGTTGGTGACGTAGAATATAATTTAGTATTCTTTTTTTTGAATAATTATTTTACATATTGTTTAAAATATTGCATATTGTTTAAAATGTTGCATACTGTTTTACAAGAATATAATTTAGTACAATTTGTTTCGATTCTGCTATATAATACAAGTTCTATAATGCTATGGATATAGTATTTAGAAAATCTTTGTAAACCATCTCTTGGAAGATATTTTTTATATTAGATGTGCATGTTATATATATAATCTTTGTACTCAAGATGTAATTAAAGTATTAAACAACACGAACATGATAAGATGGTTTGGGCCACGACCATCAAAGACTTAGAAAAGTAAAGGTAAATATCTTGATGTGACCAGCTTGATTCTTTGCTCCTGTATTTGACATCACATTGATGTATATTCTATTTATTATCAATTCAATCACACGTGACATCAAAATATGAACGTGCTTGTCAATAATCACTCTAAATACTAGAACATAAATAAACACGACCATTAATAAGTTGATTTTGCACTAGGATTTAAAGTATTGTGACAATAAGTTATAAAATTAAGTTTCCACCGAAGCTAAAAGATGAATGTTCCGTAGCAACTAATTGAGCTAGTTCCTCTATATTATTTTGGTCTATGTAATGAAATAAAATATTAGGTTTGCTAGATAATTGAGTTTGAGATTTTTCCAAACCAAATTCGTGTGGATGTTAAGATTTCAAATGAGTAGTATAAGTACCATATCCAAAATCGGTTTTAAAAGAATATTGTTTACCGTAATAAATACATATAATGTCGAAAGTATCTTTTTCGGTAGGTCTTCTGATAGTATTTTATGGTTTTGTTGATGGTTCCCACAATAACTCTTCGACATCGAGCTTTTGAATATAATGCGAACAATTAGATTGGAGCTAATTCTTTTGAAAAAAACCCACAATAACTCAAATGAATAGCATAAGTACCATATCCAGCTATTCGTAGCAGAGCAAAAAAGTATTTACATGTGCACCAGTGCCTTTGAATCCACCACCGTCTTCCTAAACAACGAACCCTATCCCGAAACACGAACACACATTATTATGATCTGGAATCGGAACACAAACCCCAACACCAAACATAAACCGAAACGCAAAAGCCAATACATAGAGAGAGAAGAGAGTGTGACTCATTACCAAACATCCCAGAGGCGCGGGTACTTGGGATCAGAGATGGAATTGCAGACGACAACGAGGTCGACATTCCCCTCGCTCCTGTCCTTCCAGTTCTTGCGCAACAGACGGAAGCTTCTTTGCCACCTTAAGCAACTCATCCTCTTCTGACATTGTCTTTAAGCCCGATCTCCTTCCTTCTTTCCGACCTACCAAACAACTACTCTATGTTTTTGCTAATCTCCCCCCTCTGTCTCCCCTCGCCTTTTCGAATTCTAATTTTACCTTTATTTCAAATTTATTTCCTTTTTATCTTTTCCTCAGCCACAACAATATGTAATTTTTTTCGAAGCTCTTTTATTTTTTTTCTTTTGCTGCTTTGATAGGGCAGCATCTATTAAAATCTAAAAAATAAAAAAGATTTGTTACATCTGCACTTGATAATACCCAACAGGTAATTTCTTAATATTTTAACATACAATCACTAGATGAAAGTGTTGACCATGATGCGATCACAACATCAAGAAATGTCAATTATAAGAAATTAAATAGAAATCTAATCAATACCTCATTTACGTGTGCATGATTTATCACACGCAATCCTCTACTTGCAAATTGAAGACTACTTTTTGTTTCATCAACATAAATCTACCCCCAAACAAAGAGTAGAAGAATTTATTTTTCAGTTATCAAAGTTTGTCTCATAAAAATATATGAATAGCTCATTGATACCAAAAGTAGCCTCCGTTATAAATAATAATACTATCTTGACCTTATTTTAAAAATAATATTATACATATGTTACACCAATATAAATTTGGCTATAGTTTTTAGCAACAATGGCTATCATCATATCTTAAATACAAATTACAATCAATTTTATATTAATATCTTAATAACAATTATATCATTATATTGACAAACTCTATATATATTTGATATTCTACTATAGTATGTTCAAATAAAATATTAAACTTCTTTACGATTGTAGAAGCACTAACTATTACCTTATCAAATGGTTAGCTGGGTGTACTCACAGAGCTCAAGGAACCTATGTTGACAGGTTTCTTCATTGAGCTTGGGCCACTTTTGCCATAACTTGTGAATTTCTTCATGGACTTTGGGGCACCTTTGACATAGCTTGCACATTTTTTCATGCAGATTGAACGAGATGCTAAACTTACCATATGAATGGAGTCTTGACTAAGAGATTGGTTCTGTAAAAATTCAAACACAATTAGATATAATGATCCAAAACTTTTCGAGTTAAGAAGTCACATCAACTATCAAAACAAAAATATTACCAAAGAGGTCATGTTCAAGAGATGGAACAATTGCGATGCCAAGCTGCCTTCATGAGGAGATCTCTCTTCAAGCAGGTTTTATTTAATTCTTACTTCTTAAAATGTTCATATCTAACCCAAAATCTTAAGGCGATGAGTTGGTAGATTTTTCATATTTATAAATTTGTCCTCCACTCTTACTCTAAGAAATGTGGGATTTGCAACAATATATTTTTTCTTATATTTAATTACCAACCTCTAAACAATAAAATAACTCTATTAGGATATTACAATTTTTTGTGGGGTAAATGGATACATGGACAAGCAGTTTATTCAACTAGAGGAGCTCCAAGATGATGCAAACTCTAACTTCGTGGAGGAATTTGTTATACTTTTCTACACTAATTATGCAAGACTTATTCGGAGCATTGAACATGCACTGTAAGTAAATTAATAAATTGGCGACTCAACATCCACCACAAATTCAATTGCGTTAAAATTCAGTTAATTTTTTCTCGGTACTTTTACGCAACTCAAATATAAACTTTGTCGATATTAAATACAAACAAAGTTAAAAAAAAAAATCAACTTGCCATCCTCCCACGAAAAATAGCTGATGCAGTCAAGTACCGGCCAATACGAGGATCAGCAGCACACATAATGTTCTTGCCATCCCACATTTGCTGAGTGAGGTCAGGAATCGTAAGTGCACGGTACGTTATGGACCCACGAGATGTGAGTGGAGAGAAACCAACCATAAAGAAGTGCAGTCAGTAAATATATCATACTGCAGGATCTCAAAGGTAACATTCGTGTCTTTTGTAGAGTCTGTCCTTTCTTACAAGGTGAAGGCGCTGAACAACATGTTCTGTCTTATCCGGCCTCAAAAGGAGCTCCTGGTTAAGCAATTGATGTGAGTAAACCTGGTATGCACTTCTTGTTTATGAGCCTGTCGTATCATATTATTGTTTATGTTATGTGAAAGATTTTGTGAGGGACAATTGGGCTTGTTTTTGTGGGGGCCTTAGTTGTTGTTTAGTAGAATAATGTTTCATGTTATGTTATTTGTTATCTAGGCCTTGGGCCATAGTTAGTTTTCTTTGAATTAGTTAATATGTATATCTCATAATAAGATTGTAACAAATTTTGTAAACCGTCAATTATAATGTTCGGCATAAAAATAGTAGTAATTAAATTAAGTCAGATAATATCCTTAAAATATCCGAAACACATAAAGATAATGCAAAATCTTTATTAGCATTAGATATTTCTGCCGATATATTATAATATTTCAAAATTAGTAAATGAGATGTAGGAAAATAAACTCCCGATATAATATGTGTATCATCATTAAAATATTTTAAAATTTTGTTTAGTTTTTCTATAAAATCCCAATGGTGAAGTTGTAACATAATAATGTTCATTTGATTATGAGACGCAAAAAATTATATTAAATATCTTTGTATGGAATAGCTTCTTTTAATAATTCATAAGTTGAATTTCAATGATGTTGAACATTTTGTGGAAAGCATTTTGGTTTCATGTTGTTTAATTTAAAAAAAATTCACCATTCTTTTCATTATTTTGGGCGAGCCCATAATTAATAAATTATTTATTTACTTAGTACTAGTGTAGAGTTTAATATTTTAATTATATCTTGAGTACAAAAATTTTATATATGACATGCACATCTAATATGAAAAAAAAATTCTCCAAGAGATGGTTTACAAAAATTTTCTAAATCTTTAACCATAGTATTATAAGACTTGTATTATATAGCGGAATCCAAAAAAAATTGAACTAAATTATATTTTTGTGCAATAATATGCAACATTTTAAAAGAATTATTCGCACTATGATTATTATTAAAAACTCAATGTGAAATTATTCTTTTTTGTATATTCCATTCATTATCAATCGAATGACACGTGACATCAAAATATGAATGTGCTTGCCAATGATCACTCCAAATATCACAACATAAATAAACATGACCATCCGAATTGAAAAAAAAAGTTTGTAAATTTTCCTTACCTTTTTTCTATAATTTTTTTTATATGTCATGTTAATGTATTTCTTAAACTGATTTTGCACTAGGATTTAAAGCATTGTGACAATAAGTTTTGCAATTAAGTTTTTCAACGAAGCTAAAAGATGAATATTCCATAGCAACTAATTGAGCTAGATCCTCTATATTATTTTGGTTTGTGTAATGAAATAAAATATTAGATGTGGTAGATAATCAAGTTTGAGATTTTTTCAAACTAAATTCATGTGGATAATTAGATTTCAAATGAGTAGTATAAGTACCATATCCAAAATTTATTTTGAAAGAATGTTGTTTACAATAATAATTACACATAATATCGAAAGTATCTTTTTTAGTAGGTCTTCTGATGGTATTCCATGGTTTTCTTGATGGTATATATAGCCACAACCCACAACAACTCTTCGACATCGAGCTTTTGAATATAATGCGAACAATTAGATTGGAACAAATTCTTTTGACAAAACCCACAACAACTCAAATGAGTAGTATAAGTACCATATCCAACTATTCGTATCAAAGAAAAAAATATTTATGTTGGTTTGATCCCAGGTAGTAGTCCGACCAGTCAGACCACTGATCGGACCGTGATTTTTAAAATATTGCTAAAAACCTCGATAAAGTGTTTAGTTAGAGTGGCTTAGTTACGACTAAATAGTTTATTCTATAAAATAATGACTTGATAACAATCAAACAATATCAAGTAATATATGTTTTGTGATTATAGTAAATTATTTCTTGTCTTTCTTATGTTTTTAGGTAAATTTTCTTTATTAATAATATATATTTACATCCTATTATTATTTTCTGGCTTTCTTATTTATTTGGGCATGCAGTGGAGGTCGGCTATCTGAGGGGGAAATAATATAATTAGCTTGGAGAATTATGGTGTAAAATTAATTCTAGCGGTATTAATGTCAATATATGATTTTTTTCTATCGAAGTATTCTTTTTCTACCATCATTTTTTCAGAAAAATTTTATTATGGTAAGATTTTGAAGAAGTCGGTTTTAGTAAACTAGCAAAAGAGAGTTCTACACTAAATAAATTATAAACAATATTATCAATAAACTCTACTTACCAAAAAAGATGTATTTGGGCATGCTTGCGTTCGTGTGAGGCTATTGCATGTCCAGCACAAGTTTGAGCATGTGCATGGAAAATGATGGGTAAATTCTATAGTGATTCTTAAAAAAAGATATTAATTGTGTAATAATCGAAGTATTAAAATATGCTTATAGCTAGATATTAAATATAGTCAGGACTAATAACATACATATACATACATGTATGTATATATGTATGTGCATGTATACATACACATACATATATACATATATACATACACATATATATAAAGGGGAACAGTTTGGTAAATTGGTCCTCCAATTTTATGGAATTGGTTTCCTCCTCCTATAAATTGGTCGGTTGGCACTTATTTAAAAATGTATCAAACTCATGCAAAATAGGAACATAGCATTACTGTTTCTTTTCTCTGCGCATGAGGAAATAGAAAAATTGCAATGCCAAGGTGCCTTCATGAGGAAATTCCTCTTCGAGCAGATTTTATTTAATTCTTATTTCTTAAAATCTCCATATCCAACCCAAAATATTGAGATGATAGTTTCTTAAACTTGTCGTCATTCTTGCTCTAAGCGATGTGGGCTTCACAACTCATGCCCTCAAACGAGACCCATTGGGTCAAAGATTGCACGGGCTTTGACTTCGCCAACCTACCAAAAATGGGAGTCGTGCGAGCACAACAATGTGCACGGAATCAACCGGCTCTAATACCATGTTAAAATCTTCATATCCAACCCAAAATCTTAAGGCAATGAGTTGGTAAATTTTTCATATTTATAAACTTGTCATCCACTCTTGCTCTAAGCAATGTGGGATTCTCAGCAATATATTTTTTCTTGTATTTAATTACCAACCTCTAAACAATAAAATAACTGTATTGGGATATTACAATTTTTTATGAGGTAAAAGGATATCTGGACGAGCAGTTTATTCGACTAGAGGAGTTGCAAGATGATGCAAATCCTAACTTCGTGGAAGAAGTTGATACACTTTTCTACACTGATTCTGCTAGGCTCATTCAGAGCGTTGGATATGTACCTAAAATAAATTAACAAATTGGCGACTCAATATTCACCACAAATTCAAATGCGTTAAAATTTAGTTAATTTTTTTTCTAGTATTTTTACGTAATTCAAATATAAACTAGCCGATATTAAGTGCAAACAAATTTTTCAAAAAATCAATAGATACTTCGATCAATTGGGAATAGCGGGGCCAATTTAAAAAAATAGCTTGATAAAAAAGTTTTGTAATTTTTATCCGGTTCAAATATGAATTAGTCGATATTGAATATCTAGTATATTTTTTGGCATGTCAGTACAGGGCAACCAGGCCGGTGGATTTCAGTAAGCTGGATGATTACATGCACCCAAGGGCGGAGGTACGTTGAATATTGTGGAGGCAATTGCCCCCACTTAATTTTTATTTGTTTGATAACTAACTATATTTTTTAATGTATGTCCCCACTAAAATTAGAAATAGACCCCACTAAAAAATTAATCAACCTAAAAATTGAAACCAGAATGGTCCATTACCGACTTATCATATGCTAGTCGGGCCCAAGAAAGTGTGTATTCCAAATGTCAAACAAGTTATCGAGTTCGAATAGAATCTGACCATATGCAAAAGAGTTTATTCCTTTTCTGAATAGAATCACCGGTGTTATATTTTGAATTGCAGTTCCTCCTCATATAAGGAACCAACCTTAGAGAGATCTCAATTATCCTATAGTATTTCGGCTCCTGAAATTAGTTTTGATATTGCCGGTTGCGACTGCAAGTATTGAGAGAGCTTTTTCAGTCATTAATATTTTGAAGAATCGTCTTCGCAACAAGATGGAAGATCAATTGTTAGCTGATTATTTAATTACATATATCAAAAAAGTTGTTTTGATTGTATTGACAATGTAGCTATTATGGAGCGATTTTAACGCACGAGTAATCGTAGAGGACAATTATAAATATTGTAATTACAATTTACATACGTTGAACTTTTTGAAAAAATTATATTACCCCCATTCCCCAAAATTTTTAGCTCCACCCTTGCATGCACCAGTTTCTGCATAAATTTGGTTGAATAAATTAAAATCTATTTCCTGATAATTAAAATTTGCTCTTAAACATTTTTTTTAGGGAATCTTAAACATTTACTTTACTTGCAGCATTGGAGAGAAGAAAGTGAAAGTGGAATGCACACGCAGTTTAAGGAATGCTGCTCCGCTGGGAATATAGAAGGGTAAGCACCTTAACCAACAACGACTTAGATCAAATATGGTAAAAAAAATTATTCCAGCTTAATCAATAAATATTGAGTTTGAACTATATAAAATATCAAGAGAATTTTATTATTTTTAAAAATTTTATCAACTCAAATTGGAATTATACCAGATGATATAAAAAAAAAATTCATCCTTATTAGGATAGGCAGATATGTTTACTAATTGAAGGACAAGATATTGATGTTTATATAAGTGGATAATATATTAATTTATAAAATTGCCCAACTTTTTTATTTAATGTATGAAATATGCTTATTAATGAGATCGTATTTTCTGGCATTGTGATAACTGTAACTCCAAACGAGCAAAAAAAAAACATAAAATAGCATCCATCTGATTGTGGCATGACCAAGATACTGCAGAAGCACCATTTATGACCAATCCTAGCGGTTTTGGTTTTGTTCCTGACCTTCTATGTAGCTTCTTCACCTCGTCTCTTTGCTCTCCTCTAGGTTCATTGAAACCACAATAGTCAGTCATAGTTGGCCGGTTTGCATTACATGGTCTTTTTTTTCTTGTTTTAGTTTGCATTACATGGTCTTCATCTCTCCCTTCCTCCGATCAATCCTCGGATCTCTCAGGCTTTTGCTTTCTCGTAGTAGACATAAGGTTTCTTTTTAAAGCAAGCTCGTGGGAAGGAATAGAAAACTGTTGGGTTTTTTTTTTTTGGTGAGATTTAAATTGTTTTCACAATTTCGGATCTTAGACGGTCATGGGATTCGATCCTCCCACCTCATGCTTAATGACTGACACCGTATCCATCAGACCATACATGAGTTGGTTGAAAACTATTGGGTTTGACTTATATAAGAAGCATAAACTTTGGCGGTGGTTTTTCTCTTTCCTGTTTTATCCCTCTCTTTCTCTTCGCGTTTTCCTCTTACTAGTCTGGTGTGGGGCCGGCTCCTATTTGACCGTTTCTACTCAGCTAGCTCTGTTTCCTAATTTGTGTTAGGATTTAACGGTCCACTTTAGTTTAATTAATGGTATATTCAATGTTCAAATAATTTTATGGTCTGCCTTATAATGTTCTCTCCGAAATTTTAGAAAGGAAAAAAAAACAGTAATTAACAAATTGTCATTTGATATAAAAAAAAATTGGGAAAATTACTCTCAAGTCCCTCGGGTTTACTTAAATATACTCAGAAGTCTCCCCTGTTTGTAAAATATACACCAACATCTCTCTTGTTTGATTTTATTATACTTTTAGGTCCGTAACGCACGTTAGCAGCTCTTTTTTTTTATTTTTATCAATAAAATGACCAAAATATCCTTGAAACAAAAAATAAAAAAATGCTAACATCATTTCTTCTTCTTTCTCCTAAAACATTTCCAATTCCGTAAGAACTCTGAAAAATTTCCAATTCCAATTTACAATACCAGGGACGACAATCGACCGGATCGTAATAATTAGGCTTCATCCAATTGAACCCGCCGTGCGGGATCCTTCGCTTCGAATCGGTGCTTCACGGCGACAACTCGTACACCATGTATTAACTGTTTCTGCCCAAAATGAAAACATGTAAAGAGGAAAAGAACTCAAAAAATCACTGGTTAATGGCAATGAATTGGTTGTTACGAAAATTTTGGTTAGTCGCTACACATTTTTTGTAATTAAATAATTTTTCGGAATAATTACGATAAATGAAAGTAAAAAATAATTACTATATTAGACATAATTTAATGTGTTAAAAACGTTATTAATAAAGCAAAAAATTACACACAAATAAAATATTTCACAATTTTAATACCCAAACCTAAATATTACTCCCGAGTCCCGAACAACCTTTTTTAATACCCAATTAATACCAAATCTAGCATCCCCGCTAAAATCCTTGCGGGGATTTCCAAATCTTCACAATTAATTATGTTCACGTAGTACCATTGGTGTCCAACGGTCATCGTTTGTTTGTTTAAAGAGAAAAAAAATTCATAAGTCCTCATGTTTTTATATATTGTATTGATATGTTCTGTCTTTAGTAAATTGATCCCTAAATTTTAAAAAATGAACCCATTAGTCCTTCCATGCAATTTATGTAAACATGAAACTACTAAAATATCCATTATCCCACATTAGAATGTAAAGAGCCTCGTCGTCCTTGTTTAAGAATTTAAAGAGCCTCGTGGATTAATTCCCATCTCCGCCAGCTTCCGGAAGGCTAACTAATCTTCCTCGAGTCCTCTCCTTGAACAACCACACATTTGCGAAACCATTCCTGGTTTATTCCGCAGGGGACATATGAGGTTGGGGCCCATTAGCTTCTTTGACCTTTAATTACCTCTTCTTAACTTACTGTTGATTCTCATAGCAGCTCCTAGCAGGTGTTTCGGTCCATCTAGCTTCCACCGGGGAAGCTGTATCCCCGACGTGGCTCTCAGGTGCTTTGTCGGACGGTAGCCAGTCCCCGTGGCATAACGACGCACTTCTACGAGGCCCTCAAGGAGAACGTCATCCCTCTCTTCCATGACAACATCGCGGCCTTCTCCCCGTTCGGGATCTCCGACTAGAACTCCCTCTTCTACTCCATCCACCCCGGCGGTCGCGGCATCGGGAACCTGGGGGTCAAGGACGAGAACATCGTGGCCACCAGGCACGTCCTCGGCGAGTACGGGAACATGGGCTCGGCCTGCGTGATGTTCATCCTGAATGAGCTCGGGAAGAGCTCCAAGCTCAAAGGGAAGCCCACCGCCGACGACGACAAGGAGTTCGACTGTCTCCTCGGCCACGGCCTCACCGTGGAAGCCGTCGTCCTCCAGAGGGTCCCCATCCTCCAGTGATCATGTCTTATGTAATCTATTTAACGTGAGGTAGGTTGATAAAGAGCATAGTTCTTGTAGTTTTTTTAACGTGGTGATTTTTTTTTATGATTTGAAGTTTTAATATGAGACAAGGGTTGGTTAGGTCGACTAATGAGTTCAATTTCTTAAAATTCGGGAATTAATTTACTAATAACATGACTTGATATCAGTAAATATATTAAAATATTGAGAATTATAAGTTTTTTTTTCCCTTTCTTTTAAAGGACACAACACAATCCCGTCCAATTTATGATACATTATGAGGTCATTAATGTTGACTTTCCAACATTAATTACATACAAAATGAGATCATACTTTGTATCAACGTCTAATTTGGTATAGAGAAAACCTAACCTGTTCTGGTTGGGGATTTCTCTTTTATTGCAAGTGCACATTCTCTTGAGAAGAGTTTCAACTGCCGAAGGAGGAGGTGGAAGATGGACGATCTCTCCCTGTTGAGCACATTTTCTTTCCGCGGATGAACAACCAAGGAAGAACAGAAAATGATGTTGGGTGAGCATGGAGGACGATCTAGATGATGCTTGGGCTTCTTGTATTTTCTTGTCTCTTTTTTCTCCGGGTCATGGATGTGCTAATTGCTTTTGTTTGTATTTTATTTTCAAGACTTGCCCTTCCATATTTTTTTCAAATTACGACACTTTTGTGTTGTTATTTGGAAAATTTGGTGTTGGCATTTAACATAGGGTCTGAAATGATCTTTGTATTTGTGGTGGTGTTAATGATCGTGCTCTTTTTTTTGTGTGACTTTTTTCAATCGAGGTTTTAAAGAAGTTGGTGAGTAGCGATCACGAAATTGCGAGATTACTTTCCGACGTAAATAAAATAATAAAATTATACTTAAAAAAAGACATTGAGCCAATCAAAAAGGTAAATTGAAAGAGAATGAATTTGCCATTTTTTCCTATTATATGATAATATTTAAATCATTACTTTTTTTATAAAATACGGGAAAATTAATATTATAGAGCTCACCATAAAAGTTAAAAATTGTTAATACCTAACTATAAACTACACCAAGTTGGATCGATTATAAACAACTTCCTCCAAACTGTCTTCATAATTTTTTTTGGGTGGAATATTTCTTCAAATATGTAAAATCGTTCAAGCCGAGCCGAGTTTGGGAAAAAGCACATAACATGAATTTCATTAATTTGTTTCCTAATCTTCGGTATCAGTATGGTAAACGAATGCTCACTCTTTACAAGTATTATAAAATAAGTAGACTAACTAGATATAGTTAATTTTAAACAATTAAAAGCATATTAGTATCTGGTGCTTTGAAATAAAAAATTACAAGCATTATATAATTTTAAAAAGAGATTTATTTAATGTTGTGCATTGAACGCAATATTTTCGATATACAAAAATGAACAATTAAACGAAAAATAAGGTTGGGTGTTATGATTTAATGGTTCCTATTTAAAAATAATCTTTGGATCTAAAAAGTTGGATTATAATTTTATTCTTAATGAAAAATTAGATGTGGATGAAAAATAGATTTTGTTGTGTGGCAGTGCAAAAAAACTCAGAAGTTTAGTACTAAATTAAAGGTAGATCCATCTGTATGGACTGAACTCTGAATAATTGGAAAAAAGTTGTACGTCTATAATGAAGTAACTTAGATTTCAAAGATTTAAATTTAAGGAAAAAAAATTAGGAGAACTACCTAAAATAAACTCCAGCAATAGTATCCATTGTAAAAAAAATACACTATAACCATCATCGATCAACTTAAAAGAGACCAACCACATCAAAAAAAAACTTAAAAGAGACCAAACAGATTCGATCCGTGCAAGAACCGAACCATTCTCGCCTATTCTACGTAGGGCTGAGAAAGTGTCGGTCTCATGGTTTTGGGCCCATTATTGGCCCCGACACCGAGGGACAAAATTTCTTCAAAAGGTCGCCGACGGTGACACGGTTTGGAGCTACACCGACGGTTTCACGGCCTGGCGGTGTGGAGGCTACGTGATCGGGTTGACGGTTAAACCGACGACAGAGAGCTGAGTAGAGAAGGGCAAATCGAGAGGGTGGAAGAAGAGAATCTTGTCCAGCTCATGCCCTTCTTGCTATCCTCTCTGCAAATTGAACATGCACAGCCGCACCTCTTCTCCCCCAACGTTTGCCGACCCCGATCCCATTCTCCGCTCAAATTTCTTAATGCGATTTGGGTTTTAGAGTTTCTAATTAATTTGGAAAAGGGAGAGGGAGAAGGTGTAAAAATTGGAACACATAAATGAAAGAAGGATCGAGAATTAATGGAATGAGTCAAATGGGTTTCTTGATTCATTGGTAATCGCCTTTCCTGAGGTAGGAGAAGCTACAATTTTTTTTGTCAAGAATACCCCTTGCAATTATTTACCTCTTCTCTTTATACTCAGTCCGTATGAACTATACTAAGCTGTATGCAACCTCACAATTACAATTATAAACCCTCAGTCTCAATCACATTACAGAGGGTAGGAGAGGGCTCGGTGTTGCGGTGTGATCGGTTTGGAAAGAAATGACACCGATCAGACACCGAGAATTTCGGTTTAGCATCAAAACCAACCCACGACACCGTATTTACGGTCGGGTTGATTTTGGTCGGTACGTCGGTGTGATCGGTTTGTCGGGTTTGCGGTTTTTTTCGGTTTTATCCTCACCCCTAATTCTACGTGGGTTCGAGAGAAGGAAACTGTTGGACCCACGAAGTATCGCTGATGGGCTTTTTACATGGGCCTTAATGCTTGAGCATTCTGGGCCTCATCCATGTACTAAATTTCCAATAGTAGACGATCACAAGCTTGGTTTCTTTCCCCGAAAGCTCTCCACTTTACAGCGAGAGGAAGAGAGAGAGAGAGAGAGAGAGAGAGCAGGAAATCAACCACCTGAGGATGGATTCTGTTTCCGACCAGGTGAGCTTCTTGTTTCTTTGTTTTTTTTCTCTCTGTTTTTTGGTACCCTCTTATTGTCTCATGGTTCGTTGAAGAAATAGATGTAGATTGGTGTGGAATATTCCTTGTTGTTGTTGTCCTAGGGGTTTTAATATGTATGATACTGTTTCTTGTTGGAATGAATTCGCCTGCCAACTCAACTGCTTACAAATATTGTCGATTTGGGGGCAACCCAACCCACCCAAATAAGGACATGAGTGGTCGAATGTGATGAGCTTGTTTATAAGTGTGTAATTCACATCTTCATTATCTAAGTTTAGGTTGAATGCGAAGATTCTAACATAGCCAAATTACTCCTTTTGTGACCCGTGGCCCATTGTTGTTAGTTACTGAAGGATGATCTCCTGTGTCATGTGCTGGGCTTGTTGTTTATAAGTGTAGAAAGACCACCCGCTAAAAGTTTCTTATTTTATTTTCACTCTATTCATTTGTGTTGCTAGTGAACTTCTGGATCCCGCTACTATTTCTTTTGTGCGTCTACATTACTGGTCTGTTGTGTCTTTTGCATTGGTCTGACATTGCTAAGATGTTTGGATAGCAATTATCTTCGGTCTGTCTCTAAGCGCCTTTTCTTGAATACTTCTGTCGCTCGGAGTAGTTGAACACGAAGCAACTTTCAATGTCAGTGCGCAACTGATTTTAACGCAAATGGTTGGAGTCTGCTTGATGATTATGCCTATAGTGAGTGCTTCTAGGATCCTGTTGTCCACTTTGCTTAATTAGTATCTGTTGGTATAACATCCATCTCTTCATGATCTCTAAAGAGATGGAAACCTGAAATTTTTCTTTACTAGTGAAATCCATACCTTGTAGACATGTTCATTTCGACACATTTGCATGTCTATGTTGAAATTTCTGTTTTACAGCTCTATTTGTGTGGTCTCGGGGTCACTAATTATGGATTGTCCTTCCTTCACCTTTTTGCAGGTCTGAGCTTATCGACTAGCTTTCATTTGTTCATTTATTTTAGTTAAAGCACACTCTGGATCTGCTTAAGTTTACCGAGGAGAACTTTTTAACTAACGGACAGTTGTCTGGTCTCATCTGGAAAATGACAGAAATATTGAGTCACACAGCATGTCAACAGCTTTCGCAAATGTTTCTGGCAATCGTCTTCTTTCATACTTCAGAATATATATTAGCGATCAACTTCCATGGAAGGCCCAATGTTACGCTCAGCTCACTTCTGATAACGAAACCGTACGCTTTGGCAATGATGTTTTCATTCCTTGAATATGTGGTGGAAGTTTCTTTATTTCCTGATTTGAAGGAACATTGGTCGATAAGCAACTTGGGGCTTGCAACGGTCATCATTGGTGAAATCATTAGGAAACTTGCTGTTTTTACAGCTGGGCGAGACTTCACGCATCTCATCAGAATTTATCCTGACGACCAGCACAAGCTAGTTACCAATGGGGTATATAAATTTGTCCGCCACCCTGGATACTGCGGTTTCTTCATCTGGGCAGTTGGCACCCAGATAATGCTGTTGAACCCTCTATCAGTGGTTGGATTTACCCTTGTTGTCTGGCGGTTCTTTGCACAAAGGATACCATACGAAGAATTCTTCTTACGGCAGTTTTTTGGGTCACAATATGGGGAATATGCCCAGCGCACTCCCTCTGGCATTCCGTTTGTGAAGTGATGGTACAAAGGTCTGGATCTGTTTCCTCATGCCCATCCTCCACTTCCATCAGGTTCGATGTTTTTTTTTATAGAAAACTTCTGATGCTATTGGAGATGCGGCTAGTGCCGGCTGCATAGGAGTATCTCTACCTGTACAACAGGAAAGGCGACTTGCAATGGGGAGGAGTTCTCGAGATGATTTCCCTTGGCCTGTATGGTCCTAGAAACAGCGTGTACAGCCTTGCAAACACTGCAATATGATCCGATCCGACATTGTAATCTTTGGTAGAAGCATCGAGCTAGCCTATGGCATAATCGGGCACTGGGGAGGGACAGTTTCCTTATCAGATATTCAGGTACCGCCGTCCTCTTTGCGTTAACTGAGTTATGTTGATCTAGATCTTGTTCGTACTAAACAATCGTGAATTCGTGATGGTTGGTTACCTCTGCTTACTCTCTCTGAAAGAACATTTTCATGTTACAACCTAAGATCTAGTTGTTAGTACATTGGGACGGTTCGAAGCCTGTCACCTCCTCGCTTACATCAACGGACTTTCGGCTTCTCTGGAAACGATATACAACATACGTAGTTTATCAGTTTCATGGTTTTTAATCTTCATGTTGCAGCATGTCAGCTCAGTACATAATCATGTTTGAACAAGATGTTGTAGTTGATGAGATAATGTGGTTGAAACAGTGAAAATCTTCATGTTTACTCCAAGTGGGGGGTTTTTTTAAAAAAAATCTTCAGCATTCAGAGTCGAGTTGAGCATATATTGGGGCGGCTTCCTCAATGATGTCTTTTACTCGGGTTTGGTTGCGAAGAAGAAAGCAATGTTGATGGCTGTTGTTGAGGGGGCGAGGGCGTCGAGTAGAGACATTCCGGTGCCTTTGAACACAAGGGAGAAAAGTAGTAGGGAGAGCAGTCACGTCGTCTTCCAACCCAACCCAACCCTCGCTAACTGAATTTCACCAACAAAAAAAAAACCCTCACTAACTGAAACATCTGTCCAATTCATGGGTCGTCGGTGTAACAGAAAACAAAGTAGAAGATAATGTAACAAGTCAGCGAAAGCAAGCAACCACGGAAGATTAGATCAATCATTGAATCATTGAAAAGTGTTACTTGATTTGAATTTGAATTTATTGATGGTATTAAAAAAAATCATTAAGAAGATGTACAAAAACAATAGGCACAGCACACCCCCAATGACCATCCAATTTGAAGTCCATTGGATTTACTCAAGTTTTCGCTATTGAGGCAACAATAATTTTTTCAAAAAGGGAAACAAGATAGCGATAAATAAATTCCAATAAAAGGGAAAAAAGATAGTTTATTTAATTCGTACAGTGTTCACGTGAGGTGAGCTCTGACCCATTAGTGTAGGCGAATTTATCCAGCTCAGCAAGAAAACGACTTTTGTTATTTCCATGTCCTCTCTCTCTATTCTCGGAAACAAGAAATAAAACCAGAAAGCCATGTAGCTTAAGCACCACGCGCTCCCTAAAGACAAGTATCAACAAATTATATCTTAGATAAAAAAAATTCAAATTTGATCAATTAGGAATACATTTATATTAGCTATTTACCGAAAATAATTGTCATCATTCGAAAATTTTATCTATGTCGAATATAAATTAGTCGATTCACTTGGTATCTAGATACCATAAAATATTAAACAAACTAATTAACTTGAACAAAACACCATTTTTATGACTTTTTTTAATGGTTAACACCCTTTTTATGACTTGATCGTCCAGTTATTACCCAAAACCAACCGAATCTACGAGTCTGCGTAGCATCGTGGGCCAATTCAGTTACGCTCTCACCCAGTCTCTGTGGGGCCCACTTTCAAAGGCTAATAAAAAATCCCAACAGCCTGTTTAAGAATTTACCGATACTATGGATGTTTTACTCACAATTTCTTTTATAATTCAACAAATCTTACTATCAAAATAATTCTTATCGGAAATTTAACTAGAAACATAATTCTATTTCGTACATAAATTAACTAAAACTTAATTTCATATAAAAAAATAACATTCCCGGCGAGCTCAGAGTGTCCTAATGACACGCGCTTTGAGTTCGCGCGTTAAACATTGAGCTGTGCTCGTAATAAACTAATGTGAATGGGTGGGGTTCACGGTTTATGGACGTGGGAGCCACTTTAGGGACCAGAGAAAGTCCATCCAAGACACAAAACGACAACGTTCAAACCCCAAAACGACCTCACACCTCACCGACTTTTTGAAAGGGATTCTCTAGTCCTGTGCTGCCAAACGCAAATATCAGGATGGGATAGATAATTAAAGTACTTAAGATGCTTTTATTATTATTATTTGGTTGAATAATTGATAACGTATTTGTCTGAGTGAATCTGACATAGATTTGTCTGAGATGTTTGTTTTTATCAAACTCTGTCTAATTGATCTACTCATTACGACTAAATAAAACCACCATAAACGCTATATGCAGGTTAGACTCAAACGATGGATGATAACATGGTTTCGATGATTCCGTGAACTCTATACATTAACAAAGAAATTTGTATATAACAAAGCACACAATTCTATCCATCTAATAGTATTAAGCTATAATTTAACCCAAATCACATGCCCTCTAAATCATCTTGGTCACCTTTATATTATCCCACCTCCGTGCTCCCCTCCCCACTTAATAATTAATGAATAATTAATTAAAAAAGAAAAGGGTGCAATAGATTCTCCAATCTCCATAATCAGTATCGACAAATACTTAGATCAATTGTTTATAGTGTTGTTCTCGAATTTGAGTCATGGAGAACGCAACGGTGTAAAATACTTGTTAGGAGAACTTGACCACTTTTCAAAAATTTCACCCAGTTCGAACGTGGATTAGTCGGACAATTAGATCCTTAGTGGCCCATATATACAACATAACGTTCACACGCACCTACAAAGCAATAAACTCCAGAAATGTTCCCAGCCAAATGACACTAAAGCAGAGGTGGTCATGTCAATTCTCTGTCTCAGCCATTAGCTCCACCCCACAGGCCAGTAGTCAAGGAAGTGAAACCAACAAGAGAAAAAGGCTGAGCCTTTACATACATTTGTTCGGTTTGGCCCTCTCTTTGGCTGCAAATGATTTTCCTTTTCTTGTTTGCTTGAGTGGGTTATGCCTTGTTTGGATGCATTGTGATGTGAACAATTCAACCCTTCTCTCTACCATTTGTTTTTCTCAAGTGAGCTGCTTTTTTCTGTCTTTGGCTTGGTGGGTTTAACTTGGATCTAGTGCTAGTTTTTACCCATTTCACTTTCTTTGGTAGAATGTGGAAATGGCTTCTCAAACTTGGGTTGCCCCTAGTTACTTGAGCTATGGACTTGCTGTTTATGTCTCAGCATTTGTTGCTGTCTAGGAGTTGGAGAACTTCTAGCATTATGGTCCTTTGTTTCCTTTTTTTGACTATGTAGTTATTGTGCTTCTAATTTGGGGTTAGATGGCTTGGTGTTGTGCTACTGCTAGGGGAGATTCTGTTATCTTAATGAAGCTGCAATGTTAGATAGTCTCTAAGAAGAGGGAAGTTTCGCACTTTCGGCGTTTGGTGGCTGATTCAGGGTTGGTTAAATTCAATGTGATGCATACCTATAGTGTGTGGTTATATCTTCCGGTTGGTAGTTTGGTGTTGTGGGTTCTACTTCTTTCCTCGTAAGAAATCCTTTTAACCAAAGGAAATCATGGTCCTTGAGTTGCGCTGCACTTTTTCGGTCTCGATTCAGCTATTTTTTCCGTAAGTTTGACGCTGATATGGGCTTTACATGATTGATGGTTGTGGTCTGTTTGGCTTGCAGGACTTCGAAGCCATTCATGATCAACGAGTGGATATAGGCGAGCTCATAGGACGTGAAGTTTGCCTTTTGCGGGAACAAGGTTTTGTCGAGGAATGGTACAAAGCATGAACACAAAGAACAGGAGAAATGCCCCAGTTCAGGTGAATTACCTGGTTCACATTCAAGAAATTAAGCCCTGGCCCCCATCTCAGTCTCTCAGGTCCCTTCGCTCGGTCCTGATCCAGTGGGAGAATGGCGATCGCCGTTCGGGGTCTACCAAAACTGTTGTACCTTCTATTGGATCTATTGTTGGCGAAGGCAAGATTGAGTTCAACGAGTCCTTTCGATTGCCGGTGACTTTGCAGAGAGATACATCATCCCGAGGAAAGGATGAAATTACCTTCAAGAAAAATTGTTTAGAGTTCAACTTGTATGAACCCCGACGTGACAAGACTCAGTTGCTGGCCACAGCCGTAATAGACCTGGCAGATTATGGTGTTCTAAAGGAACCGATTATCATTACTTCTCCGATGAGCAGTAAAAGAATCTTAACGAACACGTCTCAGCCTTTTTTGTGTATCAAAATGGAACCCGTTGAGAAGAGATGGGCTAGCTCTTCATCAAGGGGTGACCTCTCAAGAGTGATGTCATTGGATAATGGCTCTGAATCCCTTTCCTCGTTAATGAATGAAGAATATGCCGAGGAGGCTGAGAGTGGCTCGATCACTGATGACGATGTTTCCTCACACTCGTCTCTAGCCAATGCGGGTTTGTCCCATCACAATGAATCGGTACCTCCTTGCTCTTTTAAAATGCTTTTACTGATAATTTTCCATTTTGAATTTTCCAAATCCATTGCTTTCATCATTCTGGTGTTATTTGTATTGATCTTGTTGACTTCCATAGCCAGTCAAATGGACAAGACTATTTAATTTGAATATGGCTAAGTTGGCTTTTCTCCTTGATGTTTCAGAATGGATCAGAGAAAATGGGTAATGATCATGGGGGTATCAGAAGGGAGAACGTCAGAGCATCAAGGTTACAGACTGAGAAACTTACTGCACCGCTGGATCGCATGAAGCTATGTACCTCCCCGTCTTCCTCTATGGATTTTTCTTCTGAGCTTGGCAGCCCAGTAAACGGTCATTCATCTTCGCTGGACTCTCCTGAATCAAATTCTATATCTATCTCAAATGCCGATGACCCCGGGCGTGTTAAGTCTCTATCTTATAATTCAAATGGAAATAAAGATGTCGAACTCAATGCAAATGGCCTCGAAAAAAACGAAGTTCATGAAGAAGCTACTGGTGACATGTTTGCTACTAAAAAGGCTACTGCACAAAGCAATTCAGAAAATGGTGTATACCCAGTAGCATCTTTGGATAACGAGTCTGAAACAAGCGAGAACCTTGGTTCTGCTAGATCTGGAGACTCTGTGGCTGATGAAGAGGACATTGATGCAATTCGGACCACTCGTAGTGCATCATGTGAAGGGACTTCAGCCAGGGATGGTTCCTGCACTAGCTATATGGAGGATGAGATTGGAGCGCATCATTTGGAACAGAAAAGTCATTTACCGGAAGATCCTCACGTTGGTTATTCTTCACAAGGTGATAATAGCGACAGTTGTCTAAAAGGAAATATCATACAACCTGATCGCATTAAGCATATTAAATCCGTTAGATCTCCATCAGACTCTGTCAGGGTCAATGGAACAGCTTCGAGAAATCAGACTAGCAAAATGGAGGAACTTGGATCGGTAGGAGATGCACTGACCAGGGCAGGAAGCCTCAGAGTCGATGAACAGATACATTCACCAAAGAACGTAAATTTTGTATTAGGTAGCAAAATTCAGCTATTAGAGAACAAAATTAAGATGCTGGAGAGTGAGCTGAGAGAAACCGCTGCAATAGAGGCTGCTCTTTACTCTGTTGCTGCTGAGCATGGAAGTTCCATGAGCAAGGTGCATGCACCAGCTAGGCGCCTTTCTAGGCTATATCTTCATGCCTGTAGAGATAACTCCCGATTGAGGAGAGCTAGCGCAGCTAGAAGTGCTGTTTCAGGACTGGTCCTTGTTGCCAAAGCATGTGGGCATGACGTTCCAAGGTACGCAAAAACATGTACTTGTTGTGTTTTTTCCGTTGTTTTCTTTAAAATGTGACTCGCTGAGTATGTAACTTGCTTT
The DNA here is from genome assembly GCA_963995505.1 of Hypericum androsaemum. Taxonomy (NCBI): domain Eukaryota; kingdom Viridiplantae; phylum Streptophyta; class Magnoliopsida; order Malpighiales; family Hypericaceae; genus Hypericum; species Hypericum androsaemum. Next base: position 685,250 of record OZ023183.1, on the reverse strand, counting down.
TTATCTTATTACTTAGTTCTCCTAAAAGCACAATTGAAGCCATCACTATATCTTGTCTTCCTGGATTCTTGATCAGTTTTAGCTTTTTAAAGAAGATTTAAGTCCTTGTATGGCTAGTGAAGTGTGTCAACTTGTCTTTAAAACTCCTTTTCTTGTAACCATATGTTAATTTGTCAAATGTGCGAGGCTCCTAAGAATGACTGCACCGCCAATTGACTGATCGGTCTCTATACCGTGTTACTCATTCTTTGTCCTTGCTCGTCTCTTCAACTACAGGCTGACATTCTGGTTGTCAAACTCTGTCGTCTTAAGAGCAATTGTGAGCCAAGTAATCGGTAACAAGGAGCTACCACTTTCTGCTGCATCAAGCACAGAAATGAATGATAGAGAGAAAGGAAACAAGAAGATACCATCTCCACTCAGATGGAAGGAGTTGTCGCCTGGAAGGAAAGAGAACGGACATTGCTTGCGTGATGAGTATGGGGACTGGGATGATCCTAACACTTTTACGTCTGCCCTCGAAAAAGTTGAAGCTTGGATCTTCTGCAGAACTGTTGAGTCCATCTGGTGGCAGGTATATCCTTCATTCTCTTCCTCAGATCATCTAATCTGTTGCGGTTTTAAATTTCTTGCATTGACTCTCTTCTGTGTCTCTATTTCAGACTCTAACACCACACATGCAATCTGCTGCTACAACAGTCATCCGGAGAACTCTGGACTCTGGATCTAAGAAAAACCTCCAAAAGATGGCATCTTCGGGTGATCATGACAAGGAAAATATTGCAATTGACCATTGGAATGGTGCTTTCAAAGACGCCTGTGAAAGACTTTGTCCTGTTCGAGCTGGAGGGCACGATTGTGGCTGTCTGCCTATGTTGACCAGGCTGGTAAAGGAAAAGGATATTCGTTGTTTTTAATTGTGACTCGATTTCTGCTGTTTTTCTAACTTGTTATTCCTATGTGCTATGCATATCCAGATAATGGAACAATGTGTGGCTAGACTTGATGTAGCGATGTTCAACGCAATACTTCGCGAGTCTGCTGATGAGATGCCAACTGATCCGGTGTCTGACCCCATTACTGATCCAAACATTCTCCCTATCCCGGCCGGAATATCAAGTTTTGGAGCTGGTGCACAGCTGAAAACTGTGGTAAGACAGCTAAAAACACCCCAACATGCTGATGAACCAGATTTGAAGCCTTTACTGAAAAGATTGATGCAAGTTTCCTTCTGTTTGTTTTGTCTGAAAATCAGATCGGCAACTGGTCGAGATGGCTGAGTGACCTGTTTGGCATGGACGATGACGATCAGCGTGATGATGGCAGTGACAAAGTGGAGACTGATGAGAGTGCCGAGACATCCTTCAAGTCCTTCAATCTTCTTAATGCATTGAGCGACCTCATGATGCTTCCGAAGGACATGCTCCTAAGTGAATCAATTAGAAAAGAGGTTCAACAATCGAGTTTTATCTCCTTTTGTCTGTCAACCTGCTTCAACAATCTACATCTATCATTTCCTAAAGGATCTAGTGCGGCTTCAGTTTTCTTGACCTTTTTTTTAAAGTGCCTTGTTCTGTTTTGTAAAGGTATGCCCTACATTTGGTGCCCCCTTGATCAAGAGAGTTCTAGACAACTTCGTCATCGATGAGTTTTGTCCTGATACGATACCAGAAGTTGTTCTCGAAGCACTCAATTCCGAGGTCAGTCCAGTCTAACTGGCAGAAAATACTCTTAACCGATGCTAGTTATTCCGTATAAGCAATGAACATGCTTACAAAGTAATAACTAGCATCAAGTGCAGTGATCATGCCTACCAAAGCAATCATTCTCAACTTTATGCTTTACTTGCATTAGGATGCTGTGGAAGCCGAGGATTCCATCTCAACCATACCGTGTTTAGCCGCTCCTCCTACATACCAACCACCTTCAGCAGCATCCGTTGCAGCAATCATCGGTGACTGCAGTAGCAAATCTCACCTAAGAAGGAGTGGATCCTCGGTGCTCTGGAAGGCATATACAAGCGACGACGAACTTGATGAGCTGAACTCTCCTTTGGCTGCAATCATTCGAGAAGGATCGCGATCTTCAACATCTCCGTGGAGAACAAGCTGGAAGCCAAAGGAGCAAGGGAATCCAAGTACCATCAGATACCAACTTCTCCGGGACATATGGATCAACAGTGAATAAATGCTTGCGTTGTAAATAGCGTTCTCTACTGGAATAACTTGGTTTCTTTCCTTGTGCATATCTCCTGTTGCTCTAACCTCTCTGTAAGAAAGTAGGAAGATATGTTCCTGTCGCTTGAGACAACATTTTGACCCTTTTCACGCAATAAACTTGAAACTACTGGGTAACCGCACCGGTTAATCTACATACTGGATGATATTTACTATCATAACTTGCTGTGTTAAGCTTATTACCTCTTGTTTTTTCCGAACTAACATCTTCTTCCCGTTAACTAGTACATTAGGTAAGTACTGTAAAATCGGCAGATGGTTGGCTCGATCGGCCGCCCTGGAATGATTGCCAATAGAAAGTTTAGGGGAAAAAACGAAACCAGCGTAATGACGACAGAATCGAGCGGCTATCTACGAAATTATGTGTTATTTGTAACGCACGGAAACGAAGCAGGAACATCTACAGCCAAGTAACAACAAGCCAAAACACAACAGAAGAATTTGTGATGGGAACACAGCTTCCTCTTTAAGAATTTCACAATTATCATTACAGCAAGGTCCAGATCTTTCTCTCTTTCGTATCCCAAAAAATTGCATGAAACTACTTCTAGTTATATCTAACACTCAAGGTAGACCAAAATTGAATAGCCACAGCCACAGGTACACTCTCTGTGCGTAAACAGCAGCATCGACTATGAGGAATCGGGTTGGAGCTTCGATCAAGCAACAAGCTTTTGTGTAGATTTCAAAGCACTTATATGCTTCAGGTGCAATGCGCCCAATAATCCTTGCCAGGTTTCTCCTGGTGCATTTGCTGCAACTTGGAAGTCGACGAGTTTCTTTTGTGTCCGGTAGTACTCCTTCAGTTCCTTCCCCTGAGAGGGACAATAGATTCCATTATCAACATTTCCTATGCATTCTCTTGCTTCAATATGCAATTTTGAATGGAAGTTTCCCCACAAAACAGAAAGCCATTTGATAGAGTAATAGCCCGTGACAGTAGAAACCCAAATATGCCCATATCAACAGCTTACGAGGAGAGATGAGTGTCGTAGGTTAATTAAGTGGAGTGTTCTGTTGCGCTGAATGAACATAAGAAAGATAATCCAACAAGCTATAGTCTTTAAGAACGGTGAAACATGTGGAAAACCAGTGGTCACTACCCTCTAAGTGATTAAACATTCTACTTGCTCGATTCCGACAGCTACCACAGCCATCGACCGAAACAGAGACAAGTGCACGCAAGGGAGAGTGCTAGCTACCTGCTCCGCATACAAATGGAGCTTCTCCTTCCAGGCACTAGAATCAGCAACATGGCTGCTAGAGTTCACCACTCCGATAGAGTCTCTTCTAACCAAACGCTCCTCAGGGCAATTCAAATTCACGACCAGATCAATATCCGCAACCTCATCGAGAATCTCCTGCAAGAAAAGCCCCAGGAACTCATCAGAGCAACAAACAAACAAACAAAACACAATCTCGCAACGAAACCCTATTTTTTCCCATGGTTTTAGCACTTACAGCTTGGATCCTCGTGCGCGGGATGCCATCCAAAATGAAGCCGCTCTCCCCCCTCTCGTAGCCTTCCTCGAGCCTCTTCGACAACAGCCCGAAGATAACATCCTCCGGCACCAGCTTCCCTTCATTAATCGCATTCGAAATCTACACAAACACAGCCCCCACCCCCAAAATTACAGTCCTTTTTCACCTAACATAACCGAAAGAGACACAGTTTAGACAAATCGAGTGAAAAAGGAGACCTTGTGGTAGAGACAAGAGCGGGGGTGGAGCTCTTGGCGGAGAAGGGATCCCATGGAGATGAGAGGGACTTCCAGAAGCTTCGAGAGCTTGTCGGCGTACACGTGGCGTCTGATCTTAGGACCGGAGTCCCCCATCACCACCCACTGCACCCCTCGCCCTGGGACCCACCCCTCGCCCAACTCCTCCTCCCCCTCCTCCTCGGTGTCGTACCCGTAGTCCACCTGCAAAGCCGCCGGCGCCGAGTACAACCGGGGGACGGCGCCGAGTCGGCTGAGCAGCGACGGCTTCGCGGCTTGTCCCAAGCGGCTCAGCCAAGCCATCGTTTTCGGAAGGCGGCGGAGGTGGAAGGGGCGGTTCTGTTTTGAAGAGGAAACTGAGGTTTTATTGGAGAGGGCTTTTCTTCGATCCCAAAATGGTGCTTGTTGGCGGGTTATTTACCGCGTTTGCCACGCCCTTTTTCAGAAACTTCCACGTGTCATAAGACGATTGGCTATCGTTGAGGGGAGTTTCTCTCGCCCTTTGGATTTCGATCTTTTAATGCGTTCCCAGTTTGTGGCCTTCCACGATGGACATGTTAAACGTTTTGTAATTCTTTGGCCAGAAAGCATTGAATTGATCCTACATTGGAGAATTTTACCGAAAGTAAAAAAATATCTTCTTATACAAAATAAGATGAGTTATTTTTATTTAATATAAAAACACAATCTCTAAAAAAAATTATATTCTCAATTATTAATCTCAATTAGCTTCTCTAATTATATTTCCATGAAGTTGATAGGGGAAAAATATGTTGTCAAACTTCGATTTATATTTCCTTACTGATTTTCATTTGTTAGATTTGCCTCCCATGAGTTTAGCTATCATTGTTGGATGATATTCTAGGTATTAAATTGTTGGTTAATCATTAATGCATAGAAGTTCGATTCGGGAAGTGGTTCGGAAAATTTCCCGAATCACCGGACTAGGTCTTATACAAGTGCTAACCATTCACTCTTCACACACCAAAAGAAAACTAGGTTGTTCTTCAAAAAAAAAAAGAAAACTAGGTTTAGGGTTTAGGCATTGGAGCCTGGAGGAATGACTTCTTTTTTTTTTACGGTCGGAGGAATGACTTCTTGGTATCTCTTTTAAGGGAATAACTTCTTAGCGTCTTTTCTCAGTGGACCAAACTTCTTAGCAACGCCGACACTAGAAGGGTTGACAGGGTGACACGGAATTTGGTAAACCTAACTGTGTCGGTGGTATGAGACCGGTGGTATACACACGGTCCCACGTAATGATGGCCTAATTTTGGAGGCCCAGAAACCCATTAATTTTTTCGAAGCCCAATCACGATCAGCCACCGAGTCTCAGATTTGTCGCACTCCGAATCAAGTGCTAACATTATTTTTCCCTAGAAGTTCACTTCAATACTGTCTTCTATACCGTGTAATTTGATATTTTTTAACGAATCATTCTTAAATTTTTTATTTTTGATAAGATTTTTTCAAATTAACATGTGTAGTTACCAATTACTAACCATCAATATTTTTTCGTTAACTTGTATCGTGTAGACAAGCACATTTACCATACGTCATTTTCCTATTTTCTTTTTTAATTCGACAAAACAAGTGGAATCCAACTGACCTGGAGCAAATATCAATTTGATGAAGCATAAGTTAACAATTGAAAACTCTTTGTAATATATTTGTCATCTGTGTGCTGGAAAATTCCTACCTTAATCGTCCACCGCTGTTATGCAAAACGCCTATAATTACCAGAAAAATAGAATAACTATTTCGGAAAAATATTACGATGTCATTATAAAAAATGACTTAAGCAATTATCAAATATTTATTATACATAATAATCAAAATTTGAGCTGATTCGGATAGCATATTGCATTACTTTTATATACGGTATATATGCCAGTCTACGCCCGTCATCAAAATCCCTTTGTCGTTTGGTTCCGAACGCGAGAATTTATCGACATCGAATACGCGGGCTGGTAATTGATTTATTGAGAACCGGTATAGGGGTATTAAACACGTGTGAATATAATCGGATTCCTTATCCAGAAAAATATCTAGCTGTACCCAGATTTTAAAAACCGGTGGTTAATATGGTTTAGGCGGTTGATCGATGTTGTGTTCAACTGTTCCAGTGGGTCAACGTCGGTTTTCCTGGTAAGTTGAAGTCAATTATTTATTGGCCTTTAAAAAAAAAAGTTCATAATTTTTTTCCTTCCTTTGACACTTTATACAAAAACGGTCTTTTTCCATTGACAAAGATTTAGAAAGTCCTTTTTTATTTATTTCATATGCAAGTTGTTCGTTTGCACCATCACCCGTGACTCAATTGGCTAACGCCTAGAAGGATGACGTGATTCTTTTTCTTTTGTTTGAGGAAATGATGACGAGATTCCGAGCTAAATGATAAGAACGAGTTAGAGGAAATGAAAGAGTAGCTTCCAAACTGATACCTCTCACGAAACATCAAAATTATTTACACCAACTATACACCGACGATTCTAGATATATGACTATTAAAAATAAACAATAAACGCTATTTAGTATGAATCACAAAACTCCATAATTAGTTACACCAAAGATTTTTCCCAAACCTCTAAAGGACTTGATGCAATTAAATAAAGTTTGGCAGCTTATCAATTAGTTAAGCGAATTCCGTGTTGGGAACGTTCTGATAATTGAGAGCTCAATTAGCAATGAGCACTTATATAGTTATATTAACTAGTGTCTTGTTACAATTTAATTAAGATATTTTAAGTTTGAATTTTTATAAATACAACAATGTTAAATATTAGTTGGTATAGTGAGTGTCTAGATATTAGGTGATATAAAAAAAATTAAGAAATCAGTTACTAACAAATATTTTGATCAACTAGTAATAAAATTATTATAGTTTAATCAAAAAATCATAAACTAGAGCAAGACTACAGTCTCAAATAACTATTGAGAAAATTTTATCAGCACCCAAATGCCATACTCCACTCAAACATAGACTGGTCGATCTAATGAATATCCGGCGGGATGGTATCAAAACAAAAAAGAGAGCTCAATTCAGTTTCATAAAAAAATGGTTTTGCTAATACTAATTTTCTAATTATCTCCTTTTGTCTTCGCTACGATCTTTTGCTCAAATAATTAAGCGCATGAACATGCATTTCTCTACTAGCTGTATCGTTCCATTCAGAGCCTAATCTCATTATTGCTTTTTGGCCAGGTCTTTACTAGATAAGACAAACTTCTCACTGCCTTCGAGAAAATGTCAAAATTCATTTTAATACTCTACAGTTTGACATATTCACTAAAAACTAAGTGGACTAATGCATTAAATAAGCGATAATGATTTTATTTTGTTGATGCCTTATGAATATCTAAATTTTGTCTATTTTTAAAAATAAAAATAAAATAAGTCCTAACTCTCAGAATTAATTCTTCTTCATTTGTAACCAAACACAGAACAAGGCTTATACCTAATCAAGATTAAGTAAACTAACCACATCTTACCCTCTTTTCTCAAAATGTTTGGTTCAAGTAATAATAATTTAAAGTTATTTAAGAATATCTTTCATTTAAGTCCTACGAAAATAAAAATAATTAAAAATAGTTGGTCTTTCATCCCGCAAAAACATAAAGACAATCTTACCTTAAAAAAAACGTAAAGACAATCATTTTGGGGAACCACGCGTCGCAAGCTAACTGGGCCACCCTAAGAGAGGGACTTTTTCGGGGGCAGGCGGTGGACTGCAAACCAAACAAGAGGTAACTATTGAGAGGAAGCCACACCGTACTTTCTTTCCCTGGGCCGTACTTGGAAATGAAAACCGAATTCCGATTCCACTTCCAATTAATTGGTCAGCACACGATACGCGTCACCGCAACTATCTGTCCTAAGCCGTGTTCCGAAAATTCCAACTACTCTTTTTCCACAGGACCCATCTAACCTTTGTCTATATATAGACATATCTCCCCTCCTCTTATCAAAGAAAAAAAAATCTCCCCTCCATTTTCAATAATTTCGGATATTTATTAAATCGATTAATCCCAATAAAACTATAAAGACAACAACATTTTACAGTTAGTACATTCATCCTCATTGATCTAATACACACTACGTGTTCGGTGATTGTTGTGTTGGTCTATTTGCAACATGTGCTTGATGGTCATGAACAAGCAGCAACAGTACGAGAGAGTGTTCGGCCATTTCGACCAAAACGGGGACGGAAAGATATCCCCGGCGGAGCTTCAGAGCTGCGTGGGGGAGCTCGGCGGGCAGCTCAGCCTGGCGGAGGCGGAGGCCGCGGTGGAGCACTCGGACGCGGACGGGGACGGGCTGCTCGGGCTGGAGGAGTTCATAAGCTTCGTGGAAGGCGGCCACGAGGACGACAAGATGAGCGACCTCAAGGAGGCCTTCAAGATGTACACGGAGATGGACGGAAGCAACGGCTGTATCACCCCTAAGAGCTTGAAGCGGATGCTTAGTAGATTAGGAGAGTCGAGGACGATCAACCAGTGCGAGACCATGATCGCTAGGTTCGATACCGATGGTGATGGGGTCCTCAGCTTCGACGAGTTCAAGGTTATGATGCTGTGAGCCCAATCATGGATATTGCATTCGGGTATCCGTCAATTCGTATTACGCATCGTGTCGTTAAAGCGAGTGTACCTTGACAGCCTCTGATTTGATTCATTCTTGTAAATTATACTTGTTTTGATTTATAGCCTATAGAGGAAGGCAGCCTATACGGGACGATGATGATCTGTACTCATTATACTGAGACTCATTTATTCACATTCTTTTGTAATGAACATTCGTTCTTGATTATACGAAATTATAGTTGTGGAATGACCATTGTTTCGAGTTATCAGCAGTGAAATCTTGCTTCGGCGTCTTTTTTCATTAAGATACGTATCGGAGGCATAGTGTTAGAGCCCCCAAAATAAGCGCAATGCGCGTAAGGCTTGTAGAAGACGGTAAAATTTCGTGGAACTTTCTAGACTCCTCTAATGCATTGTTGTATTATATGTATAATTCTAGATTTATCTAGAAATCTGTAGAATTTTCTAGATGCTTATTTGTAGTCGTTGGACCAGTTCAATTTAGCCGTTAGGCGTACTTTTAGTCTCTGTATCTCTCATCGGGTTAGGGCGACAACCCCTCCCCATCGCTTACCCGCGCTGCCGGCTTCTCTCACCGGCCGCCGGGTCCATACCGCGGCCTCCGCCGCCCCCTGGGTCGACGGGGTACCCTCCCCCACCGTCCTCGGCAATTTTTGCTTCCCTAGCCGGTCCAGCGGTCACGGCAACTCCACATACTCCACCCTCGACCACTTTGATGCCTTCCGCGTCGAGGGGAGTCGATAGTGGGGGCTCTCCATCAATGGCCCTAGTCGCCCTCGCTTCGCCTGTATCGGGTTTGGACCCAACAGTAACCTCGGCCCTCCAAGCTTGCCTTGCTCCTCTTCTCCAGTTCGTCTACGATGCTCCCCCTCCCTCTCTCGGTCAACCTCCTCAGGAGCCGGGTGCTGGGCCCTCGGAGCTCGGGGTTGTTAATGGAGAGAGTCGTGGTCCTGCTTCAACGAAAGACTCCGGTACAGCTACGAAGAAATCATTTGCGGCCTCCCTCAGGCCTCACACTGCTTGGGTTAACGAAGGTGATTACCTTAAACCTACTATCGATGATGTACGTGCTGTTTTGGCTCTTACGAAAGAAAGATCATTTGTTTGTGCAAGTTTTGGCAAACGGGCCCTCATTGGACGTTTGATTATGCCAAAAGGATCAAAATCTTGCTCATCTTTTGAGCTGAAGAGTTCTATTGCTAATGTGTGGCCTGTGAAGGCTTGTAAGATGCTGCCTCTCAGGATAGGATATTTTGGCTTCGAATTTGCAGATGAACATGATCGAGCTTTAGTTTGGGAGTCATCGGAGTGGAGGCTACCTCAAGATGTGCTTTTTCTCCAGCCTTGGGTTCCCTTCTTTAGGCCATCAAAGGTAAATTCTTCCCTTGCCAAGGTGTGGGTGAAGCTTGTAGGGTTGAGTATGGAGCATGTTGCGAATGACATTATTGTCTTTAGGCTTGCTGCCTCTGTGGGCACTCCAATTCGAGGGGACACCAATGCTTTGAATAGGTTCAATGGCGCAGAGGTTAGAGTTCTGGTGGAAGTTGACCTCTCAAAGTCTTGTAGAGACTCAATTGAATTGAAAGAAGAGGCTGGTAATTGCTTGGTGAAAGTGTTGTATGAGAACTTACCAAATTTCTGTGAGCATTGTAGGTTAGTCGGACATTCCGTCTCAACTTGCTTCAAGTTGCATTCGAAAGAGAGGGTTGATGTCTCCAGGATGCGGAGGGAGGTTGCTCAAGGGAAGAAAGTGGTGCTTGATAGGGTTGTTTGGTAGCATAAATCTTCCACTTTTTTAGAGGTTTGCACTTCTCAAAATCAGCCTGTGGCTGGGAATGCGATTGAGGCTGGTGTCCCTCTTTCGAATGGTTTTGATGTGCTCCAGGATGCTTATGACATTGTTGAGTCGGAGCTGCAATTGGAAGCTCAGATCCATGCTCCTCTTGCTTTGGCCTCAAGTACGTCTGACATTATGAGGCATGAGCTGATGTTTCGGAAGTCATCGTTGGGGTTTCCGCTGATTCTGCTATGGATCGACCTGCTGATATGCAGCAACATGAAGCTACTTGTGCTGCTAAATCGAGCCTCTCGATTGTCTCAAGTTCTGGGGATTCTGATCTTGAGGTTATGTTGGATCAGAGGTTCTTGGCTGCCTTCGACCTTGAAATTGCTCAGCTTTGTATTGACGAGGCCTTTCAGTCTACAAAGTTGTCTCATGTGGCAGGTTCTGATTCTGCAAAGCTTGTTGCTGAGGGGCCGATTGCCGATATGGAAAATGTTATGCAGCCTCCGTCAGAGGAATCTGAAGTTGCAGCTGTGGTGGTCCATGATGAAGGTAAGTCATCACAGCAATTTTCGACTCGATCAAGCTCCCGGCGCGAAATTAACAAGTAAAGCGGCTGCTCTTTGGAAGATTCTGATGCGAAATTTATCTATTATAGCTCCAAGGAAACCTCCTTCCACGTCTTCCTCGACTGAAGACTTAGAGTTTCACGAGGCTTGGATTGCGGAGAGGGCGAATAAAGCTTTGAATATAGCCGTTCAAATGGGACTGACCAGGGAGGAAGAGGCCCCATCTTTTATTCAAGGTATTAGAAACTCGATCCGAGGAAATGGTCATTCGAAGAACCTTAAGCCTCCGTGATCATGGTGTTTTTAACGTTCGATAGTCTTGCATCTCAATTCGTGATCAATGATTGATGTGATCATTTTGATGGTCTTGCACTCAATCTTGTACTAGATAGTGTTTATCTTTGCTTTTGCTTAGATAGGTGTCTATCTAGTAGTGTCGGGTGTTGTACGCAGTGTACACAAGCACCTGGCTGGCTGGCCTGCCTCTTGCGACTTGGGCCACGAGATTTATTCAAATGTTCTTTTTTTTATAAGCATTTATTCAAATGTTCTAGGAAGAGGTCTTAAAAGGACAACTTAATTTAGGAATTAAACAAACCTTCCTTCCTTGTTCAAATTTCTCAGAAAATTTTGTCTCATGGGTCAATCCACAAATACACGAGTTTTCTGGCTTTGGCTGACCTCGCGTGTAGGAATACTCTATTATATACGGCACATTAGAAGAATACATACAAAAGTAGGATTCCCTTCAACAAGCGCAGATCAATTTGACAAGTTCTTGTTTTATTTATCATAGAAATTAAAAATTCATAATATGCTTAGTCTTGCTAATAGTAAGTATCGTAAATTTGTTTATAAGTGTAAAAAATCTAGGGAAAAGTCCACTTTAGTATCCTGTGGTATCGCCCAAAATCACTTTAGTACCCTGTGGTAACAAACCGACCAATCGAGTCATACTTATTCCAATTAACATCAAAACGGTCCTCGGGCAGCTGCCCGGACCCGCCCGAACCCTGCCCGGACTACGTGGCCAGCCACGTCACCAAAACTTGATGACTTGGCGCCACGTGGAGGAGGAGGAGGAGGCGGAGGAGGACGAAGCGGAGGAGGAGGAGGAGGCGGAGGAGGAGGAGGAGGCGGAGGAGGAGGAGGACGAAGTGGAGGAGGACGAGGAGGGGGAGGCGGAGGAGGAGGAGGAGGAGGAGGAGGAGAAGAGGAGGCAGAGGAGGAGGAGGAGGAGGATGAAGTGGAGGAGGACGAAGTGGAGGAGGAGGAGGAGGACGAGGAGGAGGAGGACGAAGTGGAGGAGGAGGCAGAGGAGGAGGAGGAGGAGGAGGAGGACGAGGAGGAGGAGGACGAAGTGGAGGAGGAGGCGGAGGAGGAGGACGAGGAGGAGGACGAGGACGAGGACGAGGAGGCGGAGGAGGAGGAGGAGGAGGAGAAGAGGAGGAGGAGGAGGAGGAGAGGAAGAGAGGGAAGAAGATGGATGTCCACGTGGCGCCACATCATCAAGTTTTTGTGACGTGGCTGGCCACGTAGTCCGGGCAGGGTTCGGGCGGGTCCGGGCTGCCCAAGGACCTTTTTGATGTTAATTAGAATAAGTATGACTCGATTGATCGGTTTTTTACCACAGGGTACTAAATTAATTTTGGGCGATACCACATGGTACTAAAGTGGACTTTTCCCAAAAATCTATCTACACGTTGTATTGATGTTTTGGGTTCAATATGAAGATTCGGACATAGTATTAGAGTTTGTTTGACCCGATACTCACACGTTGCATATTGACGATATCAAAGACCAAGCAAACTTTGATGATTCTAAAAAAAAGTCACTCAAAACTCAAATATTTATTAAAATAACACCAAGTTATACACACAAAATACTGAAATTACCCAATATCATATGCTTCAATATATGTTTATGACATACAAAAACATTGGTTCTAGTGGGAAACAGAGAATTACAACAAGCACAAGGATCATAAACTTATTGGTAAGACATATGGACAGGCTAAGACCAAAAAGTACTCTTAACAAGGCATTCAACAGAAGTGTACTAAAACTACAATACTAATAACTTGCATTAGCAGTTGGGGGCTTACTACTACTTGATTGGATCATACATCATCATCGCTAGCTGCTGCCTTATTAACCAAAGGCTTGGAGGAGCTCTCACAGGCTGCAACGGTCTCCCCTCCCGCTGGTTCTTCTACCATTTTCGACAGCTTGTCGACTATCTCTCCCGCGTTTGGTCTGAAGGACGGATCGTCATCCACGCAGGCTCGGGCCAGATTCGCCAGCTTGACAGCTGCATCAAACAAGTAGTTGTCTCCAAGTGCACTGTCCATCCATTCCCTGAGCTCATTTGCGTTTTCTGATAGGACTATGGACTTGATCTGCTTGGAGAGGCTTATGCACTTCTCTCCCTTCTTGGTAGGCCTCGCGGCTGGCCTCTGCCCGGACAGCACCTCTAGGAGAACCACCCCGTACGCAAAAATGTCAATGCTCGGGGAAACTCGGCCTTGGAGGACATACTCAGGTGCCAAGTAGCCATGATTCCAAGTACCCGGATCAGCGGAGCAAAATTCTGTGTCCTCAGTCTCGTCTTCGGTGCATTTTCCCATGCCAAAGTTGCCAATCTTTGCATTGAATTCTTCATCCAAGAAGATGTTCCTGCTCTTCACATTCCTGTGGATGTAGCTTGGATTCATGATCTGATGCATATACTGCAAGGCCACGGCCACATCAAGACATATCTTCAGCCTCTGCTCCCATGTCAGGATCCGGTAGCAAGATGCAATGAACTGGTTCTTGATCCCCAATCCCCCGTGAAGCCAGTCCTTCAGGGACCCGTTTTTCGCATACTCGAAAACCAGACATGGATCAGAGCCCTCTCCCAGGAATGTTCCAAGCAGCCTGATTATGTTAGGGTGATGGTGAGTTGCATCTTGGAAAATTCTGAAGTCTACCTTTGACATGGTTTCCTGTTTCATCTGCTTCACTGCCAAGTCCTTGCCATTAAGTCGGCCGTGATACACCGGACCCTCGATGTGATTGCTTGAACTGAAACTCTCAGTTGCTTTCTTCAGATCCTCCATAGTGTAAGCCTCCACGAGCATATTCCGAGGTGTTGCATCTATGATGTGGCCATCAAGAGTACATTGTGACTCGTCGAACGAAACTTTCTTGTCACTTGTTGTTCGTATACTTAAACCGAGTTGTTGGAGCTCCAAATCCGCCTCCTTGCTTGGATACTGCTGCTGCTTCTTCTGCCTTTGGATCACCAAGAAGGTAGCTGCTATAGCAATGCTTATTCCAACCAAAGCACCAGAAACAGAAATGTATATTCCAGGAGTCCACATCCTACTCTTCCCCTTGTGCCTCTTATCAACTACAGGATCGGTACTTGAGGGAAAATGCAAACCGGGTTCTCGAGGTTCGCCAAATGCAGGATCACCTTCAACTGGTATCAGAATAGTTGTAAGAGGCACAAGGCTTTCTGGTTTGAAGGATGCAGATGATCTGTTATTTGAAGAAATGATGGCTTCAGGAGTGGTATTGAACCTGGTGGCCAAGTTGGATACGGTGTCACCTTCTCTTACTGGATAAGAAAGTAATAGCACTCCGGCATCGGTTGAAGATGGACATTGACACCTCAGAGGAACCAGTAACCGAAGCTTATCAGCGAGGCTCACCGGTAAGATACCAGGATTCTTGTCTCGAATCGCCTTGCAAGTTGTTAGGCCCTCCAATGACTCTGCAATACCATAGAAGCTCTCCCCTCGAACTGTGGTCTTGTTAACATCAGCCTGGAAGAAGCCACTGTTGCATTTACACTCGATCGGTATCAACAGAGGAAGATCTTTCGGCAGGAACTCTGTATCAGCAGAGAAGCCATTCGCTGCAGCAATCGACACCCGGTTCAGCCCCAGGTAATAGCTCAGGTTGTAGAGCGAGGAGAAGTACGAGTTCGCACGAAGAATGGCAAACGTCCTGCATTCATCTCTTGATCCATTTACGTTGCACCGATACCCTGAAGCCTCGGAGGATGCAGTTTCGCACGTCAACAAGCTCTGGCCAAGTGCAGGCACGAGCGATAAGCAGAACGCCAAGATCAACGCAGCTCTTAAGTAGAGGCAGTGCTCACTCATAGCACCAAAATTCATGACCATAATTACCCTCTCCAATGAGAAGGACTAATAAAATAAGACCCTTCTCTTTATCTGCATCATCATGTGAATATTTTGGATCTGTAACAACAGCAAGTTAAGAATTGAATACTCTGTATTAAAAGCTGCAAAATAGACAAGAGTCTAGGGGATTGCAATGGAAAATGAATACTTAACTGCAACTCCGCCAATAAAAAAAAAAGTAATGGTTTTATAAGGTGTTTACCTTGGGGTTTGATTCCATCAGCTCAGGGGTGGCTATCAATCCCAAAGAATATATAGTTGCTTGAGATCACATCCACTACTTTCTGCTGCCCTTTTCAGATTCATTAAGGGAATAACTTATCTATTATTATCAGCAGTTGTCTTTTCTATCAATCTAAGGTTGTATGGTTCATTTTGATTCCAGGAGCTGAGTCTTCAAAACCAAAATGTTAAGATGGCTCAATGATCTTGTAGGATTCTAAATAATGATTTCAGTTCATTTCACTATAATCACTGTCCACAACTCCTTTCATCATCATGGTGCAAATGAGATTCCAGGTCCAATGCTGAGGGGTACTTTTGTTAGCAATTGTGATCCATTGTTCGAACAAATCCTGAAAGATGGAGCATGTGCCTCAGAAAGTGAACCCGACATTTTAGAATCTCTATATTTAACCCAAAACTTTAAAATAATGAGTAGTTTAATTTTTCAACACTTATAAAGCAGCTCACCACACTTGCAACTAGTGATGCGTTAATCCCAACACCCACTCAAACAAAGCCCATCGAACAGAAATTTGTACAAACTTTGACTTCGCCAACGTGCCATGACATCAGGACAGTGTGGACAACAATAATGGACCACAAGTCCCGTATGAGTAATTGGCTTTGATACCATACTAGAATTCATATTCATGCCAAAAATCTTAAGTAAGTGAATTCTTTCACACTTATCAAGTAGTCTGTCACACCCGCAATTAGCAATATAACAATCCAACAGGACCATTCAGCATAAGCTATCAAAAGTACCATGTAGCACTTCGAATGGTTTTAGCCTTGCGCAATTTTGTTGCTAATGTCTCTTGCCTCGTCCCGAGTACAAGATAAGTTATGGAGGACGAGCCATGGACACATACAGTGTACGGGTGATTCGTAATGGCAGACATTTCTCCTCGTCACGAAATTCCATCAGATTTTGCTCGGAATGTGACATATCTTATCAGAGAATGAGCTTTGACAAGACCTGGGAAAAAAGGCTCAACCTTTTTTCCTTCATGTCATCATTCCATTGTGGACCCAATTGCCTTCGACGTATCCAAGAATTTACCATGTGCTTCTTCATCGGTTATCTCCAATGGTAAACATTCATAGGCATGCCAAAACAATGTTTACTTGCTAAAAGTTCTATCTTAACCAAATAATCTAAGTTAAAACAACGAGAATGCAACCTGATTCGAACTTAAATGAATCAGTTTTACCAATCACATGTTATAATAAATGGTTAAAAACCATATATGGATGATGAGAATTATATGACAAGCAGGTCACGTTGAAGAGACAGCGAAGAGATATTTTTATGCATGCTAAAGCTGAGGCAGAAAAGAAAGGTGGATATATAGATCGATTTGGTTTATAAGATCCATATATAAAGGTCAAATTCACTTGGATTTTTCTGTTTGACAAAGCACCAATTTCCTCTTAAGACTGTTTTAGAGCACCTCTCGACTATAAAAATAATCGTTGAATTTATATTTTTTCTCAATCCACTTACCAGTAGTTCATATAAATAGATTAGAAAGTTGAATTAAATTTAAAAAAAATTGATCCAACGACCAAAATTTGTTCCAGACGCGAACCGAGAGAAGTTGGAAATATAAGTGCAAGAAGGAGAATGACAACGGATTAATATTCGCCGGTAAAAGCACCTTTGCTCGGAAAGCTGGAGAAAGAAAGTAGAGAATCATCGGGGGACCGGAAGTCAAGGCCGCCAGTGCACGTGACACCTCGTGACAGCCAATGACTGTTTTTGCAATGGGAATCTTTCATATTATATATAGAAATCATCTCAAAAAGATATCATTGTTGCGAGTTACAAAACCTTTTTATCTTTATTTAAGGTGTTCTTGCGTTCGCAACTCTCACGAACGTAAATAATCTAAAATAAGGTCCGATAGAACTCGACACCTAAATATCTTTGTTAATAACAAAGCTTGACTTGTGATTGCTTAAATACAGGTTGTCGGTTCTCCGGAACTAAAGATTTCTATGAAGAGCAAGGGAAAAAGATCGTACGACTCAGTTACAAGCAATTCACATATCAGCACACAATAACACACACTGGGAGGAATGTAATGGATGGTCAATTTACCTCCGTCACACCCAAATCCTTAATTTTTCTGAGCTTCTTCGACGCTCTTTCTCAATAAAGATATTACTTGAGCTGGCTCAGGGGCTCCAAAGACAGAACTCCCGGCAACAATGCAGTTGGCTCCAGCTGAAGCTGCCGTGTCTATTGTTGATGGACCTAAACCACCATCCACCTGCAAATGTGCGAAAGAAAAAGGGACATTGCTTATATATGATTGAGCATGGAACTTGGAAGCACAATTTTCAAGTGACGGTCCTCCTCAGCTCGACACGCGATTGTGCAGCCAGAGACAATTATCAGTACAATATTAGCATTTTCCAATTACAGTATATATGAAACTACAACTATGATAATCCGACAGTGGAAAGTGGTCTAAAAACCATTTATATTTGCAACTATGCCAGGATGATAAGCAAAATGTTCCGAAGGGCTCTTAAGATCTACTGGGTGTGCTTTTATGCATAACTGTGTTTGTTCTTTCACTACATAGGTGTTCTGATGCATTGATGAAATAGAGGAAAGAGACCTTGAAAGGACAAAATGGCAAAAAAGTTGAGCGCAAATGAATCACTAGAATCGAAACAGAGTTAAGAAGGCATATTTTGCGTCTGAGAGAAATGGACATGACTTGCCTCTATATCAAGTGATGGATACTTCTTCCTCAACGCACGCACCTAATAGCACAAAATGCCCAAAATTCCATTAAGAATGATCTAATGGAAATCATTAGATGATTAGCTAAACAACAGAAAGGTAGTTCAACCTTTTCCATCGTATCAGGCATGAACTTCTGGCCACCGAATCCAGGTTCCACTGTCATTACAAGGACCAATTCAACGGGTGACTCACCTTCAACCTATTTGGGCAATAAGATGAGTAATCACACTAATCAAGATCTAAAGCGGGGTCGATTCAAAAGCATACTAACACCAGAAATTCAGTTTTGACCATCAAACAGAAAGCAAAAGCATCTATACCAATGGATAAACTTCTTCAACGGGAGTGCCAGGCTTCAGCGCAACACCTGGTGTCATGCCCTTCAACTTGATTTTCTTTACGAGTTCTTGCCAATTATCTGACCAAACAGATTAACTCCGTCAAATCGATTTTATTTCTCTACTTTCTACAATAGTAACAACGGCAAGCTAAAGAGGTGACGGATAAAAGAAGCCTGGTTGGAAAAAGTACCACTAATTCTACTGCAACTAAAGAACGGTACACAAAAACAGATTTAATCAACAGAAAAGAAATGGGGTGTGATCGATTAATCTGGCCGCAACATACAGATACCAACATCACTATCCATGTGGACCTTGTACAAATTCTCTTTATCAAAGGGATTCGTGCAGACATTCTAACCATTGTACATTGTACAGTTAAAGAACTTCTCGAATAAAGACACTGCTACTGGAAAACTCTGGGACAAACCTTTAGAAACCTCGACGTGAAATGTGAACCCCGAAGCGCCGGCTTTACTCAACGGCTCGACGTAATCAATGGGGTTGGTAACCATCAAGTGACAATCCAGATACGCCCTAACCAAACAAATTCGCAGAATCTGGTTAATCGAACACTGCTTAAACCCTAATAATCAGCTCCATTTCAACTCAAACAAAGCCAAAAAAACGATGCATCTGAAATCCTTACGTCGTGTGCTTCCTCAAACTCTCAATAACGGGAGCTCCAATGGTCAGGTTCGGGACAAAGTGCCTGCCAATTCCATCGCTTTAACCTTACAATTTTCTCTATTTCCGGCATGCATTAATCACAAAAAATAAAACACAAAGGAGAAAAAAAATAGAGCATCAAGTACCCGTCCTGCAAAAATAAAAAATAAACGAAAACAAAAATTAGAATAAAAGAGAATCGCAAATTTTCTTCTTCTCCGAATACAAAGGGAAAGGCAGGGAAATATGAAGCAAACCATGATGTCCATGTGGAGCCAGTCGGCCCCGAACCGGAGCATCCGGTCCGCCTCCGAAGCCAGGTTGGCGAAGTCCGAAGACAGCATCGACGGCGCGATCTTAGCCGACACTCCCATTTCTGTTTTGAGTTGAGATTGAAACGACGCCGTTCTTTTCCCTTCTGGCTGGCGTGCTTGGGAATTGATGCCGAAACGGTGTCGTTCGTCTCGTTTTCCCTTGGGCTCGGGAGCTGAATTGTCTTTGTCTCTCTCTCACCTAACCCAACTACGGTGTCTGCTTCACACCGTAGTAGTTGAAAGGGTCAAGCCGCCTTAAGAGAAATTACTTCTCGGTCCTTTCCCGTGTTTTTCCTTCGTCTCTTCTAGCTGTGGATTGTGGATAAAATATGGGCTTTTTTGTTGGGCTTTTATAACTAACTCTTAGCCCAATATGTGTGCTCGAGACCAGCAACCCAAGCCCATCATCCACTTCACACATTTGCCCATTTCCAGTTTGGCACCCCTTTTATCGCAATCGGCCCGAATCGGGTTCGTTTATTTATGAATGTGAAAATTATATAATTTATTGCTTTTGAAAAGTGTGATTTTTTTTAACGGCCAGAACTTCTTATTATTATTAAAGAAAGAAAAGAAAGAGTTCAAAATACCCAAGTAGAAAAATTCATACATTCACATTTTACTCACAAATAGGATAGTCAAGGAGAAAATTTACAAGGCTAGTTCACATGTCAGATAGTTAATTTAATAGCGCTACTCCTATAATGACTCACAAGCCTGACAGTTGTGGGAAACACATGCACCTACTAATCCACATGGCATTGTATATGGATCGAAGCCACAGCCTCTATGAAATATGTGACATTTTACATTTTTCCTGGGTTTTTTCTGGGTTTTATGACTTCTCCTGGATTTTATTAGCACTTCGAATTTATTAATTCTTTGATTCATGTATGACGTTGTGTATTTATACGTGGTGTGATCATCGTAAAGTTAGTTGAAAATTGTAGTTGCTATTTTAGAATAAAAGATGATAATAATCTTCACGAGGAAACCTACTGGATGTCGACGTGGGAAAAATGGATCATGGTCGTCGCTCTCGTACATATGCGATGAGACCTACCAAGCACTGCTAATGCTAAAGACAACACAATTATTCGTTGATATTATGAATTAAAACTCTCTAATTGATCGGACCTTTTGCTTGACAAAAAAGGGTACCAAATGGCCCCCACCACCACTTTCCCATTTCTCATTTAATACACACTCCCTCCATCTTATCCTTGGGTGAGTAATTGATGTCCGAGTTGTGCATAATATCGAATTATTGTAAAATTATTTGAATCAAATTTTAATATTGTTGTATTTTTAAATTTTAAACTGAAGACATAATTATTTTTTTATCCATCTAATTTTCTTCTGATAGTTTACAAAGTAGTATTTCAACTTTTCATCGTAAGAGACGCTCTACCACCGAATTAATAGTCCGTCGCACATGTGTTTTTGTCGGGGCGTAAAACATTTGTAGGTGACTTTTTAAATCTTTGTCTTGCTAGTCTACTGTTGATGGCATTGATGATTGATCTCACTAGAATGCGGGACTCTTATCTTCCTAGTGCTTATCAGATTATTAGTAAAATTACATAAGTTATTTGTCATAGCGAATAATGTATATTGGTTTTTTTTTCTTGGATTATAAACTTTTTCTGCTGAGGCTACCCGCAGCAGCGAGCGTTTGCTCGCGCGGGTAGCTATTAAATTAATATATATATATAAGTTAAGAAAATGGGAGGATTGGCCGCGCGAGTGCGGTCAGCCGATCGCAGCTAGTGCGCGCCACGTCAATTTTTTTTAACTTTTTTATATTTAGTTTCACTTGGTATAATATTATTCGTAAAAATATATTTTTTTGGATAACATTTGTGTAGTTATAAAAATTGAAGTTATCTTTAACAAAATTAAAATTCTTTTTTTAAATATCTATAAAAAATAGAGCCCAATATTGACATATTTTGATTCACAATTTGTATTCTAATTTTTTACATAACTAAATCGTTCGAATATTAATTTTAAACATATTTTTGACATTCTTACACTTCGAATTTGGAGAAGTCATAAACTAAAAAGTTGTAGATATATGTCCCACCTTCACAAAGCAACTTGAATCAACTCAATTGGACTCCGGAATAAGAATTTGTGGCTCCCAAATCGAAACTCATACTCGTAATTCGCTCGACTATTGACTTCAAATATATTTTTGATATTCTTATACTTCGAATTTGGAGAAGTTATGAACTAAAAAGTTATAGATATATGTCCCACCTTCACAAAGCAACTTGAATCAACTCAATTGGACTCCGGAATAAGAAGTTGTGGCTCCCAAATCGAAACTTGTACTCGTAACTCGCCCGACTATTGACTTCAAATATATTTTTAACGTTCTTATACTTCGAATTTGGAGAAGTTGTGAACTAAAAAGTTATAGATATATGTCCCACCTTTGCAAAGAAACTTGAATCAACTCAATCAGACTCTTGAATAAGAAGTTGTTGTTCCCAAACCAAAACTCATACTCGTAATTTATATATAAATAAAAAATGATAGTAGATAATATATGAATGAAGTGGAACAATCTTAATTTTTATCTAATTTTGTAATTATTTTGTAATCATAATTTAATTACTTTATTGTAATTTTTTTCCTTGTTGTACTTACGGAATAATCATTATCGTATTTTATTATAATTTATATATAAACAAAAAATTATAGTAGATAATATGTGAATGAGAGAGAAATTAATTATTTATTCTGTGAACTGGGTTGCTGCTGTGTGTAGAAAAATATGTAATTGGATTGGATTGGATTGAGTATAGATGAGAGAGAAATTAATTGTTTATTCCGTGAACTGGATTGGGTGGATTGCTATTGTGGGTAGTCTGATGGTTCGATTGAATGCATATATACCTCTCAAAATAAAAGAGATTAAATGCACATATCTTATTCCATGACTTGTTGTTTTAGATGTGACAACAGAAATGTAAGAATATAATGGCGGAATTGAATGCACATGAATGTACTTACTTTACAAGAGGTCGAGAGGGAGTCTTGCACTTAAATATGACGTAATTGGTAATTTTTTTTATAAATTTAGGAGTTTTCGCTCTTCCATTTCCAAAAAAAATGTACGTACTTTATAAATATAGTAACAGTAAATGATACTATTGTAAGGTCCATTCTAATTAATTAATTGCCCCTCAAAAAAATTCTAATTAATTAATTTGGGTTTTGGCAATATTTTATATGCTATCTTAATCCCATTTAGTGGACGGCTTGATTGTGTGATGATTGAAAGATGAATCAGGTTGATTTTTTATAATTATTTTGGTGTAACATAATATAAAATACAATGAGTTTTTTTGGGTAAGTATATGTGATTTTATTGATAAAGAAAAATACAATGAGAGTTAGTACAATGGAAATCTCAACATTTCTAGGTCAATTTTGTAATTATGTAAAATATTATTGTAAGAATTGAGAAACCAAACTGATAATTTCCTAAGTTAAAGGAGCAATCATCATATTTTAATAAGTTTAGGGATCAAATGGTAATTTTCTATGAAACCTACCTTAGGGTTTCTGCCTTGAAAGTTATGATAAATAGACCTCTAGGCTGCCCAATTCTGTCTCCATGGAAAATCCACGAAATTTCCTCTTACTGTGAAGGTGAAGAGGACGACTCGACTCGGAGGGAAGTGTTAGGAGAGGACAATCCAACCAACGTACCGGCTTCGAGGGGACAAAGCGAATCCATAGGAGAAGAAGGGTAAGTTGTACGTCACCTTATTTTTTGGAGTGGTGGAATTTCGAGAAAAATAACATTGATCTCGTATAGGGTTTCAGGAGGATCGTTGGAGGATCTCTCGTGAAGGTTAGGAATTTAGAAGCAACGTCAGCTAAGTGGATGTTTGTTAATATTTGTTTCATGTGATTCTGATTTCTGACATTTGGGGGTAACAAAACGAGGTATGATTTATTTGACTTAGTAAATGATTTTTATTGCATACTGTTCATCGATCCGATTCAGATTTTTGATTTATTGATAAGTTTCGACCGATTTCTGATATGTCCTTATATGATCTGATATCTTCCAGTATGATTTGATACGTTCTGATATGTTCTAATATGATATGACATGCGGGATTATTCTCATGCCCTTTTGGGCCCGTGGTTTGTACACATTCTGTAGAGGGAATACTGGGTAACCCTAGATGTTTATGATCGAATGTACGGGAGCGTGAGAACTATCCGGGCTCATGGAGGGATACTCTTTCTTCATATGGGCCCGCAGCACAGGAATAAAAGGGTATTCATCTGTGTCCCACGAGAATCCCGACATAGTTCTGTTAGGCTCAGGAGTCCTATTATGTTAGTCGGTTAAGATAGTCGAATAAGTAACCTTCGTGGGGTCTGAAAGGCTTGGCTGTATATTGGTATCTGAAACCCTTATTCGTTCTGATTTATGTTTGTTCCACTTACTGGATTTATCAACTCATTAGTTTGAATGTTATGTATTTTCAGATCGATCAGGAGGGGTTCGGGATCGGGATCGGGAGTAGGTTTGTAAAGGACTTCCGCTGCATGCATCGTCATATTTTCTTTTCAGTAATAAAGACAAGGATTTTTCCCAAATTCCAGTTTTGTCCTTAAGACAGTTTTGTTATTTCAATTCAATAAGAGATCTAAATATTTTGAATTTTGATTTAGAATAAAGTCTAATGTCGAGCGTGGTATTTAATACCTCGGGCAGTTGTCAAGTTTATATTTAAGGCGTGACAATTATGGCAATAAAGAATTTACTTATAAATAAAATGGAATATCCTTTTAAACCAATGATTTACAATTTGGACATTAACACCAACATTTTTGGACAAAAATGTCCGTTAATTCAGAAAATAAAAAACTTAAAAATCAATAAATCAGATTTTTTATATATAAAAAAGACTCTCCCCACTCTCCACCATTTATTTTGAGCATAGGTAGGACGACGTAGATTAAAAAATTTAGACTTATTTAACGAGGTATTGTATTCAAGTTTAACGAACTTAAAAACCTTCTCTTCGCTGTAAGTTCGCCCGGAGGTTGTGGAATTTATTTACTGAAAATGTGGGTGGTACATTGGTCGCACGATTTGTTCATCATTTACCTCTTGGATGGATCTTGGGGGTGGTATGCCGAAGAATATTTGGTTTGCTTTATTTGGTACAAGTACGTAGAGCTTATGGGAATAAAAAAATCGAACCATTTTTCAAACAACAAGCTACAACCTGGAGATTTTTTGGCATTGTATCCTATTGGGGCAGATAATCTTTTTGGAGGCCAAGATCTCTCCCTAATTCTGGAATCATTCAATGATGTAGGTTACTAGTCATTCTTGGTACGGGTGGCCTTGCCTACTGTAGGGGTTTTTTGTAGGTGGGTTGTTGCAGGGACATGTCCATGTATACAACCTCGTCTGTGAGGTTCTCTGTATATGTACAAAATTCTTTTAATACATTTCAACTTTTCAAAAAAAAAATTATTAGGAGAGATATCTATAGAAAAAATATATATTAATAAACGTGAAAAGTAGCTTAGTGCCCTGATGTCATTGTCGAATGGGTTTGGGTTATTATTATATGGTTAACTACTTAAATGTGACCGCAAATTAGATAGCCAACGATGTCTGCTAGCCTCCGTTGTTGTTTCCTTAATTAGGTTGTAGAAAAAACTTTAGTTAGATGACGTGAAATATATGATTATTTAGGGACTTTATTTTATATTACAGTTTTTTAATAATACAACGCAAAATATACTTTGTCAAACTCAAGGGAGACATTCACAATAAATTTTTTAATAATACTCAACATAATTATTTAGTATATATAGATCACCGTAAAATTACTTCACAGTAACGTACTAATGTATGATGACATCACGACATGTCCATTAATATTGTATGCTATTGTAATATACGTGCCGTACGCGTATAATCGTTCAAGCCGATGCGCAATTATTTGAGACGGCCATACGAAAAAAAATACAAGGGAAAAGTACACTTTTAGTACTTGTAGTTTTACGGTTTGACAGATATGATCATGTGGTTTAAAAACGATGTTTTGAATCTCATGGTATGCACCCTCGTTTCACTTTTAGACTCGGATGGTTTTCCGAGCCAAAACTCGCTCTGAACCAAAAAATGGGGACGCTGAGTTGACTGCCACGTCAGAAATTTTTATCCAAATGACAACGTGAGTTCTCTCAGTGAAAAATTTCAAAATAGTGCATATTTTATTTTTAAGTTCTCAAAAATTCCTCCTCCCTCCTCTTCTTCTTCTTCTTCTTCCTTTTCCCCTCTCTCACCTAACTAGAAAATTTCAAAAGCTCTTCATCTTCCACTGTTCTAGAGAAGAAGAAGAATCCAAATCAATTAACAATTCTCTAAAACCCTAACAACGAGATAGATTAGGGTTACTATTGCATCAAAATCAACTCAAGAAACCCTCTCTCCCCCCTTTCTTCTTCTTCCTCCTCCTCTCTCTCACCTCTCTTCTCCTCCATTCACAACCCAATCAGCACCAAAACCCAACGATTAAAAGATAAAACTAAGAAGAAACATAGCAAAGTTACTAACTTTATCAAAAAAAAGTCATACCCGCCGTTCCCAATTTGGAATCAAAACCCTTGATTCCCAATTTGGCTCCCTAATAAAAAATAAGACGAATGAGAAAAAGGAGCAAATCGGCGCCGCCGTAGATGAAAACGAAGACGAGGAGGAGGAGCTCGGGGAGTACTATGACGGGAGAGCCTTCCTGGCACACCGAGGAGCTCGGGGAGTACGACGACACCGAGAGCCCTCCAGATTCCCTCCCGGCCTCAAGGGTTGAGCTTTAACTCAATCAAATCGAGGGCTTCAACTCATGGAGATCGATGAATCTACGAGAAAGCCTTTCTGGCACGCCGGAACTAGCCCTCCCTTTAGAACCCTAGCTCCGGTGGGTTTTTGATTCCCATGGCTGTCGTCGAGCGCGGTGAGGACTATTTCGATTCCCAGAAGGCACAGAGCAGGAGCCGGGCGGCGAGCAGCTCACTACGAGCACCATCGCTGCCCTCAAGGCCATCTTCAAGACGTCTTTGTCCTCCAACGCCGCCGCCTCCTCTAGCTCCATGTCCCAGAACAACTCGTCGTAGGGATTGAGTCTCCCGCCTCCGGTTGAAATGTGTTTTTGGGTTTAATGGGTTCTTGAGTTGTTGTTGTTTTTGTTTTCCTGGGATGAAGAGAGGAGAGCGAGAGTTTTTGGTCCTTTGTTGTTAAAGTTGGTAGATTTGGTTTTGGTTCCAGATTTATTTTCGTGTTTTCTTGAGTTTTTTTAATGTTGTTTGGGCTGTTTTTGTTTGGGAGAGAAAGGGGTTGTTTGGGTGGAGAAGACGAGGGGGTATTTGAAAAATTGGCAAAAAGTAAGGAATTGAAATGATATTAATTCGGACCAAATAAATATTGCCAAGCGGGCCAATTTTTTCTGATGTGGCAACCAACTCAGCTGCAAAACGACCTTGTTTTTTGGTTCGGAGCGAGTTTTGGCTCAAGGAGCCATCCGAGCCTAAAAGTGAAACGAGGGTGCATACCACAGGATTCAAAACGTCATTTTTATATCACAGGATCATATCTGTCAAACCGTAAAACTACAAATACTAAAAGTGTACTTTTCCCAAAAAAACAATGTAGAAGAATGTTGACATTAGAGTTGGGCCACCTATAAAGGTGCATGTATAATTTATGAAGAAGCAGCATTATTGCAAACAATCAGCGGTACTAAATAATTTGGTGAGAGGTGGTTCTAACAAACACGCGGTATAAAATTGAACGTGCTAATATAGATTTGTTAAAATATAGTATATAAATTTTGGTATTTTCTATAATATAGTTTTAATCAAATTTGAATTAATTAAATTTTTTCGGTTCGAATAAAAGGGCTTCGAGTGATTCCAAAAGACATCGCGTTTAATTAAATATTTATTGTCTTTTATTCTATTAAAGGACTAGTTGGATATTTAAAAGATCTAGTAGCAACCAACCATACGTCGATTCGTCCTGTTTTTATCTGATTCTGACCATAATTATGTGATTTTTAACGAACTTTGTGTTTTTTAATTAGTGGAGTATTATCATATAAGTTTTTTTAAGGGTAATATTATCCTATTGTTGAGTGGAAAAAATTGGGAGAACGTCGATCGATCTTGTGACAGTCCGGAGTGCTCGTCCCAAGGTCAGTCTAACGCTAAGGTAACAATGGGGTGGCTGAGGCCGAGACTACCAACTAAACTAAACTAAACTAAGATAGAAGCTAAAAAGCTTGATAGATGTTTGTATGTTGATTTGGTGATGATTCCTTTCCTTCCCCGACACCCAGCTTGTATAGAGAAGTCGACCGCCTCAGCCTCTTATCGACTCCTAGTCGAACTTGAAGACCTCAAGACTTATCTCTGCTGATGCTCATCTTCATCCAACGCCCGACCCCAATGCTTATTCTCGCCTAACTCGGATTTCTAATCTTTATCCTCGTCCTATTGGAATTTCCAATATTTATCCCTTGAGAACCCGAATGCATCGAGAGTACTAGAGCTATTCAACCTCTTCGAGAGTTCATCTTGAACTCGGTGTCTTCGTGCCTCCTCCCTATACGACTTTCCCTAGAGTTCTCCTTGATCGGGTTTCTAATCCGTTAACACCGAACCCAGGGTCTAAGCATAGAACCTCAATCTCGACGATCCACAGCAAGATCTCCTACTTCGACCATCCGAGGTTGAACCTCTCCATCCCGACCGCTCGAGGTCGGGATGCCTAGTTCAACCATTTGAGGTTGGGAGGCCCATTTCGATTATTTGAAGTCGTTAGGCCCATTTCAACTTTCCGAGCTCACCAATTCGACGATTTACGATCCATTGCTCTCGGTCCATCTCGACCATCTGTTCTTGGCTTATTTTGACGACTTTGAACTTAGCTTCTCATTCGACGATTTTAACCTCATTGTGATTCGACGATTTTGAGTCTAATTCAACGACTTAAGCTTGTTCCTCTCTAATTCGACGATTTAGCTCTTCCTCGAAGAAGGAGTACTAATTCGACGATTTGACCGCTCCGATGTAGCCTTCATTCGACGATTTGGCCCTTACTCCGAAGAAGCCCACTTCGACAATTTAATACTAAAGGCCGCCATCTCAACAACTCGGCCTTGTCCTCACTCAATCAATGGTTTGCCCACGTCCCAATAATTAGAAGACTTCTGCTTGCTTCTCCTCTTAATTCGACGATTTTGGAGGTAATGGCCCCTCCTCCTTAATTCGACAATTTCGGAGGTAGCCTCTCCCTTATTTGACGATTTGGAGCTCAATTCGACGAATTAGGCTTGTCCTTCTTTCATTTGACAATTTTGGTCTGCCTCTCATTTGATGATTTTCTTGCTCAGTTCGACCATTTATAAGCAGATAAGCGATGATCACTTCAAACGGATATTCGACCCCTTTTACTACGAATTGGAAGGAGTCGTCAACAATAAAGTTGTAGCCCTAAGTCTTAGCTTTGCACATCACTTTGAACCACTTCAATCTGAGGTCTGAGTCTTAAGATATGACTGTTCTTTCAAAATTTGTTGGATTGGATCGAAGATCCTTGCCAGATCGTCGACCCAGATTTTAGATAAATTTTAAACCTCTTTAGCCTCCGAATTAGCCAAAGTCATAAGTTACAAAATGGTAGGTCTATGTCTTATATTTGTACATAAACTTGAATGGTATTAATCCGAGGTTTGAGCCAGAAGATATGATCAATTTACCAACGACGGGCACTTGAGGTAATTCCTACAAGCCCATGAGTGTCCGACCTCTTCAAGTAAGCGACTGGTCTTGACTTGAGGGAATGCTTCATGACCCAAGGGTAATTCAAGATGAATGTGAACATTACCCAAGGTAAGGCCAAGTATAATCTAAGCTAACTTGAAGCTAACCATAATTCAAACTGACTCGAGGCTACCGTGAGGGCACTTGACCAAGGTTGATATCCAAACTCGGGTACCTTGATGATTGTCTTAGTCGACCTCGAGCTCTTAGCATGTTATTTTTGCACTTCAAAAACTAAAAAACTGATTATTATATTTAATCACCAAAAACTTTAAGAAACCAATTTTCTCGATAGAGAAACATACTTATTTGTTAAATACATTTAATATGACTATTACAGTTGAACCTTGGCCCTTTTCTTTAATTATGGGGGTGAGTGGTCCCCACCTGGTGTTTTTGAAAGTTGGTAAAGTGCAATATTTAAAGCCACGAAATGGATTCTACGCAATGGATCTATAGTTATAGTCTTATAGAAGACATTTCATTTATCAATTCAAATACGAGATATTGTATACGTATAAAATTTGCAATGCGTTTTAGAATGTGCTATAACGAAACGTTTTATATATTGGCAATTCAGAATGTGTTATTAAATATATAGCATGTAAATATTATTATCAATCAATCAACATTGTCTTAAAAGAACTTATTAATGTCTGCTGTTAAGAAAAGTTTTATATTTATTTATTCAGAGGTTGGTAGCAAAGTCTATCCCGCCGATGTTGAATATTTACGAGTCCTTTTAAACAAAAACGTGTCATCTTGCATGATTTATAATTTTGACTCTTAATCAGTTGATTTTACAAGTTAATTATGACGCTCTTATTCATTGATTATGTTGAAGATATATATAACACATGGTTTGGAAAGCGTCCAAGAACCTTAGGAGTCTTGTTTGGAACCAATTAAAAAAAGCAAATGGGACTCAATTCCATTCAAATTTAGAAAATGAAATTCAGATAAACCACTTTTGGGAAAGATAATAGTGATTTGCATTAAATAGGACAGGAGATCTGAAGGATTGCAATATTGAGTGAAAAAAGGTAATCAGATCACTTTACTTTATTGTTCACATTGCCACTTTTCGATAATAGCTAAGCAGGTCCCGAAAAAAATAACAAATTAGATCGGTAGACATAAAAATTAATGTATTACTAATTATGAGTGCAGATATATCAAATTATTAAGAAAGATAAACAACGGAAATTGCTAAGCTGTTATCTGCACTGCACTACCGTTGGAAAAAGAAGTTAACATTCTAAATGGAAATAAAATAACATAATTGTGGTTATCATTTACATCGCCGTGATTAAAAGTAGTTAAGGAAATTCCATTAAAAAAAATAAAAGTAGTAAAGAAAATAGATAAATCATGCGGGACCCACAACGATGCACTTCCACACCATAACGAAGGTACCCTCTCTCTCCCCTCACGCTTCAGTTCCATCGCAGTAACGCCAAGAAACCCAAAAAAATCTCATTAAAGCTTCTCTCTCTAACCTCCTATAGAGAGAGAGAGAGTTTGTTCCTTTAGTAGTTCAAAACTCTTGTAATGATCAAAACCCTGGTGGGTTTCTGAACGGTGTGTATAAACGACGACGTTTAAGAGAAGAAGTCAAAAAAGATGGGAGCATGTGCATCAGTTGAAAAGGGCGAGGAGGGAGGATCAGACACGAAGTTGGGTTTCTTCAAGTTCGGGGCTAAAGCCGACAGGGCCATTGTCCTCCCTGAACCACCCCTGAAGGAGACTAAGCCTGCACCTGTTGACTTTCTCGTCAAGTCCTTTGATGACTTTGGTATTGGATTTTTACTTCTTCTACTTCGTTTATGTGTTAAGTGGTCTCTAAAGATTGAAGCTTTTTGGTCGTTATGAATAAATGATATGTGATCCTTGGTGGGTTTTGAGGACTCGTTAATGGGCTGGAACATTTTTTTCTGAAACCATGTGTTGTCGATGGCTCTAGTAATCCAAGTTTGACTTCGAGTCGAGTTAGGCGTCCGATCCAGGGGATTGGTTGTTTCTGTATATGCTATGGCAGTTGGAACTGGTACAAACCAGTTACTTCTTTTGTCTTTCTCTTGTGGAAATGACTCTTTAAGTTAACTTTGGCTTGGTTTTGTGTTAAGAATCGGTTGGATACAAGTTTTATCTACCTATATATGGTGTAGTTACTTTTTGAGGAGATTCAATAGTTTTTTTGGAAAAAAAATGTAGTACTTGACTAGTTTCTTATGACTATATATGGTGAGTTGTAAGCAGTTGCCCTGCCTTTGGAAGAGGGTAGTTGATGATTTTTGGAGGTATAGTTGTTGTTGCTTTGAAGTTTGACCAAAGCAATCCAGGAAGTTAGTTTATTAACCTAACCGGGTTAGAAGGAAATGTGATCTTTAGTATTGATTGGATTGCTAATCCTTCAAACCTGGACGGCTCTGTATATGAACTGCTGGTTCTATTTTCCGTGGGAATTATAAGTGAATTAGCTATATTCTATCCTTGCCTTGTAATGGGAGTCGGGACTACCATTTAGGTACCTACAAAGAACTCATTTTCCCGAATTCCTGTCTATCCCTGTCTAATCCACTAAACATCCAATTTCGGGCATGGTATCGGTCCCCACCTACTATACATTTATGGTCATGTGCCTTGTAGCTGAGGGAAAGTGACTCTTGAAGGTATAGCCCATTACTATTAAGATAGATGCAGCAAGTCCTGACATGAAAATTTTAATATCTTGTTAATGCGCAATCAATTAATCAAGTTTGTTGGAGAAACAGTGAGGGAGCACCAAGACGAAGGGGTCATAGAATTTTATGCCATTTGAACTGATGAAGAAACCCGTTCACTGAACTGCAGAAACTTGTCTGGTGTTGTTAAGGAGGATTTAAACTATACTTGAAATGGTCCAAGCATTTGAAATGCCTTAGTCCAGAAATGATCAATCATGGGCATTCATTGTTTGCTTTGGCAAATATTACTGTTACGTGATGCTTATGCTCATTGCTTTGCAGGTAGCAAGAACGAAACCTTCTTTGATTCTCGAGCCTGGTTAGATTCTGACTGCGATGACGATTTCTTCAGTGTTAATGGTGGTGAGTTTGTACTGAATTCTGGAAGTGAGCCAATGCTCAAGCATTTGTAACGCCTTCGTCCAACTCCTTGGTTGGCCTGTGTTCTTGAAAGTCGACTTTCCATTTCTTGTGCTGCAGATTTTACCCCATCTCGTGGCAACACTCCTGTCCATCATAAATTCTCCCCAGGGACTCCTCAAGTTCGCAATGCTTCCGTGACAGAGGGGTTGGTTGGTTATGCAGCGCAGCCTTCACCAACCGGGAAGAAGAGACTATCCGAACTTTTCCGAGAAAGTATCAGGGAAATGCACAGAGTTGATGAGCCACAGGCACAAGGCAGCCACAACCTTCCCAACGAGAATGCTGCCGCAAAACAAACCATACTCGACGTGCTTCCCAGATCTCCACAACCTACACCTTTTTCGGGGGCGAACTTTACACCAGGCAGCGAGAGGACCACAAACTTGGACCGTGTTGAGAGAGACATGTCTATGAAGTCGGGACAATGCTGCCTCCCAAGCTTGATGCCTTCGCGGAGTCTAACGGAGAGGAAGAAGAGGATGATCAGCACCGCGGTAACCGTCAGTGGCAAAGCATAATGCTTGCAAACTTCTGAGATAGTGAACCTGGATCTTGGGATTGCAAGATCTTGTATATTAAGAGTTCAGGATATCCATCGCCATCAGTTGAACAGAGCGAATGTTTGCTTTCTTCTCCTCTCTCCATATGCATATCTACATACGAGTTCAAGACATTGGAACACATATGTCAGGATATTTGGGGCATCAACAAAAAAAAAGAAGGCATGTACAAAGCAAATGCCGAGAATAAGTTGCCACTGTAAACTTTTCTCAGGGTTTTTTAGTTGATATGCTAAATTTTGGAGCTCTTAAGCAATAAGTAGGAAAGCTTTAGAGCTTTTACGTTAGGGGCTAAAGGAAGACGAAGCAAGGTAATGCAGGATAACTATTCTGGAAGTAATTTAGAGAGAAGCATAGTCTAATTATATTCACTTAAACTAATACTAGCGAATTTAAAACACATATTCGAATTTGAATGACAAAAATTACAGTTATACACAACAATCTCTATTATAAATGGATTTGGATTTCGTGGCCCGAGCGACTCGGATCCGATCCTTTGCCAAGTTTGGAGGTGTTTCCTAGGGATCCAGGTTTATCATTGAAATCCCCTCTGCTTCATCTAATTATCTATTAGGTTGGATAGATATGTCACAATTCCGATGTTGATATCTATTTTCGTCGACACTAAAAAATAGGCGCAAAACTAATAAAATGGTTACGCATAAAAAATAACTAAAAAATGGTTATAAATCTTTAGAAAGCAAGACTACTAAGAACAAATACAAGATTTCCAAAATATATATATATATATATACCGAAAACATTTTGCCTCAATTTCTGAAAATCTGTACCCATTTTTAGATATTAATACGTGATAATAAAAATATGTGTGAAATATCGACTTAATTTTACAAAGATTAAGAAAACAGCGTGTCATAGTCAATGAGGAAACACCAGGCGAGCATGTGTTTTGGTAGAGCAAGTGGGAAAGCCCGTGTCTTTTTCAAGTTCCAATACTTTTTTTGAAAAGCTCGAGTGGAGGCCTATCCGCTATGCCCGAAATACGTTTTGGAGACCCGAGAACTTGACAAATCGAAGGCCCATTTAAGGCCTAAAATTATTGAGTAATGGGCTCCAAAACCCGAAAATTAACGAAACTATTTACCATTTAAACAGAGTAATTTTGGGTGGAGATCCTAACCTAAAAAAATTGAAAAATTATTAGAAAAAATATTTTGAAATTTGTACTAAGGAGGATAATACATGTCAATTTTTCTTTTAAAATTTCTTGTATTTAGAAGCGAGCACTATCAATTATTATTTAGATGATACCTCTCTTAATAGTATATTTTACA
Organism: Hypericum androsaemum; assembly: GCA_963995505.1. Lineage (NCBI taxonomy): Eukaryota > Viridiplantae > Streptophyta > Magnoliopsida > Malpighiales > Hypericaceae > Hypericum > Hypericum androsaemum. Next base: position 650,953 of record OZ023183.1, on the reverse strand, counting down.
TTTATAATGTTTGAACCTAAGACCTAATCCAAAGAATTCACAGATTCTTATTGAGAGTCTATTTCAATTTTACATTTTAACTTCCCCTTAAATGCATTGCAAAATGACAAAATAGGTTGAAACGAATTCACCCGGGTATAATTGACCGACGATTACGAACGATTCCTGCTTCATGCAAGTGAGTAGCAGCCTGCAATCTGGACTGAGGATGAGTTTTCTGGAATTAGATCACCCTCGGAGGCCATATCAACTAACTCTAACACAAAAAATTTGATTAAATTAAAACAACACTCTCATGAATTTATCTAATTAATTTTCCATAGGTTTGTTATGGAATTCTTTATTGCTGCCCGCCTCCAGCTGTCATCTAAAGCTGGAAAGACGCCCGTTAGATTGATGGTAACCAATGATAAAGAAGCATAATATCGGTGAAGACGCCACTCATCAGCTTTGCATCTGCATCACCATATTGGAAGACCTAAATATCTTTTTTCACATTAATCTTTCCCCTTTCAGATATAAACAATACTTCTATAGTTCAAAAACAAAATTGGAGTCGTGTCATCGGAATATCAAATTGACCAAATTAATGAATGGTAATGTATCATCCTAACCCTAACCCGAAATTATTCGCTTATCAGAAACAGATATGCTTTCTGTACTCTCTCTCTCATCTCATTTTTAAACGGATAATCGATATTCGAATGGAGTATAATTTTTCTGAGTAAAAAAATTTCCAAATCTAAATATTCAAATATTTGTTATCAAGACTCTTAGTTAAATTAGAAAATTTAAATTCTGAATCTTGATAAAGTGGAGTGTTTTTCTCACCTTTTATATATCAATTGTAATAAAAATATACCTACACTCTTACCATAAACCATATAAAGACTAAAGAGGAAAAAGACCGTTCAGGGAACAGAAGGAGCGAAACGATGCCGGAGGAGACGAACTCGATAGACTACGTGATGGAAAAGGCGTCGGGCCCACACTTCTCCGGCCTACGTCTCGACGGCCTCCGTCCCTCCAACTTCTCCGCCTCCTCCTCCTCCTCGCCGTTTGCAGCCGCTGGTGGTCTCGGATCCACCTCCTCCTCCGATCTCAAACAGCCCTTCGTGATCGGTAATTTAACGACTCATCCGCCTCTTCCTCGTTCTCATCTCACTGTGAAATGGCGATACTAACCCCCCGCGCGATTCCCATTTTCTCTCTCTGGCTTTTTTTGGGTAGGGGTTTCTGGTGGTACGGCGTCGGGGAAGACGACTGTGTGTGATATGATCATCCAACAGCTTCACGATCACCGTGTCGTTTTAGTCAACCAGGTCGCTTCTTCTATCCTTTTTTTTTCTCAAAATATTCTCCCTAGTAATATTGATTTTTTTTTCCGAGAAGTTGTTTTTGGGTGGAATTAACTTTATGCTGTCGTTTCTTTATCTTTTTAATAATTCTTTTATTTTAGGATTCATTTTATCGAGGGCTGACTTCTGAGGAGCATGAGAGAGTTCACGAGTACAACTTTGACCACCCTGGTAATTGGTCTTCTTTCTTGCATTCTAGAGTTGGAAGGTTCAATTTGAAGGTTGCTTGAGGTTGTGAGTTGTGGTTGAGAGCTTGGTATTTTGATTGCCGAATATAGATGCTTTCGACACCGAACAGCTTCTGGACTGCGCTCAGAAGCTCAGGAGTGGGCAGTCTTATCAAGTCCCCATTTACGATTTTAAGCTACACCGCCGTTCTTCTGATAGCTTTAGGCAGGTAAAATCGATTTGATCCTCGTCTCTCTGTGCCTTTTATAGTTCTATGTGGGCTCCGGAGTCTGTAGTTTAGCTTACCATCACTCTTTCAGCGCCCACAAGATGAATGCTGCATCTGTTGGTCCTTAGTTGCGATAGTGTGGGATATTCTCATGGCCTTTCACGAGAAGCTGATAGTTGATCACAAACTACAGACTCTCAATTCTCATGTGTCACGACTTGCGATCTTGAGCATCGTTCACCCTTTCCTTTGTTTAGGAATGAAGGTTAAGTGCCACATTCTTGCATCGATTCTGAAACTGGGTGTCAAAACTGATTTCAGGTTAATGCTTCAGATGTTATCATCCTTGAGGGAATTCTAGTTTTCCATGATCAGCGCGTAAGGAATCTGATGAATATGAAGATCTTTGTTGATACAGGTTTCATTTAATTGTAGCAGCTTAAACTGACTCCTTCTGTTGGCCACTCAATGTTTCCATTGCAGTCTCTTGCCCTTTGCATAAATGTATCTGTTGATTATTAAAAGGTACTATTGAAAAAATAAACATCAAAAGAGACATTAACTCTTCCTCATATTCATGTTGGCTGCTGCACGTCTCCCATGCCCTCCAACTCTTTTCCATCTTTATATAAGGGTTCTTACTTCGTTTTGTGCTAGTTTGAGACCCTGAAAAGTGAAAATGTCTGTTCTTAGGGGACATAAACAATATTTATTGAAAAACCAACCCTGAAGTTTTCTCGTTCGGAAAAGATGCCAATTATAAATTTAATGAGAGGGGTGCTTTTGATTTTTTTTAGGAGGCTTCTTGTTATCCTTTAATCATGAATTTCTCAAATTGTTGCCAGATGCTGACGTGAGGCTTGCTCGTCGAATAAGGCGTGATACCGTTGAAAGAGGTCGGGACGTTAACTCTGTTCTTGAACAGGCAAGACCTTCTTTTCCAGGATTCTTGTATCAAGTCTGGTGGATAGTTGGATATCAGTGATAATCGTGCTTTTCATTGTTGGTTCTTTTTAAGGTTGTAGATGCGGGTTATTGTGTAGTGTATACTGATTTCTCATCAAAGTGATAAAGGCAGCACAAACTCTTTAACATTTAAATTCATAGAGTTCATGCTTGAACTATGATCAAGAGAAAGTGCATACATATACTCTTAAGAGAGAAGTTGGTGGCTCCTAGCTATTTATGGCATATAATAATGGTGATTTGTATTCACCAATTTATTGATTTTGCAGTATGCTAAATTTGTGAAGCCTGCATTTGATGATTTTGTTCTGCCATCCAAGAAGTATGCTGATGTGATCATTCCGAGGGGTGGTGATAATCATGTGGCCATAGATTTGATTGTGCAACATATACGAACAAAGCTTGGCCAACATGACCTCTGTAAAATATATCCAAATGTCTACGTAATTCAGTCAACATTTCAGGTTAGCCCTCTTATTTACCTTTTTCCCTATTTTTGTTGTTATTTCATATGAATAATTGCATCATGCATATATGATATTTCCTTTTATTAGAATCAGTAATCCTGCCTATCGTGACAGCTGGAGGACCTTGATCATAGTTGTTCTTGGCCATGGCTACAACAAAAAACCGTCCATCTTGATAATTTGAAGTTTTCATCTCTCTGAATCTCATTCCTTTGCCTTCTGGGCATCTCCTGGGCATCTCTTTTGGCATTTTTTCCGGTAGGAGTCTCTTTTTGCATTTTGATGTAGATAAACAGTAGCAAAATATTTGAGTCCAATGTTTGAAGTTGCTTATAGTTTTCTTTGATACTTTGACACACGAGTTTTGTCAAAGACTAGAATAATACTTTTGGGTGACTTAGAAAAGTATGATGTTGATGCATCCAGAGGTTGATGGATAAAGAGTTGCTATTATTATCCCTTGTGTGAAATTTCCTTTTAATTTTTTTTGACACAGATAAGAGGTATGCATACACTGATTCGTGACCGCGACATACCAAAGCACGACTTTATCTTTTATTCTGACCGGCTTATTCGCCTGGTAACTTTATACTAATAGCTTAACCCAACTTGACTATTGTCCATTTCCAAGTTCCTGCTGGCATCTATTGGGATGAAATATTTAAGTGATTGCAGTCGTGGGTACCAACTTTCAGGTTGTCGAGCATGGTCTCGGCCATTTACCATTCACAGAGAAACAAGTAATTACTCCAACAGGTATGTCACTGTAGAGTGAATTGGCATTGCCAGACGACGCCTGACTCCTCTCATCTCTTTCCTCTGTCAATATCTCTATGTCACACCCTTGATATTAAACTCTTATGTTGCAAGAATCCCCTTGCATAATAGCAGTGAACTTTTTAAGATTTAATTGTAAACTTGTACCCTACTCCAGGATCAGTCTATACCGGGGTTGACTTCTGCAAGAAATTGTGCGGAGTATCAATTGTGCGAAGGTGAGCTTTGATATAGGTGCAGTTTTCTGTGATTTTTTTCATGCGATAATCACCTGTAGCTTCCTTGGATGTGTCCATCTTCTGGTACCCTCCAGTCATACTCATAAACTAACAAGAGTTAATTGTTGGCCATTACCATTTGTTTAACGATGATCTGCCTTTGCAGCGGGGAGAGTATGGAAAATGCATTGCGTGCTTGTTGCAAAGGAATCAAAATAGGAAAAATCCTTATTCACCGTGATGGAGACAACGGAAAACAGGTACCCGTTTTTAATTAGCCAATGCTTTGATTTCTCGTTAATGACAAACTTCTCCCACCATTTTTTGCAGCTTATTTACGAGAAACTGCCAAAGGATATTTCAGAAAGGCATGTCCTGCTACTGGATCCAGTTCTTGCTACAGGTATTGTTTGATTCGTCTTGGGCGTTCTTTAAAGAGAGAGTATGACTTGGGAAAGTGGTTGATTACATGTCTGGAAAGAGAATAATAAAAGGGTTGAGAGATTAACTGCCTGATAAGCTTTTTTCAAATGGGTTATCTTTGGTACTGAATAATCTACAAGCAAGCTGAAACATTGCCCTTGCTTGACATAATTTCACGACATTTTCTCCCTGGATCAAGAGTAGTAGCGTGACACATTGCATTAGTTTGTTTGAATGGAAGGAAATAAAGTGGTATGATAGAGAGTGATACATTTTCCCCTTTCCTTTCCACCCTTCCAAACACACACTTGCTGTTTGGATGATAGATAATATATATCCTTTCGGATATGTTCCATAATTGCTGATGGTCGTTATACTCCTGGATTTTTTTCCTTCTAGGTAACTCGGCGAATCAGGCAATCGAATTGCTCATTCAGAAAGGTGTACCTGAATCCCACATAATATTCCTAAACCTAATATCTGTGAGTGACGCTACTCTTCCATCAACACGCCCTTCTCGTTCATGTATGTTTCTTGGCATGCACTCGCTGATTTCAACCTTTTGATCCTCAGGCCCCCGAGGGGATCCACTGTGTCTGCAAGAGGTTTCCGTCCTTGAAAATTGTCACGTCGGAGATTGACGTTTCGTTAAATGAAGAGTTCCGAGTAATACCAGGGATGGGCGAGTTTGGCGATCGATACTTCGGCACTGATGATTAAATCCCCAATAACCTACAATTGGGGTGGGGGGATTATAATTGGCTGCTCCGAGGAAGGTCGTCGTTGCTCTTCACATCCTGTTGCTACGATGTGCAAGTGATCGGATTGCAAAAGCTTTGTACTCCTAAATATTTGTGGGGAACTCCGTAAATTGTTTAACGTCACGAATCACTAGGCTAGGTGGTGAAATAATCTGTCGCCCGTTATCGGGACTTCTAATCAAATGCGTGAGCAAGTAAGAACAGAGAACTGCCCACTTGGATGGTGACAGGCCAATAATCTTGGAAACATCGTTGCCCATCAGAAACTCTTTCAAAGCTAAAAATCATGTGGAACAGTAGTCAAATAGGTATGATATACAATTTGTTTATATGTTTTTTATGCGTAAAATTTTATTATCCACCATAAATACTTAATTAGACATAGTTAATTCAAAATTAAATAATTAATTAAAATGGCTAATTCAAGAACCTAAATCAACAACCTAAAATTAACTAATTCATCATACAACATCATCAAGAACTTAAAATTTCCCTTTAAAAAACGTAAAATTAACTAATTAAACATACAACCTAACATCAACTAATTGAACTTAGTTAATTCAAAAAAAATTAATAATTAAAAATACGAACCTAAAATAACCTAATTAAACATAGCACATTCAACAAAATTAATTAACTAACTAAAAATACACCATCAATAACCTAAAATTAACTAATTAAACATAGCTAAGATAGATAGATATATGGAGCTGTTGCAACTTGGTGTGCGTCTGTGGCTCTGGGGTGGGTCATCTAAGTAGTTTTACGGGGTGCATTCAAGGTACTCTTTTTTCTGTCGACGTTTTCCCAAGGAGATTTTTTTCACGACAAATTTTTAATTAAGATCTACGGCGCAACTCCATATTACCTTGATATGATTTAGTCTATTTATTTGGGGAGGTTCCTTGTGTTATTTAGAGGTGCAAGTGCTGGCGCTGTATGCAGCTAGCTAGCCTTGGACTAGCTGTGGAGTTGGATGTACTTTGTTCCTGGAGTAATAAAATGCTGCTACACTTTTACCTCTAAAATATATATATATATATATATATATAATTAACTAATTAAACATACAACATCAACAACCTAAAATTAGTAATTAAACATAGGTAATTCAAGAACTTAAAATTAAATAATAAAAAATACAACATCACCCCAATCTAAAAGAAACTAATTCAACATAGCTAATTCAACAAATTAATTAAAAATAAAAAATACAACATTAACTATGCTGAACTTATTAGTTAATTTTAGATTATTTCAGTTGAAAATAAAAATTAATTAGTAATTAAAAATACAACATTAACAATAATTGAACATTTCAACATTACCATCATTAACATTTTGAACATTATTTCAGACACGTGATAGGAATTTCTCCCAGGTGGGTGGCATGGCTTAAAATAATTATAACTCTAAAGGGCAGAGAGAAGCTCTCTCTAAAAAGTTAGAGAGAGGGGAAAAACCAAAAAGAACAGAAATGTTTCGGGTTTTTAGCATGTTTTTAAAAAATACGGTCCAACTATCGATAATTTTAGTGGGTCATTTTTTGCACAGACTTAAAATTACCTCTCATGCTTTCAAACGAGGATCGAGCACAACGAGCAATGAGACTTGTTATAGAAATTAGTTCTAATACCGTATAAGAATTTTCATATCATACTCAAAAATTTTGAGTATGTGAATTTTCCATACTTGTAAACAATACACTTGTCACTTCCAACATAATATTTTTTCCAACATATATAACTCAAAAGGTCCTGATTATTACACCGGAAACTAGTTACATAATAAAGTCATTTATATACGGTGTCCTCGGGAAAAAAAAGGTCCAAATATACAGAAAAATCCGTCCATGAATATATGCTAAATATACAAATTGACTTTATAATACAAATCTTTACTGCGTTCAATACCTCATTTATGAGCTAAATTCGGAATGCTAGACACAGTGGTCAATGCAAGTGCGGTACCGAGGCAAATTAAATCCCGGAGTAGTGATCTTGTGGTTCAGAGTAAAAGGCGTGGACTTGACAATGGCGAAAACCAGACCTTTGTTTAGCCAAAAGAACATCAAGGGAGGCAAGCAGAAAAGTAGAGCCATCGGAACGACGTATTTAATGTAGAGGTTATGCGGCTTGAAGTACATGAAGAACGCAGTGCCAGAACACACCATCAGGGCGGAAATTGATACGAAGATGATTGCAAGCCCAATCAGCAACTTAATTGGGATTTGTCGGACAAAGTTCTCCAAAGAATAAGTACTCATGTGAAGGGACAAGAAGATGAGTACCGACGCGACGGAGGAGACGATGGATATTGCCTGTGCCACCGCAAAGATCTTGTAGGCAATGTCAGGAAGGAACATAGGGTATCCAGTATTCTGATTTGTTCCTCCTGGCACCACATAGGCTACAGCAGAAGACAAGGCGGCAACAAACATGTAAAGATTGGCCATGCCTCTTACCCATGCCTGTGCTATTTCGATCAGCTCTTGGTGATTCTGGATGAATAACAACACATCATTATGTATTGCTCGGTCAGGTATCGTTATGTATGTATTATTCAATTTTAATAAAGACAGACAAATTTTCAGTTAAAACAATCTTTTCAAAAGTTTGCTACGAGCAAGAACGAGTGACGAATTATGTATTGCTCGGTCAGGTATCAGCCTCCGTTAAACTAACTGAACCAACTTGTTTGCAGTCTAAATGAAAGCAAAATTGACCGATAGAAGATGATATTCTATGATGTGCAGAATCAACTTGTTTGCAGTTGACAAACAACTCATGCTGCAATAAAGCATAATAGGATATTTCCTCACCTTAAACCACAACTCCTCCTGTTGCAGTTGCAGATGGATATTGCCTGTGCCACACGCTAGTCGATTTGAACGTGCCAACTGAGCAGCCAATTGTAACATGGGGTTCCCCCCCTTTTTTTGACGATGCAGAACAGCAACATCGGAAATGGTATGCCCGTCCTTGTTGGTTCTGGTCAATAAATCAGGATAGTAATCAATTAGAGTGCGCAGGAACTCAGCGTTCCCGTTCTCTGCTGCAAAGAATGCTATGTCCCATCCCTCTCCAACCAAGGTTTTCATTTGTGATTCATCCAGCTTCTTGCATATGAGATCGAGTAGCTCACTGACTTTCTTATCCCGCACGTCTGTGGAGCCTGAAACTGAGAGGGATTAAGTCAAAAAATTTCTTCTCATTAAGTTGGAAAAATGACAAAATAGTAGAACTACTGAGCGGAAAAAGTGCGAGAGAAGATAGAGATGACTAACATGAGCAGATGGAAGAGCGACTGCTTGAGAGCATTTGAAATTTTTGGGCCACTGCGGACAAAACTGTCTCTCCGTCTCTATCTTTGAGAAGGAGCAGACCTTCTCCGCCGTCATTTATCATATCCATTGCAATCGCTGCATGGCATGAAGAGCACAAACGAGTAAGAGACTTTTATTTTCAGGAATGAGAGAGCCTTTCAGTATTTAGTAAACATGAAGAGAGAGAAATGTACCCAACATGTCGGACTTGATCAAGCTGACAAGTAAGTATATGCGATCATCCTGTTCCAGTAGGCCAAGATCGGCGTTCTCGTAGAGAAGCTCAACCATTCCAGTTTGACCTCGAGAGGCGGCCATATGAATGGGTAGCAAACTTCCCCTGCCTCGGCGATATGGCAGGTCAGGCTCCTTAGCTAACATGGCCTGGGCGATCTCCTTTGCTCCGTTTGAGGCAGCAAAGAAAAACGCGGTATTGGACTCTTGATCCCTATTTGTCAACTGGCATTCATCCGTTGAATTCACCAGGTTACTTACAAACTCGGTATTTCCAGCCAAAGTAGCAAAGTGAGGAGCAGTCTCCCCGACTCCTGTGATTTTACCTGGTATACATAATCATCACGAGTTCAAAGCAACACTTCGGTAAGAAGGAAAAAAAAAAAAACTTCAAGAGACTGTTTCATGAATTATTCTTGTCAAAAAATAAAGAACCGTTGTAAAGGTGCTAATATATTGGATCTGTGGTCATTCATTATTAAACTTTGGTCTAGTTGGAGTTTAAGATCTACCAGAAGTGCTAGTGCTACGGTACCCCTCCCATCGCCGAGCGCCACCCAGCCGGACTAACCCCTCTCTCTCTCTCTCTCTCTCTCTCTCTCTCTCTCTCTCTCTCTCTCTCAGCCGATGCCGTCGGACTTTATGGTCCTCGGCGACTTTGGTCAAGTGGGAGTTTAAGAGCTACCAGGAATGCTAGTGCTATTTACCCCTCTCATCGCCGAGCCCCACTGCTGGACTACCCGGACTCTCTCTCTCTCTCTCTCTCAGCCGGTGCAGTCGTTGTCCCGGGGAGCTTGGCGTCCAAGTAAACTAACTAAGAGCAAATATATATACACACACACTACTACTACTACTACTACTATTCAGACAGTAGTCCAATGTAAGAAGGGTGGTAACATGTTGGAACATACCTTGTTCTAGCGGGAGTTGAGAGTGGCGGCCATGATTGTCAATCTGGATTAAGCAGGCATCCCCTTCTCCGTTCACGGCTCTGCCTTCTGCCATTCCTCGTAGATGTTTTCTTAAGACGGTGCGAGTCTCTTCAGAGCTAAGAGAATTTTGTAGATGAGAAACCGGAAGAAATAGGGGCCGTCGTTTTTTTTTTTCGGAAGAAGTAGAAGAAGAAAAAGTGTGGAACCAAAATGAAGAGATTTCCCTAGTTTATATAGCAACTTAGGCTACGCTCACCAATCAGTATGAGAAATGTCGGACTAAATGCCCAAGCAAAGAAGTCGGGCTCACGCAACAAGCACTTAATTTCTCTCTCGTCAAATTATTATTCAATTCAACACAATCCAACCCAATTTTTTACCATTTTTATTGGTGATCACATCAAATCCGCTCATCAAATAAACAATTAATTGTTCTCTTATTCACATATTATCTATAATTTAATTTATGTTTACATATAAATTATAATAAATATATAATTTTCATATTTCTAATTTTAATTTTTATTACTATACAAATAATATCCATCGGTATCTATTTGAACGAATAATATTATTCATGTGTCATTGGAATTAAATTAAGATTAAAAAAGGCCGATCGGCCGCGCTCTGCCAACCAAGGCGCTTGGTCAAAGCTTTTCATTTTTCATTTATTTTATTAATTTATTTTTTGTCTTTTTGTGGTGATCGATTGCCAATAAACCTGTCTTTATACTTGAGGTGACGCGCCTGTGACGTACGTGAACTGCCACCGATTCCAAATTTCGTCAACCCTCACTAATTTGGTAACTTTTAGCGCACCTCACGCGCCTCCGCGCGTCCCCTTTTGGAAACTTCATACGTGACGCGCCTGACTCACGTATCCCCCCCCTAAAATTTGTCAACCTTTTCCAATTTCTCAACCCCATTAATTTGGAAAATTTTAAACACGCCTCCGTGCGTGAAAATGAAAACAAACATATTATATAAAATTCTAATATGAATCAAACCCCTAATAATAATCTAAAATTATAGATAATTAATAATTAAATAATAGATAATTAAATACTATTTTTATCTTTATTTCTATCATTCACTCCTAATTGGAGTAATTCGTCTTCAAATTTGGTATCATTAGCCAGTTTGAGATCTTTGTCCATGCGCTCTTCAACAGGATTCCAGGAACGTGGATAGGAACCGCGAATCCGTTGATTCTTAGAATAACCAAAAAATATTATAGAGTATCGATCCGTTTATTCTAGGAATAACTCGAGAAAACCCTTGTTTATATTTATCAAAATTCAACCAACTAAAATAATAGCGTATAGGTCATACTTATAGAAAACTAAAAGAAACCTATTACATAAAATTCTACTATGAATCAAACTCCTAATAATAATCTAAAATTATAGATAATTAATAATTAAATAATAGATAATTAAATACTATCTTCATCCTTATCAAAAACCTAACTTCATCACCATAAATCGCAAGTAAAGAACATCATCACTAAAACCCAACTTTACCACTCCAAACTAAAAACAACGAGTAAATAACAACACAAAATCTCAATGACAGTTTAGAATATCAAATTTCAGTCGAAGTCGGAATCAATTAAACAAAAAAAAATGCTCAGAAAAAATTGATTTTAGTAAATTGTGATGATATCGGTTTTTTTGGTAAGTATAAATTTTTTAATAATATTATTTACAACCAATATTCCATATCCCCCATACAACTACAACTCCAAAGCAAAAGGCCAAATAAAAATCCTCGGTTGCCAGCTGGAATCCTTTCCGTTGCTCCATGTCTTCAGTCACTTTCTCACGCTTGACGCAAATTTGTGATGATATCGTAAAGACCAATGACCATGCACTTTATAATTTCGTTTTTTTCACAAAATTTTAACAAATTGACATCCTTTCCGCATGTGTATCTTCTACATTTATAAACAACTCATCATACTTTACTTTTAATTTGGTATTCTCTCCAACGCGCTCTCTTAAACATAAAGTCTGCACAGACTTGAAATTACCTCTCATACTTTCAAACAGGGATCGAGCACAATGGGCCATGAGACTTGTTATAGAAATTAGTTCTAACACCGTATAAAATTTTGAGTATGTGAATATTCCATACTTATAAACAATACACTTGTCACTTCCAATATAATATTTTTTCCAACATATATAACTTGAAAGGTCCTGATTATTACACCGGAAACTAGTTACATAATAAAGTCATTTATATACGGTGTCCTCAAAAAAAATATGTCCAAATATAAAGAAAAATCCGGACAGGATGGTGGGTGCGTTGGTGGTGGTCGGAGTATTTAGTATATGAACTTCAAATCCGACGTGTTAATTCCAAACGAGGTGTTGTGCGGGTTTTGGAGTTTGGATGGGGACTACTTGTAGGCCCCGACGGTGTGGCCCGACTTGCAGTTCCGTCGTTGCGTGGCCCGACGGTGAGGCCCGGGTTTCTGAGCTTTTTTTTCCGGAAAAGTGCATCTTGCAACTTTTTGAGGCATAATTCTTTTAATTTTAAAATAATTTTTTGTATTTTGTTGTTTGCACTATTTTGTCATTTTTAGGCTCCACTCTAAATTTCAAAAGGATATCATTTTGAGATCGAAGATCACAATCTCACAAAAGAACAAGAGAAAATTCGGAGCTATGTCGTAATTAATACTAATAATAAAATAAAAATTACTTATGAAAAATATGTCTATTATAGTTGTCTCTATTAACAGGGATGGCAATGTACAGGATCCGGGTAGGATTCATAGGACCCAGGTCTTTACCCTTTTTTTGAATGGTAGACCCGAATTCTTATCCTTATCCTCTTAAAAAAAAGGATTCGGGCAGGATCTGAGTCCAAAAAAATTGGGCATGATAAGGGCGATAGGCGGGTCCGTGTTTAAAAAAACTAAAAAAATTAAATGATCATTTGATAGTTTTCAAATAGCAATGTGATAATTTCGTTCATTAAAAAAATTAATACAAAAAACCAAACAAACAAATCTTTAAAAAATTGAAGTTGGGTAGGTTAAAATTGCAAATTTTGTATTATATTAATTAATTAATATATATAAAAATTATTTTAATATTAATTTTAAAAATTCTGGTAGGATCAGAGCAGAATCCTATTGATCCATATACATGCCCTTATCTTTTTAAAATATCAGGATCCAGACAAGATCAAGATCTAGATCTGATCAAAATCAACGGGTCTTAAATCTTTCGGGTCTGGATCAGAACAGACCCTCAAGATAAGGGTATAATTGCCATCCTTATCTATTACCCGCATGTACAAAATACATCACGCAATAACTGCTGCCTGGATACTTTTCTTATTATTTTTATCCACATTCTGGGAAGTAACTTAGAACATTCGTTCTCACATCCACCCCGGATGGATCATTACACGTTCAAAACAACGCCAGTTCCCATTTCCTACAATTTAAAATTATTTTTGGGGTAATAATACAACTTGATATTGTTCGTTATCAATTTGAGACACATATTTAAAATATTTTTTTGGGTAATAATACAACTTGATATTGTTTCGTCAACCCCCACTAATTTTGGAAACTTTAAACGCACCTCACGCGCCTCCGCGCGTCCCCTTTTGGAAACTTCATACGTGTCGCGCCTGACGCACACGTCCCCCGTCTTCTAAAATTCGTCAACCTTTTCCAAGTTTCTCAACCCCATTAATTTGGAAAATTTTAAAAGCACCTCACGCGCTCCGCGCGTCCCCTCTTCCAACCTCTTCCAAAATTCGTCAAACATAAGAGGAAAGGCGTGTTGTACAAAATCTTCCGTCAAATTCAAGAGAGAAAAAAAAAATCTTATTTTTTATTATCAAATCAACCAATCAAAATAATAGCGTATATGTCATACTTATAGAAAACTAAAAGAAACCTATTACATAAAATTCTACTATGAATCAAACTCCTAATAATAATCTAAAATTATAGATAATTAATAATTAAATAATAGATAATTAAATACTATCTTCATCCTTATCTCTATCATTCGCCCCTGGTTGGAGAAATTTGTCCTCGAATTTGGTATCATTGACCAGTTTGAGATCTTTGTCCATGCGCTCTTGAAAAGGATACGAGGAACGTGAATATGAATCGTGAATCCGTTGATTCTGAGAATAACCGAAAAATACGATAGAGTATCGATCCGTTAATTCTAGAAATACCAAAAAATGACACAGATAACTCGGAAAAACTCTTGTTTATACTTATCAAAATTCAACCAACCAAAATAATAGTGTATATGTAATACTTATAAAAAAACTAAAACAAACTTATTACATAAAAATTCTACTATCAATCAAACTCCTAATAATAATCTAAAATGGTAGATAATTAAACACTATCTTCATCCTTATCTCTATCAAAAACCTAACTTCATCACCATTAATTGATTCCGACTTCGACTAAAATTTGATATTCTAAACTGTCATTGAGATTTTGTGTTGTTATTTACTTGTTGTTTTTAGTTTGGAGTGGTGACGTTGGGTTTTAGTGATGATGTTCTTTACTTGCGATCTCTTCTCATTTGCAACAAACTGTATGATACTTAATGAGAAATTTATCACTAAAAAAGTCATTTTAGAAATCTTTGTTCCAAAAAATAAAAATTATAGAATGATTAGTTAAAGAACCACCTCAAAAATTATAACAGGCATCAAAGGAGGCGGAAGATGTTTGTCTCACATTCCCATCTAATGTATTTAGAGGGGTGTTTTGAAGGCGCAGAATTATTCTTGTAATTTTAATGTTAAATAGGGTTTTAATGTTAAGTAGGGTGTTTGTTATTGAGGTGCTATTTTTTAATGTATTTTTTTTCCACTGAATTTGAACATGGTGAGATTTTACTAAGATCGGCTATCACAACTTAACAAAAGAACAAGAGAAAATTATACGCTATATTGTAATTAATACTAATAATAAATAAAAATTACTTATAAAAAGATGTCTATTATAGTTGTCTCTATTGCCCGCATGTGCAAAAATACATCCTGCAATAACTGCGGCCTAGATACTTTTCTTATTATTTTTATCCACTCTCTGGGAAATAACTTAGAACGTTCGTTCTCACTTCTCACATTCACCAAGTATGGATCATTACACTTTCAAAACAACGCCAGTTCCCATTTCCTACAATTTTAAATTATTTTTTGGGTAATAATACAATTTGATATTGTTTGTCATCAATTTGAGACACATATTGAATTCCTTGAATCACAACAGGCGAGCATCATGAATCTAGCCCATGAGCTTTTTCCATTCCCAATTTTTTTTTGAATAAACTGCCGAAGCTTTATTGCATAAATGAAAAGAAAACAATAAGATAGCCGGAAAACCATGTGGGAACCCCAAGTCCCAACTTACGGTAGGACTGCATGGCCTACACTACTTGATTGCATATCACAATCAATTCGCACAACTGTTTCAAATATATTATCGAAAAACCGACCCAAAAAGTATAGTATCGAAACCGGACCACAAACTTATTAACTTGGCGCCCGTAATACGACAAGACAAACGGGTCAACGTGAAGATAAAAGTTCCGAACTAACAACAGTTCAGTTGAAAACTTCTTCTTTCTTATTCTTATTGTTTATTTTATTTATAAATGAATTGTTATTATTCTACATATCATTGCTTTGAACGTGATATATTTTATTTGATATCTTTAGTATGAAAAAATGTAGTTACACATAACCTGGAGTACAACAACTTTTACTTTTTAAAAAATGTACTTACACAATCTGTAACCTGGAGTACAACAACTCAGAGTAACTATTATGATAACTGTTATTTGTACGGATTTCAAAAGTAACCCCAAAACTATTCTTATTTTGACCTTCCCGGGCCTGCCCTATATTATTATTCATTTTTGTGTGGCATAGATTATGTCTTTTTAATTCTTTTTACCACCAATTTGTGTATTCACTAATGTTTGGGATACGGCAGAGGCCACATAATGCAGTAATCTGTCTATAAATGTTGAAACGAAACAGCGTCCCACAATAATGAACGTGGTCCACTTTACAATTTTTGTTTGTATTGCTCGTCTTGGAGACTTTTTTTTCTCCCCGAGAAGGTACCTGGAAAGTTCGTTCTAACTTTGAGACGGAGGGTCATCTGAACGCACGTTGAAAGCCCTACGTTTTTACGTACTAAATATTTTTTAATGAGTAAAATTTTAATTATTCAAAAAATAATGGGCAAAATAACAAAATTAAATTTACTATTTGTTACATTTTTTAGTGTTTGTGAGCACATATCGTCTATATAACCAAAAGATAATAACTTATCTAAAAAAGTATCGATAATTAGATGTAGTTTATCTTAAGATTAATCTATGATAATCTTCCGTTAATTCCAATCTGTTTAGCCAAGTCGCATGAAGACAATTTTCCGAAAATGCCAACCTCCTTGTTGAATTAGATAGTCGTCTTTTTTTGGGGCTGGTCTCCTCCGGAATATGGGGTTTGGCAACTGTTTTATCATCAGACCCATTCTCCATGGCCAGGTCCGCCTTCGGCCCATCCATTTCTTCCATGTAAAACCCAGATATGCTATTCTTCCTTAATGCAACTTCAAGCCCATTTTTCATAAACGGCCCTTTCTCATCTTCGTTGTAATGCCTGGAGCCAGGCTATTCATCCTTTTCTTCACCCTTTAAGTAGGTGACGTCTTCTTCCTCCGTCCTCACCATGAGTCCGTTGTTTCGTCTATTGACCAAAAATATCCCGGTGGCGGTAAAATCACCCGTCCGCCACGGGCCCTTTGTACGGTCAATAGAGTTGTCTTCAAACTCAATTGTCAACCTTCTTACTCGTGAACCCAGGAAGTAAATTCCCCACTTCGGCCATTTCGCTCTCTCCTTCGTTTTGCATTTCTGAGATAGATCTCACCACTTACTTTCACATCCCTCAATTCGGGTCATAAATTTTCTGGAGATTTAACACCCTTAACGCGTCAATATGTCTCCTGGAAGAGGTGTTTTCATGGACCTTTACCATTTCCCCCAAATGTGTACCATTCGAGGATCGGTTGTCCAAGCGTGTTTTCTTGCTCTTTCCCCACGTTCCGGCGAGGCCTCGTGCTAAGATAGGCACGTTCCTTCTTTCAATATCCATGTTGACATTTTCCCCCCCTTTTTTTTGTGGTTTTTTAGGGGTATTTCCCTTGTTTTTGTTGATTTCCTCTGCGCTCCAAGTTGGGTTTTTGCTTCAAAAGAGGTTTTAATTGCTTTGGTTTATGGGCTTTTTTAATTATACCAAGTGGAGATAACAGCTGAACACCACATGGGCCCTTTCTGGATTTTTAATCCTATTAAGCATCAAGATTTCTGGGCTCTCCATTCGTCCATTAAAAGGCAAAGGGTTAGCCCACTATTGGGCAAAGTATCCTAATTTCATACCGGGGGCCCATGCCCATGCCCAATTGAACGAGAAAAAGAGAAATCTCGTAAAAAAATTTAATATTTAGTATATATATAAACCTACTCAAAACTAGATTATTCGAGACTTAGTGTGTCCAGATGCATTTTTTTACCAAAATAAATTAAAACTTTGAAGTAAAATCTCGTAAGCTATTCCATTTTATAATCGGAATGATATATATGTATTGAGACTGGGAAAACTGTGCGGTGCACAAATGAAAGAATATGATCTCGGTGCGTATCTCTCTCCCTCTCCTCTCCTCTCCTCTCCTTGATAGGATGCAAGAACGGAATTTTTTAAGTGGGTTTGAAATAGATATTTCAATGAGCTTTTGTGTGGTGTTCTTATCTCAAACACTATAAATGTTATTTTTCTCTGCTCTTGGATCTAGACAAGTGAGGAAAGGCAGCCAATATGTTGTATGCTCTTAAGTCCTGCCTGGTCAAAATTCCCACCACTGGAGGTATCTGCAATTAAAAGCATGTGATTTTCAGTTATATCTTGCAATATTTTTTGATCTTCTTGCAATTTACTTGGCTATCTACAATAGAATCCCATGTCATTAAATTGATAATGTTGGGGCCATAAAATTATATTAATTTTGAAAACTTTCCCAAATTGAAATTATAAGAAAATAATTCTTATGGAGATTGTTAATTTATTTATCAAATAGTTGAAAGAGCTTACCTCTCCAGTTTGGTACTTGGGGAGAATAAGCGAATGCCTGAGCCCAACTTGTCTGAAGAGCACCATAGCTTTTCCAACGGACATGGACTCCACAACCGTATACGGCGTCGTATTGGTGAAAGGATGCAAGTCAACGTACATTTCCATCTCTTCCCTTGTCATGGCCACCTCCTCTATCTTCCCTTCCCGTTCAGCCAGCTCAGCCCACGTGAACCTCTCCCTTACTTCCACCTCGTCGGTTCTGCACTTCTCCTGCAGGAACCACTTCTTCTTCAGGACTTTGACAAGCTGAGCTCTCAGGATCAGCCCGTGCAGCTCCGCGGAGTCGACGACAGGGAACGCGTTGTGTGCTGTGTCTTTGAGGACTTCCACGATCCGCGAGACGCTATCGACTCCAGAGAGGGTGACCACAGGCTCCTTGGCATCAGCCAGCTCCCCGACTGTGATGTTTCGCATCCATGGCTCGGGGTGCGCGTCCAAGAAGGGAAGGCCTTTCAGGTGCAGTATGATCTCGTAGATGCTCGGGTTGATGCTGTCCCCGACGCTTTTTGCGATCAGGAGGACGATCATTGTGATCGGCAGGATGTGGAGGTTGTTGGTCAGTTCGAGGAAGATCACGCATAGGGAGACCGTCATACGCATCGATCCGGACATGAGGGATGCAGCCCCGAGAAGTGCGTAGAGTCCTTGGTCAATGTTCGTGTAGGATCCCATTGCCATTCCGACGAGGCGGCCGTAGGCCGATCCCATGAGGATGATGGGGAGGAACAGCCCCGAAGGGACTGCAATTCCGAACGTGAAGAGCCCGAGGATGCAGTAGAGCGCGAAGAAGAGCAGGAGGGAGACGGGCTGGAACTCTGTGGGAGTGTTTGTGGAGAAGATGTTTCGAACTGCGTCGTCGTTCGTGGTGAGGAGAAGGGTCGCGAGGTCGTTGTAGTGGCCGTCCGGACAGTTGAACTTCTTGTAGTTTCCTGTCCTCGAATTGGTCGGACAGGTAGTCGAGTTGGAGGGACATGCTTGGCATTTGACGAGGAAAGGGAGACAGAATAAGCAGATTGATGTAAAAACCGAGACCGCCATAGCAAGGAGTAGCTTGTGTATTCTTCCCTTCCTGCAGAATAGCACAGGAGTAACTAAATGTTAGGACAGCGGAAACGAAAGAACTAAAGAGGAGAAGATTGGTGGAATTGCTCACTGGTTTATCAGATTGTAGAGCCTGAGGACCTTGTGCAATAGGTAATTGTACAGGCTACCTAAAACTCCACCAATGATCCCGATCAAGGCGACAGGGATGATGTCAATCACATGGTACGTAACAACGACATCGCTCACGTCGAACATGATCAACCCTCCTGAACCGAAGAGGCCGCAATTCCCTGTACTGCAGAGATCAATGAAAGCTCTTAGGACTACTGCAGTTATAGCAGTGCTGAAGAAGGCCCTCCATAACAGCGCGCTCCGCCACCACGTCGCTACCTCTTCGAGGGAGAAAAGGACACCGCCAACCGGTGCACCGAAGGCTGCACAGACACCGGACGAAGCACCACAGGTGATTATGTCCCTGCGGTCTCTGTCGTTGTTGAAGTATCGAAGCCATTTCCATTTGATCCGGTAGTTATCGGGTCCGCCTTGGCTTAGTAAGGAGGCAATGCAGGCACCTATGTGCACCAGAGGGCCTTCCTTACCTAAATCCAGACCAGCAGAGACAGCTCCTATGCTTCCAAATATCTGCAGAATCCTCAGGAAAACAATCTCAGGCTCTGCTTATTGTTCCTTGAATAGAAACAAGTCTACAATCATTCGACATTGCGTACTCAGAACTCAAACTCGAGACCTTGGACAAGCAAAAACCTACCTTAACGAGCAAGGGTGCCATTCCATACATGTTAGGAGTGTCGATTCCATTGAGATAAGCTTTGATTTCGGGTATGCCCGGTCCCGCAGCTGTGGGCGCAAAGCACACACATAAAACAGCCGCGAACACGGTCAGTATCAGATTGACACCAGTGAGGTAAACCAATCCTGTTAAGTACCTGCAACCCATAATTATGCAGCAACTCGTTAGCGAATTAGCGAATCATCATCCATACCGACGAGGCAGAAAGCGCGGAGAAGAGAGCAGGACTAGTGGACCTTTGATCCTCTATCAGCTTGACAATGTAGAGAAGCTTGTAGCCAGCAATATTCTCCACTGCAAGATTGATGAGGGTGGCAATTAGTCCAGTGAGGAGTCCTACCAAGAACGCCAATGTCCACTTCAGAAATATGTACTGCAGAACTTCGACTTCCGATCGACGCCTCCAATCGTGCTTAAAGAGATCATTCTCATTGATTCTACACAACAAGAAGGTCACAATTCACCTCCACAATATCACAAAACAGCGTAAATCATCGACGAGTGGATTGATCAAGGCCTTTGCTTACTCATAATCCAAGCTCTCAATGTGAGAAACCTTGGCTCCAACCATGGCAAGTGGGCTAGAGGAAAGATTCCTGCTTCTCTTGATAAGTGGCTGGTGAAGCGTATTGCTTTCCGGGTCTCTCTCTTCTTCCCCTCCCAAGGGCATGGACTCTTCTTCCATATTGAAGCTAATGCACCAAGTAACGTACAAACGAGACTAGCTGAAACCTAGACCAGTCGGTTCAGTAAATTTTAGCACCGTCTCTTCGAGTTTCGACCAAGTTACCTATAAATCACTTAGCAAGTTCCAAGCTTCAGTTTGGAACTCTAGGCAATGGGATCAAGCAGAGAAGTATATGGTTTTGAGGTGCTAGGCTCATAAATGATGCCATGAAGATCCTGCTCATCTAGTGCTCCTACTATATTGTGTGATGCCAAGTAAGCAAATGACAAATGTAGTATTCTGTCTCGTTATAAAGTATAAAGCAATATACGTATATTTTAGCTTACTAAAGATACCGATGAGAGAATTCTCTCCGAAATAGGATACGACAGTATACAACATTGAATATCAAAATTTATACCAAAATAGACCGGAACAGTGATTTTTTTTTTTTCAGAATCGTCTCACAAAATAGGATGCCATATTAATATCAGAACATACGCCAAAATAGATCGGAGAGCTGATTCCTTTTACTTTTGGACTTTTGTCAATCAATGTTAATAACAACCTCCACGGCTCCACCCATGTCACCACGTCAAGGCGCCGAGCAATCAGAAGCAACGGCCAACGAGGATTCTTTAGTTAAATATTTTCCTTATCTTTTTGAGATTTCTTATGTCGAAATTCATTGGGTATACATATTTTATTCTTCGAGTATCCATATTAGAAATGTGTAGGTTATAAAAAAGTGATAAAAAAATTATACTAAATTTTAATATAACTGTGCTTTTAATAAATGCCTTTCGTGATTACTAGAATCTTTTAACGTTGGTTGATAATCATTAACGTCATTATCGGAATCTAGTATGTACCGCTTTCATGGCCAACTACCAAAATTTGGAAAAAAATTATTTACTATAATTTAAAACTACTTTTTACTCAAACATTAATTAATCGATTTAAGTTAGAAAAAATTTGTTTGGTGAGATCTGTCAATAATGACATTTAATTACTCATTTTTCTCTCGTCCGGGAGATAGAAAACGTGATTAACTTTTTGTTGTTGGAAAAACGTGATTTAATGTGTACAATATAGGAGATTGAGGTTTTTTAAGGAGGACGCTATATTCCACGAAAATCAGTGTGTGCTGGACCTTGATGAGATCATATATTCTTTGGAACCTTGAGTATTCAGAAAAAGTAGATCTCATTTTTTTATTATCAATTTTCTGTAGTTTTATCAATTTTTATGTGTAAAAAATCCTGATCCCATGTAGTTGGTCGATACATTTGTCCACTTTATACAAAAACTAGCAGCTCGTAGGATATAGTTAAGGAAAAAATAATACAACCGGTTATTGTGATTAAAATAAAACTATTTTCTTCACGATAATAAAGTCATGTTTTATGAGAACGGACAAATTTATGTGTCAATTTCAAACATTATCAATTTTTATTTAGAAGTTTTTTTTGGTAAGTATAGTTTATTAAAAATATTGTTTACTAGGACGAAATTTTCCCAGTGGGCTATTATTGAGGCGGGAATTCATGATATAATAAAAAATTCTTGGGAAACATCCACTTAAGTACCCTGTAGTTTTTCTGATTATCGCTTGAGTACCATGTGATTTAAAATCGATAGAACCGGTCCAACTTATTCCAATTTTTATCACTTAAGTCTACCCAATCCGATTCGCCCTTTTTTGTCAAAATGCGTCGTCTCGATGCTTACGTGGAGTACCACGTGGTAGTGACCGGATTATTCGATGTTGACGTGGCGGTGGTTAAATTACCAAATACCACCTAATATATTTATAACTTTTTTTAAAAAAATCATTTGTTCTCCTCTCATCCAGATAAGTCGGACAAAATAATAAAAAGGGGGCATGCTGAGAGTCAAACCTGGTACCTCTCGCACTCACCCAAAGAGAGAATCATACCACTAGACCAAACACGCACTTTGTTTTCCCGTGATAAAACGTATAATAAATACATTAACAAAGCGAGAATCATTCCTCTCCCACTCACCCAAAATCTCCAACAAAAACCAGAAAAGAGAATAAAAAACAGGAATAAAAAACCCAGAAACGATGTCCATCTCATCTCCTCCTTATCTCCTATACGATCTTCCTCTTCAACCTCCTTCCCTCACCATCCTCCCTCACCATGACTTCCCTTCTCATTCCCCCTACCTCGCCGCCACACGGGTCAAGAAGGGATATCCCAAACCCGCCGTCGGACGGGATCTCCAACCACAGCAACCACCTCCTGGGACAAGGTAACTTCTCTCTCCCCTTCCTCCCTCCTCAGTGGCATTCCCGTAATTATCTCTCCAACCCAGAAACTGAACTTGGACTCGATATCGTTAGTCCTCTTGCCATCAATTTCCTCCTCCTTCCAAGGAGCGCCCGCCTCGGCCCGCCCAGAAGACCGAGCCCCTCCTCGACGGCCCCAAACAGATCCTCGATGTCACCGACGTCCTTCGCCTTCAACAAGCACCTCCTCCTCCAACGGCTCCTCCTCGTCCCCATGCGTTGGGAGGATGGGTAGTCAGCCTACGGCCTTGCTCCGAGCTTGCCTCGTCATCGTTGTCTTCGTTGTTGTGTAATGAGTGAGCCAGAGAGACAGAAGAGAAGGAGAGAGCGAGACCGGCGTATCCCTCCCGACGGTCATCCTCACCGCCGTACCCAGGTCACGCTTGGAAGAGGAATTGCTAAAATTCCTCTTTATTTGTGGTCTTTCGATTTGAATTCTTGGCGTTTATAACTGTACCATACACTTCTTTGTCCCTTTAATGCTCTATAGATAGATGCTTTAATTGGAGCATTTTCTATTAATTTTCCTTGGTTTTTCTCTGGGTTTATGTTGAATTTTCTCTGGAGAGAGATGAGAGAGAGGAAGGAAGGGGGGACAAAGGGAAGAAGACAAGAGGAGGAGAAGGGAAGGGTTTTTTTGAAAATTTATAAACAAATTAGGTACTAATATGTTAATTTATGTATTGCCACGTCAGCAATGACTAATCCGAGTCGCTACAACGTGGCACTCCACGTAAGCGCTCAGACGACGTCGTTTTGACAAAAAACGGGTGAACCGGGTTGGGTAGACTTAAGTGAGAAAAAATAAAATAAGTTGGACCGATTCTATCGTTTTTAAACCACATGGTACTCAAGTGATAATCGGATATACCACAAGGTACTTAAGTGGACTTTTCCCAAAATTCTTTGCTTTCTCCAATAATAATGTCTTTTAATTTGCAAAACTCCACCACAAACTTTTAAAAAAAATCTAACTTGACAAATTTCAATCAATCATTGTAGCGATGAACACAAAAAAGGGTCGCATTCCTACGGCACATAAAATAATGTTCCGAAAGAATTGAAAAATCATACAATAAACAACATGCTCTTGTTTATTTTCTTCGAGAAAGACAATATACTCTTGGCAGTGGACAGATAAGCAAAACCTTCCACTTGGTGCATGATTGCTCCTCCAATCCCGTAAATTTACGGCGAAGGATTCAACGGCCCTTGGAGTACCGGAAAGACAAATCTTATCCATTTTTTATGAATAGCAGATCAACTCAATTCACATATAATATTAAAATTTTCTTTTCAAAATAATGAGTCTCTAAATTTTTTATACTCATAAACATCCCACCACAATCGATAATTTTAGCACTAACTAATCTCATCTAGTTATTGGACTATAATGAGAAACATGGCTACAAAAGAACCATCCCGATTTCGAGCATATTAATATTAAATTATAAATTTTAGGGTCTCATTTTTGGATGGGCTAGACTATACAATTGATAAATACTTGATTATGAATTAGTTATGATATAGCTTAATCCAAGCCCGGTGCGCCATCCTATGTTGTCTTGTGGATCTACAACATTTTTTCTAGGAAATCTGTTCTGTGCTAGTCATGTGGATCGTATTGTATCCATTCGATTAAAGAAATATGTTTACCATATTACTGGACTTTATTGCTCACTTTATAAGTTCCGTAAACCTGTCAGTTTGTATAATTTGCAAGAGCGATCAGCCCATCACTTTTTTGCCATGTGGAAACCGAACTCATCCATAGTTTTTGGTTCTATACCTTGGCATCCGCCTTAGGCTTTTCATTCTCAAAGTACTCAAATCTGGAAATTGGTTATGATTAAATAATTTTTTTTACCAATTGATCTAGATGTTTATCGGTAACTAATATATAAATTTATCAACTTCAACTAATTAAGTTTGATTAGTCGATTTAATAGATTTTTGCGTTATAAAAAGCTGTAAGCCATTGAATAAGGCCCAAATCTTGAAGTCAACCGGCCCAAAGCAGAGATATCAAGACATTTTTCAAGAGAGTAGAGAATCTACATGGAGATACATTTCAGGAAACATGCTACAAATGAAACACAGGATAGGAAATAGGCCTTTCAGTGGAGTATGGAACTTAAAGTGACGGTCAGCGCTCTAGATACAAGAGGTTTTCTACAGAATACGTTCTTCAAAAAAACTACAGAATACATGAATTATTGGAAGAGTAGGTAGAAGAGGGTTTACTCGGTTCGGAAGAGCTTCAACATCCCATAGGGCTGAGCAGATGGCCCGCACCGGATCCGGAAAAACCAGAACAAAAAATGCATAGGTTATGGAACACGAACTGGACCGGGATGGACTACGGTTCTGGCCCGGAACCGAACTGTGGTTCCAGTTCCAACCTGAACCGAACCTGGTGGACCCGGCCACATCTTCTTGGCTTGTCATCAAGGTTATTATACTACCCACAACAGCAATCCACCTAATCCAGTTCACAGAATAAACAATTAATTTCTATTTCATCCATACCCAATCCAATATAATTACATATTTTCCTACCCGCAGCAGCAATCCAGTTCAAAGAATAAACAATTAATTTTTTTCTCATCCACGTATTATATACTATATTTTTTTATATAAATTATAATAAAATACGATAATGATTATTCTATAATTACAACAAGAAAAAAAATTACAATAAAGAAATAAAATTAAGATTACAAAATGACTACAAAATTAGATAGAAATTAAGATTCCTCCGCTTCATTCATATATTATCTACTATCATTTTTTATTTATACATAAATTACGAGTACGAGTTTTGGTTTGGTAACTACAACTTCTTATTTAAGAGTTCGATTGAGTTGATTCAAGTTGCTTTGTGAAGGTGTGATATATATCTACAACTTTTTAGTTCATGACTTCTCCAAATTCGGAGTGTAAGAATGTCGAAAATAGGTTTGAAGTTAATAGTCGAGCGAGTTATGAGTACGAGTTTCGATTTGGGAGCTACAACTTCTTATTCTGGAGTCCGATTGAGTTGATTCAAGTTGTTTTGTGAAGGTGGGATATATATCTACAACTTTTTAGTTTATGACTTCTCCAAATTCGAAGTGTAAGAATGTCAAAATTTTATTTGAAATCAATAGTCGAGCGAGTTACGAGTACGGATTTTATTATTACTTTTTAGTTTAATGACTTTTTAGTTTTAATTTTCATAATTTTTTTTTAGTTTTGCTAAAGATAAGGCCAGTTTAGATAATCACAAAAATATTATCCAAAAATATTTATTTTTAACGAATAATATTATGTCAAGTGGAACTAAATAGATAAATAAGTAAAAAAAAAGATCGCGAGCGGCGATCAGGCAAGTGATGCCGCTCGACCGCTCCTCCCTTTTCCCTTTTATTTGTTATTTTTTTAATAATTAAATAACCACCCGCATGAGCTTTTGCTGGCTGATGCGGGTGGTCTTAACGGAGGCTCTCGATCCCAAAAAAAAGGCTGTTAGCGGAGGCTGCAACACATAAAAAAAACCCACTAACTAAGAGGAGCACTTTTGCCTAACTGATAAAAATCCTTCAAGTTCCACTAACCAGCAAAAGATACCCAATTACCTCGCAAACATACAAATTGAACCCACTAACTTTTTTTTTAGGACAAATTACTCTCAAGTTCCTGACCTTTGATTACCCTCTCCCTAGGGTCCCTGACTTTTGGAAAATGATTGTCCCATTCTTGAGTTTTGATGATAATAGACTCTCGGGTCCTTGGAACCGAAATATTCTTTTTTCTCCGGTGAACCTCCACATTTCAATATCCTCCCTTGTTAAATTTTACTCCACCTTCTTCTTCTTCTTCAACCCTTTAGACTACCCAAGAACATCTAATTAGAACATCGAGAATATTCAATTAGAACATCAATCCAACGCACCCACTGCTAATCTAACTGCAGATTTTAAGATTTAGGGTTCAAGTTGGTTAAATTTGGGATTGGATTTGGGGAAGTTTGGAATTGGCATTCAGGATTCTCAAATTGGGCGAGCAGAGCAAAGGCTGGGAAATTAGGAGCGTGGGTGCACTTGAGGGACTGGACGACGAGATGGCCCCCGAGCTGAGGGTTCGACCCTTAGAGATCGGACGAGGATGGCGCGTGGAGGGGGCTTGGGTGGGCAAAGAGGGAGAGCCACCTCGCCCTCCTGCCCCGGGCCCCACCATAGTACAATCCCTACCACCCTCCCCCCGCCGCGCTCTTCCCTATGCCTTACCATGCGCAACCGTTGTTCTTGGGGCGGATAAGCATCCGTCGGAACCAAGTGGTGGCGATGGAGGGGTCCCACGAGTAGGAGCTGGAGGACCTCGAGCTCTTCCAGCACAACGTCGCCGACCGATTCTCGAACCTCCTCCTCTGCGCCACCCACCCGCCAGAGGGAGACGCCGACGGCGGCACCCAGCCTGGGTCGGCGGTGGCGGAGTCATTGCTTTCAATAACATGGATGAGGAAGCTGGCCGACGTGCTCCTCTGCTGCCCTTGATGTTGCTTCGAGTTCGTGGACTGCTCAAAAGACCAAGACGGGGATTGTGTACTATTACAATGTCCGTGGACTCGCCGCCGCTGCTGCTCCGGAAACCCTCCGCCCATTGTCATTACTTCTTGGATCTTCTTGGCCGCTGTCCATCCGCGAGAATTGAATTACGAGGGTAATTTAGGGTGTAGCAGATGTAAAGGTTCATATTATTTTAGGGTTTTTTTTATGCGGGGTTCAAAATGGGATGATTAATTGTGCAAAGGCGAGGGTTGATGGGCCACCGTTGCTCTCTATTGGTAATTTGGTCTGTTGCTCAAGGTTGGGGGTTGAGATGAATTGGGGAAGAAGGTGAAGGGAAAAATGATTTTTTTTTTAAGTGGGAGCGGTATTTTTGTCTTTTCAAGTGGGAGTTTGCCGGAGAAAAAAGAATATTATGGCTCCAGGGATCCGAGAATCTATTATCATTAAAAATTTAGGGACGAGACAATCATTTTCTAAAAGTCAGAGACCCTAGAGGAGGATAACCAAAGGTCAGGGACTTGAGAGTAATTTGTCCTTTTATTTTTGGTCAACCCACTAATCTTTAGATGCCCTAATTCAACAAACAGATAATAAGAGAACATACCGGAGTCCAGAGCGAGCGGATGTACGACCGTACGAGAGCGGAAGATAGGTAGAGGTGAGCTGAGAATCATCGAGGCAACATTCTCTGAACTATGCAAGGAAAAAGAAGACCTATTTAAAATGAAAGATTGGCTAGCCAGAAAAATGGCTGAGAATGAGGGCAAGATAAAAGACAACAAAGAAAGATTGAAGAGCTTTAGAGCATACAGAGCAGCCGGGGCAAGCGAGCTAAAGAAGGAGTACTATGCATCCTTAGAAAACAAATGGAGGCCTTGCTACGAGTGTTAATTAGGAGAACATTACTCTGAAGGCGTGTGATAGACATGGTGTGGCTCTTACATTCATCTTGTCTCTTTTTTTCTTTTTCTTTTTCTCTTGACCTTGTTGTATGAATGGTCTTTATTGTAGAACCATTTGTAATAATTAGCTAATCTAAATTGTCTTTGGAATAATTTCTCTGTTTTCATGACGTTGGTGAGTTTGTGCTAATAATATTTTCTCTTATTCTCCATCACGTGCTAAGCAACTGCGCACCAACTTTACATCGAGCTTTCTTGGGTAGTAATGAATCGGGGGAGACCTCTGTATTTCGGGCTAGTGTAGACGATGGACGCCTGGGATTG
This sequence comes from Hypericum androsaemum, assembly GCA_963995505.1. Classification (NCBI taxonomy): domain Eukaryota; kingdom Viridiplantae; phylum Streptophyta; class Magnoliopsida; order Malpighiales; family Hypericaceae; genus Hypericum; species Hypericum androsaemum. The sequence goes on along the minus strand of OZ023183.1, from coordinate 622,281 downwards.
GGTTTCACACGGACCTCTGAACTCAATAGTAGGCATGAACTTGTTTAGGTTTTTTTGTGTGGATACAATCTTGTTGAGGTTGGGCAAGGCCTCTATTGCCCTGGAATTGAATTCACTCGGCACTCCTTTTACCTGGTACAGTTTTTTATTACTGAATTTTATTGTGATCGAATTTTCATGATACCCGCAATTGCAACTTTGTACTCATGACCACCATGAGAGATCCATATTGTAATTTGGTATAAATTATTAATGAGATGCGTGTAGTCATCTTCTAATAATCAATTGTTGATGCTTTCCTTGTATCTTCCTAAGAAGATGGGCACCTGCTCTGTGAGTTGTCAGAGATAGGCAATGCCAAACCAAGATAACAAAAACAAAATGAATTTTTATATGATGCGATGTATATAGATCTGAGTTCGTCGTCTAAACCAATCCGAAATTACAATCTGTCCCGACCCTTAATAAATGAGAGAAGTCATATAGTCGGTCGTTAACTTTTGGTTTACGCATGTGAATTTATACCAATTTTTTTGATTTTGCAATAAAGAAACGAAGGAGAAGACATCCTTGTTGCTTATTTTTTGGGAGGGAACACGAATCCCTAAATTTTAATTTGCTCGCTGTTTACTAATTTTTAACAAGGCGGTACACTAACAATAAGCAAAATAAAGAGCGAGGACCTTGAAACTTTAAACATGTGATTAAAAAAATCAACTTGCTTGATGGAGTGAAAAGAAGGTCAGTAGGAGAACTTAGGCTTCCTATTTTAGTTGTGATTAAGAGTGAGTATTTTACTATACAAATCCGAGTCCAAATAGTAAATTATCTGAATCTGAATATTCAAAATTTTTTTGGATATGAATAATTCAGACTATTCGATTTACTAAACAACTGGTCGTACACAATCTCATTCAAATTAAACATAACAACATTTAAAATCTAGAACTACAACTAGATCAAACATTACAGCAGCAGGCATCCATCACAATTAGAGAGGAACCCATCGCACTATGCATCTCATGTTCAAAGTAAAACGCACCCACTTTCTACTGCCACGGAATCCAGAATTAATTAAACGCACCCAAATGGTAAGTAACAAACGCACCCATTTGATGTTGATTCAGAAGCAAATTCCTCTCATGATAAAGTCTTGAACACATCCAGATAATTGCATCACAAAAAAAGTATAGGTGGAGTTTGATGTTGATCGAGAAGTGAGTTCCTCCCGTGATGTTGTTTGCCATGATCTTACTCATGATGAATTGTCTGATGATGTTAAGAATGTTGGCACAGTTGAGAAGGAGCCAGCATATTCCATTGTCAGAGACATGCCCAGAAGAGTTATCAAACCTTCATATAAGTTGGGTGAGGTTGATGTTGTTGCTTTTGCCTTGAGTGTGGCAGAAGAAGTTGAAAGCAATGAAGAACCGTCTAGTGATTCAGATGCCGTGAAGTTGAAAGACTCTGCTGGATGGTTGGTTGCTATGGAGGAGGAGATATAAATCGCTTCCTGCTACTAAGTTCGAGCAGTACTTGGATTTGGTAGGTGTTCGTGTTTGATGCTGATTGCCTTTAGAGGCTGGTGGTGAAGGTGGAGTAGCGTTGATGTTGGAGTCATAGAATTTGTTCCAATGTGGAGATTTGTTAGGATTTGTCTCAAATTATAGTAAAGTTAGAACTCTTATTCTTATTGAATAGAGTAATAGTAATCTCCCATATATATCGACCTCTAGGTCGTATGTGTATAGTCGAGAGTTGTCAGGCAGAGGGAACCCTCACAGAGGCCTTGTAACCGATTGCACTCACATAATGGACGACTCTCCTAGTTACATAGTTCACTTTGATCTTGAGAATATATAATTAATAAGAACATATGGATATGTATTAATAAGGCTAAATTTATGTTTATATTTTTCTAAATTCGATATTTGAAATCAAAAATTATTTAAGTTTTAATTATAAGTTTAATAGTTTAAGATTTGTAAGAATTTAAATACGTTTGAGGTTGGCTAGATTTGTTTTGTTATTAAAGGAGTCGAAGTCTAGCGCCGGTCAGCGACTGGAGTTCGGGTCGTGACAGAATAGTAGCCCAAAACTTCACGGGAGATGCACTATGTTGATTTCCCTAGTCCAAGTGTGAGAGATGGCAAACTCTGTCAATAAATATTTAAAATTGCTACACTTTCAAATTCAAGACCAATTAATTAAGCTAAAATATTACCGATTGATCTAAATGCTTGTTGGTTATTAATTAAATTAGTATATGTACGGTAAATTAGCAGCAAATTATATTGGATCCGAATTAACATCCCATTAGCACTCTGATCATCATAATTGTTGTGTTGATGTGATTTTCGACTTCTGATAGAAATATTCCCACGTACAGCACAGATACCTGCCCTGTACAAGTCATCAAACCCATCCATTCTAACTCATTCATCGTCACTACATCAACCACAATATTAGTAGCAGCCTTTTAGAGGCTGAAGAGCTGAGCTATAACTTAGCCTAACCCTTTTGTTCCTACTGGTGCAGCGAACATGTTGATGACGCCTGCCAGATATATGTATTAGCTGGCAGTTTTTTAAGTTTAAACTTGCAAATAAGCATGCGAATTGATCCCTCCCCAAAAGTCAAGTTGCCATCTGGAGTTGGGGGATAGTAATGTTAAAGAAAGAAAGAACGAACTTGAAAATGACCGAAATGCATATAAACGTGAGTTGGGGAGAGTCAAAGTCGGTGCATCTTGCCAATAAATATTTCATGGTCGTTGCACCAACATGGTTCTGGCATATCTTTAATCATGTGGTTGAAGTCAAACAAAAAAATGCTCGAAACAGGCGCTTGCTCTGCGAGTGGTTGTTACAAATCTGAATAAAAAACGGTAAAACCACTAAACTAAAAGATACTAAAGTGTATTTTTCCCTATTGGTAATGATTTCCTGCATCTTTATAAGAAGATCACCAATTACTTATATTTTCCCAATCCAGAGAGATAAACCTGTAAAAAGGGAGACAGACAGAGAGAGATTCCTTTAAGGTCAAATTTACTGTTGATGTAATCTCTGCAAGTAAGTTCCCCATTTCCCAACAATCTTCATTCCTTCCTTCCACTTGATCAGATAAAACACCTACCTCTTGTTCTCCATTTTGGTTGTTTGCAATTCTTCTTGTTTTGAAGCCACACACCGAGCTGACATGGGTGCAAAGTGGTCAGCACATACTGGCGACGGAGAGAGAGAGCGGATGCTCCATTTAAATCATCCTCTGGAACTACTACACCATTTGGAAGCCGATGACCGGCGAGTGTGTCGTATTTGCTCAATGATATTACCTCAAGAGCTAATGTGGACTTGTGTAGAAGAAGAGGGCCGTTTTCATGTTCATAAATATTGCCTAGACTGTCTGCCAAACATAGTTCAATACAAGCAAGAGCCGTCTGCAAGATCCTCCTCTGATTTTTATACCATAGGCCGTTTTAAGGTGAGTAATACGTTTAATCAATATGAGACATGCGTCGATTGCAACAGACGCTTTAACTTCATTGGGTTCTACAGTCCGATTAGTTATACGACAGAGGAATATTTGTGCGTTAGGTGTTGTCTAGTACGGATACTGATAGAGGAGGAGGAGGAGTCTCCATCGCAAGTTCCAAGAGTCATCCGCCATTTTTTTCATCCATGTGATCTAGAGCTTATATTTTCTCCATCCACAACCTGTAATGCTTGTTTCGCAAATCACAGTGACTATGCCTATCATTGCAAGGACTGTGACTTCTTATTGGATTTTGAATGTGCCCACCTTCCCAAAGTAGATGATGACTCAACCCACATTCATCATTTTTGCCATTGGCACCCCCTGCAACTTTTTCTGGATGGACAAACTTTGTGTAAATTATGTGAAAGTTCCTCATCATCATCATCCAGTACTACTTCCAACTCCTTTTATGGTTGCACCCAATGTCAATTTTACGCGCACAAATCATGCGTCGATAATTTGCCTCAAAAGACCGTCCATCCCTCACTTTATCAAACTGTTGTCCTCCTAACAGTTCCTTCCTATGTGTGTGCAACATGCAATAGAGCATGTTCAGGGTTGACCTTCTACTCTGGCTACAACTTTTGTGTCAAATGTATCTTATGGCCTAGTAATGAATCTGGTAGCTACGGAGGATTTAAAAGCATCCATCATCGGCATCAACTAACCCTTAGGGAAACAGACCAAGTCCATAGAGCCCGTTGCTTCATGTGCGGAGAGGACTGCTCCGGTTGGAACTATGAGTCCAACAAGTATTCCACCTATTTTCACAAGTCATGCGCGGAATTGCCTAGAATCATTCAACATCCCATGCATCCAAGTCATCCCCTGACTTTGGCTGCTTTGGATACAACTGAAGAAGTAGCAGACTGCAAGTTATGTCTTAAAATTCTTCCAAAGGTCTTTTATGGTTGTGAGAGCTGCTCCTTCTCTTTGGATTCCCATTGTGCTTCTTTCCTATCATCCATACAGTACCAAGGGCATCCTCATCGTCTCTATGTTTTGGAACACTTATCACAGGATGATGCACGTTGCAACAAATGCTCTGAAACTCTTCCGAAAGACTCTCCTCTTCTCTATTGTGCGGAGCCAGAGTGTGAGTTCGGTCTCCATCTCCTATGTGGTCCGTTACCCTGCAAAATCAAAGATCCTATTCATGCGCATCCTCTCACACTCCAAGAGTACTATGTTGAAGACAACGTATCAGATGTGTTCGCTTGTCATGTTTGCGAGGAAAAGCGGAATCCAAGGCTGCGTGTTTATACGTGTACGGAAGGTTGTCTAATGACGTGCGATGTGGAATGTGTTCGCGCAGAGGTATGGTTATTAACAAACTCTCTTCCAAGAGTTATGATCAACCATTCTAGTTATTAACCTATTTTTCTTGAATTGTGTCTCCAGGTTGTGGCATCACTCAGGGGCGAGCGGGGAGTATTGGAGTTGGACACAGCGTATCCAAAAGTTGCATGCAAGATGATAACTAGAGCTTCGATCCTGAAAGAGACGAGTTGTGTTAGCAGCGGGGAAAATGTGGCAACAGATGTTGTACCTGTTTTCTCTTTGAAGGAACTCATTGAATCGGCTAAACCTGACTTTGAGTCTGAGCCGTTAGAAGAAGAAGAAGGAAACAACAAACTTAATTCAGCCATTTCAGACCTCAGGAGAGATGACTCGAGCCAAAGTGACAATGATGGACGCAAGTACCATTACTCCCGGAAGGCCTTCAAGCACTTGATCAAAAACATTGAAGGGAATCAGGGGACGAATTCTGTCTGGAATGAATTTGCACACATCTTTTCTCAGCTTGAAGGATCACGTGTTGGAGGATATTATCTGCTGCCCAACACTCTTGATTCAGTGTATAGCAATTTCTTCGCAAAGCACACCCTTTTTGGCCCTGACTGCAAGCTCAATCACGACCGTAGACGTCTTATTGTGTTCTACATCTGCTCTCTTCTGCACGATATGCGCATGACCAAGACTGTAGATGTCTCGGCGGAAAGAATCGCATCGTGGTCGTCTGCTTTGAAAGCTGTACGAGCAATGGATAGATACAATGGCCTCCAGCTGGATTTCTTGTTTAAACACGTAACACGAATAGCAGAGGACCATTATATGGTGCGAGCTGTAGACATCATCGAGGATACATTCTCCAAATTGTGCAAGAAAAAAGAAGATCTATCCGCACGGGAGAAGAGGCTAATGCGAAAATTGGCCAAGACCAGGAGTGATATAGAAGACAACAAGGAAGAATTGCGGAGCTTCAGAGCATACAGAGCAGCTGGAGCAAGCGAGACGAAAAAGGAGTACTATGCTTCTTTAGAAAACAAATGGAGGCCTTGCTACGAGTGTTAATAGTGCATGACTTGGAGAGATGGGTGTGACAATTAATTGCCTATCCAAACCCCAGTCTTGTTATATTCAGCTTGTACTTCTTTTTCTCTTCAATTTGTTGTATACTATGAATGGTCTTTTTTTTAGCCTTTGTATGAATGGTCTTGGCTGTAGAACCAATTGTAATAATTAGCCAATCTGAGTTTCTTGACTTCTATTTTGTAATATTCGGCCTTCCCTATGTGGTTGGCTATATGGTGTTCTTTTTCGCTATTGGTTCACCTACTCTCTTTTTTTAAAATCAAAGGATAGTTCTTATACAAAAGAATATCCAACTCCAAAGAGTGGGAAGTAGCCCAATCTCCAGGAGTCGTTCTTAATCGCTTACAAACCCAATCTGCTACCATATTAGTAACTCTAGGGGTGTGTGACAGAGCAAACGGGCAAAAGTTCTAACTCAAACTTAATATTGGAGACCAAAGTCTCGACATGCCAATCGACCTGAGCTTCTGGGACTGTCAGGAAGAGATGACTCGTTGAGATTGTGTGGTAATTTTACTCGTACACCAATGTAAGATGAGTAGGATGGTAACATGTCCTCTCTCGTTTCTCAAGAGTCGGTGGGTCAATTTTCACCCTTTGTGGAAATGGCAAAACTTTGCTTGAGAAAGAAACAACACCTAATACCGTCTAGAGCCCCGAAATTTAAGCCAACCTGCCTAAATTTTCTCAAAAATAAACCCTTGTCGTATTAACCTGTGCTTTTGCATTCAGCGTGTACTTACACTTTTGATCTTCTTGTATTGATGGTCTTGGTTAGAACAATTCGTATTATAATTAGCTCATCCAAGAGTTTTCTTTGGAATCAATTATATCTGTTTCCATGAGGTCGATTTGTTGTCTTCCGGATAGTACCTGCCATTTTCTAACCATAGATGATATCAAGTTGCAGATCCAATATACCCAGGGGGAACGGGAAAAAATCATCTATATGTTAGGAAACAAAATTCGGAAGACACGACCAACCAGAAAAATCCGGCAACATCATACATCAAGAAATCTCAATTTCAATAGATGTCCAACACAAGCATGGCTAGGGGGCAAAATCTTTGCTATGGAACTACAAACACTGTTTCTTAGGAAGATGCACCACTGCGTAAAGCTTGGGAGGCCTTGGACTTTCTTGGAGCCAGCTGAGTTTCGGGCTGCAAAAAAGAAATCAAACAGACAATATTAGTCAGGAAACGAGCAGGAAGTGTTTGTGGTTTTACTTGATGAAATTGAAGAGAACACGAGCAACTGGCAAAATGAGATGATTCACTGACGTCATTGTAAAAAGGACGATTCTATGAAATAAAATCAAGATTAACAGAGCAGGGCGTCACAGTCATCAAAACACCACCAGCATGGGATTATGATTAATTAACAGGTTCAATAAGAAAGAGAATGTAAAACAGTAGAGGGTTCAGAGTTAGTGCCAATCATGACTACTGTCTGCAGGAAACAGGTTTTGCATCGTACCTCCTTTTTGACAGGTTCCTCCTTCTCGGACAAAATCAGCTCGATGTGGCATGGAGAAGACATATATGCTGCAGAAAGAACATAGCATTTAGCAATATACTTCAAAAAAATAAACTTTTGCAGTCAGTAGACCAATACAAAACGTCAAACCATACAATCAAATACTTACGGTTAATCCTTCCATGAGCACGGTAGGTCCTACGTCTCTGCTTCTGTGCTTGGTTCACTTGAATATGAGATATGATTAGAGAATCAACATCCAGACCCTTCACCTGTCAGTTTATTGAGATTATCATGAGCACATTTGTAGAAGAGAAATCAGGTGGGAGCATTTTGAATATAACATACCTCAGCATTGCTCTCGGCATTCTTGAGGAGATCAAGAATAAATCTGGCAGATTTCGCAGGCCAGCGCCCCTGACCATTAGAATGGCGGTTCTTTGCCTGGGCAGTCCGGCCAACACCACGACAGAAGCGAGTGAAGGGGATGGCCTGCTTGTGGACAAGAACATCCTCCAAGTATCTCTTGGCCTTGGCTAGCGGAAGCTTCCTGATAGCATGGGCTGTCTCTCTGGTGTTCTGAGGAAATCATCCGAATAAATGACGAACAGATGTCAATCTAAAGGCATCGAAAACTTCAACTCCATTGTTACATAAACCACAAGAAACTTCTTAAAACTATTGCAACAAAAAGAGTCTACTCAATTATTCACAGGTGTTCAATATATGAAGGAAAACATGCAACAACGCACTTCTTCTGTGATCACATGGCACTTTACGAATTTTGCATTTTTCATTTCCCTTGTGCATGTGAGAGGCTCTTTCACTGCACAACTCAAATACTGCACTCTATCTACCTTCTAAATTAAAAACCCAAAAGACAGTAACACCACCCAGATAATATAAAATGTAGCACCATTTACTGAACATTCAGTCATCAGCCCAGAGCCTAATGGGGTTCACCATTCATGTAGCACCATTTACTGAACCTTCAGTCATATCCACATACCCTTAATACCTTATCAAATAAAAATAATTAATATTACACTTGAACATGTAGCACCATTTACTGAACCTTCAGTCATCAGCACAGAGCCTAATGAGGTTCACCCAATAATGTTGCAAGGTTCGATCTCCCTGACGTATACGGGAGGCTTGCTCATTAGAATCAACCAACAAACCCCTGCTTTTTTCATCAGGTACCAACCCCTAACTCACCACACAACTTCACACCCAACCCTAATCCCGCCACGGAAGAAGTTAACAAATATCACAGCTCATTACCTTGAAGTGAACCCTCAGATCTGAGCCCCTAGCCTTGCAAGCTGAAACACCAACCCACACAACAAAAACGTCACTTTCCGAACCCTAACCTCAAATAAATCTGAAGAAAAAAAAATCGAGACGAGCAAGCGATGGGTTTGGGCGGGCGACTCACACTTGGTGGGGTTATCGGGCTCCTGGGAGTACTTCACCTGATACAATAGAGAAACGGCGGCGTTTCGGTAAGAGGAAAGGATTGCAATGGGAAGAAGAAGAAGAAGAAAGGAGAAGACATGATCGTACCATCGTTAGCGGCGGCCGGCTGATTCCTGGACAAGGCCGATGTCTCTGCCAGCCAGAGGAGTAGGAACCCTAATCGCTTTGGCAAAGGGTTTTATAAGCTCCACACTTGGAAGATTTCTCTCTTGCGTATTGGGCCTGGTTACTGGGCCTAGTTGTAATCTTTTCTGGGCCCAATTTGGTTTCCTCCCAACTCCTAGTAAGATATTTTGATTGAAATTTATTTTACTCTTTAAAAATGCACGGACCGAATTGAGCTTTAATCAAATCATTAAGCAGTTACCTGAAATTTTCCAAAGCTGATCGGAGACCCGAACGACACCGTTTCCCTTTAAACTCTTCAACAGGCATACTCTCCCCTCTCCCAAATAAATTTTCCCAATTCCTCTCTCTCTCTCAGCTTCACTAGCTCCGACCTCGAAGCGAGACCCTCACCGGCTCCCACATGCTGGTGGGCCCCCAAGCAAATACCGAAACTACCCCTCGAAGGTGACCTAATCTTAAAGGAGGCTCGCAATTCCGCCCGTGGGGCTCCCCTCCGGCAACTGAAGCCCTAACCCTAACCCGCCCCTTCAAAGGTAATTTCTTATAAAATGGGAGAAAAAAGAAACTAGTTTGTATTGTTAGTACTATTTTGCGTTTTGGAAGTTGAGGTTTTGAGTCGTTGGATTTGCCTGTTTGGCAGCTATGTCTATGAACAGTAATAACCCGTCGAAGGGTCTAGGGCAGCAGCAGTCGCTATTTGGGAGTCCGGGCATGGGCAACCCGTCGATGCCTTTGAATTCGTCGTTCTTGCAGCCGCAGCAGCAAGGACAAGCGGGCCCCAGCTTCCCCGGCCAGTTCCAGCTCTCGCAGGCTCAGGCTGCGGCTCAGGCGCAGATGAAGGTGCAGCAGGCGCAGGTCGCACTAGCTCAGGCTGCTCATGCGCAATACCAAGCGCAGATGCAATCACAGCTTGGCCATGCGCAGAACAATATGGGGAATTTAGGTGCATCCCCGCCATCGTTCTCTGGTGGAATGGGTCCGAAGCGGATGCCTCAGAAGCCAGTTGGTCGGCCGCCTGGTGTTCCCATGACGAGCATGGTTTCTCCTAATAAAGGTGTTGATCTTAGTTCAGCTGCTCGTCGAAAGAAACAGAAGCTCCCGGAGAAGCAGTTGCAGGATAGAGTCGCGGCTATCCTTCCTGAGTCTGCTCTCTACACACAACTTCTTGAGTTTGAGGCCCGTGTAGATGCTGCTTTAGCGAGAAAGAAGGTTGACATTCAGGAAGCCTTGAAAACCCCACCCTGCATTCAAAAAACCCTTCGGATTTATGTTTTTAACACATTCGCAAATCAGATCAAATCTATACCCAATAAGCCAAACGCAGAGCCCCCCACTTGGACTTTGAAGATCATTGGGAGAATCTTGGAGGACGGAATAGATCCCGACCAGCCTGGGGTAGTCCAAAAGCAGAACCCAATGTTCTCAGCTTTCTTTAAGAGAGTGACCATTTCGTTGGATCAGAGGTTGTACCCTGATAATCACCTCATTGTATGGGAGCATGCTCGATCTCCTGCTCCTCGGGAGGGTTTTGAAGTAAAGAGGAAAGGAGATAGAGAGTTCACTGTTAACATAAGATTGGAAATGAACTATGTGCCTGAGAAATTCAAACTTTCTCCAGCCTTGATGGAAGTTCTTGGTATTGAGGTTGACACCCGCCCTAGAATAATAGCTGCGGTCTGGCATTATGTGAAGGCTAGAAAATTGCAGCACCAAGAAGATCCATCTTTCTTCAATTGCGATCCACCACTCCAGAAAGTATTTGGGGAAGCAAAGATGAAATTCACCATGGTCTCGCAGAAGATATCACATCATTTGACTTCCCCTCAGCCAATACATTTGGAGCACAAAATTAAGTTGTCAGGGAATTGTCCTGCTGGAACTGCCTGCTACGATGTGCTGGTTGATATTCCATTTCCAATACAGAGGGAATTGTCTGCTTTGTTGGCCAATGCTGAGAAAACCAAGGAGATCGATGCCTGCGATGAAGCCATATGTGCTGCTATAAGGAAGATTCATGAACATAGGAGGAGGCGGGCATTCTTTCTTGGCTTCAGTCAATCTCCTGTTGAATTTATCAATGAGCTAATTGATTCTCAATGTAAGGATTTAAAGGTTGCAGCCGGAGATGGTAATAAAAGTGTCGAGAAAGAGCACCGAGCAGATTTCTTCAACCAGCCATGGTATGTCCCAAATCTTTATCTCATTTCTTAACCTTTTAGAGTATATTCTATAAGCTCTATGTGCTGCTTCCTGTTCATGCTATTGAATCCATCTTAACCCGATTACTAAATGATTGCTTTTCATTTCAATGAAAGAAGACGACAGCTTGTTTGTCACTGTATTCCATAGCTTGACGGTTTCTTTGAATTGCTGTAACTGGCAAGAATGTTTTTTATGCTAGTTGCTGAGATTATTACGTCCTTTGTGAGGCTATCACAAATTTAAGAAGATCGGGGAAGCAATTTGCTCGTCCTTCTAGTACACAGTCGATGGAGAATTTTTCGTAGAAGAAACATTATATGATGGAGTAACTTTAAATTTGATCCTTTTTTATGCTTAAATAGGGTTGAAGACGCCGTCATTCGGTACTTGAATCGCAAGCCGGCTGCAGGAAATGATGCTGCTCCTGGAAGCACATGACAGCAGACTAGAGTAGCTGATGTGATATTTATAGTCATTCTGTTGGTAGATTCAAGCTTCAACTTTATCGACGTGGCAAGGCCGTCGCAGATCGCCCCGATGATCTGATATTTACAGTCAATTCTGCGCATCCCATTGCTGGGTAAATTCAAGCTTCAACTTCATCAACGTGTCATAATATAAGAAGGCCGCCCAAGAAGCTTGAACTTGCAAAATCTTTTGGTCATTTGATCACTAGCCATGTTAAGAACGTGTATTTTAGTTGTAAAACAAACTCACTATGTATCTGTCTCGTGGAAGCTGTACTCTCTAACCGATTGTTTTCGTAGAAGTAGGTTTATTGTCACTCTATGGCACAAAATCTTTCCATCTTGAAAAGGTTGAATCTTCTCCCGTTTGTTGTGTCGAATAGCTGAAGCTTTCGTCTGGTTGGAATACCGCCATTTCAATTATAGGTTTGTACTGCTTTATAGCAAAGTTGAAAAAAAAAAAGAGGATAGCCGTATTGCGGATGCCCTCTCCAAGCCCGGCCGCTCTCTGTCTTACCTTTGTTCTTCAAGTGTTCTTGGACGACTGTAGGAGATTTCAACGCATAGCAGTTTACTAACTTAATAAAAGTCTAGGTATGTCATCATCGTTTTCCCAGGAAAAAAAAAAGCAACCTGTTAAAGAGTTTAGTTAGGATAGATTCAACAACAGCAGCAATAAGAAATGACAACGATGATTGTCATTCACTTTAATAAACCGAGTGCCAGCAAAGACGTGATTATTTGGATGAGAGTTTCAACATCAAAGCAACTCGCATGAAGAAATTCAGACGGATTTTCTCTCGAATGCCCCCTCGCAAAACAGAGTCCAGCTCTATGCTTGTTCTCACATACTTGAATGTCTAACTCGCACTTGAACTCGATGCCACGAAGTGTTGAGTATCCCTCTCAAGTTCCAGATATCTTGCACATTTTCTGGCTGGACATTTGCTGCGACGTCCACCTGTGTCCGACGACAAGGAAGAAAGAGGAAAGAATCAGGTACGGATACAACGGAAAATTGCAGATCATACAAAATACACGTTCCACAAATTAGATAGTGGGGACGTAAATTTCCAAACGATGAAAGATACATAAGCCAAACATGTGTCATCCCTGGAAGAGCAACCGGAGGATCCGAGTCAAGGATCCATGACAACAGGAAGACATCTAGGTTCCTATCAGATTTCAGGCATTGTACGTAGATTCACTACTGATTACCCTCTGTTGGCTAATACCTAACACGTGCATGCTGATTTATATGAACTTTAAGAAAGCTTTTTAAAATATCATGTGTGAAGCATAACATGTATCCATAGAACGTACTGCTTTGGCGACAATCTCCGTGGAGTGTGAAACATCAACCACAGCTTCAAAGAGTACCCATGCCCATTTGTCACTGTTCATGTCATCTGCAACATATGTGGCCCCAGCCTTCTGATATCTCGAAGCTTCCACCCAAGTTTTTCCACCATCAGCAGAGATATCTACCCTCTCAATTCCACGACCGCCTCCTGAAGTTGCATATCCATAAACTTTAACCTACCAATAACAGAATTTAGCATGCTTCAGCGTCAAATTATCAAATTTTAGATCAAACTGTTAACTGTATCAGTCCCCTTAAGATCCAAACAGTTGGTCCATAAGGACAAACTTCAAAACACTTTGGACTAATGTTTTAGATGATAACAGCACTGGGAAATCCAAGCTTTAGTGATGTCATGATATTAACCGGGAAGAAATAAAAGCCCATGATTCGCAACCGACTGCAACAAGACGTAGTAGAGTAGGACCAAAGTCACATGAAGCAAGACCATGACTCGGTTCCTTTATGCAATCCACACAGGAGTGATAATGATATAACAAGCCACACGTAATTGAGACCTGCACATTTGATAATGGATGGAACGTGTAACAAAAGAAAATTTATGTAGACAAGAATTGCCACGACCATCGAAGAAGACAATAGAACTGACCTTCCCAGGCTTTACGGTATTCACATCCTCCATAGAACAGATTGCACTCTGGAAATCACCAAAATGACCATGCATTTATCTCAATACAAAGAATGAATAGTTATAAAAAGAGGAAGGATCTTCCTGTTGCACTTCTTTCAAGAATTAGAATTACAAAAATAATGGTTTCCGGGTCAACATGTCTACTGTCACTTTTAACTAAAAACTGATATCCAAAAATAATGGTTTACGGCACTTTTTTTGGAAACTCAGACTACTACATTGTTGATGTGATAACTAAAGAAAAAGTATAATTGCAATACCTGGACGGGAAAATCCATTTGTGGTCTTCTTGTTGACCAATTGATGTTGTCCCAGTCGACTGTCGGGGGAAACATCTTGTAATCTTTTTGCATGAAGAAGCCCTAAAACAAATCAACTTATAGGTAGGCTGGAATGAGAAATACGTTTAGCGTTATAGAGAAATTCGTCTTCACCTGACATTCCTCAGCAATAATGTTGATTGAATCCAGCCATTTCACAGAACGGGCACCAATAACACCTGGGACCACCACACGCAGTGGGTATCCATGGTCCCTGTTCAAAGTCTGTTAGCATCACAACAAAAAGATGAGTCAGAAACAGAAAGTTCTGTTGAATATAACCTGACATATTAATTGAATATGCATACAAAGTCGGTGAACATTCGAGCTACTACTGATACAAATACGTGGAGATAAAAGAAGCCTGCATAGCAAATGCTTACCTCTCCATTCATCTCATAAGCAAGTAAAACATCAGCTTCAGGGTTTGTTGCCTGACTGAGCGGAATGGATGCCTTGTAAGGACCTCCATTCTCCTCCTAATTTTTAAAAAAATAACAAGATAGATCAAACAAACATAGTTCCTCAAAAATGCACTCGAAGAGTAGAGGGTACAGACCTTGCACTTGTCAATGCTTACGAATTCAACATGCTTTCCACCAAATTTGGTGGCACTAGTCAGCTTTGGGATCCCAAGGAACTCAAGTACATCAGCCAATTTGGCACCACCCCAGACAGCTGAACAATGGTGAGAAAGAAGAGTTAAGAGAAAGAAATAGAGTAGATTCAGAATGAATGTAGCACCGACGATACAACAAGAACTATGATACCATAAAAGCATATGTAATAGGTAGCAAGTTGGTTAAAGATCAAAGTATCAAAAAAACACCAACCATTTCCAATGGCAGAAATACCCCAACCAACTCCTTTGACCTTCTTAACTTGGCTCATGGCTGTCCTCCTGTTCCCAGCACACTGAAAACCCTCATAGAAAGCAAGATTGTGATCACGACCATGAGCGCCTTTGCCAATCAAGCCCACCTCAGTAGAAACCCAACCCACCAAAACGTGGTCAAGACCTAATCATATTCCGTCAAAACGCATACCTGTAGTGTAGCTGTGACATTATATTTCGGGAACTTCCTACAGCCACACAAAAAAAAAGAAGCTTAAATCTCTCGTTCATGAACGAACACATCAAACACGAACATAGACAACATTTTAAACAATTGACTTACCTGATATCTCTCATAAACAAGTCCCGGGGACCCTCGATCAACCCGTGAATGGTAACAGAGTACCTGGTCAGTCAGTCAGCCAGCCAAGCAAACAACAATTCAGACACGGTTCAGCAAATAACCAATCACCTTAAGCTCGAGACGCGAAATCCGCACATGCCACCCAAACAACAGCGAACCTAACACCTCGCTTTTTACCGCTGGCATTTCACCGAACTTCAGAAGACACCTTAGTATTACTAAACCCTCGCTTTCTCCCAGATATCAGTTCACAGCTGAAACGGCAACCGCTTTGTGCCACGTGTACACAAGAAATACGAAATCGAAGTGAAAAGGAGATGGAAATTGTAACAATCGCGAGTGAGCTATTTTTCTTCGGTAAATTTTATTTTGATTTACCGCTCTTTAAGATCCTCGACGGAGGTGAACACAGGAAATACGAAACGGAACTAAAAACATATGGAAATGTAAAAAAAAAATTATAAAATAAAATTTTGAATGAGATTAAATTGATATTTACCGCTTCCGATGCACGGGGATATCATATCTTATTACCTTTGTTCGTCGTCGACCACGGGGATGGGGCCATGGTTGCGCTTGTAGAAGAAATCGACGGGCGTTATGTACGACCTCACCAGGTCGAATCGGTGTGGCTCCGCGTTGAACGGTTCCTGCGGTTTGGTTACTTTCCGTTGTTGCCCCCGCGGGAAGAAGATAAAATTGAAATAGAGAGAGAGCCGGCGGACAGACCTTGGCATTGATTTTGAGGGACGGGTGACGTTGCGGCTCCTCCCCGTAATCCGACGGCCCTCTCACTCCGGGCATTGTTGCAATCTGGCTGGATACACAGAGAGAGAGAGAGAGAATTTGAGAGAGGGAGATGAGAAGAAGGGTATTCTTGTTACCACTTATCGTTTGCTTCAACCGGTAGAAATTGCACTATTTTTTTCCTTATTGGAATATTATTGTACTCATTGATTAATGTGCAAAGTTCTCGACCAATATTTAATATTGTTATATTTTTAATATTTAAATTCAAAATTTTTTAATTAAGTTAGAACAACTTAAAAAATTTGTACTAGTCGATTGTTGAATCTTGTCGATGTTCAAATTGACGTCTCGAATTAAAATCATGTGAGTTTTTTGTTATTATTTACGATCATATTTCACTTAAATTAGTAGATTAACTGTTTGAGTAACACATATTTTTTAAAACTGTACAATTCGACTTTTTACCTTAATCAATAAATTTTTAAATATTTTTCTGCATCATGGTGGGCCTTAAAACTCACTTTCTCTTTCCATTTTTATTAATCCAAATTTTAATACTTGTATGAGTGGTGACACGTAGAAAGGAACAAGACGGACGATTGGAAGTGACATTGGCATTTGGATTTAACGACCACCAACCTTGTTGGTAACCATAGTTTAATTATGAACTTGGAGTTGGTAATTGCCCACTGGTTCATGTCATAGTACAATCTGTGGGCGGATTCCACCCCAGAGATGGGATATATACAATTTTTTATACCTCAATATCGAATTTCGATTTGTCATTTTCTTTGTTGGTTTATCTTCGTTCCTAGCTCTCTTAATATATATCTTTTATGAAGGAAAAAAAAAAGGCATTCGGCGGTGAGATTTGTGGCATTGATTGGTTAAGTTCCGCTTGTCTTTGTCATTGCGGACGACTCGAAAGGCACCCGCCCAAAATGGTAATAAATAATGCGGTGTTTCTTTCCCTTGCAAGGAAGCAGCCGCTCGGGGGCAGCAATGGTTTGTCTTTCACTTTAGTTGCTTAGATTAACTCAAACTAAATTGACATTTCGTGTGTTAAAATTCGGTAAGGAGAGAGAGTTTGCTGGAACTCGAGCTTGAATTATTTAACCGAAGAATTTTTTTGCACGGGGTAACGTTGGTGTTCCTCATATAGTTACAAGTATGGTTTTAAAAAATGCGGTCCGACCGGTTGGACTGCGAAACGGACACAAGACCGGGTCGTTTTTAGGCTTTTGACCGGGGTATGTACTAACCGGACTAAATCTGGTCAGACCGACTGATTTTGAAGTTCACCCTGACCGGTCGAACCTGATTAGTACAAAAATAGGCGAAATTAACTTTTTGGTAGTTTTCGAGGAACAAAAATTGATTTGACAAGTTTATAAAGTAATAAATAAATAAATAAAGTAGATTTATAGGGTGGAGAGATAAAAAATTAAGTCTACTTTTTTTTATGAAAAATAAGTATATTTTAACCTACATATATATTATTTAAAATATTTAAAAATAAATTTTTTTGGTCCGACCGATAGTCCGACCAAACGACCCAGAAAACGGTAGGAATTCCGGGTCGTAGCTCCGGGCCGGGTTTTAAAACCATGGTTACAAGTATGCAGCTTCCTGTCACTGAACTATTTATTGATCGTGCTAGTTCATTTTACAGCAGAAATTGTATGTGTATGCGAGTATAATTGATGTGAAAGTTCAGGAAACTCAAATCGATCATATCTATACAATACACGTCTCAGGCTTCCGTATTTGAATACAATCACGGGGAAGCAAGATTGACCGAGATCATGCAAGCAATCATACAATACTGATGCTGCTTAGTGTAGACTTGTAGAGCCAAGACTTGGTTAGGAGGATGCTTGACGTATTTATATCTTTAATGTTTCCAAGTGCCCAACTCCCTATTCTTCCAGAATTCCGAATGTAACCTGAATAAGAGCACCGATAAGTAATGTAACATATCAACATTATCCCTGCACCACAAGATAAAACATTTCTGTTAAAATCTCCATATCCAACTAAACAACCGTAAACACATTACCCTTTGTTTGGTTAAGGGAAGTACAATGAGAGGAATGGCAAAGTAAGCATTTGACCTCACCAATCTGTGTGTTCCAGAATCTAGGCCTTGGTGTTCACTGAACCATTCATCGGCATTGCCCGACTCAAAAGAGATCTGTATTCTTGACTCCTTGACCATTCGTCGATCTCACGAGCACGCAGAACCGGTAAAGGATGAGAGAGTTGCCTCGTTTGAGCATTTCTAACAGAATTGATGAATCAGACAACCATGAAAACAATCGATATACAATCATTAATGGAACAGAAATAGAAAGGAACCGTGGATATCCAGTTCTCTGCTCATGCAATTGTTCACCTTATATACCACCCCACCGGATTTGAAGAAGCTTTTTCGTAAGAGCGAGCTTGTTCAAGAAATGCATCTACATTCAATTGGTCAGCAATCGAAGGGCTTCCACCAGCTAATTTCATCAAGACCGAGATGACAACCTCTTGTAAAAGAAGGAAACAAATGAAAGCTTATCAGATCTGAAGTAAATACCAGAAACACCAATGTCAACGAATAATATTTGTCAGGTCCTTTTACCTTTGGGTCTTGGGCGACAAGAAGAGCGGCACGGTCACAAGTCAGCTCAGCTGCTCGAAGCCAACGAAACAATTGTTCTTCTAAACTCTGAGCTATGATTGAACCAAGACCTAAGACAGACACAGATAAGATTTAGAAACTTAAGAAGCATACTGCTAAGAATGAGGGAATGTAATCAAGTTATTATAGAACAAGTTAATTAACAAAACAGATGTGAAAAAGTTATCTTATTTCAGCAGTCAGCTATTTTCTAAGCATTTAGCATGAGATCAAAAGTGTATTATTTAAATGAGATTCATCAGAGAGAGCCTCTTAACTTGGGGACCAAAGCAGTTGGTGATACAAAAAGTTTTAGCAGGACATTAAATAGCAGATGGAGATACTAAATTAAAAGGTCTGAAGTAGAAATCATACCCGGGAGAGTATAGGCTCCAAGGGTCAGAATATTTGCAAATGTGAGCCATACGCCATGGTCGCATTTCAAATGACCCAACTCGTGAGCCAAAACAGCCTGCTCTACAGAACGAAATTAGGTTGACATGAAAGAAAGAACTCACAACAACCTACCAAACTTATGTTAGTTAAGAAGAGATTTGCATGCACTACTTGTATGTTTTCAATTAAATGAAAAGCGCAGATAGTAAGAATACATTCAGTGTGGTTACTACTTGGGATGAACAATGTAAAACCAGTAAGCGTCATTTAAATGCTGGAAAAAAGATCTGTGTAGAAGAAACAAAGCCAACACCTGCAACTCCTTCCTCGTCAAAAGCTCCACCAAGCTGGTGTGAACAACAACAAAAGGTTTTTTCCCACCAATAGCTAAAGTATAAGCATTTGGCACAGGACTTTGTCGGACATACAAATCAGGAGCTTCAATGTTCAAAATCTCCGCTGCCTCGGTCATTAATTGATGAAGTTCGGAAAGCTGCATAAAGAAAAGTATGCGGTCCAGTTAGACAAAAATTTGCGCTTCATCTTCAGTACATGACTAGATGAATCGATTGTACGAAGAACCGGGCATGTAATCTCCTCATTCAATTCCAGGAAGGCCGATTATTCAAAAGGATTGACACTTGCAGAATACAAGAAGAAAGCTCAGGTCACGAATTCACAAACTTAAGAGCACGTAGTGGCCAACACTTCACCTGGTTTCTAGAAACAAGAACAGAAGTGCCGATGTTCTCAAGAAGCATGATTTGCTCGGTCACGGAACCTGCAGCAAGCAATTAATCTTAAGATCATCGAAGCACGAAACGCGAAGGCTCCGTTTGTTTCTCTGATACTTTCTTGCGTCTGAAATTCGATGAAACACAATTTTCAAATATTTGCGCATACATCGGATAGAGTACCTAAAAGTGCCTTGCCGATTTCGTTCAAGCCGGGAATCGCTCTCAGCAACAACGTATTCTGGTAAAACAACATCACATAGCACGCAAATCAGGTCTCGGATTCGAGTTTCAACTCGGCAAACACTCAGCTTAACTCAAACTTGAATTAGACGACTAAAATGTCCGGAGGGGAGTATAGTGGACCTGCTTATCGAGCGGGTGCCTGAAGTCATCGGCGTCCAGGGTTCTGAAAACGACAGAACTAGAACCACCAACCGCCCTGAGCACCGGGAACCCACCGGGTCTATCCTTGGCCGATCCGAACCGGATTACAGGCGGGGCGCATGGTTGCTTCGGTTGGGCGGTCCAGTGAGCCCGAGGTAACGAGCAGACAGGGGAAAGAGTCGCGGAGGCCATTGGAACGGGAAACGGTTATTACGCGTTTGCTTATGGTTTAAGCCCGGAAGTATCGCATTGTTACGGGATTTTTGGTGCCGCCATAGAGAGGGAGTGTGTGGTTACCGGCGACCGCCGGTTCGTTTTCTGTTTTGACTTTGTGTGGCAACTGTCCTATGAGGTGCGCGGGTTTCCCCATGTGGTTACGTGGAGTGGGCAATCACAACATAAAATTAGATAAATACATCCATCAAGCATAGTTTTCGAAAACGACCCGGAGGTCGACTCGGATTTTGGTCCGATTTTTGAGTCAACCGGTCCGATCGGTTGAACTATATATTTTTATATATAATTTTCTATTTTAGAATAATATATAGATTAAATTATATGTTTAAAAATCTATATTCTCCATATATTGGTCAATTTATTTCATCTCTAGTATTATTTTCTATTTAGTTGATTTTGGAAAATCAAGTTCGGATCTATTTTTTTAATTTTTTTGGTTTGGGTTGGGCAAAATCCGGTCAAGACTACCTGGTTCGAGTCAGAAAAATTGACCAACCCGCCTAGTCCGACCAGATTTCGTCCGGTTAATAAAGTTGACGTCCTAACCACTTTTTCTGACCCAGAATTGAGTCTGATTCATGGTCGGACCATATTTTTAAAAATTATGTCATCACGTATAATTTGTACGGCGCTGAATAAAAGTAACGAATGAACATTTTAATTTAATTACAAAAATTATGATATTTGTATTTTATTTTTTGATTATCAAGTAGGTTTTGAAAACCCTTTGACTTCGCTTGAATAAGCCCATTTTCAAAAAATTGTTTAAAAGAGTTGAAATATATTATTTTATAATTTATACTGCTGATTCTTAACTTATTCTCTACTAACTTTTGTCATTTTATCTTAAAATGAATTCCGAAATTCTATAAAACTTGGCAAATCTGTATTACCTTACAAATTCTTCATTTATGTTGTTTTAGCTTTTGTCTATAAATATAAATATAAATATATATATATATATATATATATATCAAAAGGCAGTACAATTCATTAAATATTTACCATTATAAAATATGTTTTGAACACATTAACATGGTATGACAAGGGAATATATATAGAAGACCTATGAAATATGTATTGCTTTAACTTTTATTGGGAGGGGGCAGGTGACATGAAATTTGGACAGGTGGTCGGTCATCCACTGCCACTGGTCGTTCACAATAAACCGCCTCCCAGCCTTCACTCAACCTCCCTCTCCCAAGCCCGCCGTGCCTCTTCTGGGGTATAAAAACAAGCAAACGAAGTCAGAAAAGTAAGTTGATAAAAGTCTAATCGCTCCAATTAGGATGTAAGTATAACTATTATCTGTAACTAAACCTTTGCCCCCTCCCCCGGAGAAAGATCTCCGATTCCGATTTTCAATGTCTCCTCTCCTCAGTTGATTAGTTTTTGTGTTAATTTTTATGGATTTGTAAAGGAGGAATTCTGTTAACCGGCCTCCGACACCGGATACAGCCGAGGACCAAGGAAGGGAACCCACACTCCAGGAAGTAATCAACATCAAGGTTGGTTCCTCTTATAAAGCTTGGGTCTTTATTTTAAAAAAAATTCTTTTTTGATTCCTAAATCTTGTTTTGTATTTGTTGTGGCTTCTGGGTTGTTGTCTGCGTGGCGAAGCAGCTCATTGAGAGTGGGGAGAAGGAGAGGTTAATGGAGCTGTTGAGAGAGAGGCTGATGGAGTGCGGGTGGAAGGATGAGATGAAGTCTCTGTGCAGGTAATTTGCCAGTTCTCCTTCCTCTAAAGCTGTTGACTTTATGGAATTTTATTATGTTTCCTGAAATGGGTATTAGCGTTTAGTGCATAGAGATGGGAAAAACTGTCTTTTCTCTGGTTTTTTTTTTTTGTGTGTTTGCTGTTGTCTGAACCCACCCGACGCAGAAGGTGGAACGAATGGCAATGACAGTGAGTGTGGTGGGTGTGGATTGGTACTTTACCTCGAAGACATGAGGGTGGATTGTGGGAACAGAATGTTAAGTGTGCGACAAGTTGATGAATGAAATATAAGAACATCCTTAGCTCTTCTAGCTTTGCGTGATTCCGACTGAGTAGATGCCTACAATTTGTTTTTTGTTGAGAAATATGAGAATACAATTCTGGGGCAACAAATATTGCTCTGAATGACATTTGCCTTTCCTGGATACCATACTGGGGTGTCTGAGTTGATCAAACCTTGGACAGTGATCTACCCGTCTGCTTTCCTCCGACATTTTTAACGTAGAGCGTAGCTCTGTGGCTTTGGTGGCACTTAAAATGGAGAAGTTATAAGCGAGAATTGTCCAGTTTAGTCCGACAGAAGTTCCAACCATGTTCCTTTGCGAAGCTGTCGGCCTCTTTCTCTTAACAACATGTATGTTCTGTTGTGACAACTGTGAACTTGGGGGTCTTCATAAGTAGTAGTGATCGGGAGGACTAATTAACTGTTATTAGCAACATGGACTCTATGCTTTAATTTCCTGTTCTCTTCTTAAAACATGAAACCTTTCTATGTTTGTTATAGGGCATTTGTAAAGAAGAAAGGAAGGGAAAATGTTACTCTGGATGACCTCATTCTTCTAATCACTCCCAAGGGGAGAGGTATGAGTTCGTTTGTGTCTTGGTTGATTCGGTCAAAGCATATAATGGCTAATAGGGTGAACGAGAACTTCATTATTGATTTTGTTCATGCAGCTTCAATTCCCGATTCAGTAAAAGCTGAGCTTCTGCAGAGGATCCGGGCTTTTCTTATTCAAGCAGCTGTTTGATGTGCCAGCACCATATGCAACCAGTGAAAAATGTCTTCGGATGGGTTGAAACGTGGTTCATTATCTACCGATGTAACTCTCGTGGGACTGGATGCTCGCTTTGTCTCAACGAGGCACTCATGGAAGTCGCGTGCCAAAAAGCTCGGAAGAGTTCATGATATAGTTGTGCTTACTAGTTGTATCAGAATCTCTACTTAATATGTCTATCAACTCAATCAAATAGCTCCTTGTGAACTGTTCCATCTTTGTTTCTATGCCTCGTCCAGATACTGTTACTCGAATGAAGAACCTGTTAGTTAACTTGGTAGACCTGTAATTTTTTGTTGTTTCTCTGACTCCTGAAACAATTGTAACCAGAGTTTCAGGATTGACCGGAGTTCATTGATAATTTCATATGGGCATGCTCATTAGCCTTCTTTTGGGTCAGATAAACGATTGCCTCACATGCGGATTGCCTGGTTTGAATAATTCCTACACGATAAGTGCTGTAATGTTTTCGCTTTAAAATAGTTTCGTGATCGAGATGCACGCTATTGTTGAACCTCTCTGTTCTACCATGCCTCTCTTACAAAAAAAAACTTGGTAACTATGAGGTTATTATTAGCATCTGACTAGTTCATCACCCAAAAGGCAAAGGTCATCCTCAGAGGAGGAATCTGATAATAACTTCATCATCCGATATTCTCACAAATCTGTCAGAAAGTTTTAAACATGGAGATAGTATCTTCATAATACACGAAAGTAGTCACTGCTGGTTTACACGCCGTACCCACTTATACAAATTACTAACACCAGACTTCGATACACAAGCTTGCGCTCTCTGGAAAATCTGTTGATAAGCAGGCAGCTGACATACGTCGCAAAGCTCGAAGAACTTGGACATTCTTCAAGAGATTTGCTTAAGCCAGAGTACCCTCTTGCTCACAAAGGTCTAGCAGCTTCAAGGTCTGTACAGAAACCAAATGGACAGCAGTCAGTGTTGGAGAACTTACAAGCATGTTACTAAAATGCAAAGAGGGTTAGCAGTTGTAACCCAAAAGAAAATATCAGAAGTCGAACGCACCTCGGGAACAGAAAGCTCAAGGCGGAACTTGGGGCCATCATAGTGATGCAAAACAGGTCTAAAAGCATCTTCCTCCAATGCCTTGCAGAGTTTTCTGACACGAGTTCTTACCTATAGAGTTTAAGCAACATGTAAAGGTTTTAAATGTTCTCGGTTTGTGACATTAGTATCCACACAACGGCATTGACGTTACCTGAGCAGGAAACCTTGATTCGCCTTTACACTTTTTGTCCTCCCATGCTGTTGGATCAATGTTGGAACCCCCAAAACTTGCCGCCTACATGAAAGAATGTGTAAAATCTTAGAACCATCAAGAGCACACTCAGTTTTGAAGCATGAGTTTTGAGAACAAACCTCAAAAATACCATGCAACTGGTGAGTTGTGTAGTTATAGAGAAAGAGCGGTAAGCCAGGGGTTATTGCTCGGACAGAATCCCTGTATCTGGGTGGTAAACCTAGAAGGGGAAGTGAACTTAGTGTTTAACCAAATGTAAACCCCAAAACAACCTCGATAACATATTTTCGTGCAAGATAACAGATAAGAGTCAAGAAAAGAAGAATGAACAGAATACCAAAAAGCTGTCGCTTGAGATCTTCCTGCATGGTGTCATTGTTGCAGACAAAGATGTAGCCTCCAAGGACCTCGTTCCTCGGGAGAGTCTCTGTCGCTGGGAGAGTTTTGAACCGTTTGTCAGCTGAACCGTTCACATTGTTGTCGTTATTGTTGCTGGAGCTATTGTAGATTGGCTCTTTGCTGATCGCAACGTTGCCACCATATTTGCTGCCAACCAGATTTCCAATGTTGAGGTTACTTTTCGGGTAGACTGAATTCATGTGGTAGACGTTGTTCCTCAAAGAGCTTTTGATCATGCTCTCCGACAGCTTGGTTTCCAAATTCATCATGTTAAAGTTAAGGCTCTCAAACTTGTTATCTTCCTGGAACCCAAACTTATCCCTTGGTCTCACTTCTCCCAAGACATTTGACAGATCGAGGTTGTTTAACCGTTCCCCTTTCAACCTAGTCTGCTCAGCCAATCTAGAAGCAGCCATCAGCCACTTGTTTTCCTCCGCAACTTTCGACTGTCCTCGGAGGTCATCCCCCAATTGCCAAAAGCTGTCCATCTTGCAGACAAAAAAGAAATCATACTATATCAGTTAACAGATGAGCCACGACATGCATCACTCAACAAAAAACCCGGGATACGCATCGCACAAAGTGAGAGCATTCGCATCAGATTACACAATTCGCCCAACAAAATCTCGAGGAAAACACGGATCACAATCACAAGGATACCCACATTAACCCAACATCCATTTATTTGAAAAATCGTGAGCAATCGTTCCTAACTTGTGAAATTGATTAAACAGAAACTAAGAGATCAGAATTTCACAAATCCTCCCCAATAGATCCAACAAAACCCCAAGTCAAACAGCATTAAACATGAAAACCTAATCAAAAAGAGTTAGAAAATAAAGAAAAAACACCTCTCTAATCATATACCTGGGCCCAGGTCTAAGCTTAATTAACCACAAATCTAAAGTGGCACCGACCAAGAGAAAATACCTGGACAAGTGAAGCGGCGGCTAACAAGCTATAAACAGTGGGTGTGGGTCTCGGCTTTTTATCTGTTAATTTACCAGATCAGGAAGAACCCTAGATTTTAGGGATCCAGTTCAAAATTGGGAAGAGACAATTTTACTTTTGAGATCCTAATAATGGGAAATGACTCTGAGAGGGAGAGAGCTTACCTTTCTATTATATCTCCCAACTGTGAAACCCGCAAGCCACGACACCGCGGAGAGAGAGAGAGAGAGGGAGGTGTGAATATTTATTTAAATTTGGTTTTTTTTAATATCTGGTCTATCGAGGCTACTAATTAAATTTCGATAGTATTTTTAAAATGCGACAATTTTTTTTAAACTGTAATACTGTTATTTACCCGAGGATTCAAACTGAGACTTGGTTAAGATTTTCGGAACTTTTCTTTCTTTTTCTGTGAGTGACAGTTGGGTCTCTGGTTCGCTAATATGTGATATTACTATAATGCCCTTGCCTAGGTGGATGGATTCGCGGTGGTGGTGCCACTGCGACCCACCACCTCTGGAGAGAAAGTGAACGACCACTGTTATTATAACTATTTGATATACATGAATTATATATGTAAATGAATCATTCATTCTAATATTTTCATCTTTTCTGCCGCACCCTTGTGATTTTTGGGTTTTTTTTAATTATTTAGAAAAGTATTTTTAGTCATTTTCTAAGGGTCTTGTTTTGGCTTCTTGTCTTGTGTGTCAACAGCCGAGTGCGAAATATATGTAAAAGAATATTATTTTTTGAAAAAATAATGGGTATTCAAAATACTGAAGAAACAAAATTATTTGCAGAATTATTGAGCTTTTACCTAAAAAAATTATTGAGCTTTTCATGTCGGTACCATGCTCAAAATAGTTATTATAAATGCCAAATGGTACGCCTGTTGGGTGAAGTATTAAACTAGTCATGTTCTGTTCTGGGTGGCAATTGTCAATTGGTATTTCCTGTGTCCAAAATGAAATGGAATTGCAATTTTTTGTCATTTTCAATCTGCAATCAACAAATATTTAGATCAATTATAAAGACCTCACTCTATTTTAATCAGATTTTGATTGAATGGCCCGGATACTAATAGTATATACAAAAAAAACCTCTCACAGTACAAACAATTAACAAAGAACTGTAGTTACCTGCCGTACCCCGTGAGCTGCCGACATGAACCTTTTAATTAAAGCCACCATAAGGATCCTTGTCGTATGCTTTATATCTTCGTTTTCTTAAAAAAAGTGGTTGTACACATTATTAACTTTTGTACATTTCTTTTTGTTCTTAGGTAAACTTTTACTTCTCAAATATTTACATGGCCCTCAAGACTATCCCAAATTCCTAATCATTTGTTTATCACTGGAACCAATTCTTAAAAATAAATTTGATAACTACAGTGACAAAGGCTCATATGAGTTAGAAATAATTGTTTGAATGATACGGAGATGCATTTTTTTAGGATGCGACGTACTCGATTTGTAAAAGGATAGGATATAGATTCATGGGTGGAAAAAGATTACATTAAGAAGAAGAACCCGTGATTTTCACGAAACGCGGGTAATAAGCCCAAGACAGCCAACCAAACTCACCGAGACGAGGCCCAGCCAGGACAAGATCCAGTGGGCTTTGCAAGCTCTAGACGAACACGCGTACAATAGCGCGTGGTGAACCAAACCCCTAACCCGTGTGGCCGTGTCCCCCCTACACTTTTGGTTCTGGACCCTGGCTGCCCTCTCCCGACGAGCTCGCAAGGGTTTGTGTGTGTGATTTAGTGCGAGGTGAAACTACTCGTTCCCCTTCGTCAACCTAGCCGCTGCTTCTACTGGGGGGCCAAGGGACAAAAGGGTAATTTCCACGAGATGGAAATGTCAAGCGACTTCGATAGGTTGCTCTTCTTCGAGCACGCACGCAAGACCGCCGAGGCTACCTACGCCCAGAACCCTCTCGACTCTGAGGTTGGTCTTCTTCCTATTTTGCCCCTCTACTTTTCGAATTAGTTCTTTTTGCCCCCCGCTGATCTCAATTCGAGCTTATTGGTCCATTTCGTATTCGGATTTGGGGCGTTTGAGTATGCTATGGTCTGGATTTTTTTTTTGTTTCTGTTGAGTTTCCTGCATGGATTGTGATGTCTTTGTTGGGCTTAAATCCAGCGACCCGTGAAACTGTAGGAATCTTCGTATCCAACCCAAACGCAGCGGTGGAGTTGACATGTTTGTTGTTGATTCTATGGGCAGAACTTGACGAGATGGGGAGGAGCTTTGCTGGAGTTGGCCCAGTTCCAGAGTGTCGGCGACTCGAAAAAGATGATGTTAGGTGCTTCGTCTGTCTGTTTCTTTCCCGTGATGAACTCGCGGTCCTTTTTGTTCGGTTAGCCTATTAGGTGGGAAGTTGTGTACTTCCACGAACTCTCTGCATTGGGTTGCATGGCAATGTTGAATAGTTTATGTGGCTATCATGCATTAAGAATGGCAGAATTTGGTCTTCGTTTCCGGGTTTTTGTTCATGTTTCAAATGCGTTATTATGCGTTGGCTTAATGTTTCTTGGATTTTCCAGATGCTATTTCGAAGCTGGATGAAGCATTGTCAATCACTCCTGACAAGCACGATGCTCTTTGGTGCCAGGGGAATGCACATACTTCCTTTGCCTTTCTAGTTCCTGATATAGATGAAGCGAAGGGGTATTTTGATAAAGCTGCTATCTGCTTCCAGAAAGCCGTTGAACAGGTACTTCTTACCATAATGGTGCTTGGAGTTAACTGGACTGGATGTTCCTCTGTTGTGTTGCCACCTGTGATTGATCAGTTGCATATATTTCTTTTGTTTCTCTAGGAACCTGGTAATGAACTATATGTCAAGTCCTTGGAAGTTGCTGCTAAGGTACTTTCTCAAACTCGTTTGATCTTCATCAGGAACTTCATGTTAAATTTGGCATGCCTTATTACTACTGAACAACAGTCAACAAGTTGGATGCATTTTGTGACTATAGATAGAACCCGAACATGATTCTTGTTCAGATGTCATTCTTATAGAACTTCATTCATGCTGTGACGTGGTTTCCTTATAAGCACATTTACAGGTTGGTGTAGGAATCTATAAAAAAAATTATAATAGAAAGGTGTTGCATGTGCTGGTGCTAACTTGTGGAATGTATAGCTGAATAATGGTTGTTTATTCATATTAACTGTTCTGCTAGTTACTCCATTTCTTTCTTGTTCTGAGTGGCATCACATCTTGATTTCTTTTCCTTAGGCTCCGGAACTGCATTCTGAAATTCATAAGCAAGGTTTAGCTCAGCAAGTAATGGGAGCTGCTCCATCCGGGGGGCCATCTACTTCATCTGGTGCAAAGGTGACTCGACTTTTGCTTTTCTTGTGATGCTCATAGTGACATTGTCTTTTTTTGCTAGTCATTTTTCTCTCTTCATTTTAAAGAAATAATTTGATCACTTCAACTATGATGCCTCTCCGTTAAAATTTGTTTTGTGGGGTAGAGGAGTTTTGTGGTTGTGCCTCCAGCTCTGCAGGCTCTTTCAATCCTGAATGAAAAGGGCCCATGATATGTCAATACGATTCACTGACGTGATGCAACGTGCACCCCCACTGTTCAGACCTTTTGCGTGGTCTATATTTTTCGGTAGAAGCATTGCTAAATTCAACTTGAAGTGTGGCCTCGTGCTATTTGGATTCATGTTTTAATGGGGAGGTGGAGGATTAGGTGATCACGAACTCAAGTTGGTGCGGCCGTTCCATTCGCTAGTCCTGTACTGCACCAGTTCCCTGTCCCCCAAGCTCAAGTTTGAAGTCACTGACCATATTCCTCGGCTTTCATTGTTCGCCAGGGCAAGAAGAAGAAGAAGAAGAGCAACGACCTAAAGTACGACATATGTGGATGGGTAATTCTTGCTGTGGGGATCGTCGCTTGGATCGGATTAGCAAAGTCCCATGTGCCGCCGCCACCCCAATAAGGACATAACGGTGGATCCACCCTGCTTAGAGTTCTGAACCTGAATTTATTTGGCTGGTTTGTCAAATACCCGTAGTCAGATGCAGCTTCGTTTGTCAGCATCTAGAATTTTGGTCTTGATTATTTGTTTTCACTGTAACGATACAATGCGTCTCGGAAGAGCTATTGTATTTGTAGCGCGTGACTTAATCAGCCTGAGCCCCTGACTTTACGAAAGTCTACTTTATTTTTATCGGATCATATTAAAAGTTCAAACCAACAATTGTTACAGAACACTACACTATCTTAGAACCTTAATTAGGGATGACAGAAATACGTGGGTTGGTATGATCGGGTATGAATCTTCATAGACCTTACTTTGTACCCTACTCTACTCTTTTATTCATAATATATATTAAATCTGGATTTGCGGTACTTGTTTCTTTATCATTTAATTTATATTGCAAATTTGATCTTGCATTTTTTATTGAACGTTCATGTGCAATACATAAATGTATGAAATTTATACGAATGTTATATGCAACATTGACAAAACGTTTAATAATTGGACCCCGTTAACCAAATTTTTATAGGGTCAATGGTATGGTATAAAGAGCTAAACTCATACCCTATCAAGCAGGACAATACCTATCATCAATTGGAGAGTCGGATCCATTACTTAATCCTAGTATAGAGAGTCGGACCATTGTCATCCCTAACCTGGATTAGTCAGCCGAGTGAGTACCCCGAAAAAAATTCAAGTTAAATGCACTTCCTTGGGTTGGGCCGCGGCCCACCTCCCAAATGGTTTAGTTAGTCGTAGGATGAAGGCCCGTTATGAAGCGGTTTTTATTATCCACAAGTTGTTATTGGGCTCACCGGGAAAAGAAGTAGAAGATATCCGAAGATTTTGTAGTAGGCCAACGTGGAGTTGTTCTGGTTTATTCTTCAAGAATCAAAGAACTTTTTAGTTTTTAGCAGAGGAAAAAGACAAAAAGTGACCAGTGAAACAAATGGCGGAAACCAAGCTATGGGTCTCCTCCTCCTCCTCCACCACCACCTTCTTACCCGCTCGCACGGTGCCGTTTCGGAGCCACGTGGCGCCTGCTCGGCAGCTAAGCGTCGTGGCAATGGCCGTGAAGAGGAACCCCAAGCGCTTCAAGTACGCGGCTCCCCAGTTATCCAAGGTCAGAATCGTCTTTCCCTAGTTGGTAACATAAAAAATTAAAATTATTGTGTGATGTTGACGTTGGGATGACGTAGGAGGAGATGGCTTACGTGGAAGTCGACCCGCTGGGGAGTGACAGCTGGAAGCTGGACTCGGTGATCGATCTCCTCAAGCAGGGAGCCGTCGGCGTCATCCCTACTGACACCGTGTATGCTCGTGGTTACGTCCGTCTGGAATCCGGATTAGTCCTATTTCGGTTATATTTGCTATGCGAGTTGGTTTAAGTTGCTTCTGTTGGGCGATTGTTTTTAGGTATGCCCTAGTTTGTGATCTCGAGTCTCCCTCGGCTATCGATCGTCTTCGGAGGTAGATGGACGCGGACATGTTTATCTTTTGCAGATGCGATGCTGGTTTCGGTTCGGGTTGTGACTTGTTTGTGCTTTGTACATTGCAGGATAAAGAACATAGGGGATTCCAAGGTCGAGTTACATCGACAATCGTTGCGTTGCGTTGCGTTGCGTTTTGTTCGGTGCTCGAACTTGTTTGACGACCAATCTGATTTGTGCGCAGCCGCTTAGCATCTTATGCCGCTCCTTCAAAGACGTGGATACTTACACGACAGGGTTTCCCCGTGGCGATGGTCAAGGTCACCCTAATCTGTTCCGAGCTGTTAAGCATTGCCTACCTGGGCCAGTAAGCATTTTGGAGACAGTCCTTTGTGTAATCTAGTATTGGTTGATATGTTGTATCCGTCCCCCCAGATTTGAGATGGATAATATTGGATGCCTGTGGATACAAGTGATGTGCTTCTATCAATTGCTTCTTCTGAGCTACGTCTTTCTTCCTCCTCGTCCAGTATACCTTCATCTTAACTGCAAGCAAAGAGTTGCCGAAACAGGTTGTGAGGTATGGAACTCCGAATGCAAGATATGCTTCTAGGAAAAGTTTGGGTGTCCGCATCCCTGATGATGCCATATGCCAGGCAATACTGCAGAAGCTGGATGGACCGCTTATATCTACGAGGTAAGATTATCCTACCGTTATTGGAAGCAGCTAGATGGAATATGAAAGATTGAGGTGGATAATTCTATATTGATTGATCTAATACTTTTTTGCCTGAATTTCTTGCTCTGTGTAGTGTGAAATGTCCAAGAGAGGATGAATGGCTTTTGAATCCTGTTGAAATAGCTGATGCCTATGGACCTGAGGTAGGATCACATCTCTGAAAGGCTTGCTTATTTCTTGCTAGGTAATAGCTTAAGGTCTGATGATTATTAGCTGCGCCATCGGATACTTTTGGATGACTGTTTCACTTGGACAAAACTTTCCTTCGCGATCTCGTCTCTAGATTATCTTTTGCTGTCATTTGCTTTTGAAAGCAATTTTCTGCTTTGTTATTTCTCTTTGAATGCCTTGCTTACTACGATGTTTTGCTGGAGTAGAATGTTTTGCTGGAATCGCTCATCATCAGCAACCTTTTTGGCATTTGTCACTTCTTTATGCAAGCGGCGCATTGCTTTTTGATGCCCACAAATTGTGATATGCTCTCTCTACTCACCGCAGGGTCTTGATTTTATTGTTGATGGTGGAGTAAGAGTGGCCGATCCTTCTACTGTAGTGGACATGACAAGAAATCCTCCAATTATCGTACGCCAAGGGAAGGTCTGTGTTATCGTACTTCTTATAAAGATTTGCCTGCTGTATCTGGCAGTACTCTTTTTTCCGGAATGTATTTGGCGATACTTCGATCCTGCAAATCGATCACTTTAGAAGCAGGATAAAAATTTGTCTTAAATAGAGAACTATGGCCTATTTTCCTGCTTCCTATCTTTATATGAAGTAGTCTGGCTTGCTTGTTCGTTAATTCAGGGACCTAAGCTACACTGGATGGAAGCTAATGCCGATGAGTCTGCTTCACAATCTGAAGACCCCATTCCTTCGGCCATTTAAGAGGCGAGGCCTGCGAGAAACATCTTTTGCAGACGACTTCGATGAACGACATCGCTTTTGCTTGCAGATGATCGACCTTGTATATAGTGACACTTCTGCAGCAAAACTTTGTAAATACCCTCTTAGGGCTACTGAAAGCTTTACAGGATGTACCGATGGACACTGACGTGAGAGCTTGATGATGAATCAGTTTCTCCTCCCGTAGTGTTTCTTTTATGATATGGACGGTTTACTTGGATCTACTAAAGCATTCGCCTCCATACTCGCGCCCATTGTCGGGTTCCGAAATCGCCATTGCATTCGGTGATAGATCCAATCTTTCAGTGTTGGTTCTTCTTTCTCTAGATGGTCACTAGCAAGCACTGCAGGTGCCCGAGGGACCACATTAGGAAAGTGTATCATGTGGAAATTGTGAAGGCCACCGGCTCTGTTAGCACTCGAATGCTCTCTGCCCGGTTCAGGATGAGCTAATATTTCCCTCGCATTAACTTCTAACGGTGGGCATCCAACAACCTTCACCCATTTGTTTATTAATTTAGGTTCGAGACAAGTTGAATCAATAAAAAGGTGTTCTCGCACATGCAGAGCTATGTGAAAAGCAACACCACTTACCGGTGCTGCTTTCCTGTTTAATGTGCCATGAGACACAAATTTCTTGGTCCCCCTTCTTGCCCTAAATTTGTCGAAGTGAACTGCCAATAAGATCAATTATGAGGTGAACAATAAATATGCAAGTTCAACGAATTTTGCATAACATACTTTACTTCCTTGTTCCGAAAGTATATTATCTTATTTAGCCTTTGCTACGTGTTTTGGATAGTAGATATTTGTCATTCTTATGAATATTTTTTATGGGACGTCCCGAATAATTATTATTTTTAAATCCGGATCTCCATCTTTGGATAATAAATGTTTACCATCCTTCTCATTTTGGTTCTTGTAGCAGCTGAGAAAGGAAAAACGAAAAGGGTGAGATATATAAATGATAGGTGTTGGTTGCACAGATATGAGCTGGGAAATTCCAGTAATTAAATGAGGATCGTGAGCTATCCGCAATGAGCTTTAATGGCAGCTGACAACCAATTGGTCGTGGTAGTTGCACTCTCTTTACCTTCCCAATTTCTCCCACACAAAACCATTATGAACCTCACCAATAACCTGCCTCAGCTCTTCAACTATTTCTTAACATCTTTCTGTACCATGATAAATTTCCTATTCTACGCAGCCATAGATTAAATGGAGCTCTTTCAGGGTGGTTGGCATTATTGAGTTGGCGCTTTTCAATGGCATTGTAGTCGAGTGGTGAAAAACCGCTCGATGATTGCAAGGAGGTCGAGAGTTCGAACGATGGGAATGTTGAGGAACATGGCTAGTTGGAAGTTACATTGATATAGTAATCTAGCTAGGCTATTCTCCTTGTTGGTTGGTTGGTTCTTGAAATGGGAAGCATGCAGATGGGAGCTCCTCAAATGGGATTGCTCAAACTTGCAGGCCTTGTCTGTGTTCTTACAATGGTGGACTTTGCAGGTTCAGCTGTTACCATTCACTTGCTTGAAGCTCCCGGGATGTACTCGAGGCTCTTGACTGCCGTTTTCCGGTGCTCGGTACACAGGCCAAACGGCACCAATGCCTGTGACAGTGATTCCTGCTCCTTTAGCTGTGAGGTAATTAGGACAAGAAGATCATACCTTTTTTTCTTGGTTTTTACCTTCCATTTTAGGTTACGAAGAGTTGCAAATAGAAAATTGAGAAGAACAACTCTGGATGAATATGTACTAGAGGAATGATTTGTGTAAGGAACACTAATACTTTCTGTTGGTGGTCTTAATTTTGTTTCTCCATTGTGTTTTATTCTTGTACAGCTTGATGGCTATAGTGTGAGATCATGTCCAGGTGACATTGTAAGATTAAAGAACCTGACTGCTAATAAGAAGCACACTTTTCTACTTAACGTTACAACCCGAGATGGTGAGAGAGCCTCGTCGTCTTATTCCTGGGTCGTAGGTTGGTGAAAACTCTAGTTTCTTTCTGTTTCTCCTCCTCCTAGCAGGGTATAATCCTTCCAATAGACTGCTACATTGTACGCATCTTTAATCATGTTGTTGCAGATACAATTCCACCAACTGCAAGCATATCTAGTGAAGATGGCTACATTAACGCAGGGAAAGCGACACTCGATGTTAAATTCAGTGAACCATGCTCTGAACATGCCGGCTTCAAGTGCTTGAATTCATCGACTTGTGATGTAAGTAGCTTCGCATTTCCGAAACTCCTGTCCTTCGGTTGAAATTGGCATGGATTAGTTGTTCTTCTGATAATGCCGGACAAGAAAGCTGATGAGACACATTGTTGCCCACAGGTTATTGTCAATGGCCCAGCATATGTTCAACCTTCTTCGCTGCGAACCGTGAATCGTGGCATGGCATACAAGCTGGACATAATCATCTTGTCGGAAACTGAATACGGCCATGTAATCGTTAGGATGGCAGATAATTTCTGCAAAGACAGGGCAGGGAACTCTTTTGCAAGGACTAACAGTTCCACTGCAGTTATTCACTTCGGTGTGTTTCAATCACAACTTCATTTCTCTAATCTTTGTTAGTCAATTGTCCACTATATAATACATGACTGCTTGCTGCCTTAGATAGAAGACCAGTAATGGTTGATCTATGGATGCCGGTCCCGTCCTATGTGCTGCAGATCAATGGGGTCCTCAGGACTGTTTTTGCCACCAACAAGGCGGAGGATTTGAAGATTTTCCTGGACTTTACTAGTCCCATCAGGAATTCCACAGAACAAGTCCTTGGCGTTCTGCGCGTAAATTATGGTACGGTGGTGCCGGTTCATGGTGGGAATC
The DNA here is from genome assembly GCA_963995505.1 of Hypericum androsaemum. Lineage (NCBI taxonomy): Eukaryota > Viridiplantae > Streptophyta > Magnoliopsida > Malpighiales > Hypericaceae > Hypericum > Hypericum androsaemum. The sequence continues at coordinate 586,599 of OZ023183.1, read as the reverse complement.
ATGGAAATCGGAAATTCATGTTTGAAGTAAGTGACTGCTATGTCTTTAACGATCAATGGACTTGCTTTTGGAACGGTGAACAGACCTCAGAATTCGTTGACTGCATTAGAGTGACATGTTATTTGCTCTATATAGCTGAAGAACATTTCGGATACCAGGATCGTCACAGTTAAGTTAGATGCTGGTCTACTTGTTGGTAGGACAGGAACTCATGTTTCGCCTGTTTCCCCGGTCAGCATTCTCTATGGTATGATCTTCCATCTAACTTTCCTTCAGACCATCCCAGCTCAATTTTTGTATATGTTTATTGTGTTTACTTATTCGTCAATCTTACGGAAGATTCGAAGCCACCGGAGGTAGGGGTTAGTACCAATGCACCAAGCACGACAAAGGCGTCGGAGATCAATGTGATTGTTGAATTCACGAAGCCTGTTTTCGGCTTTGATGGCTCCACAGTGGAAATACAAGGGGGGACATTGTCAAGGCAGGTGCAATTCTGGCCCTCGAAACTTGTTCACCTCGTCAAGAACCGGCTTATAGGCTCTGCGGATTTGAAAATTATGTCATGTTCAGGTTCAAAGAGATATCAAAGGCTCTCTACTCACTGCGAGTGATTCTCGTGTCTGCGGACATGGTATCCGTTGCTATTCCTGGAGGAAAAGTGAATGACATTTCAGGAAATCAGAACTTGGCCTCTAACCGGCTTGAAGTCACTCACTGTATGAACACACCTTTCATCTAGCTTTACTTTTTAAAGAACCTGCAGAAATATGTTCTGATTATCTTCACTGTTATGTGTGGTACATGAAAATTTTCATCAGACTCGACTCCTTCGATTTCTTTGGCGTTGCACTCCTTCGTCACTGCGGGACTAGTAGCTACCTCGCTTGCAACAGCTGCAGTTTCGCTATCCTCAGCAAACCTTGTGGCCATGGGGATTCTCGGATCAGGAAATGCCAACATTGTTGCTTTGAGCTCACCCATGAACCTACACGTAAGTGCTTCGAAGTCAAAAATTGATGCCATGCGTAAATTTTCGTTTGTTCGATTGTTATCTGAACATTATCTTCTGTAGGGTCTAATTGGACACCTCCAAGTGTTTGTCCTCTCAGAGTGGTTCTCAGCTAATCACCCAGTCGAATATTCTGAGACAACAGAAGGTCTTAAGTGGCTGATTCCTCGTCACGAACTTCCTTGGAAGAAGGATACCGCTTTATCCTTTTCGGATCGTGCCAACTTCCGACTTGGGAGTCTTTATCATGGAACAAGTGATCATGTACACAATGCAGATGCCTCCAACTCTTCTGATCAAAACCAACTACCACCTCAGAGTAAAACTGGTCCCAGTGTTTTCGGGATCCTCGGACTTAACATGAGCCTGGAGAGTTCCCAATATGGGCTCCCTCTCAGACCCGAAGAGTATTTCATGTACTTCTTGGTGGGTATCATCTATCTGGTTAACTTGTTATCAGCTTAAGAAACCTGCCAATCTAATCTTTGCTCACTTGAATCAGCGAGGCGAGCCGTTATCTGCAAGAAGTGTTGTCAAGAGAATTGACAAGTACACAGGGTAAATCTTTACTTAAATCCTGAGGCATTAGGTTGCAGCTAGTTATTACACTCAACTGATCCTGACATTGTTCCTCGAACAGGTGGGAGGATTTCGACGTGAACTTGTTCTGGCTCGGTGTCGGAGTCGGGATTATGTTTGTGATTCATGGTCTAATACTTGTTTTCCTGAGATGGAGGACAGGGACAACAGCTCATGGGATACTTTCAGTTCCCAGGTTTGAGCTTCTCATTCTAGTTCTCTCATTACCCAATCTCTCTCAGGCTTCAACATTTGTCATAAGAGGTGAGAATTTTTCGTCAAAAGCCCCTCTAATTTGATCCATGCACTTGATTATTTTCATAACTAATACCACTCACCAATTACAGGAGGAACAATGGGAGGGATTATCACAGGCACTTTCCTGCTGGTCATCCCGGCCGCATTCATCGTGTCGGTTTGTCTTTTTCTCGCATTTGTGATCTTCTCTGGGAACATGGCACAGTACAAGGAGATTAGAGAGGTTTCAGGATCAGAACCATGGTATAGATTGGCTTGCTTACTATTTACTGGCAGACAAGTCACTGGAAAATGGTTTTATAGGCAAGGGTTGCCATCCGATTCTCTTCCACGCTTTGGAATTCTCTTCGAGGACCGAAAGGGCCCTCCGTTGTTCGTGTACATCGATCGCAATGATCCGAGCGTCACAAGTAACTGGATGGAAAGTGGTCAAAGTGGCATTGGAAGGATGAGAGCTGTCAGCTCAGAGGACAGCAACTTGGAGTTCAAGGTGCCTACACGCACTAGACTACTGGGGTGTGCAAGATCCTGCTACATTATTGTTGATCTGCTGAGACGAGTCGGTTTGGGAGCGATATCAGTCGGTTTCTCCACGCCCTCTCTGAGCCAAAACTTGCTTGCGCTTTCGATCACTGCGGTGCAGCTGATTTATCTGTTTACTCTTAGACCATATATACGGAGGGGAGTGCATATGGCAGAAAGCATCTCTTTACTGTGTGAGGTAGGCATCTTTAGCTTGTCGATCCTGACGCTAAACCGGCCGAGATCCGTCACTCTCGGATATTTAATGTTGAGCCTCCTCTTCATAACCTTCATAGCTCAGCTTACAAATGAGTGGTACAATCTGATAAGAAGTCTTCTGAGATTTTCTCCTCAGGGGAAATCTTTCAGGCTCGGATTGAAATGCGCGGCCAAGGGCCTTCTCTTGCCTTTCCTGCCAAGGAAGCAATGGAAGAAAGTCTCTGAGGGTGCTTCCCAACCGAAAACAGGCTTATATTCTGTTCCACCACTAAGTCCTGAAACGCAATCTGGAAGAGTCGCGCGTCCTGAGCGGTTCAGTGCTATGACTGCCACAGTGGTTCCTGTAGTGAGCCCCGGCACCTCACCATCGTTGGAGCTGCCTCAAGCTGCAGGTTCTGCAATGCCTGGCACGCAGAGGGGAGCAGGGGAAGGCGAGAGGAGAGCAGCGGAGAAAAGCGAGATGAAAAAGCTGAGGAAGTTGGCTAAGGCTAGTTTCTCTGGTCAGCAAGCTGGAGAGGAAGGTACAAGTTCAAAGTACACACTTGTGGATCAATATTTTTTTCCCGAGACCATTGTTGATCATCAGGCTTCAACTTCTGAACCTAAGCATTAGAGGGTTGGAGAGCACATTATGCAGTTAGTAACTTCATTTCGCAGTGAACATCATTTGAGTTTATCCGACATTCTTCGGCTTCCTTAAACACGCACGCGCACACGCACACGCACGCACACAAACAAGAATCAGAAACATAATCCTAAACAGAGTAACTCCCTAGATTGTTCCAAAAGCTAGATACGAGCAAGTAACACAGCAAACTGGATATTAACATAAGGTCAAACACGTGTTCTAAAACAAACAAAGGGAAAAGAGGGGCAGCCAAATTCTAAAATCTAAATCTTGTTTGGTCTTCCACTTGCGGTTCGGTGACATCACAGAACTCAATTGCAGGATGAGCCTGCGGAGTGTGAGACTGAAACGATGGCAACATTGCAGCTATAGAGCTCAACGAGGGATAAGTCCAGCTTGGCAACATCATTCCATAGTCTCGCGTCCTGAAGCCGCCTGGATTGAAGCTGACACTAGGCTGCTGCCATTCGCTAGATGCGAACGGGTTGTTGCTGGAGGATCCGACATCTGACCAGTGATGACTCTCCTGATGGTTCCAGTTGTTCCAATTCTCCATTGGTGCCTGTTGCATCAGCTGGAAGCCAAAGGGACCCTGAAACCTGGAATTAGATAGTACCTGCAGATCGGTAAGACGGGAGAGGCCATTGCCTCCGTGCTGCAGAAAGTTGGCATTCGACCCGCTCCAGTGAGGCTGGACAGGCTGCAGGTACCCAGTGGGAGGCAATGCGAGTGGGGTATCCAACTCCAATGCGCTCGGATTGATCCAAGCTTGCATCCCACCAACGGACAAGTCCTTACCGACCATCTTCGGGTAGTAGTCCGATCCACAGGACATATTCTGATGTGCATGTCCGTTCGTTCCAACTCCATCCGTCATGCACACTCTCCCCTTCATCATCAAGCACCTCCGCTCCACAGCTTCGAGCCTGGCCGACAGCTGAGCGAGCAGCACCCGCAATTCGGCATCCGAGCTGGCGTCCAGGCCCTTGTTCCACGCGGTGTACTTGCGCTTCCAGATGTGCCTGTTCAGCTTGGCAAGTTCGGAGTCCACCTTGCTCTTCTTGTCAATGAAATAGTCCGATACATCCAGCTTCCTTGGTTGATCAGTTGCTTTGTACCTAGTGACGGAGCCAGTAACTAATCAGGACTCGAGTTGGAGGACTACGAATAGAAAAAAAACACACAATTGAGATAATCGTCACTAAATAGGATCTCGGACCTTGCTATGACTTGCATGACGTCGGTGTCTTGGGGTGGCCATGTCTCCACCTTGCCTGGCTGCCGGTCCTTTGTCTTCCCCGGGACAATGATGACGCAAGCTGGGACGTTGCACAGGATAGAGAACTCCATGGCCTTCTTTAACAGACTGCTCTTCCTCTTCTCGTAGGTGATCCGACGTTTCTTCTCCTTCTTTATGAGTTCAACCGCCACCCTTTTGTTTGGCATCTCGCTATTGGTCTTTAAGTACCCGACACTACTCGAACGTGACCAATTGGTCAGATCAAACAACAAACGTGCCATATATATATTGCAAAAACTTTCTAAACACATGCTGATTTTGGTTGAAATAAATGATATTCGGAATAATAATATTCTCTCAACAAGTTTAATTAATCATGTAATTGTGAGAGAATAATAACAATTAAATACCTTGAGTTGACAGTACTTTTCACCGCACCTCAATCCACTTCTTCGATGCTAGAGAATCAAAGAAAAAACGTTACGAGAGCTGCAAATCGAGTTTATTGTTAGAAGCCTATTAATTTTCTTTAAGTGAGTTTTATATAGTTGAAGGAGAGGGATTATTGGCGTGATCTTTTTGGAAGATTTTGTCTTCGGATTCTGTCCCAATTAGAATCAATGATCTTTAACAAAAGAGGAAGTCCAATTGGGTGGATCTGTGAATGGATCTTCGTGATGCCCTTAATTATGGAAGCTAATTAATTCCACCTTTCTGCCAGCGATTAATTTCCTGAACAGACTTTGGTCATTGTACTAGTTTATTATTGGAACAAAGATCAAATTTTTACCATTTTTTTTAATTGGCACTTCGTAATTAGATCTAGTCGGTCAAATTACACTACAATGTGTAAATTTTATTTTTCAACAAGTACGATGTGAAATTTATTCTTCATTATGTTAAATATTCAATGTTGGTCTAAGGAAATTCGTCTGTGATTTTTTCTTCGATGGATTGTGATTGACATTTTTTTTAATTCTCATTTATTCTGCATCGAACATTGTAGACACTATTTAAAATGCGACTATCTCGATGATATATTTTGTTTAATCTCAAAAATTTGTTTAAGTGAATCATGCCATATATTTTGTTTCTCTCGAGTTGTATAAATTGGGCGCCATCATTAATATTGTTTCTCTGAGCAAGTCAAATTCTAGCCCATTCCGACAGGCCCATCAACCCAAAATATGGGCCCTGGGACGTGTCTGGCGCCTGAAAAAATTGTGACTCACCCAAGCACACCGCTCCAAGCCACGAGGCCGCCTTAGGAAGACACGCATGCCCGCGTACAAGCACGTGAGAACCCAATTACCACGTGCCAGAGATTCCTGAAAAGCAAAATCTCCTCGGATTGGAAAACCAGCCCCCAATGAGATATTTTCATGAATATCTTTGCCTAACTTAATGGGGTAGGTTTTAAATATTTAGACAGCCAATTAATATCAATTGGATAAATTTCAATGATACTTCTTTAAGAAAATTTAGTAATACAATTTTCCGTGGTCCCCCATCCTAATAAGTAATAACTTTCCATAATCATCCACCACGTCACCAAAACTACACGTCGGTGTCCGAAAGTTCATTCTCCCGCAAGCTTCTCCCAAATGAAATTTCAAATTCCCCGCTTCCGTTATGCCTTGAAAGACCAAATCACCCTTCGCTACCTAACTCATCCACCCCGCACTCAGAAGTCCTCTCTCTGGAAAGCTTTGAATTCCCCGCTTAATCACGACGATTCAAATTCAATTCTCCACCAGTACTCCAGAATTCCCATATTACCCTCCCTCCAGTTCACAATAACCCGCCAAATCTCCCCCATTCCCCGAACTACCCTCGTACAAAAAGAGGTTCATTCCCTCGCAAGCTTCCTGAATTTTCAAAATCCCGCGATTTTCCACGCTCCCCCTTCCCATATAAAGCCCCCGTGATACTTATCCCCAAACTAAACCAGAAACCCTAGAAATCGAATTTCCCAATTCTCCCCCTCCCCCCAAAGAAATTTAAAAAATGCCGTCGATTCCGGAAGAGCCGCTTCTGGCCCCGAACCCGGACCGGTTCTGCATGTTCCCGATCCAGTACCCGGAGATATGGGAGATGTACAAGAAGGCGGAGGCCTCCTTCTGGACGGCGGAGGAGGTGGATCTCTCCGAGGACACCCGCCACTGGGAGGAAACCCTAACCCCCGACGAGCGCCACTTCGTCACGCACGTGCTCGCCTTCTTTGCCGCCTCCGACGGGATCGTCCTCGAGAACCTTGCTGGCCGGTTCATGAAGGAGGTCCAGGTGGCGGAGGCGCGTGCCTTCTATGGCTTCCAGATCGCGATCGAGAACATCCACTCGGAGATGTATAGCCTCCTCCTCGAGACCTACATCAAGGACTCGGAGGAGAAGTCGCGCCTCTTCCGCGCGATCGACACCGTCCCTTGTGTTAAGAGGAAGGCGGATTGGGCCCTGCGATGGATCGATGGCGGGGAGAGCTTCGCGGAGCGGATTGTGGCATTCGCGTGCGTGGAGGGGATCTTCTTCTCCGGGAGCTTCTGCTCGATCTTCTGGCTCAAGAAGCGCGGGCTCATGCCGGGCCTCACCTTCTCCAATGAGCTCATCTCCAGGGACGAGGGCCTCCACTGCGACTTCGCCTGCCTCCTCTACAACCTCCTCAAGGTGCGTAACTTTTAATTTGCTTATTCTCTAGTTAACTATTCGAAATGGAATTAACTTTGATTTATCTTGTAAAGGTGCGTCCATCGGAGGCGCGCGTGAGGGAGATTGTGATGGATGCTGTTGTGATTGAGAGGGAGTTTGTGTGTGACGCGCTTCCGGTCGCCCTCGTCGGGATGAACGGCGGGCTCATGAGCCAGTACATTGAATTCGTCGCCGACCGGCTCATGGGGGCGCTTGGGTATGGGAAGATCTATGACGCCACCAACCCGTTTGATTGGATGGAGCTCATCTCTTTGCAGGGGAAGACCAACTTCTTCGAGAAGCGAGTTGGCGAGTACCAGAAGGCCTCTGTTATGTCCAGCATCAATGGTGACGGTGGGAACCATGTGTTCAAGATGAACGAGGACTTTTAGTCAATTTAGATTTAATTAGTTCAGTTGTTTTTTTTCCTGTTTTGAACTGTTAGGCCTTTTCTTTCTTTTTATATTATAGTAAAATGTACCTTGCATTCTGTTTTGTGTTATGTTTTAGGTTAGGTCTGAGACTTAAATTCAATGTATTTCCGTCACTTGTGTAATTTCTTGGCATTGGAAAATGATAGAAAGAAGTGACAGTTCCAATTGTTAAACTAAAAATCTGCTGCCCTGAAAACTATTTGGATGTTCTTTGCTGGGCAAACTTGCTATTTAAACATCTGGCTCGCACTGAAGTAGATGGCGAAATTGCTTTGTGGAAAGATATCCTAGAATTGTTTTGTATTCTCTTGCGAATCAGCCTCAATCCTCCGGTACCTTTTTGCTTTGGAAACTGTCTTTCTGGATCCTTGACGTGGAAATCCATAGACGTAGCAAGAGCAGCAAATCACATCTGTAAGAAGCAGGAGGACGTATCTTTGTCCCCGACTCGCCAGAAACACAATCGACTGAGAAACCTTTTCCAAACACACATTGACACAGACCAAGTTCAGACTGCTAGACTAGTACGTAAGTACACTTGATTTTGTTTAATTTTCATCCTGATACTTATTAATTATTATTACCCATATAAAAATAAAAAAATTTCTGAGTGTCCATTTACAAATTTCTCTTTTTTGTTCTGCTTATAAATGATAAATTCCCCCAAGTTCCTTTCTGTCTAGTACATAAACCAAGTAGACATTTTTTAAATGAATGGCTTTATGATCTCAATTTCTTCTTGCGAATGTGTTCGATCTCCATGATGACTACCAATTCTGATGGCATTCTTCTGTTCCATTTTCTGACATCCTACGGAGAACAGAAAATTGTCAGTTGGGAATTTTTTTTAATCAACTTTTAACATTCAGATTCAAATTGTCGCAACCAAAAAGAATCGAGTTTCTCGGGACTTCAACCGTAAGAGGAGAGCCAATGGAACATTTAATCAAACGAGGTCATTTAGGCCCATAAGTGAAATGGAAGGTGGAAGAGGTTGAAATGTAAGTTAAAGAGATGAGTGCCGTTTCTATTTCTAAATTCTAATACCACCTCGTTGCTAACAGCAAGATACTTGGCCAGCTCGGAAGATGGTGGGTTCCAGTAATTAAGAAACCCATAACCATCAAAGAATTTCCTTCATTACGAACATAATTTCCACAAAAAACCATGACCAATTAACTACTGCCCTCAGAAAGAAAAAGCAACTGCTGCTTCTTCAAATGGGGTACAAAACGTTTAAATGTCAGTTCTACGAGAGAAACAGAATCCAATCTCCCAGGCCATAACTGACTGATCAATGACTAGCCACTTCTCAGAGAAAAAGATCATGACTAGCCAGCGGTACTGATCATACAGGGAAAATGATCAAAGCTAGAAATGATCGTAAAAGATCCGATTCACCACAAAGAACCCACTTTTTGTGTTCACTGAAGAAATGAAGAAACCATATAAAACTGCTACTGCGTTCTGAATATAGTGTTCAAACCCTCGAATACAAAATCTGGGAGACAATTAGACAACCAAACACATTCATACTCCAAGCGAAAACTAATTTAAGACCGGGACAAACACTAAAAAGATTGCATTGTAGATGTAAGTCCCTATGGTCCGCTCAACGGTTAGCCTTGGCAACTCTTTCAATCTCGTCCTTCTTCTTAATGGCATAGCTGGAGAGCAAAGAGAATATTAGCAAAAGCTATATCGGAAACACTAAGCTCCAGATAAATATGATAGTTCCTAGTTGATGGTGAAACTTGAAACCAACCTGTTGGAAGATCCTTTGGCGGCATTAATAAGCTCATCAGCCAGACATTCAGCAATAGTCTTGATGTTCCTGAAAGCAGCTTCACGAGCGCCGGTAGTGAGCAGGTAGATGGCCTGATTCACACGCCTCAGAGGCGAGATATCAACAGCCTGACGCCTAACAACACCAGCTGAGCCAATACGTGTAGCATCTTCACGAGGCCCACTGCAAGCAAAGGCAAACACAGAGTTAAACCCCCAACCACAAACAACGACAACCCGCATTAACTAACCAACTATAATACCTGTTAATGACAGCATCAACAATGACTTGGACAGGGTTCTGGTCGGTCAAGAGGTGGATGATCTCCATTGCGTGCTTGATAATCGCAACAGCCTTGATCTTCTTACCATTGTTCCTCCCGTGCATCATGAGAGAGTTAGTCAACCTCTCAATGATGGGGCACTGAGCCTTCCTGAACCGCTTAGCGGAGTACCTCCCAGCGGTGTGGGGGACATAGGTGGCGTGCTTGGCGGCTTGAACCCCGATGTAATCAACCAATGAGATATCCGCAACCTAAAACCCCCGCACCCCCAACAGTCAACCACAAAATCCATATCGAAACCCTAACCCTAACGCCGAAGACAAGCGGGTTCATATTAATTTAGTCCTATAGAGAGAGAGAGAGAACGAGGAAGAACCTGGACGTCCTCGAAGGACCAGCGGTTGAAGAGCTTCACATCCAAGTGAGGCTGAGTCGATTCCACCGCCATCGCCACCGGAAACGGTTCACTTACGACAGCCGCCTCCATGTTTTTCGCTTCTCTCTTGCCCTCACCTGTACTCACAAATCGAAAGTGGGACCGGAAACTGCAGTCGAAGAGATGGGGAAGCTTTTAACCGAGGGAGCTAGGGTTTTTGATAATTGAAGAGAGGATGGTGTTGGGCAGTGCGAGCCTGGGCTTTATTGGGTAAACGTTTGGGCCGCCCATTGTTTAGGCCTATACTATTTTTTTTTCCTTCTTTGATGGGTCCCATACTATTTCGCTAACGAGAGAAAATTCTTTTGGTGTAAATACTAATAGGACGCTCTTTAATTTTCGAAAGATAAGTTTTCAAATCAATATGTCAAGTTTACTCTTAAGCCACTATGTCGTCGTCTACATTGTAAAAAAATTCGCGGTCCGATAATTCGACATAAATACTTGGTCTTTTTTATGCGAAAATGTTGAGAGTGGCTGGACGGGTGTTTAATACCATAGTTTTAAAAAATGCGGTCGGACCACGAAACGGGCACAAGACTAGGTAGTTTTTAGGCTTTTGACCGGGGTCTGTACTAACCGGACCAAATCCAGTCGGACCGACTGATTTTGAGGTCCACCCTGACCGGTCGAACCCGGTTAGTACAAAAATGGGCGAAATTGACTTTTTTGGGTAGTTTTCGAGGAAAAAAATTGATTTGACAAGTTTATAAGTAATAAATAAATTTAAAAAATAGATTTATAGAGTGGAGAGATAAAAAATTAAGTCTACTTTTTTTATGCAAAATAAGTATATTTTAACCTACATATATATATATATATATATATATATATATATATATATATATATATATATATTATTTAAAATATTTAAAAATAAAAATATTTTTGGTCCGACCGGTCCGACCGGCCGACCCGGAAAACGGTAGGAATTCCGGGTCGTAGCTCCGGGCCGGGTTTTAAAACCATGTTTAATACCATTGACGAATAGTTCAACCGATCAGATTGACCAATCTATCTACTTAGACCGATCAGTTTTGACCAAATTGTCCAAAATTCATTATTTATTTGAAAAATATATATTTTAAAAAAATTATGTTTTTTTTTGTGAAAAGAAACTTCATTACTCAAAGAAACGAAAATGTTACAAGAAGGGGAAAGAGGAAACGGAAGAGAAGCCAGGCCGAATAGGAAATAGCAAAACAGCAAGCCTATCGCCATAAAGAAGAACCGACCCTACAAATTTGAGGGATAGCAAGGCCGATGAAGGAACCAATGATCTAAAGCGATCATTTCTTCTATTTCTTCGCGTTTCTCTTCCTAGCCTGCGGGGACAAGTTGGAGGAAGACGGGTAGGGGTACCCACAACACGGGTAGTCCAGGGTGATAAATCAGCCGCGGTGCATCAAAAGTCCACCTCATACTCCAACCAACGTAGATCCTTACTGGCATAGGTAGTCCCAGTCTTCTTCCTCGCTTGAAAGCGAGTGTTCTTGGCAGGTGGTAGATGAAAGTCCTCCAAATCTGACTGTGAATCCGCCTCGTCCGCCCAATTATTCTTCATCTTCTTTGTAATCGAACTATGAACTTCAACGAGTCTGGAAGATCATCGTTGTCAGAAAAAATAACGACCCCATTGCCCTCTTGACCTGGGATAGGCATGAGATCTATAGCAGGTAAAGCAGAGGCGCTGCCCAAAATAGATGGGGACGGTCCCTGTATTATTGGGGTTCCCTTGCCAAGGAAACCCAGCTTCAAATCCTTATGCTTGGAGCCCTTAGAACCGAATGAGCGAGTAGGTAAACCCTAGCCCGCGGTAACATATGCCGCCTTCCTAGCCTCAGCCTTTGCCAAATTCTCAGGAGACAGTGATGCCAATAACTCAGCCGAGGAAGGGCCATTCTTGCGCCCCTTTTTCTTGCCCGAAGCTGACCTAGACTTAGAACCCGATGAGTCAGTCACCTGTGAAGCCGGCGTCAACGGCTCTATTATAATTGGGCTTAAAAACACCTAACCTGTATCTTGAGAGGGCAAAACCTCCTCAATCATTATACCACAATCCCCCTCAATGTTATTTGTACTTGGCACTGGAGACTGCTCAAGAACTTCATCAAGCACCAGCAACTGGACCAAATCAATCGAATCCACAATCTGACATGTACTTAATGGAGAACATTTGTCATAGGGCAGAATTTCACCCTCTTCCCTCGCTTCTTCACAAAGAACATTGACAGCGTTAGCCGTGGTAGCAATAGCTCCCTTGGACAGGGGCAAAATCACAGCTCCCTTAAGCTGAGCATCATGCGATACAGCCACCTCCAAGCCCTTCTCCAAAATTGCAATAGCATGATTGCATCCCAAAATTTTGACATTCCTAACTTGCGAGTCAATAATCAAGTCCTTTTCTGCAACATATGTACCATGCACAAAAAAGATATTAGGGACATGAAGTGCCACCGAACCACCATCCTCTTGATCCTCCTCTTCGCGTACTACCTGTTTCACAAAGTTTTCTAATACAGTAATAAGGGCAAGAGATGAGCACTCTTCAACTTCAATACTGGTTGGAGAACTAGGGGAGCACTCATTCTTTTGTTGCCACACCTGCTTCCCTACAGACCTCTTGGGACCCTGATCCTGCATCACCTGCTTCTCCCTAGCAATTTCGTGTCTATTGCTTTCAGCTTCAACCCGTGGGTGCAGTTTACAGCAAGAGTCTAAATCATGACCAATGATTTTGCAACGCTCGCAAAAAGGAGGCAAATTCTCGTACACCACATCAACTAAGACCGTGCCCTCCTCAAGCTTCAATACAACTTCTTTCCGATGAGGCTTGGACATGTCTAGTTCTACCAAAACCTGTACCAAGGCACTATTAAACCTATTTAATGTAGTCAAGTCTGATCGAATGGGGTTACCAATGGCCGCAGCTAGTCCAAATATGATATCATTGGCGACATGTTCCATGCTCAACCCCTCTAATATAATCCATACCTTCGTAAAAGAAGAGAAAACCTTCTTGGGCTTAAAATAGGGTACACATGGCTACAAGTAGAGACATCCCTGAGGAAGTCTCCATTCCGAAGAGCTCCAAACTACGTCCTTATCGTGCTCATTCACAAACTGAAAACTAAAGTACCCCAGGCCAAGAGGAAGCAACTTTCACGATTGCACAGACAAAACTTTGGAGATAGCAGCTTTCAAGTCAAATGTCAAGCAAGGTTTGGAACCTCTCGGCATCACTAACCTTCCAATCAAAGTGCGCTTCCCAAAGTTTGCACAAACTGATGATCTCTCTGCATCCAATTCAACGACCATACGCTCGCCATCGAGGACTGGCTTAATATACGTACCTTCTTGGATCCGGTCAGATCGCGGGCGGAGCGAGGCCACGTAGGACATCTTCTTCATGGCATTCTCCGCTGGAGCCATAGGAGTCGGTATCGCAGTAGTCTCCGCAACCCCATCATTGCTCGCCTGTATATCTTCAGGTATTGGCCTCGCACCCTTCGCAGCCTGCCCCACACCCTCTGTCAGCCCAAGAGCCAGTGCCTGTGAAGGGTTACCGACTATTGGGGCAAGGGAGGTGTAGAACTGGTGAAGGAGAGGAAGGATGCCGGATTGAAGCGCCATGAGAACTTTCAGATCCAGCCCTAGCGAAGGGCAGGGATTAGGCGGCGGCGGCTGAAAACCTCCATCTGAGGGCCTCAATGGGGCCGTAGGAGATATCAGAACAGCAGCGACGGTGGTGGAACTCGAAGCCCTAGCCGAGGGAAGCCAGGGGGAACCACCTAGGCCGTCGACCCAAAGGGAACCACCTAGGCCGTCGACCCAATGGCCGGTGGCGGCCACAGCATGAGCCCGGCGCTCCTTTATCTTCCCCGCTTTTTGTTTTAATTTAACCAGTCGTAGAGTGTCACTCACCGAATGAGGTTGGGTCCGTCAAGAATCTGGTTAGAGGAGGTTGGATCCAACGGGATCTAGATGGAGGAGGTCGGAATCGTCGGGATCTGGTCGGTGACGGCGACGAAATCAGCCTCTTACCATTTGTGGTGACGGGATCTCTATTGTACAGCGGTATTTCATTAAAAAATTGTTAGATTAGTTCTTACGAAACTAATGAATTGTCTACTGACTGAATTTTGAATTCCAATGAATAGAAATAAGAATACAAGAAAGTTCCTCCACCGTGAGAGGACTCGATTAGAATTGTTTGAACAACTCGTGTAATCGTCGATCTGATTAATATAATTTAATATTTGTAAATGATAAATTTTGCAATAAAATCAAAGGATATTTAAAATCATCTGAATTTTTAACCTAAATAAAATATTTTTTATAAAAGAAAATCCCCATTTCTTACCGCGCTCTAACCGGTCATACTGAGAAATGGAGAACTTTGCGTCGCCTTGTCGTCTATTATCGATAACTGACCTAGATAGTATTTCAATGCCGTAGTTTCTATCAACAGGCATAATATTTATAAGTCTTTGACTGTTATGCTCGGAGAAAGACGGATCCGAAATCAGAAGCCAAAGCTAGGCAGGCCTAGATTTACAGCACTAAGTTAAGCAGAAGCATCAAAGCTATAAGCAGTCAATCCAACATCTGATAGGTTAGGTAATGACTGTTGCTCTTTCAGGCTTCTTTTCTCACAGCACAGCTGGAGGGACAAATGTAAGGCCTCGGGCACGGAGGCGGCCAAAGCTAATGGAGGAAGGTGCGGAGTCTGAAGTCGACAATTTTGGGACCGCGGTGACCAGGCCATTGATGGTATCATCTTCCACCTCCATTTTCCCTACCGCCTCCTCGCTCGCGACAGCTTGCTTAACATACTGTTTTTGCCTTGCCTTCTTGGATGGATGCCTCGTCTTCAAGAACTCGAACGATGTAGGAAACTTGTGTTTGTCCGACAAATGTTGTTGCCTATAGCTTTATATGTCTTGAACTTCGAATCACAACCTTCAACTAGACTCTCTTACTGTAGAAGCAACAAATCAGAAAATTAAGCACTCTGAAGCTGAGAAGCATTTTTCAATCCAAATAATGCTACTAAGCACTCCAGTACGGGATGTAAAGTTCGCTTCCCTTCTTGACCCCCTCCATACCCACTTCCATGTCGGTGTACAAATAGCGTCCGATGATCTTGAGCTCATCCCAGGTATACTTTTGTAAAGTAATTCTTTTGTCAAGACTATTTTACCGAAAGTTTGAATATTAGTAGGTGGAAAAATTTTGCTTATCAAATGTTAATATATAGTATTTGCAAAAAAATAGGGTGGTCCAAAGTAGCAATCGTTATGATATATATCAATCACAGTTTTAATAAAATCTAACCATAAATTCGATAAATTATATTTGTGCTGTAATAGCATTTTTCTAACTTGGTCACTGGGCTCCGAGCAGGTGTGGCTGCTTATTATAATGGTTCGGTGAACGAAACATAAAGTAAAGTGGGGAACCCAACTGACTTCATCAACGGGGAGTAATAAATATACAACATGATAGGGCAGCTCAATCGACTTGATCATTTCTTTGCTTACATTATATAAAAGTACTTTTTATAAGATTTAAATGATGACCACTCCAAATTAAATTGTGTCACTTATTCTTTATATTGTTATAGCAATGCCATTTTAACTTAATCAAAAAAATTGAATTCTACTTTAAAAAATATTGTTGCGTTAAAATTTGATATGAAATAATTTTGTAGTACAACCTGACGAGAAAACTAATATCTTTGTTTCCCAATCTTTTCCACCTTCTACTACCGTATAGTCCATAGTTTACGACGAAAAGCCATCCATGGATTTGGTTGCTTTTAATTTCCTTCAGCAGATAACGATCCACATATACATTTCTAGCTTTATCTATGTTTGGGTGGATATATATTTCAAATTTTGAGTGCATCATTCTGGACCCAGTAAATGATATTGATCGTCAATTATTTTTTTGAATAGGGAGAGGTAAATGCTGATCAGGTCGCTGACGAAAATTAATTCAAATAAAATATAACAAGGGAGACTTAGCCCTCTAATTTATCGATAATTAATTTAACGAAACCACCTCTTGGTTAATAATAATCCGCCCTACATTACAAAGACTTGCGCCACAAACTTGGTATAATGTTCTGCGAAATTTACACAGACCATTAATTTATTAATCAACTATTGGTAATCATATTATTTCGCATATCTGAATTCAGTAATTAGTTCAATACGTGGATTGTAGTTTTTCAATATCATATAATTTAAACTAATTTAATTTAAAATTGATTCAAAATAAAGAATAACAAATTTTTCTTGTTGAATTATGATGTATCTTAAGTTTTATATCATCATCACTAGCTGATTCAGAGATTAGTTAGGAGGTGGCTACGCCCTATTGGCCGGGCGGTCTCGCCTAAGTAACGACATTTACCAACTCCATGCTAAATAAATTTCCTCCACGTCAAAATAAATATCGAGTCCATGTACGCATGGTTGCTTCATGCACTTAAACTAATAATTAAAAATTAATTAAGAACTTTAGTCGTCGATATAGCTAGTGTGCATATATAATTATCTTTTGGGTGTAGACTAGTCTTCGTTTGGAAGGGTCAGCTCTCTCTTATTGCTCTCTTCCCTGCCATATATAAATCACTCAATTTCACTCTCTAGCAATACAATAATCCCAACCTTAAGATTTTCATCGAAGCCGTTAAGATTTGTCCCGAATTCATCGGAATCAAACCATGGGAAGAAGTGGTAATTATGGAGGTTGCACTACCAATGGTTTGGTCCTAACATTGACACTGGTAGTGTTCCTAGTGAGTAGTTTTGGGGAGGGACAATTGGTGCAAAACTTTTATAGCTCGAGTTGTCCGAATGTGGAATCTTTAGTGCAACAGGCGGTGTCTACCAAGTTCTTCCAGACCTTCACAACTGCCCCAGCTACGCTTCGCCTGTTTTTCCACGATTGCATCGTCACGGTATGTGGAAAAACATTAACGGCTTCCTTCCATATTCTACGTTTCTCAATTATTTATCTTCCATCCCAATTCTGCGTATTTGAGTGTAATGAAAGACGGAGGTGGGAAGAGAGAGAGGAAAGAGTTATGGAGGGATTGAACTTGAACTCTAGTTAATTCCTATACTATACCAAATTCTCACTACGTCTTATTATATTAAACTAAATGATAGCTAATTGAGACGTTTAAAAATGCGATAAAGTTTCCGATTCTAATGCACCTAAATTCTCATGACTCCAATTTGATATCTTTATTTTTTGATAAGATGATCTTTATTCATCGTATATATACAGTTACAAATGTACATATATACTACTGTGGGTGTTGAATTTTCTTCGTAGTACATAAATCTCGTCAAAACTCTCCCGAAATAAAATTCCGTGGGAAACTTTCGAGGAGAAAAGAGTACAAATTAGATATCTCTATTAAATTAAAATAACCGTTCATCAGATGATCTAATCCTCTATAGTTAATTGAGGAACCAAATAATTTTACCTGAAACGCACGGAATGTTATAGGGTTGTGATGCCTCTGTTATGGTTGCATCCCCAAACGGAGACGCGGAGAAGGACGCTCCAGACAGCCTTACTCTTGCCGGTGACGGCTTTGACACCGTCATCAAGGCCAAACAAGCGGTGGAGGCTGCCTGCCCTGGCGTTGTCTCTTGCGCTGATATTATGGCTCTCGCTGCCAGGGACGTCGTCGTTCTTGTAAATATTTAACTCTAACCTTCGATTAGTCGGTCTATTGGTTGTGCTCCAATTATTTGATATGGTACTTTAAATTGACAGGCGGGAGGGCCATCATTTTCCGTGGAATTGGGACGCAGAGACGGGACAGTGTCCCAAGCATCACTAGTGGCGGGATCCCTACCGGAGCCAACAGCCGACCTGGACGAACTCACTTCTCTATTCGCCAAGCACAACCTCAGCCAGGTCGACATGATCGCCCTCTCCGGCGCCCACACGATCGGCTTCTCCCACTGCGATCGCTTCTCCGACCGTATCTACTCCTCCCCCGTTGACCCCACTCTGGACCCATCCTATGCAGAGCAGCTGATCGCGGCCTGCCCTCGCGATGTTGACCCCCAGATCGCCATTGACATGGACCCCACCAGCCCGCGGCTGTTCGACAACGCCTACTACCAGAATGTGGCCGCCGGGAAAGGGATGTTCACCTCGGACGCCACCTTGTTAAGCGAGTCAACGTCCCAGTCAACGGTCAATGACTTCGCCAACAGCCCGGGAGATTTCAATGCCGCTTTTACCACGGCTATGGTTAAACTTGGGAGAACTGGGGTTAAGACGGGTAACCAGGGAAGGATAAGAACCGATTGCGCCGATATTAATTCGTGAAAAACTCGGAGCTCATTCAGCGATGACTCACTTTGAAAGATGCATAAAGAGTCTTGGTTTTTGTTCTGTTAATTGTCATCTTTTGTTGAATTAAGAACTTGAAATAATATAAACCCATCTTTAAAAAAAAATAATATGCACCGAGGAGGTTGCAGTATGACGTTGTAATTTGATCGAACGATTGGACTATTCATTTTTAGATGGGTTGAATCACATATAGACCAAATTACTTATGGTTTGCTCCGGTGACACTTTAGGAATAAGTTTTTACTTGAGAGGTTACTATTAGCTTAAGATGGATCTTATTCTAAGTTTTGAATTATGTTTAAATCAAATTTTTACCACAAACAGCGTCAACTATTCGTCGTCATCAAGTGTCACCGTAGCAAACCACAAATATCTCCTTGTACCAACTATCAGCCCAAGTATATTTTGCCCAATGATATAAGACGTAGAAGAAAAATTAACGAATGAAATTAACGGGAGTCAAGATTTCAATCTCTGATAATAATTTACTTATATAAAAACACATTAATTACCTACATCATTAAGTTGAATGACAAAAATATCACCCAAAAAAAGGTTGCATAACAAAAGTGAAAGAGCCGTTACATGTGATAAAGCAATAAAAACTCATCACACTTTGAATCTTCACTCGCAATGGAGAAGCAATGTACAATATTTGGCAAACTTCAAAGAACAACCTATGGAGATTTAACGACAACGACAACGACAACGACAACAACACAGAAAGTCTGATTGTGTGCTGTGTTTCTTGCAATAACACAACACACAATTGCGTTGCAACAACTAACAGATCCCAAAAAAGCCACTTGACTGAGGAGCATCTCCAATTTCAGACCAGGAGCGCAGAATGATTCCTCAAAAGCTCGTAAAATAATAAAGCCGAGGCATGCTGCACCAACGATATCATGTGTGGGATCTCCCGTAGAGGTGTGCATAAACGATCTTCGTTCGGTATACTAGGATCATGCTCAACATTACGGCAATGACGCAAAATCCTGACATGATCATGGAAGTAAGGAAGAAACAGATAGAACCTTCGCACTGTAGTGGTTCCTCCACGCCGACGAAACGGGAAAATGCGGACCCCATTTGGTTCAAAGGCTGATGATGGTGTTGATGTTGTCTTTCCGCTTCATAGTCGTATATGGTACTTGCTATGACACCAGAGAAGACGAGTGAGCCAGCAGGATTCGCCAAGGTGAGGAAATTGTAAAGAGCGCCGAACTTTTTCAGGCCAAACAACTCGGAGGCAGCAGCTGGCACGATCGCCCAATGAGCCCCGTATCCAAGACCTATAAGCAGAGTACCAATGTACATTGCCCCAGGCCATCCATATGCAAAGAAGATATGTCCTATTGCCATTATTGCTTGCGCAGCAGCCATGGCAACTGGTCTTGGATAAGCATACTCCCTGCATGTATGAGATTAAAACCAGTGTGACAAGCTTGAACATTCACTAGAATAATCGATCTATCATTTAAATAGAAAGTCAATTTTGATCTTACTTCACTATGATCTCGGAGAAGTAACCTCCACCAACGCGCCCCAGAAAGTTCCAAATGCTAATCATGGACACGAAAATATGTGCGTTATCATAGCCCAGGGACTGGCTCATTTGCCCCAAATTATCAATCACCGTCAGCCCGGATCCTGATCCCAACAAAAGCGAGAAGAAAATGAGCCAAAAGTCCGCCTTGACCAAAGCCTCAGTTAAGGTGAAATCCTCGCCTCTGTGAGGACCTCTCCTCCTCTTGACCCTTACTGCACCTACCGCAGCAGCTTGACATAATTTTACCTGAAGCTGAGCGATTCTCTTTTGCCTTTCGGATGCTGAAAGCAAGTCTACATCCTTTGGCTTCTCATCTTCGACCTCACTAAATATGACTTCAAGCTCATCTTCAGATCTTCCAATTTCTTGTTTATTCGTCTCAGAAAGAAGAGGTTCTACCGATGGATCTTTAGACGCTGGACTAAAGCTCAAGTAGAGAGGAATGACGATAGGGACCAACAGGAGGACAAATAAAACCACGGTAAAAATTGTGATGATGGTGTGGCTCAACTGAACAAGATCTTCCAGCAGCATCACCCCCATCAGATAAGCTGCCAACAAAAGGCAAACACTATATACGAATGTAGAACTCGCACCATCTGACGGTCGCACTTGTCTATGACCTCCGACCGGCCGAACAACAAACATTAAGCCGATGACTACCATTGCTGGCCCCACAGCAACCATGAATATGAGAGATGCATGGTCAGGGGAGTGGATCACTGTATATACTTGGGTCAAAATAGCACCACTCAGTCCAGCAAAGCCTTTTAATATCCCGACCACAGGACCACGGGTCTTAGGGAAGTTTTGTACACAAGAAACTAAAGCAGCTGTATTGAAGTAGGTTTCACCATTGTTTCCTATGAATATGAGAATACACATCTGCAAGAGAGTTGACAATTAGAACCAGCAACAAAGACAAAACATTTTAATGAATCTACATGGCCAAGGAAGATGAAGAACATTGTACAATGAGATTATCCAAGACAAACAACTATGAACAGGATGATAGCTACAAGAAAGGCACTGCATGCATTCTGGATCCTTATTTCTTCATACGAGAAGATCAAATTGTTGTCCAACCCCGGATCCAACAAGACAGGTGAAAAGAATGAAGAACAATGCAAGCCTTACATTATGCAGAGAGTCATTGTACATTGCATCAAGAGTTCAAACAGAGACTCGGTCCACTTTTTCCCAAGTCATCAAATCCACCATTGGCAATCAAGAGGAAAGATCAACTGCTTCTCCAACATATTTAACAAACTCGAAGCAAATTCAAAAAATGGTTTTAAGGAAGCTTTCAGAGAAAGAAACTAAATCTTCCTGAGAATATTAAAGCATCAAACAATAGAAGCTCACTTTCTCATATAAACCACTTTCAGCATGCTCATCAGTTCAGAAATCATAACTCAACAAACATTACATCAACAGCCTAACATAATTAACCTATCTGTTCGTGTTTGTTCCCAGCATCAAACACAAACAAAAACATATTCAAGAAAATCAGATGACTCATTAACATCCATATAACAAGCAACCCCAATAGAATCACAATAATGCAAGGGTACTCACAGCCCATAAAGGAAGAACAGGAAGCCGTCCCGTGACGACGAGCCAAACCACGCCATACCCAACAAAGTTCTGAAGAGCGCCGACCAACAGAGCACCCCACATGGGCAACACCTCACACAGGCTCCCAGCCAAGAACCCAACACTGTCCCCAAGGTCCTTGGCCACGGCCAACCTAGCCACCTGCTTCTGGTTATAGTTCAAGGAGCTCTTTATTACAGGAGATATGCTCCCAAACAGGTACCCAATCCCAGCACAGGATTGAATCCACATTGCCGCAACAAAAACCAGCCATCTGTTGTTGATGAACCCAACAAGCTTCTCTTTTAAAACACCCACCATTGTTTTCCACCCTTGGAACTTGTCAAGAGCCAAACTAAAATCCCACAAGAGAAAATTGTAAAAAAAGACTAAATAAGTTCTTTTGGCTGGCTAGCCAAATAACAAGAAGCATCAAGAATAAAGATGATGACTTTATTTCTGGGTTTGATTGTTTTCCTCCCTTTTGACTTGTCAATGACGAAAATTCAATCCCAGAAGAGATAAAGGAGAACTAAATTAGTTACCAAAAACAGAAAAACTGAATTAGCTCTTTATTTGCTGCTTCTAGCCAATAACAAGATGCATGAAGGATAAAGATTGAAACTTTATTTCTGGGATTGAACCAAAATCCAACCCCAGAAAAGGGAGAAGAAGTTAACTGCTCTGGGTGGTGGCTAGCTTGCTCTCTTCTCTTGTTTATTTGCTAACTTTCTCAAGGGGAGGAGCTTTGATTAATGCTTCTTAAAAGGGATAAAGATGACTACTTTTTTTCCTGGGGTTGGCTGTTTATTTATACATGCAAATCTACTCTGAGATGAAAATGATCAAAATGTCCTTTCAAAAAAAGAAAGAGGTCAAATTGGAGAAATAAAAATGTGGGTTGTCCTTTTGGTTGCTAAAGAAAGGTGGGTTATTTAACGAGGAAATTACTTTCTAGTCTCTCGAATTTGCTTAAATATATTCAAAAGTCTCTTATGTTTGTAAAATATACGCCGACGTTCCTTGTGTTTAATTTTATTATACTTTTGGGTCCCTGGAGCATGTTAGCAGTTAACTGCTCTGGTTGGTGGCTAGCTTGCTCTCTTCTCTTGTTTATTTGCTAACTTTCTCAAGGGGAGGAGCTTTGATTAATGCTTCTTAAAAGGGATAAAGATGACTACTTTTTTTCCTGGGGTTGGCTGTTTATTTATACATGCAAATCTACTCTGAGATGAAAATGATCAAAATGTCCTTTCAAAAAAAGAAAGAGGTCAAATTGGAGAAATAAAAATGTGGGTTGTCCTTTTGGTTGCTAAAGAAAGTTGGGTTATTTAACGAGGAAATTACTTTCTAGTCTCTCGAATTTGCTTAAATATATTCAAAAGTCTCTCATGTTTGTAAAATATACGCCGACGTTCCTTGTGTTTAATTTTATTATACTTTTGGGTCCCCGGAACATGTTAGCAGTTCTTTTTTCATTTTTGTAAATGAAATGACCAAAATACCCTTAGAACAAAAATAAAAAAAATCGCTGACATCATCTCTTCTTCCGAGATCCACGAAAATATTTCAACCTGGGAAAGAACACCGACATCCACGAACACCCACGAACTCAGAAAATACTCTTTGATTATTTTAGCCTGGGAAATCAAAACCCACTACATCCAAGAACATCCAGGAACACCCACGAACTTACCTTCACTATCCGATTAAACATCCAACCTCTCGCCTTCGATTGAGAAAAAAAATCCTAAACTCAAAACACCGAGAACCCTCGCCTTCAATTCGATTGAATCAGAAAAAAGAGGCAGATTCATCTTAATCCCACGCCACCGCCGGAACAACACTTAATCCGCCGTCGGGAGGGGAACATGCCGAGGGAACGACGATGGTGCCACAGGGAGTCCACGAGAGCGGCGTCATAGTGCTTCAATTTAGGAACGCAGGAAAAGCTTTGGTCACCAATAAATCCATGGAGTTGAAGTCGATGGTGGATCCACGTGGGGCCAGAGGTCGGCAATGGCCTCGTAGAGATCGAGAGGTGGAAGGGCAGCGACGGCGATGGCCGTTGTTTGATTTTAGTTTTTGGTTGATTATTGGGTTGGGATTTTTGGTTGGGGCCAAAAAGCAAGAAGACGATCTAAGTTTTTTTGGTCATCAGAGAAAAAGAGATGATGTTAGCATTTTTTATTTTTTGTTCTAAGGATATTTTTGTCATTTCAATGACAAAAAAAGAAAAAAATTTGTTTAAGGACCTAAAAGTATAATAAAATTAAACAAGAAAAAAGTTGGCGTGTATTTTACAAATATGAAAGATTTTTGAGTATATTTAAGCAAACTCGAATAACTTAAGAATAATTTTTCCTTATTTAATTTAAGGTGGGACTGGGAAGAAAGGGGGAGGCTTTCATTTGCAAGAGTCCAAACAGACCAATGACAATGATAACAAAAATATAATAATCTTTTTTTGTTTTGTTTTTTGGGTAGGATTATTTATTTTTTCTGATAGAGGATACTGATGATAGAGGAAAAGGAGCATGTGGATGAGAAGATGTTATTTTGTGGACTACATCTATCTTTTGCACTTGAGGACAGAGTGATATTGTTGGATTTTTTGATATTTTTGTGGTGATTCCACTGCTACTTGGTATGTAATGCCAATTTGTTTTTCTTTGAAAAGTGTAACACCAGAATTTAGAAATGCCCTTTAGAATTCTTTTTTTTTTTGGACATGCCTTCGTTATTATTGTTATTTTGGATGCTGTCAAGAGCTAAGCAACAGGCTGTCACATGGCACCAAAATTATACCTCACATTTTATCCATTGATAAGAGTCAAGTATATTCGGGTATAAATAGAAAAAAAAATATTTTATAGTTCGATTCTGTTTAAATTTGAATTAGCTATTTTGTAAATTCTAATATGGATAAATTTAGGCGATTTTCTCAACTCGATAGTATATGTTTATTTCACATGTAGATCAAGTTGCTCGATCTGCGGAGAGAAACGGTGCCTTTTATCTGTATTTCAACGTTGCCAAATTGGTTTTTTGGACGATTTTTGGAAGTGAATGACTAAAATGGGAAGAGCATCTATGTAAATTAGTCACGGCTCTATGTAAATTAGTCACGGCTCTTATAACTTTGGTTGCCGATCACGGTGGGGCTAGAGAACACGCCTATTATTTCATAATCTGAATTTTTTTTAACCAATTAGTATCCGGTCTATCGGGCTGACTAATCTAATTTTGAGTCATGTAGGATCTTTAAAAGTGGCAAAGTTCTCCCAAGAAGTATTTAACACTGCTGTATACCCAAGAACTCGAATCCGAGACCTAATTAAACTATAACAACTCTCTTACCAGTTGATCTAAGTGCTTGTTAGTTCATAATCTGAAATATTATCCCCTGCTTTCTCATTAAATGAGTGCATGGATTATCATATCGTATCCCATCGTTTATTAATTGTCTTCCTTAATTATCTGATTCCCCGAACCAAGTGCTAAGCCACGGAGCTAGAAATGTATACAGAAAAGATATTTTCTCTCAAAATTTTTGGTATTACTTCTAAGATCAAACGAGATCGTGTGAGGACAATACCAAAAATAAATGAGATCAATCCTTTTTATAGGTTTTAGAATATTTGTATCAAATCAAAATAATTAATTTTTTAAGTTTATTACATCCTTATTTTCATTCGATGTTATATCCTTATTTGATTCATGGACTAATTCTTTTACTTTTTAATACAACCTCTACTTATAAAAAAATGTAAGATTTGTCTGTTTTGTTAACAGCTTTCCTCTGTCTAGTGGCAGCTGGCGGGTCATTTTATCGGCTTCAGTTTTCAATCAGTAATGTTTAACTTCAAAAAATTAGATCTGAACTGTTGAGTGATTAGGAAGTTAAGACTTAAGACGGCTTTGCAATTTCAACTGTTGCATCGTGTAAAATGTGGTACGCTGGCCTGGCCCTAGCGTTCCTTTTTCTCCTGATAGATTTTTCGAATTAAAAAAACAATGCGAAACTATTACCTACGATTAGGAGAAATATTTTTTCCAGATAAATATCAGGAGAAAGAGTCAAATAGAAAAGAAAAGTTAAATATTCTACTCCAACCTAAATACTAGTATTTGCGGAAAATAATAACTTTTCAACTTGAAATTTTTCTCGAAAGGTGACTTTTCAATTTTTTGGGGGGAAGGAGAACAACTTTATTGCTCGTTGAGAAATGCACGTTAAAGGTAAAACATAGGTTGCCACTTGGGAATATTCCTTTTCACATAATGGGCCATAGAGGATTATTAATTATTGGAAAATGCTTGATTATTTTATTCAAAGTGTAACAACCGACCAACTCATGTATGGTCTGATGGATACGGTGTCAGTCTTTAAGCATGAGGTGGGAGGATCGAATCTCATGACCGTCTAAGATCCGAAATTGTGTAAACAATTTAAATCTCACCCAAAAAAATTGTAAGAACCCCAATCCGAAACGCGTCAAACATATTTCACAATCAGATATTTCCACCTTTTTTCACTCTTTTCTTCTCTCGTACCTCGTTGCTAATTGATTTTTTTGAAAATTAAAATTTTATACTATTATATTTGCCAGAATTTGAATCATTATTATTTTTAAATTTGACAATACTGTGTGTCGATAGGCAAACCTTACTTTGCCAATTGGTTTCTATCTCTTTCTTGGGAAATATACTACAATAATAGCCTTCTAGCTCTAGTCTCCCCATATAATATATTATATTTTTTAGAATAATTATGTGCATTGGCTCGCCAAATAAGACTCTTGAGACAGTGATATTTTGAATTTTTTTCTTTATATATATATATATATGAAACAGGAAAATGACATTTCTTGTTGCTAAATTGTGGGCTCGTTCACAAATAGGTTGGGTGGGTCTTGTGGGCTGGGTTTTCTCTTTTTTTTCTTTGTGGGGTTTGGTTGTATCTGGGGCAGTCCTTAGTATTCTTATCTCTCGCAGTGCTATCGCTAGAGTGGGTTTCCACGATGCGCTCTTTTCCTATTCCGGGTTTTTTCCAGTCGGGGTGGGTTTACCGGATAGGTTTTTAACGAGGTCGGCGGCTGCAACTTTGTCTTTGATGAGGGAAGTGCTATGGACTGAAGGGTAGTTTTTTTCCTAGGTGCTTAGTGTCCCTGTACTTTCGTACAGTTTTGGACTTTAAGGGATAGATAGCTTAGAGTTTTAGCTTAGGCGGTGGGTGGTGGGCCTAGGTAGGTAGAGTTCTTTCGTACTCTTGTACGGAGGAACTTTTAGGTTTGTTGGTCGTTACTAGTCTGCGGACTTGTGCTCCGAAACGTACGGTTGTATTCCTCTTCGATCTTGATTAATGAAGTGACTTCTTCTCCCCGCAAAAAAAAAAATAATTGCTTGGTGATGTGGGATTTGATACCGAAATCTACCAAGAGGGCCACATGAAAACAGTAATATAGTTGGGAGGAAAATAATGCATAGCCCATAAGTATGACTTGATACATTCAATAATCATAATTTAGCAAATCACTTTCACGATATATTCAGTAATCATGAAGGTAATTTGTCCTTAATTACTCTCCTAATCACGTGGCAAGCTGGCTCCTGGCTGGCTGCAACTCACGTTGAAGGAATTCTGTTCGTTCTTTTGGTAAGGGCGAAGAAATTCTCACTTGTCAAAAAAATAAGGACGAAGAAATCCTCCTTGGTGGCACTCGGGCCTCGACTATATTAGGGCCTGTTTGTATTAGACCTCTCATTATTTTGCCTCACCAAATCAATTTGGGTATTCGCAGGCCCAATAGCTTGATCGTTGGAGGTTTTTTTTTATAAGAAAAAGTTGTATTTCACAAAAAGTTTATTAAGGTAGATCAAAAAATTACAGATAATATCTATCGTAAGCAACACGGAGATAAACACTACCTATAATGTTGGAAAAATTATCCACATCCCCGTGGACCCAAGCAACGCAAGCGAAAACACATACGAGCAAATCATGATAACCACGAGAAGCACAACGCACAAAGCACAAAGAAAGCACAAGGAGGGACACACAAATTTGGTTACCCGGTTCGATCCACTACTTATAGCTCGAGCTTCACTTGCTCTTACAATAATGGATACCTACGTAGGGCTCACTCTCCTCCTCTTCTCGCCGTGGCTACCCACACTCTTGGGAGCTCACTCTCTTAGCAAAGTCCTCGGCTTGGGATCTACCCACTCTTTGGGCCAACTCTCCTTCACTCGGAGAGCACCACCTCCTTCGCTCAGAGTGGCTAAACCCTTCACTCGGCAAGGCCCTCGGCTTGGGCTTTACCCACCTTCTTCACTCGGAGGTAACCCCTCACTTGGGTCTTCTTCTTCTTCTTCTCCTCTACCTCCTTCACTCGGAGACAACCCTTCGCTCGGGTTGGGCAACTTGGGAGAACATGGACCACTCTCCTCTTCTTGGAGAGCTTCTCCTCCTTCACCTCCTCTCTCTTTGCCATGGACAACCCTCCTTCACTTGGAGGGTTGAGCAATACTCCTCTAGGGTTCACCCCTTCTCCTTCACTCGGAAGCAACCCTTCAAAGGATTGGGTACCCACGGGGCACACTTCTCCTTCTCCTCCTTCACTTGGAGGAGTGGGCACATGGCCACTCTATCACTTGGAGAGCCCTTCTTCTTCCTCCCTCTTCTCTCTTTCTCTTTGAAGAAGTAGGCAACCTTTGCCCCTTTCCTTCTTGGAGTCCATGGATGAGTATTTAAAGTGCTCCAAACCTAGGCAACTATTTGGGATCGGGAGGGGTATTTTGGTCAAGTCACAGTAGATTTCCCGGCCGGACTAGCGATCGCCAGTCGCCTAGTCCAGAGGCTCCTGTCTCGCCATACTAGTGACCGCTAGTTGGCTGGAACCCGATAGTGCCACTAGCACCCGCTAGTTGGCTGACGCCCACCAGGCACCTCAGCTTCTCCTCGTCTTCACACGACGCTTGACCCGATCACCCCCGATCATCCCAAGGCTCTTCACTTGAGCCACACGACCCTCGGATGTCCTCAATATCTTCACCTGACTCTTGACTTGATTGATTCTCCGAGCGTTCCCAGACTCCGAACCCAATTGATCAACACTCGGACCATCTTCACGGCTCTTCAATCGAGTCACCCGAATACTTTGCTCATACTCAGGCTCCATACCCAATAATCTCCTACATAGAGACTAACTCCACATGATCCACCCATCATTAGGTGACCGTCTTCTTCACTTGGCAATCTCCCACTCGGAGACTAACCATATCACGAACCACCCATCACTAGGCGATCCTCATCACTAGGCAATCTTCCATCCAGAGACTAACTTCTTCATCAATCACCCGTCACTAGGTGACCTTCATCCCAATTGGCGCTTCGGCCTTCCTCTACAAAGCTTGTCAAGTGGACGAGCACCTACTACTTTATCTTCTCACGTTGCTTTCCAGGATTTCTCATAAGCCTTTTCACAACTCCCACCGGATCTACTATCACTGGTCTTGTACGCTGCTTTGCATACCTCACACGACCACCTGTGAAAGCACCTGGAGTCTTCCGCTTCTGAGCTCTCTCCTTGCAACACAAGTTCTCTTTTACCACACCAACTCTTCTAGCCTCCTGATTATGATATGCCTTGCCATTATGGAGTTTGACTAGTTTCCAAGTCTCGTTGGCACTCAATGACTCCATCTTCTCACTCTTTGTAAGCATCTTCTCGGTCACATGCTCACTCTGCTGCGCCTCTGCATAATCTCCTGGCTCACCACCTATCGACAAGAGATAGTAGTTGGCGGGCGAGAGCCACTGCGATGAACCACCTTCACTCGTAGAACTCCGCTGTGAAATCACTGGCGGTGGGAAACTTGGTTTCACCTTTTCCTCACTGGCCTCTTGGCCATTCAGTACATTCCTGCTCCCACCCGAGTTCGGAGATGTCTCACTCGACCATCTCACTGCTAGAACCCCCCATCATCAACAATTCTCTCCTTGTCCTTCACTTGGACTCGGCATTTAACTTGCTCTTCTCATCTGCATCAACATGAACAAACGACACAAAACTAAACACACGAAGATGAGTTAGATCAATCTCCTTCCCACTCCAAGCCACCTCTGGTATCACACTCTCCAAAGGGCTTGATGGTACTTCATTGATCAAGTAAGCGGCGATGTTCGTTGCATCTGTCCTCGACATCTTCGGTAGCCCACACTTCACTTGCATGGCTCTGGCTCTCTCATTGGTCGTCATGTTCATCTTCTTCGGGGTTACCAGCTACTGTCTTCACTTCACAGTACTTGAACTCTTGGAGCTTGTACTCTCTGCCAATTTCTGATCTCAACCACACCTCAAGATCCTTCTTGCTAACGGAGGTCTTGTAGCACGAACCACCTGAGAATATCACTGGGTCGGTCCCTCCACTTGGACCAATTCAAGCTTCTCAACTTTTCAAAAAAGGCTACCTCTTGAAACTCAAGATCACAAGGCTCCAGAAGACACATCTCAACGATCTTCAACCTTTGGTAGCTTCCCTTAAGAATAAAACACCCTCATCCTCTTCTTACACACATGGCCAAGTCGACAATGCTGCTCTGCATCTTCCGTCGCACTCTCAAGGCCAATGCTCCCATGGGCGTTCCTCATCGCATACAAGGCACCCTCCTTGGTCATCACACTCCTAGACAAGGACAAGCACATCACACTCATCACTTTCTGATCTAGGAGCTTCCACTCCTCTTTTTTCATATCATCGAACTTCTCCACGGGCAACTTACTTCACCCATCATGGTTGCTCTCACCACGCCCTAACCCGGGCTCTGATACCAGTTATTGGGGAAACTATCCACATCCCTGTGGACCCAAGCAACACAAGCAAAAATACATACGAGTAAACCATGATAACCACGAGAAGCACAAAGCACAAAGCACAAAGCACAAAGAAAGTACAAGGAGGGACACAAAAATTTGGTTATCCGGTTCGATCTACAACAATCTACATCCGGGGGCGTCCAAGCCATGAGAGATTATACTACTTACAGCTCGAGCTTCACTTGCTCTTACAATAATGGATGCCTACGTAGGGCTCACTCTCCTCCTCTTCTCGCCATAGCTACCCACACTCTTGGGAGCTCACTCTCTTGGCAAAGCCCTCGGCTTGGACTCTACCCACTCATTGGGCCAACTCTCCTTCACCCGGAGAGCACCACCTCCTTCACTCAGAGTGGCTAAACCCTTCCCTCGGCTTAGGCTTTACCCACGCCCTTCACTCAAAGGCAACCCCTCACTTGGGTCTTCTTCTTCTCTTCTACCTCCTTCACTCGGAGACAACCCTTCACTCGGAGACAACCCTTCACTCAGGTTGGGCAACTTGGGGAAACATGGACCACTCTTCTCTTCTTGGAGAGCTTCTCCTCTTTCACCTCCTCTCTCTTGGCCATGGACAACCCTTCTTCACTTGGAGGGTTGAGCAACCCTCCTCTAGGGTTCACCCCTTCTCCTTCACTCGGAGGCAACCCTTCACACAGGTTGGGTACCCGTGTGGCACACTTCTTCTTCTCCTTCTCCTCCTTCATTTGGAGTAGTGGGCACATGGCCACTTCATCACTTGGAGAGCCCTTCTTCTTCCTCCCTCTTCTCTCTTTCTCTTTAGAGAAGTGGGCAACCTTTGCCCCTTTCCTTCTTGGAGGCCATGGATGGATATTTATAGTGCCTCATACCTAGGCAACTATTTGGGGTCGGGAGGGGTATTTTGGTCAAGTCACAGTAGATTTCTCGGCCGGACAAGTGATCGCTAATCAACTGGCGATCGCCAGTCGCCTCGTCCAGAGGTTCCTGCCTCGCCATACTAGCTACCGCTAGTTGGCTGGCGCCCGCCAGGCGCCTCAGCTTCTCCTCGTCTTCACTCAATGCTTGACCCGATCGCCCCTGATCATCCCAAGGCTCTTCACTTGAGCCACACGCCCCTCGGATGTCCTCAACGTCTTCACCCGACTCTTGACTCGATTGATTCTCTGAGTATCCCCGGACTCCGAACCCAATCGATCAATACTCAGACCATCCTCACGGCTCTTCACTCGAGCCACCCGAATACTTCGCTCGTACTCAGGCTCCATAGCCAACATATAACGGACACCAAAGTGTCACCAAAAAGTACACCAGATATACGTCAAGAGGGTAAGAACACCACAACGCAGGAACAAATCAAGGAGGATCGAAGTGCCAAAAAGGATACAAACCTCGGGCTGTATCCTTGATCAAATGGAGAATCCTTGACGAATTCTCCTCCCAAGAGAGGCCCATCGTGATGGCGAGACGCCACGCCTCCGCAGAGATCTCCACTCGAAGCTCCTAATTTGGAATATCCATACCTGTGATTAACGACCCTAGAAAGAGCGCCGCCTTTTTCTAAGGCGACATGATCTTTAGCTTCCGCAGCAGAAATGTCATTAGAGCCGCAGCCTTCTCCAACGACATGATCGTTGAAGTTTTTTTAACCTAGAAATCCTGGACTTCATTTTAAACAAATTATTCCAAGAGTTCTTCCCCCAATAAAAATTACTTCAAGAATTTAGTCCACTTTATCAAAGCATTATTCAAGGGCGGGGCTTCTTGGAAGTAGTAGCGGTCTTGCCTTGTTCGACCTTCTTAAGGACGGGGTCGGTCTCGTAGAACTGGTCTTGCTTCTGTAAGCTGCCGAGGATGAAGTCGAGGAGTCCCTTCTCCTCCTTGGGGCCTCCCTTGGCCGCGTACACTCTCACTTTTGGAGGAGCAAAGGTGATTGGAAACGTCGCCATTTTGATTGCTTGCTTGCTGGGTGGTTCTCTTTCCCTTGTTTTGATGATGAAATAAAAATGATAATGGGTCGAGGAGGGGTAATATAATTTGGTTTTCTCTGGCTGCTGTGAGTGATCAAATTTGAGCCTTTGAATGGTTTTTTGTGTGTGTGTTGACACCACGAGCCCTCCACAAGTGGCTTATCTTCATTTCAACATGATAATTTTTTTTGAATGAATCGTAATTTATTAATGGTCGAGATATTATTTAAAAGTTGCCCTCTTAATACTATTTTGGGAAAAGTCTACTTTCGTACCCTGTGGTATCGACCAAAATCACTTTAGTACCCTGTGGTAAAAAACCGATCAATCGAGTCATACTTATTCCAATTAACATCAAAAAGGGCCTCGGGCAGCTGCCCGGAGCTGCCCGAACCTACCCGCCCGCTGCCCGGGCCACGTGGTCAGCCACGT